>CM041296.1:136152627-137352627 GCA_023052935.1 Piezodorus guildinii | reverse complement strand
CTTGGCCACAGTAGTATGAAATAACGTTAAATGAATATACAACGACAATATTAATAACTATATTTTTAACTTATGGAAGAAAAAGTTTTAGTACCATTTAAACATCTATTTTTTTTTTTTTTTAATTAATAATTTATGTATTCAATATTTGTTCCATCAAATCGAGAATTTCGAAACCCTCTGTTTATCACTTGCCAAGCAGCCTCACTCCTTGCCGCTCTTATCTTTCCTCGTAGCGCCGCTCCACTACGGGAGCACCCTCAGATCAGAAGAATGCCCGCCCGAAATGCCGGCCGCCGAGGTGAACTGGTAGCCAGGTGTATTATCGCAGGGCGCAGATTTTTGTTTCCCTGATTTCGAACCAGTCGAATAATCGTGTTGAAGTATCAATATATGGCAACATTAACTACATGTTACAAACAATTCCTTCAAGAACCAGAAGTGATCAATCAAACATACCTAAGTTGATCTTCGACTGATTATGTGCTCATTGTCAAAAAAATATGGTACGCGCCGCAGTACAACATTTTGACGTACCTTCGTCGTTAAATTAAAAAAAAAAAAAAATGATATTTACAACTGTAGTATATAACACAACTAGTAAATAAGCTAAAAGAAAATAGATATGAGCTAGACTTGTAGAGAAGCTACCCATCGGCAGCACTCTAAAAATATTCTCAGTTTTCAACGGAAATACACGTTTCTCTTTAGTCATAATGGCCAAGTCTCTGTGTTTGTGTGTGGTAAGTTCCGCACGAAAACGAAAAGGTGTACGGAACTGCGAATTCATATTTAAGAAAACTATACGCCCAAGATGTTACAGCAACTTTTGTCATCAAAATCAGCTAACCAGAAGAGCCACTTTATACTATGCATTTTGTACCTTCTTACGATTTTCTTAAAAACGGCTCTAACGATTTTCATTAAACTCTATATATCGATGAAAAATTTAATGGGCTTTAACATCATGTATGTTTCATTTTCATTGAAATAGTCTGAAAGGATTGAATGCCGATATTTTAAATTTTCTTTCTCTAAAGTACCTTTAATATTGTTGATTCTATAAAAATAACTATATTATCTATTTTATTTAATTCTTTACTGGTTTCACTCCTTTTACTTTCACTTACTATATATAGTAAATTATGTAAATGTTAAAATGGTCTGACAGGGCTTAAATGCCGATAATTTAAATTTTCTTTCTCTAAAGTAACTTTTATACTGTTGATTCTATAAAAATAACTATATTATCTTATTACCACTGATGAAAAACAGGTAAATATATAAATTGAATGAATTCGATACCCAACTAAAGGATAAAACAGAAAAAATATTTGTTTAATGCATTTTTTCATTTTTGAACATAGGAACAGTAATATACATGTATGATATACCGTTGGAAAGCTAAAGATTTTAGAAAAAATATTATCTCATACACAAGCTTTTAAAAGTTAATAGAGAGTGATGAAATGAAGAAGTATTTCAAAATTCTTTCATTGATTTTAAAAACGGAGGTAAGTGAAAGTCGTGTGTTGCAGCACTAGATTTTTCATCTCCAACTGTATTTTAAAATTCTTTAATCGATTTTAACAACGGAGGTAAGTGAAAGATTTTTACTCTAGTTTTAGGCTAAATAATCGTCAAACGAACGCAGATCAATTAGTAAAACACAATTTGAAATTGAAATACCGAAATTAAGAAAAATTAGAGTTGGAATTTTGATGATGTGTATAGCGCGTGCCCCTAAAAGAGAAATCACCTTGACTGACCGCGTACATGGTTACGTTTTAAAAACTGATGGCGTCAAAGGCACTAATAGGTCCTTAAAGTTAACATTTTTTCAAAGGAAATAAATGTTGGAAAGCAGGTTTGACCGCTTTAGTTAACATAAAATGTTATGTCAGGTTCGATCGCACACCGGCTACACCTAAGGAAATTTTACACCACCAAAAAAAATAAAAACATAATTGGACTTTTTTCGCGGACGTTTCTTTACGAAATCTCGTTTATTGAAATAATAAATAAATAAAACTTTTTTTTGCTTTTTAAAACGAGCATATAATAATATAAATTAGATTCAAGAATATCGTCTACATTAGCTAATTTTAGCTTTTCAATTGATTCAAACTGACTGCATGACTTAATCTAATGTAATTTAAAATGAATTTCAAATGTCATATGTCAATGGTAAATGTCATTACCACGGAAATAGTGTTAAAAAATAAAAATCTGATGCGGGCAACACACACTTCCACTTACCTTCGTTGTTGAAATCTATTAAAGAATTTTCAAAAACAGTTCGAGATAAAAATGAGAGAAACTAATAAAGAAATAATTAAAGTGGATTTCTATTTATTAAAAAATCAATTATATTATTATCTAAAACAAAGATTTAGTTTAATGGGATTTTCATCGCACTTTATTAACTTTTACAAGCTTGTGTATAAGATTACAGTTTTATGGGCTTTTTATCACACTTTATTATTGGGTTGTTTCACATGAAACGTCCGTTTTTATAGTTTCTGAAATACACAAAGGATTTTGCAGGTCTCTTTTGTTTTCTTCCAAATGTTTACATACTTAAAGTAAACAGTTACTAATCCTCTACCTTTGTATTATAAACATCAGCTTCCCAACCAATTACCCACTTTTTAGTATACCTCCAAATATGCATATGGAAACACGCGATTTTCGAGTAAATTTTTGTACGAGTTTAAACTCGGCCATTCAGCAGCTGAGGCCGCTAGAAATATTTGCAAGGCGTTTGGGGAAGGGAGTGTTAATGAACGGACTATTCGCCGTTGGTTTGCTAAGTTTTCAGCTGGGGATACCGACTTGGAAAACTTGCCCCGAGGAAGACCTCCGTCCGTAATTGACAACGATGTTCTCAAACATACAATAGAAGGAAACCCCTACCAAACAGTTAAAGGACTCTCAGCACAACTAAATGCAAGTGCTTAAGTGTATAGGGAAAGTAAAAAAGCTCGATACAAGTGTACCTCATGATCTCACTGAACGGCAGCAAGACACCATGTTTCAAAACATACCGTACAAAAATTGAAAGAACTGGGCTACGAAGTTCATCCGCACCCACCATATTCTCCCGACTTGTCTCCAACAGATTACCACCTGTTCAGGAAATTAGACAACTTCGTCAAATGAAAACTTTTTGAAAATGATGATCAAGTGAAAAGTGCGTTTACAGATTTTGTTTCACTTTAAAGCTTAGAGTTTTTCAGTTCGGGGATAAAAAAGTTGGTGCCACGTTGGGAAAAATGTGTAGAAAAAGAAGGTAAATACTTAGAATAAAATTATCTTGTTTTCATATCGTATTTTTAATAAAAATCCTTTACCTTGAAAACGGACATTTCATGTGACACAACCCAATAACTTTTACAAGCGTGTCTATAAGATAATATTTTTTCTGAAATGTTTAGCTTTCCAACGGTATATTATACATATAAATCACGGTTCCTATCTTACAAAACCAAAATTACATTAAAAAATTATTTTCCTTTTTACATATCAGTTAATTATTTAATTCATCCAACTTATATATTTAGCCGTTTTTTTTATCAATGCTAATAACATAAAATGGTTAATATTTTCGAATATACAAAATTTAAGGTACTTTAGAGAAAAAAAAAAAGTAAACTATCGGCATTTAAGCCCTGTTAAGAGTATTTTAATCAGAATGAAACTCACATCATATTAAAGTCCAATGAATTTTACATCGATATAGCGAGTTTGATCAAAATCATTAGAGCTGTTTTGAGAAAATCATAGAAAAGGTACAAAATGCATGCTATTAAGTGGCTCTTCTGGTTGACCGATGTTGATAGAAAAGTTGCTGCTACATCTCGGGCATAGGCGCTCTTAAAATATGAAACTTCAGTTTTATACAACTTATCGTTTTCACGCAGGACTTACCATACACGGACAAACAGACCTTTTTGTGGGGCTTGGTTATTTGGACTCAGGGGACCCTAAAATGTGTATTTCCGTTGAAAACTGGAATTCGAGAATTTTCACGATCGCAATACTTTCCCTTACTATATATTTCATATAAAGTAAGTGAAAGTAAAAATAATAAAACCGCTGAACAAAATCGAAATTATGAATGAAATTTGCCCCCCTCATATGTTACTCTGCTGCCAAGAAAACATCTTTATATAGTATTTATATTGGGTTGTGTCACATGAAATGCCCGTTTTCAAGGTAAAGGATTTTTAAAAAATACGATATGAAAACAAGATAATTTTATTCGAAGTATTTACCTTCTCTTTCTAGACATTTTTCCCAACGTGACACCAACTTTTTTATCCCCGAACTGAAAAATTCTGAGCTTTGAAGAGAAACAAAATCTGAAAACGCACTTTTCACTTGATCATCATTTTCAAAAAGTTTTCCTTTGACGAAGTTGTCTAAATTCCTGAACAGGTGGTAATCTGTTGGAGACAAGTCGGGAGAATATGGTGGGTGCGGAAGAACTTGGTAGCCCAGTTCTTTCAATTTTTGCACGGCATGTTTTGAAACATGGGGTCTTGCTGCCGCTCAGTGAGATCATGAGGTACCCATGTATCGAGCTTTTTTACTTTCCTAATACACTTTAAATGTCTGGAAACGGTAGATACACTTGCATTTAGTTGTGCTGAGAGTCCTTTAACTGTTTGGTAGGGGTTTCCTTCTACTGTATGTTTGAGAACATCGTCAATTACGGACGGAGGTCTTCCTCGGGGCAAGTTTTCCAAGTCGGTATCCCCAGCTGAAAACTTAGCAAACCAACGGCGAAGTCCGTTCATTAACACTCCCTTCCCCAAACGCCTTGCAAATTTTTCTAGCGTCTTAAACTCGTACAAAAATATTACTTGAAAATCACGTGTTATATTTGGAGGTATACTAAAAAGTGGGTAATTAATTGGGAAGCAAATGTTTATAATACAAAGCTAGAGGATTAGTAACTGTTTACTTTAAATATGTAAACATTGGGAAGAAAACAACAGAGACCTACAAAATCCTTTATGTATTTCAGAAACTATAAAAACGGACATTTCATGAGAAACAACCCAATAAAATATTTACAAAATCTCCAGTGATCCAATCGAAAATGAGCCACCAAAATATGATGATATCAAACACAACACACAAACTATCTTTGGTAGTTAATGAAACGAAAATGAAATGCAATCCACCCAAACCTGGACCGACCTGCAGAGCAAGCGAAAAATGCAAAAAACAAAACAAAATAGTGGTAAACTGAATTAATTGACTGCGTAATCTTATATAAATGAAATTTCGAATTCAGATTTGATAATTATCAAATCTGATCATATAATTATATGTACCGTCAATACATGGCTAAAATGATCCTATTGGTTGAAAAGTCATAATGCTGATAAAAATAAATAAATGTACACAAAAAAGTTTAATTAAGTAAAACAACGTAATAAAAAACTTTGAAGGAGAATTTAACAACCAACTTTTCATCAAATAATGTTAATTTTTGGTTCCTATTAGATGAAATGGTGAACGCATTTACATTTAATAGTGGATTAAAAAAAAAAAAAAAAATTAACCATCGTGGAGGGAGGAACATCAAGGTGTATAAATACTATTACAATACTGCACATACAATATTTATACACCTTGAAGAAACATGGTAACTAATTAAGAATAAACAAATATTGATAACAATTAATGACGCTGTAATGGCGTAGATGTAAATATGTACAGTTCGCGGATCTGACAGGAGAAGGTTCTCCTACACACGATCCATGAAGACTGCTGGTTTAAAGTGAGCTGAAGTTTTCCACACTGGTTAAGGCGTCCTTCAGAGGGAACGTAAAATAGTAGTTCAGAGTCTGTGCGATAGACAAAATTTAGGGCTACCTCTGTAGTATCGTTCGATTGGCCACCGTAGCATTAAGTGACGTGTTAAATGAATATAAACAAACAAATAAGGTTTTCTACAAATTATCCAGGAACGGCTGTAGTTTATTAATTTGTTATTATATTACTATAGCAAAGTTGGTGGGTTCAAACCCAGCAGATAGCCCTTGAATAGTTTGTTTTGTTTTTTTATATTTTCAACCAAATTCATAATTTCTGCAACTACATTCATAATTTTTACAGCCCTTTGAAAGGACGAACTAAGCAAGGATTTTTTTATATTTACTTACCGCGATTTTAGACATGTTACATCCTTAGCCCTTAACTATACAAATCTACAATTGACACAGAAGAGGCAACTGGCATCCGTCGCGTTCAATACTGCACATTCCCTTTATTCATAAAAATATGTTAATTTTCAAATTTTGTACGTACAATAACCTGAACTTAAACTCTCATTATGTTGCATCCTCGAACATTCTGATATCATAGATGTAACGGTCTACCTTAAGAACGTCTGTAAAATCGGATTAACGCTGATAATAAACCCGAGGGGTCACCTACGGTGTAGTGGCTATCTCAACAGCCTTCTATGCTCAAAGTCGTGGGTTTAAAGGACGGTAGATGGCACCAAAATATTATTACAAGGAGTCAAAAATTCCTTGGCTATGCCATCCTTCTGAGGGAACGAAAATGGTAGTCCGAGCCTGAGCGACGTCAGGTACACCTTAAAGATCCCTATACTAATTAAACTTGGATAGGCAAAATATAAGACTCCCAATGTAGCACCGGCTAGTGAAGTTAAATAAATAAACAAACAAACAAAAATATGATTAAAAAACGCGGTTCATACAATCTTGAGCAGTATACCATATACAGCCGTATAATTCTTTAGATTGGTTTATTGTGCTTCAGATCAAATATTTTATGCAATACATATATATATATATATATATATATATATATATATATATATATATATATATATATATTATATATATATATATATATATATTTAAATCGTCTAAATGTAACTGTTACCTTACGCATTATTAAAGAACTGTAGGGAAGTACAAGATTTTAGTCAATATCAAATTTTTCGTTTTAAGAAAGAAGGCGCGAACTAAATAACTGCCATTATCTGTCCTTTATTTCCTCATGGAATTAATTTTTTCTATTAATTATAGAAAAATCCATCTCTAATCTATACATCTTAATATCTCATTTAACCTGTTTCTAAGAAATTAGGAATGCCTCGGTTAGTTCAGGGCCTTAAAAAAGAATTCCGAAAAAAAAGGGCAGTCGAACTTCGAGTCATTCTATTACGATAGATCGAATATAACATATTTTCTTGGGTAGGTAAATAAAATGTATATAAATAATTTGCAACATTTGTTTCCCCATTTTTTTAATTATTAAAAGAGATTAAAAAATCTTAATAATTTAAAAAAATCTCGAACATATGTAATAGCGTTTGCGGACAGTTAATACATACATACATATATATATATATATATATATATATATATATATATTATATATATATACATATATATTATATATATATATATATATTTTTTTTTTTTCCTTTATGCTTACGCTCAAGAAATCAAAAATTCCAGAAGAAATTAGAGGATCTGGTTAAAAAACTAATTTTAGACTTATTTAATTATTTTATTTGTTCATTAACCCAGAAAGTAGCCCTCAGTTTTAGAAAACTTAATGGCCAATACATAACACTAAAATTTCCGTTGATTTTCTTAACAATGAACACTATAAGAAAAAACTAGCATTCAGCAATTAAAAATTGGTTATAAAAATAGTATTAACCCAACATTCTTCTCAAACACAGGTATTTTTAGAAAAATATATATATATATATATATTATATATATATATATATATTTATTTTTTTTGTTTTTTGGTTAATCTGCGTATCTCGAATACAACCAACAGATACTCATTTCTTTGATAGTTCATAAGCAATGCTCACAAATCATACCAATATATTGTTCAGGTTTTACTTAAATATGATCATGCAAACTAGGAATAAGCAATATATAAAAGAACCGATAATTCATAAAAAATGATATCTTGATAATGCAGTAACTCACAGAATTAATCAAGGGAACAGATATGAAAGTAATATTAGTAAAAAAAAAAAATTACTGTGTTTTATAAATGATTTAGTAAGAAATATTATTATTGTAATACTACATAATTTATTTTTTTTAAATCTATTGCATCCAGAACCAAATGAAAGAATAATTTAACAGTTCTCATTCAAAAGGAACATTGACAAAATTCTTTATTTTATTATAAAATGTTACATAGAGAACACTCAGTTGCCATAATTTTTCAAACATGACAATTAAATTACCATCCTTTTAACTTAAAATGTTTAAATCAATTAATTTAAGTGTTTGACTATAATTTGTAAATGTAAGGTAAATAAAAGAAATGGACAAGCTACTCTTATCTGCAAATTAATTAAATTTTTTCTATCCTCACTTGAATGGGTTTACGTATGAAAAGTATTTGCTGAGATACAGAAGCTACAGTGTAAAAGTCATTTTTGAATTTAACAATAGAGAATTATATTTATAAATAATTGTATTTTAATTTTTTTTTTCATAATTATATATGAAATATTTAAATTTCTTTATATATAATTTATTTAAATGTTTTGTTCGGAATTAATTTAATTTTTATTTAATTATATTTTGGTAATATTATTTACCCCTTCTTTACAGCTACAGAGACTAAAATAATAATGCACAAGCATTCACAACCTGAGCGTATTATGCCTTAAGCCCAAACAAAGGGAAAAAAAATATTTAAAATACTAAAAATTAGGGCGTTGAGCTAATATTACACAAATTTTAACCTGCTCCAATAAATATAAATTATTTAGTATAAACTCATAAAAACAAATGAAATGATTTAATGAATAATTTTTACCTAAGCTTAATATGAAAAATTAACTTACCATTCCATTATCCATGGAATAAGGCGACTGAAATCCTGCTTTATCTGAAATAAATAAATAGCAAATAATTAGTAACAAATAGATAATACATATAAATAATATTAAAATTATAACAAGGAGAAATATAATTTTAAAATATAAAAAATTAAAAACTAGTCAATATTCTCATACAAATTAACCTATGTCAAGCAATTCCAAGTTCTCAAACTATGCTCTTTATTATTTTCAATAATGAACCTTTGTAATCATCGATCAAAAAAAAAAAGTAATCCCCCCCTCCTCAAAATTTAAGAGCTTACTAGTTTTAGGATATGTATAATCGTAATAACGAATAAAAAAAAATTTCTTTGTCCGCCATCCGCGGCATTTCTCCAAAACTACTGGACCAATTTTTCTTTTTTTTTTTTTAAATTCCCTACAAAAATACTAATCTCTGCAAAGATGATCTGAACATCTAGGCGTTGATATCAGCTGGTTAATTTCAAAATGGCGGCCAATTAAACGTGATTTAATTTAATAATTCTGTTATTTTTGAAGATAGAGAAAAAATGTATCAGTGTTTTTTAACCAAAATACCTTGAATAATTATATAAAAGAGAAAAAAATTGAAATTTCACAGGTAAATACGCCTATAACTCAGCTATTTTTGAAGATGGAGAGAAATATGTAAAGAGTATTAGAATCAATAAAGCGCGGTAAATTTAAAAAGAAAAAAAAAGAAAAGAAAAAAAAAAAAAAAAAAACCATATGTGTATTCAAGTAACAAATTATAATACATGTAATTCCACCAAAAATAGGTTATTATTGAAGACAGAGAAAAATCGAAAATATTATCGAGATCAAGGCATGCAACAGATGCATAAATAACAAAAAATAAAAAAAACCATCTTATATGGTCAAGCCACAACTTATAAGAGAAGTGATTCGCTGATAACTCGATTATTATTGATGATGAAGATAAAATTTAAGGTGTTCTAGAATCAGGAAAATTTATTTGAATGAAAATCAAAAGAAAGAAATATCGCAGTCCTGTATAAATGCTTTTGGTTTATTATATTTCGGGAATAATAATAATCATTAAAGCAGAACTCATGCAGAAACATTATGTCAATAAAATAATAATATTATTATTAAGTAGCATTATAATCAGTAAAATTATTTTATATCTAACACATAACATTTAATATTTTAACGGTGACTGATCTTATCGATATACATTATATGTGAGAGAGGTATTTTTACCGTTTACATAGTATAATAGATATCAAGTGTTACAGATAATACAATTGTTTTTAAAATATTTATTAAGTAATAATACGATCTGCTACAATTAAGAGCAAATGAGTACTAGTGTATAATAATAGCAATAAATATTATGGCTCAAAAATTACATTCTTGCCATATACACAAAGTGCAAAAAATAAAGTTAAATAAAATAAATAATCGAAGAAGAGAAGAGAGAAATATCGAATTCGAGTGGCTGAATAACAAGATAAAGAAGTAGAAAAAAATTAATAAAGACAACAATAGGTAAAAAAATAGAATAAAATAAAATACATTAATTTAGCCCATTTATACCTACATCGTGTGTTATAAAATTATTACAAGGTTGAAATAAGGCTGGATCTGGGAAAATTTGTTCTCTAAATTGTTAGAAGTTTTTTTTTTTAAATATTTATAAAAAATGTTTAATAAAGTAACTCAAAAACTATATACCTCCAGAAAGATTATGAGCACTCATTTGAAAGATAATTAAATTGATAACCACATGAAAGCAAAATCATTTTAATCAGACCAATATTAGCAATGGTACTTAATTTATTACGAATATTGAAGTACAACGGGTTTCATATCCATTTTACATGTGAATTCCAATTCAATGGAAACACATTCAATTGTTTTATGTCTTTTAAAAAATAAATTCTGCTGTTGAATACAGCAGAATTGATTTCTAAAACCTAAAAAGCAATGTTCTTTTAGTTTCAAAGCTCTACTCACAAATGGAATTAATTCACACGTACTCCTATATTGGAAATGAGTTGTAATGATATAAAAGATTAAGCTTAAAAGTAGAAATCTATTGGGTGATTAAGACATAGAGTTCCGAAAAGTACTATATTTATTCTGGAGAATTTTCCAGAAAGTGCAGAAATATCTCATTACAATATTATTAAATCAACTTATTTGGGGTCACCCATAGCATAGTGGCTAACATAACAGCCTTATATGTCCAAGGTCATGGGTTCAAACCCACAGGTGGTCCTAGGATTTCTTAATGGGAGCAAAAAAATCCTTAGTTATGCTGTCCTTCGGAGGGGACGTAAAAAGGTAGTCCCGATCCTGGTACTTGTTAAAGATCCCTATCCTAATTAAACCTGGGAAGGCAAAATTTAGTACTGCCACTATAGCATCGTCTAATCAGCCACAGCAGCATAATGTGACATTAAATAAATAAAGAGACAAACAATCAACATATCTGATTCTTTTCGCATTATATATAGAATTTTTTTATATTATTATTATTATATTAAAAAGACTATTTCAAAGTTATGGAATGAAATGTTTTACTATGATTTGGAATGAAACTAAATATGTAATTAGTACCTTTAGAAATAACTGTATTTCTAAATCGCTTTTAAAAAGACTCTAGTGTTCATTAGATAAACTCAAACAGAAGATCTCGATAAAACTAAATGATGAAAATACAAATATGTCAAAATATCAATTTAGGAAAAAATGCCATTTATAAACTTTTGTAAATCAACCTCTCAAGGGTTTATCTACTTCTACTGGTATATTATTGTAATTTGACAGAATAAAATTAGTTGAAAGAGCAGCTGTTAGACTGATATCATAGTTATATATGTATTATACAAGCTCTTTACCATAAAAATGAACATAAAATTATACATAATCAAGCAAAGTCAACTGCTAAAATAAAGCTAGTGTTTAATAAATTAATGCTAACAAGTTTTGTAAAAAAAAGAAATAAAAAAAGTATAAGTATTTATTTAAATGTTATTAAACATTACTTAAACAGATAAGATAGAATGGGGGAACAGGAAGATAGAAAATATAATTATCTCTGGCGTATAAAGGGGGCAGAGGGTAAGGGGTTTGATTGTTACAGTGCTATGAATCATGAAGGCGAAGATATGAGGGAGATTACTCCACGGCTTCCAGTATTAAATCTGCTCAGGTGGAAAATAGGCATCTCCCAACCCCCACTTTGGGGCCATCCTTGTCCCACCCACTCTCCTTCGCCTGTGGTTCACCCCGAATACAAGGATTTTTTTATAGTCACAGGCCTCCCATAACCAAAAATTAATATATAATAAACGATAATACAGTATTAAAATCAAATAATGTGATTTTGTTTTTTAAACTATGCATACCCACAAAAACATATGTGTATTAAGATAATCTATAAGAATTATTTCCTTTAAACTTTATTAAATGTCCCAAAGATTGGGGTAGGTTGCCAAAATATCAGAAACAATAAGGCTTATGCAACTTTTGAAGAATAAATTGCTTCACACATTTTTTTTTTAATGGTAATATCAAAAACTATATCCCTCTGTATCTTGGATTTACCAGAAAATATATTTGCCAAAAATAAATAACTAAAACAGGACACACTGATAAAGAAAAAAGAGAAAAGTTTATATCAAATTCTGGTGTTTGGATTTTTTTTTTTTTTTAAAACTGTGATGCATATGATTAAATATAAAATAATTTGAACTAATTTAACAACAATAAAAAAAAATCTAACATAATATTTCTCACCCTTAAACAAAAAAAACTCTTAGCAATGATGGGATTATTTTCCCTATATCCATCGAGAGCAAATTACAGTGATTAATGATATTTTAATTGTGTTTATCTAATTAATAGGATTATAAATTAAGAAGTTGGTTAGGGGTGCAGTCATATAAACACTTAATTAAGCGAACCTAATTTATTATGCCAATGTTTCGGGCCAAATTTTCCTGTAGCATAGTGGCTAGCATAAAATAACAGCCTTCTATGCCAAAGGTCACGGGTTCAAATCCGCAGGTGGCTCTAAGATTATTTAATGTTAATATTTTAGATCCCTATCCTAATTAAACCTTAGTAGGCAAAATTTAGGACTCCCAATGTAGCATCGTCTGATTAGCCACAGTAGCATTAAGTGACATTAAATAACAACAAAAATAATAATAATAATAAAAATAGCTGTTATCTTTAGTTTTTTTCTTTTCATAACATTTAGGCTGAAACATTAACACAATAAATTAGATTTCCTTAATTGAAGTGTAAATATGACAGCAACCCCAACATTCTTCTCCTTCATTTGTATCTACAGTCAACCATTCTTTCATCATTAATAGGATTATAAATCTATTCTTAGGATGAATATGGAACTAAGCTACCAAAAGCTTTAAAAAGTTATTAGCAAATATTATAAATGAGACAGGTATTGAATATTAAATCATTAAGTCTTACATTGAAATAAAACAATTTAATCAAGTTGAAAAAACCTAATCAGGTAATACATGCTAGTTAAATTCAACATTTTACTTATTCAATTTAATGTTTTCCTAATGCGTAATCTTAAGTAGCCATAACCATCTATGATCACTCCCATTACACTAGCATGGCATACTTCTGCAATGTTAAACTCAGAAGATAATGAACTCATCCTCCTGGTTATTTTCTGAGCACAGAGGAGTTGATGAAAAAGAAATAACCAAGATTAACCAATGTTAACATAATCATAATTGATAACAACAAAAATTAGGCATTGATGGCTTCGGAGTTTTACCTCTTTAAACATAAACAAACAAAAATTGTGCGTAAGAGTTATGTATTAACTTTTATATCGATTATTTTTTGTTAATTATTAAGCAATTTACATATTTTAAAGAGTCTACTATTGATCATATTTAGTTTTACCTAAATTAGTTAAATAATTGAAAGAACATCTCAATGCTAAGCAAAATATCAAAATCATGACACATCAAAGGTCACCCTTAAAAATGAAAAAAAAAAAAAGTAAACAAAAATAAATGTGAAGGATCAAAATCATGAATCTAAATACAGGGTTTGTTTGAACCTCCATGTCACAGCCACACAAGTTCAGTTTTACTGACACAAAAGGTGCTAATAAGGCCATGATTTTAACATAATCAACCATCAAATGGTAATTATAATCATAATGTTTTAATTAAATTACTCAAAACAACCTCAAGCACGTAAGATCACATGATTGATAATATACTCTTGTATGTGTATGATCAAACATCTTATCCTGATAATAAGAGCTAAAGCCATGGCTGGAATAATATGAACAATAAACACCAGTAAATAAAACAAACAAAGGAATAATCGCACCAATATATATGGATATCAGTAACTACACAAATAACTAACAACCCAGCAAAATAAGTAACAACATGGAAAAAAAGAAGAAATTTATCATGTTTAATAGGTCATACATAACTATCGAACAGAAAGAATAATAAAAATATCAGATAACAACATTTTATCAAACCAATAAAAAATAAAACCTGGAATTCAAATTGAAGAAGAGGTATACACGAGCTAGGACATATATTTTGTCAATAAACCTAAACTTTTTAATAAATTTAACTTTAAAAAAATACAATAGCTTTGTCCCAAATTATAGTTAATAAATTTCAATGTCAGCAAAACATTTAAAAGATTTATAATGGATATTAAAGAAAGAGATAAGTTTTTATTAAACAAGATAGCAGTACGTTTAGTGCCAACTTAAAGTAATTAGTTGTTGCCAAATTGTAACAAAATCAATGGTGTGCAAGGCAATGAAATTCATAGTGATTGTTAAATTTTCAATTTGAACAGATGCCAATTTTCGGTTACTTAACAAGCAATAAACTATTAATATCTCTGTTCGATTATCAATCTTCAAAACCAGAGATTTTTAACATTATAGATTTAATGACACCTCTCCACCATGGTACTAATAAGCAAACACAATGAGACCTAATAACTAATTAATTAATTTTAACCTAACAAATAAAAAAAAAAGTAAATAATAATACAATTTTTATGGATCATTGTGCCTCAATGACACAGGCTTGCAATTCACATCTTCAATATTATTAGCGAATAACTACTTAAACTTTTATTTTTGTGACAGCTGGTTAGCATTCACTCAGCTAAACAACTCACCACATCTGATTCTATAAACCATTATAATTTCTAGTATACTATTAATTGGAATTACTTCTAAACATGACAATTCACTTAAAAAATTATCAATTATAAACCAGTAACAAACAAGCCAACACTGATATAGCAAACTAAACAGACCACATGACTGCCATCGTCTAAAATATTGTTGTTAAAAAGCTAAATAAAAATTAAGTAATACCATTAATTGAAAAAGTTAACATCATATTAAAATATCAAATATGAACAAACTATAATTCAACTAATAATGTATAAAATTGGATGCTAAGTACATACAATCTAAACAGACACCTCATGGCATACCTGCAGTTTAAATAACAATTAAAAAAAAAAAAAAAAAAAAAGCATACACTGTAAATGAGCTATAATATCCATCATTGATTAAGATGATAAAATAGTCAGACATTTCAATTTACTTATGTAATACACTTGAATTACAGACGAATGTCTATTTATTTCTATCAGATTATAAAAAAACAAAAATCATTTTATTCAAGTTATCAAGCTGATAACAAATAAGATGACTACTTGTTGAACAAATCTCCTAAAAATATTGAAGGATACAACAATACTATTTATAAATGAAGGCCTGGACTCAAATGGTTATCATCAATTAAAAAACATATTTTACTTGGGACATAATATGATCCTTAAATAACATTACAATTTCTTATCCAACATATCAAACACTAAGAATCCTAAGAAATTATAAACAAAATTTCAGTTAAAACCCAGTACAAATGAAAATTCGAAAGGACATGGTAATTTAATTTTTGTAGAAAAAGTAAAAATTTAGATATAAAACACAAAATAAAATTATGTATTCCTAACATTTAAGTTCGAGGTCAGTTCCACTTAGTTTAAAAGTCAAAACTATCTTAAATGATAATTTGAGAGGAACCATCAATTTTTCAAAACCCTCTCAAGCAGCTAAAGATAATGGCCTAAGATACAAGAAGAAACTAGACAATACTTTAAAATACAATTAAATTTGGCAGACATAAAAAATTATGGCAAACTTAAACAATTTCTTAACAACCAAGAATCACACATTAATTGCAAAAAACACCATACAAAAATTAAGTGCATGTGAACAGTTGAGTAAAGGTTGGTCAGGATTCTGTTATATACAATAAAACTAATAATAATATAATTCAATATGTTATTAATGTGAGCTCAAAAACAATCACTTATATGACAAACAAAAAACTCAACAGGAGAGGATACTCATTACATCTTTTATATCATAACCTCATCTGATAAACCATTTTATTCCACCAATAAGATATCAATTCTGATAGATACAATAGTAGACAGATTGTCTACCATAAATATATTACTAAAAAAATAGTAATATGCCTTAATCACAACCATACTGAACCAAAACATTCTCATAACAATACATAAACATGACCCATATAACCTGACCACTAGATTAACTTAAATCTACCGATCTGCCAAGAGTTGATAACAGACTCTGTGGCCCCAAAACTCAAAATTCCTAATCTTACATTGCTTTAATATCCCAGTTGCTATATACATGACCAGTAGGAAGCTGGTGCATAACAAAAGTACACGACACTCACTTGGACAACATACAGGTAATTGGTACCTTATCTCGGTGTATTAATAAATATTATTATGAAACGTTTTACTTACCATTTTTTGAGTTTGTAATTTTATTGAAGCAATTCTGAAACACTTCGTAAAGATGCATTGGTTCATCATCACTTGTCGCCATTTTGGCTTACACACACACTCCAAAGCTTAGAAGCCCGATAGAAACTTAAGAGGAAATTAGTACGTTCGACAAACACAATGGCAGCACTCTACTTTTATCCATTAGTTATTTAATAAAATATTCCATAACCTTAATTTGAGACTTTAACGTTAAACTGGGGACAAACACTGATACAGTAAAACCCATCTAAACAAACCTTAAAGAAGAGTTACAAGAGTATTAATAAGAACATATGGTAAGAAGGAATAATACCACAGCTTCCCCAACTTAGTACTAGATAGCAGCAGTAACCACTCCAGTTTGGCGGCACAACTTTCATCTCGGAAGAAAAAAAAATGAAAAAAGTTAACAATGTCTTCTCTTGTATTTAAATTATTGTTATAAATATGACAATCAATAAATAAAATATTTATGAAAATCAACAAATATTTTGTTCATTAGAAATCAAACACTTCAAAACTAATCTTTTGGGATTTTTGTTCAGATGCTCATTTTTCAATAACGTATTGTTTTCTGTTTCATAGTTGGAAATTGACAGTTGGATTAAACTGTCATAATTAAATTCTATAATGATGTTAATTGAGTATGTATCCATTGGTCGCTGAGTCCGAGTCGAGATTCTGCTCAATAGCAACTCTGATAGCGGTCAGCTGTTCCAGGACTCAGAAGTTCTGAGATGTTTTAGCAACAAAATGGATGGAGTGTCTCTAATGAAAATTATACAAGCTAGTGGGAAATCCGTGTCTTTCTTGGCCTTAGACCTCGACGAAACGACATGCATTTCTCACGAGAAGCTTTTAAAGGGACCCATTTTAAAATCAAAGCTGAACAGAGTATCCCTTTGGATGACATTAAAGCTGGGTGCTCAGCCGGCAGTGATTCAGTTTTTTGTCAAAACAATGATGAATTTATGGCGTTCGATCAACTATGTCAAATTCAGGAAACTGACAACGGATTTAAGACACTCAAATATTTTTTTCCCGATGTAAATCAAATAGAATCAAGGCTGAATGATACCGCAAATTTGACTCTTTCTGTTGAGAGGAATCTTTCGTGAGTAATTAGCTATTAAGTCATAGGATTTTCTGATTGTCTATTTATCTGCTACTTATCTTTCCCTTGAAATGTTACCTAGACAAGGTCTTATTTTGTTTTAGTACTTCTTCGAAGCTTGTTATTGAAAACATTCTCGAACAAGTCAGAAGCCTTTCACCTGTGGAAAAGTTGTTGCTTTATTTAAAATTGCCCACAGGAAAAGAAATTCCAGACCCACTAAAACAGTAAGTGATTTGAAGTAACATTTACATTTTTTAACTTTAATCCCAATTCTACTCAAATTTGTTTATCAATAATTTTATGTTTTAAAGGAATAAGTAATTAATTTCTAATGTTAAAATCGTTTAATCTGTTCTTATTAATACTTATATCATTTAATTTTAATTACATTTAACTTCATATATATTCTCTTTTGTCAAAGATGTATCATAACTGTTTACTGTTTGAGAGCTTTAACTATGAGATATTTTTAAGCTGTTACACTATTACTGTTATGTTCAATTTTATTTTATTAGAATTAATCTGCCTCTCCATTCTAAGCTCTCAGTACATCCTTTCAGTAAGTGTTTCAAGTCCTAAATGTTGTCTGATTGAGAAAGATTATCCTTGTGAGTAAAACAAATGTCTTTAATTTAGAATGTTAATCTTCATTTTTTTTGGAAGTTAAGTTCCATTTTTTATTAGTGATATCAATTATTAAACTAATTATCAGACATCTGAAAACAGGTAGAAATAATAATGTTTTGTATTGTTTTGCTCCCAACTCTCTCATTTAGAGAAGCAGAGTAGTCTAGTGGATGAAGCACTAGTCTACTGTCTTTTGAACCCTGGCTGTGGTATAATAATAATTTATTGAGAGACACTTCAGGGGCAAAGTGGGTACCCAAAAATATAATAGGAAAACCTGGTGGCTGTGTGTGATCTTTGCTTTGCTACCTCCCGTCGTTGACCCAAAAACAGTAGAAATCTCTGTATGCATTAATCCCAAGACGATTCTTCATTAGTTCTAGAGAGAGATTTTTTTTTCTTTGTCAAATAGTGCATTTCTCTAGTCTCGAGTACACTTTTCTGTGCATTAAAGACTTGCGATTCTGTACGAGCATATATCAGATATGTAAGGATAAAGCGACATGTTACTATTGATTAACATCTTTCTACTCTGGCATCGTTCATGTTCTGTAGCACTCAGTTACATAGTAGGAGTAACTAGAGATCACACTTACCGTTGTTAGCGACACACTCTTTTTAGAGAGATAATTATTTTTTTATTTTATTGTTACTTTTAAATCCAGGTTGTCTACTGGTAAGAATAAAATGAAGAAAATCGGTCCAAGTACTGCATTTAGGATTTCTTACTTGCTTTGAAAATGGTCCTAAATACTTTGGGTGCTGTAATAAATAAACAAAAGCAAGATTTTTTTTTTCAAACTTCTCTTTGACGAAGTTTTATTGGGATTGATCCTAACAGTCACACATTCATTGCTGTATATATATGAAGGATCATGAGGCCAGTGTGAGGTTTTTTTTGTTATAAAAATGAGTAAGCAATGCTGCTATGGTGTGTCTTGTTTTCAAACGGATCAATTCAATCCAGAAAACTATGATTAGTTTGCCAAAAAATTGAAGGAAAAACATAATGAGTGACCAGGAAGACTAATGTTTAGTGATTTTAAAAGAAGACTGACATTAATAATAACATGATACTCGCAAAGGTCAAAATATAAACTTAATTAAAATTTTTAAACATTATCATTTCTTGCATGAATAAAAACAGTGTGACTCTGTAATACCAGTATGTCAAAGTGATCTTATTACCTATATAGCCATTAAACAAAAACAAACAAAAAACCTCTACCTCTACAATCCATGAATGGTCTTGGGCTCTGTACATAAAGAGAATTATACTGTTTCTATGCCAATGGCCGTGCAATGAGGTGTCCAGGCCTTGATCACACTCAGCTACCAGGTTTTTCTCTGTTTTTGGGCACCCACTTAATAAAGCCTGGGTCTGCCCCAGGAGGGTCTACATACCCTAGGGTCACTTGCCAGGTGAAACAACGGAATAAATGATATTCTGTCACAGCAGGGATTCATAACCAGAACCCGTAGAACAGTAAGCTAGTGCTCTATCCACTTGACCATGCCACTCTCTATATAGCCATTGGGGCATGATTATTATAAGACCGAATCATCTAATGGCTGGCAAAAAAGAGGAAATAAAATATTTTGCATTAGAAATTCATGCCATTTATTAGCTTTGCTAGCCTATCTGAATATAAATACAAAGAGCATTGCTCTAATAGTAGATTTCCTGGTGACTATTATGGCTGCTACAGAGCCTGGATGAATCCCGAGATATAGACATTATTAGCCATCTTCTTCTTATTGAAGAACTGCCACATCAGGGCAGGAAGGTGGTTATGCTATGGAAACTAGTCCACTGTGGTATCCATGGCAATGAAATGGTAGATAAGCTCGCCAAAGAAGATGTTACTTTGGAATCGTCGGACGAAGTTGATGTAAATCATGCTTTCCTAATACTAATAGATTCCTTATAGATTAGTACATTTAACAAGCAGTGGGCAAATTACTTATTGATGAATAACAGATTTTGGACTTGCCAAGAAAAGATACTTTTCTACATTTCCTTAGAAAGAAATTATGTGTGCACGCAGTCGCTTCTACGACTCCATATATGCCTAAAATGGATGCAGTACAATCAGAAGTTCCTGGTTACAGAAAATCAGAGAAGAGATGGAACTAAATCAAGTTCAAAGAGTTACTTGGCTGCCAGATCCCAGATCCCAGATTAGCCACAATTGTATAAAAATGGCCTTAAATGTATATTCAAACATACTTTTATTTATGGTATATAAAATAACCAGTTCTTGTATACTTTTCAGAGGTCTTTCTGATCTATTCTCTGCAATGCCATAAAATATTTCAAAACTTCCATTAAAATTCATCCTATCCCATATTTTTATAATAAATGTTCTTTCATGCTTTGCTACTGGTATAATAGAAATACTTAAGTATTATATTTTTACTTTCACTTACCTTGATATAAAATATATAGTCAGGGAAATATAAAAAAAAACCATGGAAAAACCTTGAAAAACGTTTTTTCATTCTATTTTGTGTTTTTGAACATAAGAATAATAATATAGATGTACAATATACCATTGGAAAGCTAAAAATTTTAGAAAAAATATTATATAATACACAGAATTGTGAAAGTTAATTAAGAAAGATGATAAGCCGATAAAACTGACTGATTTTTATAGATAATAATATAATCGATTTTTTAATAAAACACATGTTCATATTGAAATTCTAGGAAATTAATTCATTATCAATTTATTTTCATCCCTAAATGTATTTAAGAATTCTTAAATAGATTTTAACAACGGAGGTATGTGAAAGTCGTGTGTTGCGCGCACCAGACTTTTTATTTTCTCTATTTCAATGCTAATTGAACTATTGTTTATTTTTATTCTAGGCCGTTGAATCCTTTGGGCAGCCGTCCAGAAATATCACAGACCATAGCATGGATAAAAACTCATTTGGAGGAAGATAAGGAAACTTCAATTCCGAAACAAGATGTCTATAATGAATACCTGTAACGTATTTTAACATTTTTTATGTTTGAAATTTATCTATATAGATCATCATAGTTTTAATGATGATATGTCAGTCATTTTTGTTTGTTGATTTTTATTTTAATCTTTGCAGGGAATATTCTAGTCAAAATGGGATAAAACCGCTATCTACAGCTGATTTTGGCAAAGTGATGAAACAGGTGTACCCTAATGTGAGACCTAGAAGACTCGGCACACGTGGCAATTCACGATACTGTTATTCTGGCATGACTTGTAGAACTGAATTGCCAACTCCAACGCTCCCACGGGTGAGTAAAAATTATATTTTATACCTTAAATACTAAATAGATTTTAATTGTTTTGTTTGTAAAATGATACATACCTATGGAATAGGCATTTATTTTTAAAATCCATATACATGCATTATATTATAAAGGTATATCGATGATTTCATGCATTATTTATCATACATACTTCTCATTTAAGTTCTAAATTTTATTTGATACCACTGCTGTAGTACGAGGCAATACTAATGTATAAATAGAAAAGCGGAGATATACTTAAATGAAACAATAATTAAGTTAGTGAAAGTTTTATTCACTTATCAATTTGGAAATTAGAGATTAATGGAAATTGTATCATTTGTAACCTGTTAAAAAAACAAAAAACCTATATCACTTTTCAATAGAACGTCCAGTATTTAGAAGACCTGATCTACATATGTAAATATAATGCACAAGAAAATAATTCAATTTTAGGAACCATACGCACAAAAAACAGCTACCAGAAATTAAACGATAAATTTTATTTAATATTGAGCAGCCTAAAAATTATGCCATTCATTAGAAATGATTAAAAGTACATTATTAAGGTTTTCCATGTCTAATTTCTTATTGATTCCGTTAAGTAAGGGGATTTTAACATTATGAAAAGTTATTTTTATATCCTACAATTGATAAAAATCCATCTTCCTACGCTTTATCTAAGTTTGGCACAAAAATACCAGGGCATCCAATGATAATCCTAACATCTCAACGTTGATATCAGCTGATTAATTTTAAAATTGTGGTAAAAAAGAAAAAAAAGGTATGCAGTAATAATTTATGAATGCCATATTTTATTTTGTTAGTGCTATTCAATAAAGATAATGGATATGATTAGTTGACTGTTGAGAATTACTAGAAGGAATTATCTGGGTGATGGTCAGTAAATTTAACAATTAAATAGTTCAAACTATTTATTTAAGTGTTTCATTTACTGACGCCACCCACATTAATTCCTTCCAGACATTCAATAGAGAATTAAATTACATACAAAACAAAAAATGGATCATTGAAATCAGTTTTGAACTTGGTGATTAGCCATTTCCTTTTGATTAATTTATCACTATACATCACTCAAGTTAATTACCTACAACTATATAAATGGTTATACCTAATATAATTATTCAAATAATAAACTATTTTGTAACAATTTGCTGCATTTTTTCCCTTAAGATTGTCTTCTGGATTGATAAAGTCTATTGCTTAGAAATTACTGCTATTTTAATTATTTACCATTTTTTATGAATTGTGATTTATCAAGTATCCTGTTTGTTCTTGTATCCATTATTCTGCTAACATTGGTTTGCTCCATACAGCTATCCAGCGGTGGTGGTGAGGAAGGAGGGAGAACTTGTGCCTGGGCCGCTCAAGTCCTCGGGACTCCAATATCCAGCCTCACCGAGCTAGAGGCTCACCTGGCCTCCAGAGGGCTTCCAACAACTTCGACTCCCGTCATTCCACCATCAATTAATGACGGTATGTCCTATAATGCTTCTCACAGTAATTTATTATTTATTTTTCCATGAATGATCATGTTGAACAATAAAATTAACTAAAATTTTATCTTATAGACTTAATATATAAGGTCATCACGCATACAATGACAAAATATTTATCATTGTTTACTTTCAGTTACTTATTTAATATATGAAATACTAGGTTTAGAAGTATGAAACAGAATTTCCCTACAGATGGTGCTCGCTCTCAGTTTAAAGACCGTGAGACCGCTTTGGTAGGGCCATCTTCTCACTCTAATTACTCCCTCTAAGTTTGTCACACACAATAACCTAAGTTTCATACACCGGTATATTTTTCTATAACCTCAAACATGTCGAGTTTTGTGTCTACAAACTATGATTTGTGGACAGCATTGGTTTTCTGCTATCATTTGAAGAAGTTACATATAATGCTTGTCAAAGCATACGCTGAACACGCTCTTGGCAAAACTCAATGCTTTGAGTAGTTTATTAAGAAAAAAAATTAAAAGTGGTGATTTTGACGTGAGAAACGCGGAGCATGGGAAACCACCGAAAAAGTTTAAAGACAAGGACTTGTAAGCCTTATTGGATGAAGACGATACTCAGACTCAACAAGAACTCGCGGAAAATTAAATGTGACGTAAAAAGCAGTATCTCTTTGTATCAAAACTATGGGAAAGATTGAAAAAGTGGGAAAATGAGTACCACATGAACCGAATGAAAGACAGCAAGAATGTTGCTCTCAGATGTAAAAGTAAATCATTTCTTCAATCGAATAGTGACAGATGATGAAAATTAGATATATTTTCAGAATCCTAAGCATCGTAAATTGGGTTAATCCATGCGAACCATCAATATCCACTGCAAGACCAAATCGTTTTGGAAATAAAAAAAATATCTTTTATAATTTTCAAATAACAGACTTGCAATTTTATTAAATATTCCGGTTTCATACTTCTACACCAGGTATATAGTAGGGGAATGTATTGCGATCGTGAAAATTTTCGAATTCGAGTTTTTCCCCGGAAGTACATGTTATAGAATCCCCTGAGTCCAAATAACCAAGTCCCGCAAAAAGTGTGTGAATGGTAAGTCTTGCACGAAAATGAAAGTCTTATGAAACTGAAATTTCGTATTTAAGACAACTATACACCCGAGTTGTTACAACTAACTTTTCAACAAAATTCAGCTAACCAGAAGAGGCACTTTATCCTATGCATTTTCTACCTTTTTAAGATTTTCTCAGAAATGGCCCTAACAGTTTTGATTAAACTCACTATATGGATGTAAAATTTGATGGGCTTTAATATAATATAGGTTTCATCTGATTGAAATAGTCTGACAGGGCTTTAATATCAATATTTTACGTCTTTTCCTCTAAAGTACCTTTAGTTTTGAAAATTAAAAAAAATGAAACATATCTTTTTATGAGCATTGATTAAAAACAGCTAAATATACAGGTTGGACGAATTTGATAACCAACTAAAGGATAAAACAGCAAAATTATTTTTTAAATATAAATTTTGGTTTTTTAATAATAAAAACGGTAATATAGACATATAATGTACCGTTGGAAAGAGAAAGATTTTAGAAAAAACATTATATTATACACAAATTGTAAAAGGTGA
This sequence comes from Piezodorus guildinii, assembly GCA_023052935.1. Lineage (NCBI taxonomy): Eukaryota > Metazoa > Arthropoda > Insecta > Hemiptera > Pentatomidae > Piezodorus > Piezodorus guildinii. Next base: position 137,327,708 of record CM041296.1, on the reverse strand, counting down.
CATAAAGTGACGAATAGGGAATAAACTTATTACCGATTAACAATTTAATAGTTCTATTATTTAATCTAAATCATATGTTTCCTATGAAAATTAATATACGTTTTTTTATGACGAGTTGTAGAGCCAGATGAGGATGATGATGAATCATCATAAAAAATAACAATATTTTGTTTTTATGGGAATATATTAAACTAATAATTTGGTTTTTACATTCCATAATTAATGCAGTAGTATATAATTTTTCGATAAATTTTAAACATGTGGAAATCGTTATTCGATTTGTGCTTAGATCTGACTCAAGTTCTCCAAAGCTTCCTTTAAATCTTTGTCCTCGATTGATGTTAGGGACAAACCTAGAAGTATGTTCTCTTAACGTCCTATCTTCTGAAAAAAATTTAGAAAACCAACAACAACTGGTTCATTCATTAGAACTCCCAAAAAAGAAAGTTTGATAAATGTTTAAATTCAAGATATTGGACATTTAATGGTTGACAACCTAATATTATGTTTTGATTTCCAATTTCATTTGAAATATTTATCTTCTTTTGGTTTATTATTTTCAATAATGAACCTTTATTATTATTTATTTAAATTTATTATTATTGAAAATAATAAACCATTGTAATCGACCAATAAATAAATAAATCGATAAAAAAATTACCCCTCTCTCCTCAAAATTTGAGGGTTTACATTTCAAGATCCGTAGAACCCGAATAAGGGATAAATAAAATTCCGTTTGTCTGCCGTCCGCAGCATTTCTTCAAAACTACTGAACCAGTTTTTTTTTTTTTAAATTGCCACAAAAATACTAGGGCCTAACACCTATTCGTTGATATCAGCTGGTTATTTTTAAAATGGCAGCCAGTTAAAAGTGATTCGATTCAGTTATGTTTAAAGATAAAGGAAAAATTAACTAGTGTTTTATTACCAAAAAGCCTGGAATAATTATAAAAAACAGATAAAGAAAAGGAAAAAATTGAAATTTTCCTCATAAATACTCCTATAACGCAGTTATTTTTGGAGATAAAGAAAAATGTGTAAAGAGTTTTAAAATTAGTACAGCATGTTAAACATAAACAAAAAAGGAGACACAAAAACAATTGAAATCTTGCATATATATATATACTCTTGTAACTCTGTTATTTTCGAAGAAAGAGAAATAATTTATTAATGTTTTTTAACCAAAAAACCGTGAATAATTGTATAAAAGATAAAAATTGAAATTTTACTCTAGAGTACTCCATAATTATAAAGTTTAAGAATCAGTAAAGCACGATAAACAGATAAATTGAAAATATTAGTAGCTAAAACAGTTATACTCTAATATAGTTAATTTGGAAATAATAAACCATTGTGTAATAATTTTCAGCGTTTTTAATCTTATCCACCCCTACTGTTGGTCGGTACTGAGACTCCTACTCTGTAGATCATGATCCTAGCAGCTTCTATCCTGGACCAGCTGCCCACGCCTCTCCTCTCTAGAGCCACCTTGCCCTTTTTCCTTCCACTCTCTCCTCGTACACTATTATAAATATAAATTATTTATATTTAATTAATATTAATTACTATTATATTTATGTCTCAGATGCAGCTTATATAATGAGTTCGAAAATTTCCAAGAGTATTGAGTGCAAGCAGTTTGAAGGGGAAAGTAAAAGAAAGGTTGAGGTAATTCATTTTTTTAATTTAATTTGCTTAGTTATGTCTAAATCTTGAAGCCAGATTTTTATTCCATTAACTTTTATGAAACTGTTTAAAAGGAAAACATATGTACATCAGCATCTTTTAGACCTTGGTTTTATCAAAGTATAAAGTTGGTATTAAGTTATGGAATGTCTCTGTTGCACAACCATGAAACCTTTCAATTCTTAAACATTTGAACATTTTAGAAGTTTTCATATTGTCATTTGCCATGTTTTACGATTAAATATCTAAATTTAAGATTCAGATAGATTTTTATTTATTATTTTCAATAATGAATCTTTGTAATCGACCAAAAATAAATTACTCCCTCTCTACATTTGAGGTCTTACATTTAAAGATACATAGAACCCTAATAATAAATATTTAAAAAATCTATTTGTCCGCCGTTTATGGTATTTCTCCAAAACTGCTTGACCAATTTTTTTTAATTCAACACAAAAATACTAGGACATACAACAGTGATCCTAACGCTTAGACATTGTTATTAGCTGTTTATTTTTAAAATGGCAGCCAATTAAAAGTGATTTAATGCAATAACTCGGTTATTTTTTAACACTTTGACGACCAGAGCGGGCGTATACGCCCGCTGGCTTAGTCTACCCCTGGCCCGCTCCCTGGTTCTTGTGCAGGGCGAGAGGGACCGCAGCGGGCGTATACGCCCGCTCTCCCGCTATCACTACCAGCCTCGAGCGGGCGTATACGGGATTTTATTAATTGTTTCATTTAACTTAAAGTAACTTTTGTCACAATTTTGTTAATACTATGTGTTTTTCGGGTGAAATAAAACACAAATAGCTGATAATAATGTTTTGGGCCACTGAACCAAAATAGCCAGTTTTAGTCGGTCCCAGTTGGAACCGCTGCAGCGGACTCATACGCCCGCTATGGTCCACAAGAGAAGGTGCTCCAAACACGCGTGGTCGTCAATGTGTTAATATGAATAAAAAAATTATTATTGTTTTTTAACAAAAAAAAATACAAATAATTATTTAAAAAGGAAAAAGAAAAGAAAAAAATTAAAACTCTACTCATATATTTGCCCATAACTCAGTTATTTTTGAAGATAGAGAAAAATATGTAGAGAGTTTTGAATCAGTAAAGTGCGATAAACAAAAAAAAAAATTGAAATCTCGCCTATAAATATGCTTGTAACTTAGTTATTTTCGAAGATATAGAAACATTTTATTAGTGTTTTAACAGAAAAACCTCGAACAATCAGAAAAAAAGTTAAGAAAATTGAAATTTTACCTATAAATGTGCCTAAAACTCAGTTATTTTTGAAGACAGAAAAAAAAATATGTGTAGAGCTTTAGAATCACTAAAGCATAATAAAAAGAAAAAAAAAATTTGATCTATACATTCCTACAAAATGAAAAAAGAATCATTGAATTAGTTCAGAACTAACAGATTTATAGCATTTTGAAATTATCCGCAGTGATATTCCATTTTCTTTTGAATATTTCTTGCTTTTCATATTGGTTGAATGCCTATAAACAGTTATACCATAAATAATTAATTATTTGGAAATAATAAACCATTGTGTAATAATTTACAGTACTTTTTGATAAAATAACTATTACATTAATTGAGACATTTATATTTTACTAAGAAATAAGAGTTATGTTTTGATGTTTAAATTTTTTTTTTTTTTTCTTGTTCAGGAAGATTCTAGTTTATCTAATAAAACACCGCCGGAGAGGTGTAAAGGTAAAAAACGAAGTAACGGCAAAAAGTGCAGTGAAGGGAAAAAGAAATTGGAAGAAGAAGTTAAAAGGAGTAAAGGTGTTGAAACTGACGTTCAAAAGCCTTCTGGAGCGAGATTAGTAAGGCAGCAAAAAACCGAACAACTTCCACAGTTACCTAGGAAACAACCTAAATGTCTACTGCCAAAACAGGAACAACCTTTCCTTGAAAACGGTAATTCCCTCGAACAAGAAGAAGAGCTTTTAAGGTAATTTTTTTCTTTTCATTTTAATAATAACATAAAGACAATGAAATAAGCAAGGCCAATCCCTAATGTCATGAAATTTTCTTTATGTCCTTTCTGTTTCTGTCAAATGAATCTTGTTGGATGTTTATTCATTTAACATCACTTTATGCTACTGTGGCTAATCGGATGATGCTACAGTGATAGCCTTAGATTTTGCATATCCAGGTTTAATTAGGATATGGATCTTTAACGAGTACCTGCATCGCATAGGCTTGAGTTCACCTCTCCCTCCGAAGGAGGGCTTAACTAATTTTTACTCACATTAAAAAATCCTAGGGCCAGCCACCAAGTTTAAACTTGTGATCGTAGGTATAGCAGGCTGTCATGCTAGCCACTGCACCTTAGGTGATCCTGTAATTCTGCTGAATATGAATTCTATGTTATTTCTAGTCAATAAAACCATTCTGGCTTATTTTACCTTCATTTCCATCATTGTGTTTTACTATCTACTTATTTTGATTGAATAATTAAAAGGTCATTTTGTTAGAGATTACATCATGCCCAAACCAAAATTCTTCAAAATTACACCTTGTTCACAGCTATTTTTGCGGGATATCTATTGTATTTGAGCTTTTTCATTAACATCACTACCATGTTTGTAACATTATGTTGTCTTCTTTTCTCTTTCTCTTGTTTTAAAAAGTGTTCCCTATAATTTTTGTATGGTTTGTTCTAGTCAACTAGGTTTTCTTAGAAACTTGTGATCCACTTATGAGCTTCTATAAGGTTTTTAATCTACAAGGAATTATAAGAGAATCAAAAATAAAATAAAAAACTGTTTTTTTTTTGTTTTCAGGTTTTTATTTTTTCAAAATTTTACAAGTGGTCACAAGTCTCAGATTTGAGACGTATTGTAGAATTGCACCACTTACATGTTGCTCTTAAATGGTGTTTACATGCTAGATTAATGACACTTATTGTCGTAGTTAGTTTTGAAAAAGTGGGAAAAATCTTTTAATAAACCTACATAATGAAATAAATTTAAAGTAAAAACAAATTTGTATTATCATAAAGCTAAATAAAGGCCGCTAATCATCATAAAAAATAACAATATTTTGGTTTTATGCGAATATATTAAACTAATAATTTTGTTTTTACATTCTATAATTAATGCAGTAATATATGTTTTATACATTTGTATGTTTAATGTTTTAGAGTATTCTTTTCATAGTCACCTATTTTTCAAATGATTAGGTAGGTTGTCGCAATTAGAAGTAAGGAAAAAAAAATTTGTATGTATTTATTTTTTGATAGATGGGGTTTGTAAATCCGATAACATAGTTATATTCCCATGTAACTAGCATAATTATTTACAATCCTCATGCATGTCTTTTGAACCACCTTCCTTTTTGGGTAGTTGGAATCGCACGTTTAATTTCATACTGGGGCAGAATAAGTGAATATGGGACAGATGACAGTTGTGTATAGAATTAATTTGTTTTTGGTGATAGTTTCGAATGCCTATTGCAGTATGGGTTCATTTTTTTGATACTATTTCTTGCTCTATTGCATTTGTTGTATTGTATTTTGTAAAAGTTAAGGATTTGTCCATTTCTAGTCTTAAATAGTTTATAGATTAGGCACAGGAGATTATATTTCTGTTCATAACAATGTTTTTTGTAACAGACAGCCTTCTTTTTGTGAGAATTACCGCCTGAGTTTTTTGAACATTGATTCTAATCTTCCATTTTGAAAAATAGCTGATAAGTTTTTTAAGGAGTGCCTTTAACCTATTGGTTATTGTATCAATCCTATAATTAGCCATGTCGTTAGCATATATATATCATTTTACTGATGGGTGTGAATGGAGGTCTGTGATGAATACCTTAAATAGAATCGGAGAAAGGCAAGAGCCATGAGGAAGACAAGCAGTTAAGTAGTGGATTATAGATTTTGTATTGTTAATTGTGAGGAAGAATGATCTATTGCTGAGGTAGAATTCAAGTTGGTGAATAATGTATGGTGGGAAGTTGTAAAGAATTAGTTTCTTGATAAGACCCTTGTGGCATGCCTTGTCAATAGCTTTTTCTATGACAAGAATAACCATATTCCTAAGTTTTTTTCATTGTGTCCCTTTGTAATAGTAGTCTGTAAGTCTGGCTAGTTGGGCCTCAGTTCATTGGAATTTAGATTACCAGGATTTCGCCTCATTCAAAAATGTTATTGCTAATAGCTGTATAAGTGAGGTCATTGAATATATTACTGATCTTATTTTTGGCTTACTATACATTTTTGTTTTAATATATGATTTATTCACCAAAAACAAATGTGATGTTAATCGGCCAACATTTAAGTTCAGCTGAAATAATGCAATCTGAGTAAAAAAAAAACAAATTGTTTACCAAAAGTTTTGTATTGGGTTGATGCAAAATTAATGCAGGTTTCCTCTATTGCAATATCTTAATTCCAATTGTGTAAACAAAGCTAATCCTAACATTGATCATTATTATACCAAAACAAACCTTATCTAATACCCTCTCTTTCACCATGAATTTGTTTAGTAAAATCGTTTTGTTCAGTGTGTTCAAAGGTCTTGAATCGAAAATGTCAAAGTGCGATTTTCGTCAAATTAATTTTTACGAATTTAAATTAGGGCGCAGCGCTGCGCAAACGGCTCGTAATATTAATGAAGTGTGGGGTCAGGGGGCTATTAATGAGTGCACGGTGCAGCGTTGGTTCCAGAAGTTTCGCAGAGGAGATTTCGACCTCGAAGACAAGGAAGGTCGGGGCCGTCATCTTGCTCTGGACAACGACCAGCTGAGGTCAAAAGTGGAAGAAGACCCAACCAAAACCACACGAGAAATGGCGGCGGAACTCTGAACTCAAAAATTGCAACGTCTTTGCCCAGCATTGATGAATCGGAAGGGGCCGATCCTGCTCCACGATAACGCCAGACCACACGTTGCACAACCAACGCTTCGACGACTGCACGAGTTGGGCTACGAAGTTCTCCAACATCCGCCTTATTCACCTGACCTCTCTCCTACAGACTTCCACTTTTTCAGGCATCTGGACAACTTTTTGAGGGAGAAAAATTTTCAAAACCAGGACGACATTGAAAATTCTTTTCGTGATTTCATTGAGTCCAGGGATTCGGATTTTTTTTCTGGTGGAATAAGAAAGCTTGTTGAACGTTGGCAAAAGTGCATTGATTCAGATGGAAATTATTTTGATTAAATATATATGGTTAAAGTAAAGATATGGCGTATTTACAATACCTACTAAAAACCTGCATTAATTTTGCATCAACCCAATAATTCATTATCTATCTATCGATGGTCCTTGTAGGACCTTGGCCTCCTCAGCGATCCTCCTCCATTCTGATCTGTCTTCGGCTGCCCTTTCCATCAGCTGACACCCAACGACCGAAGGTCCTCCTCTACGTCCTGCAGCCAACGAAGTCTAGGTCTGCCCCTGCTCCTTCTTCCACCAGGGTGTCCCTCCATCATCATTTTTGGCAGTCTCCCATTTCCATTCTCTATACATGCCCCAGCCATCTTATTCTGGCACTCTTGATCTTGGCAACTATATCAGGTGTCTGATACAGATTTCTAATTTCGTCATTCGTCTTCATTCGCCAACGATCTCCTTCTTTTGTGGGACCAAAGATTTTTCTGAGAATTTTCCTTTCCCACATGTTTATTAGTCTTTCATCATTGCGTGTTAATGTCCAGGACTCGCTTCCGTACATGACCACTGGCTGAAGAACAGTACAATATAGTCTTATCTTCAGTTCTCTGGATATATTCCTGTTCTGAAATATTTTCATAGGAGACCAATAGCATCTATTGCCAGCTGTTATCCTTGCTTTAATATCATCTCTAATCTTATTATTCTCAGTGATAACAGTGCCTAGATACTTAAACTGTGGTACTCTCTCGAACCTATATCCAGCCCCCTCGATATACCTGTTTCCTCCTTCTTCCCTGCTGGTCCTCATATATTTAGTTTTTTCCGTATTTATGATCAGTCCTGTTCTCCTCGCGGCCACTTTGCACTCCTCGAAAGCTCCAAGTAAAGCACTGGTTGTTCTCCCGGTTATCACAAGATCATCTGCAAATGCTAGATGTTGCATCAGTCTGTGATAAATACATCCTCCAGGCCTTCTCCTTATTGACCTCATGACCACTTCCAATAACAAATTGAATAGGACTGGAGAAAGAGGATCACCCTGCTTAACACCTTTCTGAATTTCAAAAGAGTTTGACAATTCATTATAAAATTGATAAAATATGTTTATACCATTGGAATATCTTATTCCTATTTCCTTTCCTAGGTATTTTCAGAGCGGCACTGAGGAACCTAAAGTGTCTCAGTTGAGATTACTTCTTGAACGGAAGGAAGACAAAAGTCAGACCAGGAGGAGGGTGTCCTTTGAGACAGTACCTGAGAGTCCCAAGAAATTCAGCTTCGTACCCATCTCACCTGTTTCACCATTCGTACAACCACAGCGTGTTCTTCACAGGTAATGAATTCATTATTTTATTAATTATTATTTGTAAAACTTTACTAGAGATGTTATATAATTCAGGAGTAAGAAAGGTATATATATATATATATATATAGAGAGAGAGAAATTCTTCTTCTTTTTCTTCCTCCTTATCGGCGTGGAGGAGCCTCCAGCCACGTATAATACCCTATATACAAATGTTGACATTAATATTTCTTTCATGATGTTTTGTTGAAAGTTAATTAATGCTCCTTAAAAAAGTCTGTACATACCAATCAAAATATCTCTGACTGATAACAACACCCAAAGTAACTAGCAAAACCTGTGTTTTTACAGACAAATAATTTGACTTATAGAAGCTTCCATGACAAATTACATAGGCGCAATAATAAACATATAATATGGTAACAATTTCTCCAAAGATATTCAGCTATAACAATTTAGGAAGCCTGGGGATTATAGTGGGAATGGTTGCGATAGGCTCTCAACGCTACGGTACACACTTTTTGGCATTGACTGTGTTGAGTATTCATTGAGAAATGAGCTAGTCGATCCTAACAGTCTTTTAAAGTTTGGAATTGGAACTATACTCATGTATTGATCATACAACTTCCATACTATGGCGCACAATAGACCTGTTTGGTTGTAGTGCTCTTCTATGCCAACAAAAAAATAAAATACTTAAGTACCCGAATCAATAAGGAAAAAACCTGGCAGCTGAGTGTGATCTCGACCTAGTCACCTCATTGCACGGCCATTGGCCGAGGAACAGTACGAATCTCTATGTGTACTGAGCCCAAGACCCTTCATGGGTTGGTGTATAACATGGAATTTATGTATGCATATAACAAGTGCTCTTATCAAACATCAGAGTTTAAAAAATAAATAAATTAAGTTAATGTGTCCCTTAAGAATCAAATTAAAATATGTTTGATAACCAGAACAGTGTGATTATTTAAATATCAATAGCTAAATTCAAATAATAAATTGAAGTTATGAACTAGATACTTATTTGCAAATTGAGCTATTAAGATAAATTAAATTACTAGAAGGAATTAGTCCGGGTGGCAGTCAGTGAATGAAACAATTAAGTTTTTTCAACCATTTGTAGGCAAATGGAAACTGAGTTTCCATTCGCCTACAATACACCCTGATGATGACCCACAATGGGGGTTGAAACGTTGGCAGAAAATAAATCATTGAAACTACATAATTGTTTCATTCACTAACCGCTATCCGGACTAATTCCTTCTAGTAATTCACAAGGATAAACTAATTATATCCACTATAAATTAAATTAACAAAAATAGATAAATTATTAGAGATAATTAAACAAAAAAAACAAAGCAAAATTGGTATTTCTAGCCTCTGCAGTGTGAGGTTATTGTCTATCTGATTGAAAAAGCAAAAGGTGATTCAAAAGGAGTGATTTAAAGGAAAAAGCAGTTTGTGCATGATGGACAGGAGGTATAGAATGCCTAAGAGAAGCAGCTTTGGCCAGAAAGGACTTGTCAAACGCAGCAGTATGGTGAGGAGGAGGATTAAGAAAGACGGGAGTGAATGGAGGATTTATAAAGAAGGGTTTGGAAGATAAAGCTGAGGCACTGAGTTCTGATTACCAGATAAAGGAAAGAACCTAGGAAATACTGACATCTATAATGAGGGTAGATTATAGAGAATAGACCTTAACTCGGCTAATTATCTACCTAATATAATAACTTTACTATATTAATTGAATATTCTGTACTCCTTAGTCTGTCTAATGCATGCACTATCTATTACAAGCTAATGGAATCCTGATATTATATTAAGAACTCTCCCTGTTCGCAGGTCTTGTTCCGTAAACTCGCCTGTGGGGAAAGGTCAGAAGAAGGCACCAGCTCCTGTCAAACAGGAAGAACGTTCGCAATCCGTGCCGATGTCACTTCCACAAGACACTCCTGTCCCGAGCGAAACTATAGATTTTGGCATTGATACCGATTCGTCCAACTTATTGATCATAGATGAATCGTCGGAATCATTGCTCATCGATTCCGGCATGAACAATGACAATCTCAATGCTATATTCTCTATAATAAGTGAAATGGAGACCCGTTCTCGCTCTTACCCAAACACACCAACCTACGCTAGGTCCCTACAATCGTCAAACGTTCCTTCAACCAGTTTCTTCGACGACTTGGACTGTGATGTAACGCTCGGCAACCTGGGTGCGGATGTTAACGAACTAGGCTCAGATGTTCAATAATAATATGTAAGTTGATATAACACCTTGATTACGTTATATTTTTAATACGATTGCTCTATTAAAGTGTTATTATGCATTAAGTTATCGGTATTTATATATTTATTTTTTCTTATAGCTGGTCGATTCATTATAAAATAATTTTTATTACAGATATATTTACTATATTGTTATCTTATTTTATTATTATTCAATTGGTTTTATTATCACTTGTCTAGGGCAGGAAGGTAATTTTATCTGCAGGTTTCTACCATATTTTAGCATTTTCAAATTTTATTCCGATTTCATATTTTTAATCATTGTGTTTATAAATGCTTGATATATTAATATTATTAGAACAAGCATAGATGACAAAAATTGTTTATGAAGTCCAAAATAATGAGACCAATAATATTTTTTGTAAAATATGGAAGTATTTTTGTACCAAATCATCTAAGTTGATATTATATTATTTCAACTTAATTTATTAATATACAACATGATAATCATGATTAATAAGGCGTTGCTTGATTAAATACAATAGTTAAAGAATAATGGTTAAGGCTGCCTTTTTCACTTATGCCTCAAAGGGCGTGGTGGATTTGTTACAGCATAAGCCTTAATTATTATTAGTTAGAATTATTTTTGTCAGTTTCACAAAATAGTTTTCAAATTAGAAACATCCCACTTACAAATGAATTGGCCAGTTATAATATTTTTGTTAATTATTTAAAGTGTACAATCGAGTGTTGATAACTTAAATTTGTTCTTACTATTTGATAAAAACAATGTAATTTGTAATAATAATTGGTTATAGAAAAAAAATCTACCGCAGTTAAAAGAAAAAGTTCTGAATTAATTAAAATTAAATTAAATTTATTTAATTAAAAATATTTGAATTATCAATCAAATATTATCATTGTTTCTGAAGTTGTTATAAAACTGACCTCTACGACACAAAATCCTTAGTGATTTTTTAGCTTACATTAAATTTAAGTTATCAATACTTGACTAATATTTATTGATGATAATTTTTTTTTGTTTCCTTCATCGAGTTCTAGTTCCCATTTGTACAAATCAAGCGTGTATCATGTGTTCATTTATTATTATTGTTGTTAAGTAACCTATACATTGTTAATTGTAATACATAAGTATAGTCTCTTTTGAATGAGTATTTATTAGTTTGTGAAATATCTCATCCGAGAAAGAAATCACACGGTTATCGTGTGTAACATTGCCTGAAATTTTTGTGATATCGGATGTCTGTTTTTATTGTTATATCCATGTAATCTTATTCAGTTATTAAGTATACTTTATATTTTTAAGTTTTTACTTAGTTAGCACTTGAACGGATAATTTGTGATATATTTAAGATTAATGGAATAATGTTGTTTTCAGTTGTTGAAATATTGAACATAATTGAAGTAATTCCACTTGTATATAGACTCTTAATTTAAGATTATTTTTTTTAGGTTTCCTAACAAATTGTTTCATTTTTTTTTTTCTTTTTTACTATTGAGTTTAAATAACGTAATCAAAATATACATCACATTGAAGTTTAATATATACGGATTAAAAATGACAAAACATCACTGATATAAACTAAACAATGGCTTTTAGAACTAAAATATTTTTCCAAGTTTTGTATTTACTCAGGATCAAATTATGGTTTATGGGTTGTGTACAATTTAAAAAGTGCCATTTACACGGATTGGAATATTTTTTATGATTACCATAATATTTATACAATACCATAAATATATTCAAAGTACCTGGAAACTGGTAATTTTTACTCTTCATCTATTTTGATGACTCAGCATCACATGTGTGTGATATAAATAGCCAGTCATTAAAAATTGAAGAAATTGTGTGAAAAAAACATTAACTTTAAACTTGTTTAATCTTGTCTTAATGGGGGAAAATGAGTGTTTACTCTGTTGTTGTTTTTCCTCTAAAGTAAGTGAACATTTCACATAAAAGTAAATTTTTAAAAAATTGTATCGATTGCTTGTTTTGTAAGTTCTTGAAAACTACTTTTCATGTTTGCTAAAAGAGAAGCATTCATGTGTTTCTTCATTATTAGCTATTTTACTAAAATTTGATCCTGGAACATAAAATAAAATCTATGAAATCAACTTAAATTATTAGAAATAAAATTTGATTGAGTAACTTCAGAGGACAGGGAATATTTACATCTATTTGGACACACCATCACAGAAATCCAAGAAGTGAAATAGCGGTTTTTAATAGAAAATTTATTCTTAATAGTCTGTGTTTAGGTGCCCTCACAATCTATCTTGTCATTCCTTGATTTTCTGCAATGACACAAAAAAAAAAAAAAATTGTGTTACTGGCTGATTAGTTTTAGAAATCAATCTTTAAGCCCTGTCAGACTATTTCAATGTCATTCATCGATATAGTGAGTTTAATCAAAATCCTGAGAGCCTTTTAAGAGCTTGGAGAAAATCTTAAAAAGGTGCAAAATGTATGTTGTAAAGAAAGTGGCTCTTCTGGTTAGCTAATTTTGATGGAAAAAATTTTCTGTAACATCTTGGACCTTAGTTGTCTCAAATATGAAATTTCAGTTTCATAAACTTTCGTTTTCGTGTGGACTTACACAAACACATGGGACACATAGACCTTTTTTGGACTTGGTTATTTGGACTCAAGGGACCCTAAAACGTGCATTTCCGTTGAAAACTGGTATTCGAAAATTTTCACAATCGCAATACTTGCCTTAAAGCTGATTTTTAACAAACTGGTTCTAATTTGGTGCTGGTGTTTTTTTTTTTTTTTTTTTTTTTTTAATCCTTAGTTTTAGACTTAATGAGTAAATTGAATTTGTGAAAAATTATATTATAGGTACCTATACTATTAAACATATAAAAAAAAAAAAAAATAGCTATTAGTTGACAACAATTAGGTTTCACAAACACGAGGTTACTGAAATAGAATACAGATACACCATCTTACCAGAGACAGTGCCATCTAATATTAGCAGTATATGTTAGTACTTGGGTGTCTCCTATTGTTTGCCTCAATGAATATTTTGCTAGTAATTCCTAACGATTTTAGACCGGTTTATATTTAACATAGTAATTCATCCTTAAACAGCAAATATGTATTGATTTTACATTTTAAAAAAAAGCAAGAAACTTGTGGGACACTGAGTCGTTCATATCTTTAATTTCGCATTGTCACATGTTTAAGATTGTGGGTACTTAATTAATAGGGTCACTTGCCATACATTTGTTACCTTAGCAATCATTATCTTCCATGTTTACTGATTATTTTTTAATTTTTTAGAAGATTTTAGTTTGGATTTCTTGAGTACTATACGTTATTATTGATAGGCATTTTGTTAATCAACCGATCTGCTCTTCTCTGAGAGTTCTTAAATTATTTCTAATGGTTTTAGTGATTTCATAGATTTACCCATTCACATTTATAATGATAAATCCTTCAGATAAGCACACTGTAAAGTTTGAGTAGGTCGTCAAACACAAATCTACACACATGTACTTAAACTGCCGATCACTAATTGTTTCCCCTAAATAATAATGCCAGTGAAGTAAACTTTTTTTATAGAAGAAGTTGATACAATATGCTTCATTTTACACAATATTTGCAAAAAGCACTTTTGTAAAAAAAAAAAAAAAATTGTTTTTGTAATTTAATAATGGTAAAAACTTAAATGTATATTGTTGGTATAAATGTTTGTTATAAACGATATTCTTATCGTTTAGTAGTATAAATAAAAATAATTGACAATAACACATTTAATAATTGTTAGAATGTCATCATCATCATCAAGCATTTCCATTTTTGCACAGATCGTTGTTCGTTAGATGTAAATGTTGTCGTTATTGATAGAAACCAAAAAGTGATGTTTCCACGAAACTGACCTGTCAGTTTTGTAGTTCCATTTCTAACGTGTTGACACACAACCTGCTGAAACAGAAGCCAATTGTTTGGCTAACAACAACAGGCAGAAAAGTTTTGAATTAATTAGATTCCCACAGTGTACGGAGCTTAATGGGGTCTATTCCATTTCCAGGCATCCGGTTATATCAGTAGCTGTTATATGACTGTATGATGAAACTGCTAATACGAGTAACTTTTATAAAAATAAAAAAATATATTTTATTAAAAAATAAAATGATAACATCTAAGTTGTGAATTTGAAGTCTGCAGCCATGAAGTCCTTGATGTTAGTTAAAACTGTTTGAAACAAATCCTGTCCTTTGTTTCTCCTTCTCCACATGAATTCCCAAAGACAGCTGTCTACGAGGGCCCGATCCATACCAGAACTAACCTTGTTGCACCTTTTTGCTAATGGCTCCAGAGCCTGTGTCGACGAAATGTATGGAATAGTTGACGGTTACATGGTTATAACCTTCCTGCCCTAATACATGATATGCCTTCCATTGATCCAAAATGATGGTTGTTCCAGGTCGTATATGGCATTGATAATGGGAACTAGTCTGGAATTTTATGCATATTTCCTCGTAATTCATAGTTGTATTATTCATAAACAGAGCATGTATGAACCGAACGAATTTCATAGGAAATAAAATGTGTTTTTATATATTTATAATAATAATAGTGTTGCTTATAGTAACAATTTCATCATAATGAGTCACAAATATATAACGGGAGGCCTGAAAACAGAATATACCTGTTTAACGTTTTTGAAAATATTTGGGTATTCCATAAGTTTTTTCCTCGATCAATATATTGTTACTAAGTCTTAAAAGTTTTGGAAAGAAAAGGCTTTCTCAGAAATGGGAGAAAAGGTTGTAGGGTAGATCTGTTCATATATAAAACAATAAATCAACATTTAAGAACAAATATTGTTTATTGATTTTGTAAAATAAAAAAAATGGGAGAAACTTATGAAAAACTTAAATAAATATTGTTTTCTCATATTGAAGTGGTTCATTCAGAAGTAGGACATCTCTTCAATTGAATAAAAGTACATTGATTTGTTAGATATATCTATTTATATCTTTATTTACAATTTGTTTTTTTTTTCATTCATTCTACAGAAAATTAATAGTTCTGTCTGTTGTTGGTGAAAATGAAACTTGATAGAACAGCAGGAATCTATTTATCTGTATGTGTAATTTTTGAACCAGGGTAACCAATTATATCTATCATGCATAACCATATTCATAATATTGACGAGGCATTGAGAGTTGAATTTTAACACTTCTCAATCGTCGATATAAGGTGCACTTACACCCTTGAACACATCCCATCTCACATGAGTTCAAGTTTACATCTTGAACATTAAAAGTGTAAAATTAATGTAATAAAAATAAATAATAAGCAAAGCCGTTTAAGACTCAAAAATGGCTTGTCTTGGTTCAAATTTGTGATTTTTTTATATTTCAAATATTTTTCTTAGTGAAAGATATTAAAATATTTTATTATGTAAAATGCACAAATCATTTGACATTTTATTGGGTAATTTATTTTCTGTTACTAGTTTTGAAATCACCATCTCTATCTATTTTATGTCAATGATATAATCTTGATTTATTGAAGAAGTTGGTTGTTGATGAGTTCATCAAATATTTCACATTATATACGTGAGCTCCCATTTTTCCTTTAATTTTAGGCCTAAGAAAAAACTAGATAACCAATGAAATCTAAAAAGAAGATAATAGTAATGAAATATGGAAACAAACAGCAGTATTTGATGACTTTTGGTATTAAAAAATATCAAGATTATAGTAACAAAGCCAAATAAATTATTACACAGTGGTTTATTATTTAAAATAACTATATTAGGGTATATGTAACAGTTTGGCAGACTGAGAGATTTTTTGTATTATACTAGACTCCTCATTTTTTATATCATACTAGACACCTTTACTATTTTCTTTTCTTTTAATTTTTATTAAAATAATTCAAATGAAAATTCCTGATTCCAGAACACTTATATTTTTTCTCTATCTTCAATAATAACAGAGTTATTGGCGGATCACATCCCTTATAAGTTGTGGTTTGACCGTAAAAGATGAAAAAAATTCTCTTTGTTTATTGTGGTGTCTTGATCTCAAAAATCTTTTCCTTTTTTCTCTATATTCAATAATAACCCGAGTTTGGGGAAATTACATCTCTTATAATTTGTGACAACCATATAAATCAATGTTTTTTTTTTCTTTTTCTTTGTCCTGGTTTACTGATTCTAAAACTCTTTTCACATTTTTCTCTGTCTTCGAAAATAACTGATTTATGGGCATATATATATATATATATATATATATATATATATATATATATATATATATATATATATATATATATATATATGAGTAAAATTAAAAAAAAAAAAAAATTCTGTTTAATAATTAATCCAGGTTACTTGATTCGAAAACTCTATAGACTTTTTTCTCTATCTTCGAAAATAACTGAGTTATAAGTATTGACAAGTTTCCTTCTTTTCTTATCTTTTCCTCAGAAGAATTTCAACATAATTTAAGTTTAAAAAAATAAAATAAAGACTTTTGATTAATTTCTTCCATTATCATAAATATGTTGTAGAAATACTATACGATATTACATCTCGTACGTTTCAGTGTCTTCCCTATTTTCAGGACTTGTCTATTTGAAGAATATATTAATGATAATTGAAGAAAGTAATTAATAGTCTTTATTTCAAACAAAACTTGAAAATTTGTTATAGAATAGTGTTGATGGAGAAATGTATGCAGAAATAGCTTATTCATTAAAAATGATAATAATATATCTAAACATCATCATAAACCACATGAAAACACCATGGGATCACCTGTAGCTTTTTTTTTTTTTTTTTTTTTTGTTTATCCCTACCTCGCCTTTGAAGGCTATACGGGGGTTTCTCAGACCAGGAAGTGAAGGGGGTGTATAAATGCCGAGATAAAAGTCCCCCCAGTACTGAAGGATCACCTGTAGCAAAGTGGCTAGCATAACAGCCTTCTATACCAAAGGTCATAAAATTTGTGACAACCAACTCTCTGGTTCAAACCCCCAGGTGGTCCTAGAATTTTTTAATGGGAGTTAAAAAATCCTTCGTTATGCCGCCTTCGAAGGGACGAAAAAGGTGGTCCCGAGCTTGTGCGATGTTAGATACTCGTTAAAGATCCCTATCCCAATTAAACCTGGATAGGCAAAATTTAGGACTCCCACGGTAGCATCATCCAATTAGCCACAGTAACATAAAGTGACGTTAGATATATTAACAAACAAATATTCATAACTGTTTGTTATTGTTTCATACTTTGGATCTTGATATATTTTCATACCAAAAGTCATCTTATATTTCTGTTTGTTTCCATGTCTTATTTTATTTTTATCTTAATATTTTCCTTTTTTATTGGTTGTTTTTCAGCAATTTCGTTTTGGAGTCCCTGGTCTTCAGCATTTTTACTTTTTCTTTAAATTGATTTAAATAAATTGATTTATTGTCCTGTAAAGTAAAATTTAAATACAGCCGTGGTCATAGAAATTGCATTGCCTATACTTTAATTTTTTTATGATAATGAATTAGATCCAATCGAATATTTTTCTATTTATTTATTTGTTTATATCTACTTATTTATGTCATATGCTTGATGAAATAAATAAATTTAAAAAAATTAAATAATGTTTCTTAGATTTTGGTTAATATTTTTAACTAATACCAGAATAAAGAATTTAATTATGTCGAATTTTAAGCATGTCTCTATCAGAAACAATAAACAATGTGAGATTATATGGAGTGGAACAATTTTCACGGATAACAATGGTGAAAAAAAATCAATAGTAGTCATAGTTTAGAAAGTTAATATTATAATTCATTTTATGAGAGAACTTAAACTTCTATATTTTTTTGTGTAATTGTCATTTTTTTTTAGAAATTTGGTTATGTTTAATTTTGGAAAACAAAATTTTATTGAATGATGCAATTTCTATAACCACGAGTTTATTATTACGGAAACTTTCCACAACTTAAAAATCTAATCTTATTTCTAATAAGTGTTATTTTATTTTTATAAAGAAATATTATTAAAAAAGCGTGTTTAATTGTTGATTGTTCATTTTTCAAAACTCTCCAATCCCTATCTAACTTAATGGCTATATTTTTGCCTTTGATTTAAAAAAACAAAAATATATTAGTTTAATTTAACTATTATGTATGATAATGACAAGGAAGGTTTATTTGTACAGAAGTGAAACAATAATTGTTTGTTGTAAAAATTGTTTATAATTATGTTCCACTTGGAAAAAATCTGTTTAAAAAATAATCTTTTTGTTCAATATTTATAATTTAAGTACCTGATAAACCAGACGCCATATTGTTAGTCTTAATGGCAGTTATATATGTCTGTGAAGGCTGTTTTGTGAGTTCGATGTACTTTGATATGGAATATTGCCGTATGTTTTGGAAACTTTTTAAAATTTTCAAGCTTAATTTAAGAGAGTAATGTGAAAGTTCTAAATAAACGTAGTCGGATTAAGGTTTAAAATAGAGATTTGTAGAATCCATTTGAGAAAGTCATTAGTTTTGATACCGAGGGCATCTAGGTCTTTGAATATGATAAGAGTGGACCAGTTGTTATTATGAAGGACCAATTAATTTCTTCATTTTATTAGTTGTGTTCAGAATATTGTATTACTGAAAAACAAAAAAAAAAAATTATGTAAACTGCCATTCCAATTTCATTCACTTATATTTATATTATTTCTTTCTTTTAAAATTAACTTTTGATAAATTAAATTTTACTACATTTTATACTTATTACTATAGGACATTGATAATCTGAACATATTATTGATTATAATTATAATTAGTCGTACTGAATGTCAAACCTCCAAATTCTAAAATTTTTAAATTTCTAGAAGAGAGAAAAAATAATAAATTATTCCATTATTTTTTAAAATTTTTCGTATTATATATATCAAGGCTGCTCTGCATGGTGAGAGTTTCAGTTCTAGAAGCACTCAAACATTAAATGACAGAAGAGGGGAAAACATATGATTATTTTTAATTAAAACATATGACAACCAGGGGTGGTCATAATCGAATTATTCATCTGTATTCTGAAAGACAAAACGACACAAATCTCCCCTCTATCATTGCTGGGCTCAGGTGCAAATATGCAAATAAATTATGTGCTGAGCAAAAAAAAAAGGTCATTTGATTATGCCAAATCCCTACTATTTTTATATTTCTGAATATATATATTGTTAAAAACTTGATTTTGAATGATCATTCATTTCTCCCAAACGATTATTTCGATAATCCATTAATTCGTATGATTGAAGTAATCGAATGATCTGATAATCGTCATTATCGCCCACCCCTAATGATAACATTAAATATTACTTTGAAGAAATCTTAAGATCACGCTATACGGTGAGATAACAGATAGGTGTAGGTGTGGTGAAATACAGTGATATTTGGTGAGAGTGAATATCATACACTTTCATATACTTTCAACACATTATAATAAATATTCAGTTACCGAGTTTTCTATATTACTTCATCATTTTTTTTTTTTTTTTTTAACTTTTATTATAAATAATGTTTAATTTCTAAAAGTGGAGTTACTACATTAAAAACGTGTTTTCATGGTGTGCATATTATACTTGTTTGTTTTGATATAACTTTATCATTTAGTTTTTTTAATGTAAAAAGTAATATTTAATGATATAGGATTTTTTAAAAAGTAATGTTTGATGTCATTAGCCAAATTTATTTTTTTAAATGAGCCTTCCCCCTCTCCCGCTACTTTGATGAACTCTCATTAGACCTCGCTTTATGATATTTCACTTCATTTACAACTACTTATTTTTAAACCGTGTAGCGAAGCCTTTATTGTTTTATTAAACTTATTTACATTAAAAGCTTAAAGTGGTAAAAATGCACCTGTAACAAACTGTTGTTATATACACATTATGAATTATTTTTTTAAATTTAAAAATACAATTTAATAAAAATGTATATTATTCATTATATAAGTTTAAAAATAAAATTAAAAAAAATATGAAATTATATTAAAATATGGTTATTATATAGGTTGTAAGTGGGTTACCATACTAGCAGCTTTCACTTGAAAATCTCTTTCATCATATAGTGAGGTCTTGATAGGTCTTTTCTAATACATATTTGGAATTATGTACTTTTATATAGGTTCATTCAATCAACATAATGAACATTAAATAGAAACATCGACCATTTTAGAGTTTGGAGGTTTTGCATTTATACTTTAAAATATATATATATATATATATATATATATATATATATATATATATATATTACGTATAGTTTTGACATTGAAAATGTTTAAAAAAAGTTATTGTATTCTTTTTGTATGGAAGTCAAAAAGTTGTGTTGAATGTAATTATTGTAAAGCTAAATTTTATTCAACAAAAAGTTTTAAATAAAGTAAATAACGTTCAGATTATCTATGTCCAACTGTATTATAGAAATTAGTTAAATAATTTATTTGTTTCTTTCGACGGAAACTGAATGTATTTGCTCAAAATTGTAGTTATCGGTTTTTTAAAATGATATGATATTAACAAAGGGACCATTTTAATTTTATTTCTAGGGATATGTTAGCGGCAATCCTTCATAGACATATATGCTTTATGTGTTAGAGCGATTTTCATGTAAATAGAAAAATAAATCTCATGTTTCAGAAACTGATTCTCAGGCCCAGGTTCATCAATAATTGTTAATTTGTCGAGTAAAAATACTCATAGAGAATTTACTAAAATTTAATTAATACATACACCCTGAGGTAAGCATAGTTTCTGAATCATAAGAGCCATATATGAAATATTTAGAAATAAAAATGTGATCATAGAATGTTTGGTATTTTTTCAAAATCATAGGTCATATTTCTATGTGGTTTTACAACAGTACATGTTTTAGCACTGAACACGAATTAATATATGTACTGATTATGTTATAAATGTTAATATAATAAAATGTGATTTTGTAATGCGATGTTTCTTTTTCCCTAGTAATTAACCTGTTGTTTATTTTGGTTTATTATTTTCAATAATCAACCTTTGTAATCGACCAAAAAAAAAAATTACCCTTGCTCAAAATTTGAGAGCTTATGTTTCAAGGTGCGTAGAATCCGAATAAAAATAAAAAATCCGTTTGTCTGCGGCATTTCTCAGAAACTACTGGAGCAATTTTTTTGAAATTCGCCACAAAAATACTAGTCCATTCAACAATAATCCTAACACCTAAAAAAATAGTTTTTTAATTATTGTTTTTTAACCGAAAAAACCGCGAATAATTATATAAAAGAAAAAAATTGATATTTTTCACATAAATATGCTTATAACTCAGTTATTTTTGAAGATAGAGACAAGTGTGTATAGATTTTTAGAATCAGTAAAGCATGATAAATAAAAAAATTCATATATATATAATCACGTAACATATTATAATAGATGTAATTACACCAAAAATCTGTTATTATTGAAGATAGAGAAAAATCGAAAATATTTCGTGACGAAGTAAGACAAAAAAAAAAAACATGAACAAAGTGCAAAAAAAAATTTTAAAATCATCTTATATGGTCAAGCCACAACTGTGACGTGATTCCCTGATAACTGGTCATTATTGGTGGTAAAGATAAAATGTAAGGTGTTCTGGAATCAGGAAATTTTATTGGAATTATTTGAATGAAAATCGAAATAAAGAAAAGGCAATAGTAACACTGTCCTGTATAATTGCTTTTGGTTTATTATTTTCAATAACGAAACTTTGTAATCGACCAAAAAAAAAATTACCCCTGCTCAAAATTTGAGAGCTTTAACGTTTTTTGCCATAAGTACCATTTGATAGAGAATTAAATTTTGGACCAAATGAAAAAAGAATCATTGAATTTGGTTTACAACTAGCTTAGATATTGCGTTTTGAAATCAATGGTAGTGTTATGATATGATCCTTTGAATTAGTGCTTTTCATATTATTTAATTGCCTATCAACAGCTATATAAACAGTTATACCCTAATATTGTTATTTGGAAATAATAAACCATTGTGTAATAATTTGCAGGGTTTTTTTATATCTAACTTGCTTTCTCCTTTTCTGGAGTAGAGATGAGACTTATAAATTGCATCATTGGACTTTGGATTTCACAGTTGATCTCGTGTCTCTTGTCGGTGAGTTCGATTTCAGAAATTCTTCTTTTGTTTTTTATTTTTCTTAATCTTTAGGACCAAATAAACTCAATAATTTTCCTCTCTTATAGAACTGCTTCTTTCAGCAGAACCTTCATCATTTGTCATACTTCCTTAGATTTTCCTTTAAACAACAGTTATTCCTTTACCCTTTTCATAATTAAGCTATTACGTTGATTAAATATAAATTAAAAAATAATTTTAACCTGGGACATAGTTACAACGTAGAACATCATATTTGGCCAGATTATATTAAAAAATTACTAATTATTTATAAAGTTGTGAATAAGATTAAATAAATCTTTTAGAGGGGACATAAAATGGTGGCCCATAGCCAGTGTGATGTCAAGTACTTGTTAAAGATCCCTATCTTAATCAAACATGGGCAAAAAACTCCCACCGTAGCTTAATCCGATTAGCCACAGTAGCATAAAGTGACATTAAATGAATAAACAAGCAAACAACTAGTGATCAGATCATAAGTGTCCTACCCACAAATTGCTCTGTTCCTATTATTGCTTCATAACAATAATAAATTTTGTCCTTGAATACAATTATTTTTTTCTCATATGATAAAAAAAATTAGGGGGAAAAAAAAAATAAGGGAGCGGCGTGGTCTAGTGGATAGAGCATAGTCTGCTGTGCTCCGGGTCCTGGGGTCGAATCCCGGCTGTGGCAGAAATATTATTTATTCTGTTAATTCAGTCGGGGGGCGACCCTAGGGTATGGAGACCCTCCTGGGGCAGACCCAGCCTCTATAAAGTGGGTACCCAAATTAATTGGGGAAAAACCTGGCGGCTGAGCGTGTTTAGGCCTAATCACCTCATTGCACTGCCGTTGGCCTAGAAACAGTACGAATCTCTATATGTACTGAGCCCAAGACCCTTCATGGGTTGTAGCGGTACAGGTTTTTTTTTTTTTTTTTTTTTATGAATAAAAAAATAAAACTTGTCAGCAGCAACCCTCGATGGATCTTGGTTTCAGTGAATATAAGTTTCTAGGTCAATGGTCCATGTAAGGAAGGAGGTGATAGGCCATGATTTTTTCAAAAATTTTGGGTACCCACTTTGTAAAGGCTGGTAGAGCCCTAGACAGGTCTCCCTACCATGGCTGAAATAACTATAAATAATCATCCTGCTCTATTTGTGTTTGACAAAAAAAAAACAATGCAAATTATTACACAATGTTTATTGTTTCCAAATCACTATATTAGGGTATAACTGTTTATATAGCTGTTAACAAACAATTAACTAATATCAAAAGCAATAAATAGTTCTAAGACAAATAATAAATCACCACTGCTAAGTTCAAATTGCTATTTATCTGCAAGTTCTGAATCAATTTCAATGAATTTTTTTTTTCATTTTGTAGGAAAATTAAATCTATATGAAATGGCACTAATTTGTTCGGTATTTATTTATTTACTATTAGGAAAAACGGTTATTCGTATGTATAGGCCAGATTTCAATTTTTTTTTCCTTTTTTGTTTTTGTCATTTTTGTTTATTGTGCTTTACTGATACTAAAACTCTATACATATTTACTTTATCTTCAAAAATAACTGAGTTATGGGAGGTTATTTGTGGGTAAATTTCAATTTTTTTTTCTTTTCTTTTTTTTCTTGTAAATGTGTGGTTGAACCTTAGCTATATATAACAAATTCAGAGAAATAAGGAATAAAAAAACAAAATGACAACTATAAAAATCAATAATTTAATTAATAAATTAAAGGAATTATTCTGTGAGTATCAAAACATTAATTCTGTATCGGGGACCGTATGTATTCCTTTGTAGGCGTTCCTCCACACTTCAAAGAAACAGATGGTGGAATGGAAGCGATAGAAGACTACGAGGGGCATGGAAAGCATGGGTGATTATCGTCCACGCCCACTTGCCGTAGAAGGCCAGCTGGAGCGGCCTCAGCTCCGCCCTGTTCCTCTCGGTGATGGTCATCGTCCACATGGCCATGTTCACCAGTCGCAGGTAGGTCAGGCTCTGTCTCCCTGGCTTCTTTTCTTGTTCACTTGGGGTCAGGCATCTGCAAGAATAGATTTCATCATTCAGTTCCTCTATATAAAAAAAAAAAATTAAAAGCCTATGCCTCTACAATCCTTTAAGGGCTCTATATAAGATCCATACTGTCCATCTAGACCAGTGGCCCACAAACTTATTGGCCAAAGAGCCATATATCAAAATCACAATTTTTTTTTAAATGAGAGCCAATCTGCTTGTTTAGTAAACTTTTATTACACTAATAAACTGAATTTCATACCTAATAAATATTTATTAATGTGAACAACATGGTTGCATCTCCTTGGAAAGTTTAAGTAAGTCAGGTTTGTATGTTGTTTTTAATTTTAGGTATGGTTCCAAGTTCTCATCTATAAGATAACTTCTCAGTTTTCTCTTGATAATGTTAATGCTTGAAAAAGATTGTTCGCACATATATGTAGAACCGATAAGGGAAAGAACAGCAAACACGACCTTTTTCAGCTGATCATAAGGGTCAGGAATACTATTCCAAGTGTTGAAAATGACCTGGAGAAAGAAGACATGGTCATTTAAAACAGACCACTTGTGTAGTGAATTAAGGTAACATTTTTTCTTCTCCAATATTTCCAAATTCAACACAAAGACATTCGAATTTAGAAGGCCATATCTCCTTCTTTTTTAAATCTAGCAATTATATTTCAAAGCTATCAATGTCAATTTCAAAAGGAGAAAATTTCAACTCTGTTATCGTAGCTTTAAGAGGATTTTTGACAAATGCTGAAGCTGCTCAGCTCCTTTTAAATTCCTGAAACCTGCTGAGAAATGCTTCCCTCATATTTAAAATTATTGTTTTAAAACAATGTATCATACCGGAATATGCCGAAAACATAGGAATTTCAGCCAGTAGCTTATACATGGTTTGTGTTTACATTTACGAAAACTAATTAAAACTAAACTCTATGTTCTTTATGTATTTTTTTACATATAAAATTTATTTACATATCTATCTTTTAACTTAAACAAAAAATTATACATGTTCTCAATTTATAGAAGAATTTTAATTTATCGAAATAAGATGTAATTTTCTTCTTACCTAGGCCAACAGTCATGAAAATATGTGATTAGGCCTAAATCATGCTCAGCAGTCAGATTTTTCTCCCATTTTTTTTGGGTAACTCACTTTATAGAGGCTGGGTCTGCCCCAGAAGGGTCCTCCATACCCTAGGTCAACCCCTGGCTGAAATAACAGAATAAATAATATTCTGCCATAGCCGGGATTCGAACCCAGTTCTCGGTAGACTAGTGCTCTATCCACTAGACCACGCCACTCACCTCATTATTGTACATAACAATTTTAAATTCTTATATTATTTAATCTCAACATATGTTTCCAACAAAATAAATATAATTTCTTAAACTTTTTTTAACTCTTTATTTAATTCAAACTAATTTTAAAAACTGAGATAAGTGAAAGTCATGTGTTGCACGCCCTAGATTTTTTTTTCCAATCATTTAGAGGACAAATTTTGTAAAACCCCAGCCTTATTGCACCTCTGGATGGTAAAGGGAGCCCCAATTAAAAATTTCATCTTCATAGGCATTGTCATTTTTGAAATAGTGCAATGACCACATTAGTCGACAAATGATATCTTGCTTTTATAATTATAGATAAATAATTAAAAATTATAATTATCACAATTACTAACTTTATTATAGATACTCACCTTTTCCACCAACTGTCTAATATAAACAGGGTTTGAATCGAAGTCTGGATTAGTGCGAATAAGTCGGGCCATATTGATGCTTCCGGAGTGAAATAACACGCAATGGCAGAAAAAACTGTATACAAATACACTCCAAACTGTGCCTTCAAAAGCAGAGAAATATCAAGTCCCAGCTTCAACGACCCTTTAGAATCTAAAAGTATTATTTACAATTCAAAAATTAATAAATGTAAATGTTTATTTTAAAATATTTTAAATTTCTTATCTTTAAATTTAAGTATAATTCTAATAAATAAAATAAGGATCATCTTTTATATATTTCACACTTAAACATAAATATTTCAATATTGCAGAGATATTTAGACCTGATCTCTTATTTTTAAAATACTGGATTAATCTATCAAACTTGTTCTGATCCTGGACCGTTGAGTATAATTATATATGTTATTTTGTTTTAATTTTAAACTAAACACCTTAAGATTTTCAAAATATGGTTTTGTATAAAACTTTTGGTCCAAAGAGGGATGAGGCCTCTCAGGAATTTAGAAGATTAGACAATGTTGAATTGTGGAAATTGTGCTTCATTAGTACAACTGACTTGATAGCATCGCAGCAATAACAGTTATTATATGATTGTGTAAAGTTTTAATATTATTGTAAAAGAAATATTAATAGAATATCATCTTGTTTCAATATTAATATTCTGCATTAAGTTCTAATAAAAAATACTCTTCAAAATAAAAATACAATATTCTGATGACCGAATTCTGTATTTGTTTAATCACATCTTGTCCATGAAATTCCCAAAGAACCCTAAATTGATTTGCTAATTTCAATCTAAATTAATAAATAAAATAGAGAGAAACATTTATGTATTATATTTTATTTTGTGTTTAGAAAATCTTGGGGTATATTGTCCCTATCATCCAATACTTCAGCATTTCAAGGGTAGTAGGAGGTGAATCTCATGACACAACCTTTCTTTTCAAATAATCCCAAACTTGCTCGATTGGGTTAAGGTCAGGACTTCTTGCTGGCCGATCAATGGTGTGAATATTTGTGGTATTCAGGTATTCAGAAACACAGTCCTAGTGAGGACGATGATTGTCATGCATATGCAATGATTCAGAGCCTATGAGTGGCATAAAAGGCACTACATGATCTTGAAGAATCATTTCTACATACCTCAAAGCATTCAAAGCCCCTCCTTGGATTGGCACTAACTCAGTGCGCGCCTCCCAAGATATGCCACCCCAAAACATGATAGAACCCCCTCCAAATGGCTCAATTTCTAACGTGCAACTCTGACTATAGTGTTCTCCAGGCCTTCTCTAAACTCTTTCACGGCCATCTGGGCTGTTAAGGACCACTCTCATCTCGTTTCATCAATAAAACTTTTTTCCATTCCTTCACAGTCCAAGATTGGTGTTCACTTGCAAATCTTAATCTTTTTCCACGGTGTTCTGCAGTGAGAAGAGGACCTTTCACTGACCTTCTTGACCTGAGGTTTGACTCTCTCAATCTTCTAATGACTGTTGACTCCGAGATTGATAACTCTCGAACACCAGTGATCAAGTTTTTAATGGAAGACACAGTAGAATTACGCTTTCTAAGTGCTTGTATTTTAATGAAGCGGTCATCTATGGGGTTAGTAATCCTGGGACGCCCTGACGTTGGTCGTCAATGACTACCAGTCCCTCTGTACCTTTTTATGGTCCTTGAAACGGTAGAATAGTGAATCCCAATGGTTTGCCTTCTTCATAGACAGTGATGATTCTGACCGAATCATCATGACTTTGATTCATTGTGAATAAAATTAATTGTTTTAACTAGACTTGAGAGAAAAGAGAGAACAGACTTGAGGCAAACGAAAGATAAACATGGACTGAAAGGAAATTTGAAATGAATGAAACAAAATTCGATCGTTTGTTGGTTAAGAGTGAATAAAAATGATATGTATAATCCCTAATATCTCTCATTTAATAAATAATATTACTATAAATATAAACAAAGTCTGGATTGAGGTCTAAACCAAGAAAATCTCGAGAATTATGGGTGTTGCAATACTTTGGACGGAGAGTGTAGTAGCTCTGGTATTCTAGGAGATTCAGTAATTCTGTTCTCCCACTCACTTCTAGCCAAATAGTACCTGAAAACTCCCATATTATAAAAACAAATATACATAAATATAAAATAATAATACTCACTGAATCTATGAACACAGTAAGCCATATTGCGCATCTCAAAAGCTGCAATGGCTATGGCCAACAGAGATGTGGTATTGAGAATGGTATCACAAACGGTAAGGCACCAATATGCAGCATCCTGCCGTTTTTCATATAAAGCGAAAAATACCAATAAACTTATTAGTGTATATACGTTAATAAGCAATCCACCTACTAGTCCGTTTTCGGAATTCGTACAATCCACAGAATACTGTTTATTTTCTTCTGAAAATAACAAATTTATTTTAAAATGTGTGGTTATGGGAACTTATATTATATATGAGAATTATTAAATGTTAAGAAGTTGGTCTCTAATTATTCTAGGTGTGTTAGTTATCTTTATAGAATCAAGGAGACATTCTCTGAAAGATGTGAAGATATAAGTATATCTGAACTCAAAATTTAAAACTTTCAAGCAAGTTAAGTAACAAATCTAAACAATACGATAAATTCCAAAACATTGGATCTAGTGGAAAACGATTCTTTTAAGGTTCAGTGATTCATATATCATGTTATATGATATATTTATATAATATTATTTTATTTTTTACATCAATTTTAATCAAAATTATCTTCACCACTTGTGACATATCTTTCCACAATCGACTGCTTTTCTTTTTAATAAAAGGAATTTTGTTTACTCTCATGAAAAATGTATGTATAAAGGAATTTATTTATAAAGCATGAGAATCTTGTGCAAGCATCAGAAAAACTTTAGTTTAAATTTAACTTACGCTTCAATAAAGTCTCCTTTTCAGGTTTCTCTTCAGTTTTAAGAGGTGGGCCAATATGAACATCCTTCCACATTTCTATTAAAGTAACAGCACATATTAAGCTATTAAACAAAATAAGAAAAAGGATTAAATTATGCAAATATGTAAAAGATCCATGAGGTATATAATAAAAAATAAAATAAAATAACAAAAACCAGAGGTGTTATAAACGAAAAGATAAATATACAGTAAATAAAATATAAATTACATAAGCAATTTGTACAATAAAGTAATTAATTTATAATTTAAGGACAGGAGTGCTACCATTGGGTGGTTCTTCTACAAGTCTCTTCCATGTCATTTTTCTAATATCATATTTACTTGATGTATTTTTTTGAGTACAGTTGTAAATTTCAATAAATTATGTTTAAAAAAAAAATAAAATAAAATAATTTAAGGAGACGGAAGATGTTGGCATATGAGGGAGAGATTATTTCTTTGTCTGATTTGAAAAAGAAGAGTACCCGTCAATCACAAATTTCGTTTTTTCGTTTATAACACCTCTGGTTTTTGTTTTTGTTATTTTATTTTATTTTTTATTATATACCTCAGATTCTAGTGTTTATAATTTTCTGTTAAAAATATTGAGCCTTATTGTACATACGAGTATATTGTTTTGTTTTTCCATTGTATAATTTTGTAAAACTTTTTAAAAACAAAGATAAGCTGTAGTATTTACATTTAAAGGGGAAAACCTTCTGGGTTTTTACATGAACCATTCCCCACACTACCCATGTTTATGGTTTTCCTCAGTTTATGCTTGGACATGGCTCAGTAATGGTACGTTCATATATATATATATATATATACATACATATATATATATATAATATATATATATATATATATATATATATATATATATATATATATTTTATTTTTTTTTTTTTTTTACTTCTATATTAAAGTCTAAAGTTTTGTTTTTATGCTTATCATCATTAGATTGTGTATCATATTATCATTATTTGTATCTATAATATTTAAATATGTTGGTATATTTTCTGTTTTATTTCAAACGTTATCATTGTCTCTAAATTCAAAAGAAAAATTTTATTATCATATTAATATATGATATAATCTTATATATTAATATAATCTCTTTTGTTCTGATGTTTGTAGCCCTGATGATGGCTCACAAGCTTGAGTCGAAACGTTGGCAAAATTAAACATTTTTTCAAAAAATGACTGATTCCTGATTATTCCACCTATAATAGTTTCTACAGTCGACTATACATCCTCAATATAATTAACCCTAAAAATTAGAGAAATTGCTCACTCATGACACGGTTTTAAGTACTGTATTATATTAAGCACTGCATAAAAATCTACTGAATTCTAGGAAGATTTAAATACATTACTGCTCACATCTTCCTAGATTTCACTTTCTCATATAGTTCAATTAATTTATTAAGTTTTTTTGTTTTGTTTTTCTAATCTCCTTTATTATACAAAAATCAAGAACAAAAATTGCTAAATAAAATAATCCAATAATACAGACCTTTCAGAACACACTGAAATTGTTTAGTAATTTTATAAAATCTAATATAATTAATCTTACGTAATTAACTGAGGTTGGCATTGTGATTAGCATCAACACTTCCAGCATCTACACTTGTCGGCTTAATTTTCAGCAAATAATCATCAATAGCCGACTGTTTTAATAGCCGTTAAAATTTAAATAGTTACCTAAACTAATAAACTTTAATTTTTTGTTCTATGTCTTATCCTAAAATTGATAATAAAGTTCTTTATATATAAACTTTTATTTTATAAACTTCCTATTATGAGTACAATTATATTTGAATAACTATCTAACAGTTTAGCTTGGACTGATAAGCATAAATCATCCTAATTTTGTTGATCCGGACGGGATTGATGAAAATTTGACCGGATCCGGCTGGATTGAAAATGACACTGGATTGCATTTCCTATTTACTGACCACCAGCCAGACTAATTTCTTCCTGTAATTCTTAATGGTCAACTAATTACACCCATTATGATGCGTTAAATACCTTTATTTCAAGTAAACCGTTAAATAAAAATCCTAATTTTTAAATTTAAATTGTAAATGAGGCAGGATAGCTTGGGAAAATAAATTAAAAAACTTTTAATATTACCTATATTCAATGGCACAAGGGAAAAGATAAGCCGTTGCTCCACTTAATAAAACTCCTGAAGTAGAGTTAGTACAGTTCTGGGTGTTATAGTGATTTATATCAACTGAAAAAGGAAAAAATTAACTGTAATATAAATAATGAAATAATTTATCGATACTGGAAATGAAATCAGCTAAGAGTTGCTATGGTATATTTATAGTAGATACATGGAATCATATCATCCTATAAGCTATTTGTAAATAATACATATGATTTTTTTTCTAAGAAATTAAAAGATCTTAAATAATAAGGCATAATAATTATAATCATAATAAAGAAAAATTTGAACCATTATGGTGTTTGTCAATGGAATGTAGATGATGGATCTCGTGTTTAGTTTCTTCAACCACTACAGAGAGCCACTCGGCGATGTTAGTAGCCAACATGTGTCCCAGGCACAGTCTTGTTATAGATGGAAATCGTGCCTTCTTTACATTCTAAAAATTAAATAAAATTAATGCATAATTTAAAAGTAATGTATAATTTAATATATGTTATAGGAAGGAGTCTGTAGCTGTGTTGATAGCACACTAATCTACAAAGCTGAAGGTTTTCTAATCTCATTCCATCCAGACTTTGATTAAAGAAAATAATTCAGAGGTGATTAACTGACAGTCTCTGGTAATTGAGGTTGAGACTCATCACTTAAGGATGGTGACACGAATATAGGTAGCATTATGATACCACCCTATTACTGTCATCATAAAACAAGGGTACTATATAGTGTGGCCATATATCTATAAGGTCTCCCACTCCAACAGAAAAAATATATAAATTTTATCAGTAAAGGATTATTGAGCAAGCATTGGAAAATTTACCAATGAAATAAATAAAAAGAAATAATTTTAACCTCAAGGTAAATAAGACCCTGATTTTTCTTTATTCTTAAATATAAAACCTATGAAATAAGTCAGGAACAAAAAGGAATTCACATATTAAAGAAATTGTCTGAAATTCCAAAGAGAAAAGACTGGGTGTTGATAAGGGGTTGTGAAGTGTAAAGAGACCCAGGAGTAAGCAGACAGGCTAGAGAAATTGGGTATATCTGTCGCAAATGTGGCAGAAACTAAGAAACACCAGCCCGCGTTCTGATAAAATGCCCCAACAACTCCTTCATCATTACTCCACGACACCATAGGGTCAAACATGAATTGTTAAGGTTCCTTGGGGTTTGATGAGGTTTATTGCATTGACACTGACGGATCAGTTAGATATGCTGATATTGTAGCTAGTCTATTCAAAAAATGAAAACACTTTGGGTCCGATGGAAAGATTAAAAAGTAACAACCTCGATCTGGCAGTTGAAGCAGAAAGGGAAATGAGAACGATTTATGAAAAATCCCTTTCCTAAAAACGAAATTCCACAAGACCTTCGGACAGAGAGTTCAATGTGAGAGGCCTCTGGTTGGCAATGAACAATGAGCCTTTAGGGAGAGATTGTTGTTACTAAAAGGGATTTGGCCGTGTTGGGTAAAAATATCATAGTAGACTCCCTGGGTTTCATTAATCTCTATTATTATCACGATTAATTACATATTTTTTCTTTCACTGACTTATATATGAAATATATATTAAGGGAAAGTATTGCGATCAAGAAAATTTTCTGGTTCCAGAATTCATCGGAAATACACGTTTTAGGATATCTTGAGTCCAAATGACCAAGTCCCGCAAAAAGGTCTGTGTGTGTGCCCGTATGTGGTAGGTCTAGCACAAAAACTAAAAGTCATATGAAATTTCATATTTAAGACAGCTATATGTCTGAGATGTTACAGCAACTTTTTCACTAAAATCGGCTGACTGGAAGTTCTACTTTATCCCATGCATTTTGCACTTTTCGACGATTTCCTTAAAAACGGCTCCAACGATTTTGATTAAACTCTCTATATCGATGTAAAATTTGATGAGCTTTAATATGATGTAGGTTTCATTCTGATTGAAATAGCCTGACCGGGCTTAAATGCCGATATTTTAAATTTTCTTCCTCTAAAGTACCCTTAATTTTGTAGATTTTAAAAAATTAGGCACATCATCTTGTTAGCATTGATAAATTACAGCTAAATATGCAAGTTGAGCGAATTCAATAAACAACTAAGGAGAAAAGTGCAAAAGTATTTTTTAATGCAATTTTTGAGTTTTTGAACATAATATACCGTTGGATAGCTAAAGATTTTAGAAAAAATATTACCTTATTCATACTATTGTAAATGTTAATGGAGAGTGAAAAAAAGCCGATGAAGCTAACTGATCGTTGTAGATAAAAATATAATAGATTATTTAATAAAACACGTGTTTCTTTTGAAATTTGATTAATTGTTTAACACTTTATTTTTATCTCTAAGTGTATTTAAAAATTCTGAAATTGATTGTAACAATTGAGGTAAGTGAAAGTTGTGTGTTGCGTGCACCAGATTTTTTTTATTTATTCATTAATGTTAAAACCAATTTATATTCTTTTTTTTTTTTATATATATATATATGTATATATTTTTTTCTTTATAAACATAAAAAAAAAGAATAAAAAAAATGAGAGATGTAATATGGCTACTTTATAATCTATTCTGATTATCTATAATAACAATAAGCTAAAATATAAATGTTAATAATGTATGTCTAGCAAGGACTGATTTAGGATGTGTCCGAAGAGAAATCAAATATATTTATTTTGTTTTAAATAAAGTATTTCTCTCATCACCATCAGATATAATATCATTTTTCATACAGTTGGTTAGAAATTCAATTTTCAATAGAAGTCTTTTGGTATAACATTTTTAGGTTCAATTGAAGATGTATAGAGGACTGTTGAAATTATGATAGGCAGAAAGAACCGGGAGTCAGACGTTTTAGAATGTTTTAATTTTTAGCCGACTTTTCGGCTCAAGTATGTGAGCCATCAAAAACTAAAAAATAATTCTAAAAGTCAAGAGCCAAGAAAACAAATAAAGAAGAGAATAATGAAAATTAAATATACACACAATGTCACTGAGGAATATAAAATGTATCTGGAGCAAAGCAAAAAGCATTCTAAGCACGGGTTTGATAGCGCTGATCACAATACTGTTACAAGCAGTCCCAGCTATGAGGAAATACTCTCCCAACTCCAGCCCTGAATAAACCATGCTCCCGATTCCAAAACCTGAAACATGAAAAATAAATACAATTTATTATTCCTCAAGAAATATTTTTTTAAAAGTTCTCGGATATAAGGTAGTTTGAAATCCTTACTTGAAGCACCCAGGCGCAAGTAGAAACTTCCATAGTGGTTTGTTTGGGGAGGCTTATTTTTTTTTAATACTGCATTATTTGAGCATTTACCTAAAAGTTAAGAGCAATTAGTATAATTAATGTATAAACTGGTGATTATAGTTGTTTCTAACTTAGATCTATGTCATAAACAGCGTTTCTCACTATAATAATGATATTATTATTTCAACCAATGCGTATTAGAAGTAAATTTGTGAAGAAAATATAACTGAACGATGTCATCTTTGTAAAACAGCTTTTGAGCCTATTAAGTATTTATTATCTGGGTGTTGATTAACATTGGCAGGGAGAGAATATCTTATGAGACATATAATTTGTACAAAATTATTCACCAATTGAGACGTTGATTTCCAAAAGGTACTATATCCATTCTAGGAAATTTTACAGGAGATGCGACAATCACTAATTATTATATTATTAAATTAGCTAATTTGATTCTTTTCGCATTAAAATGCAGAATTTTTTTTTAGTCTATTAATAACATCATATAAAAGTTATGAAATGAGATGTTTTGGTATAATTTGTAACAAAATTAAATGTGTAATTAGTTCCTTTAGAAAATAACAATATTTCTAAATTGCGTTTATTAAGGACTTGGGTGTACATTAGATAAAATCAAATAGGAGATTTAGATACATTTAAGTGATGAGAATACAAATATGTAAAAAAATCAATTTTGTAAAAAATGTCCTTTAGTACCTTTTGGAAATCAACGTTTCAATTCCTGGCATTATTATATCACATGATAGCAGACGAGGTTCCTTATAATTGATCTGAGCCAAAACAGGTACTCTCAGCTGAAAATAGGACAATATACTGGGATTGTTCCATCATTACTGATCACTTGAAAGTAAACAAGCCAGATGTAGTCGTTATTGATGTATTGATAAAATGTAAAATACAGCTATGTCTTCGATATTGCTGTTTCAAATGATGAAAATATAGACAAAACTGTAGCAGAGAAAATTTGAAAATATCAAGTTATATACTGTGCCAGGAACTTCGGCAACTTTTTGGCTGGAGCAGATCAAGGTTTACCCAATAATTATATCATGCAATACCAGACGATACAATACTCCTAGTCAAGAACCATAAACTGCCTGAAACATTTATGGAAGAAAGGTAGAAAGCAGTTCTACTTGGTACAGCCAGCATCGTCAAGAAATTTTTAATATAGTTTAAAATTTGTTGCCTAACCTTTAACTTTGGTCTGGGCATTTAAAAATTATGGCAATGCCCTTTTAGCAAAAGGAAATTTTCAATGAAAATAACAATAATAAATGTAGTAAAAAATATGGTTAAAAATGTTTACTCACTCTTTATTTTCTTCACAGTTTTCTTCTTAAATGAAATCCCATGCACTGTTAATATAAATGCTAAACTTCCTCCGTATAAATATATGTAAAAGAGCTGGAATAAAACATTACAAATTGATTTAATAAATACAATTTTTAATAAATTAAGTATTTTAACCATAATAAAGTACTTTAACTATAATGAAATGTATTGATAGTAAATTCTATCTTATCCAGCTTTCCTTTAAACAACATTAATGGTGTTAGGTCTTACTGGATTACATAAAATAAGAAATGAGATTTTGAAGCTAATAATTGCAGTAAATATAAACTTAAAACTAAAAACAAAATCACTTCAAGTTTGAACATTTTTAAATCGAAAAACTGTAAAAAAATAAACACTTAAAAACAATAGAATTATGGGGCTGTGTGGTAACTGTAAGAAATCTTTCAGACCAACTTTTGTTATCTGTACCAACTGCACTAACTTGTCTCTGAATTACAAAACCTTCCCAACAAAAATTATCATTCTACATACTGGAAATAGGTGGCTAATGATTCATCCATGGGACTGATATTTTATAAACTCTTGGTTCTACTGTCAATTCCAAGATAGCTGTTAAAATTATGAGAATCAATATGGTAAGTACAAAAAGAAGATATTTTGGGTAGCAGTCAGGGAAAAAAAACAATGAAATAGTCAAAACTATCTAATGCCTACGTTTTGACCCTATCTTCAAGGCACCTAACTGATGTAGAGATCACTTGTAGCTGGGTGGCTAGCATAACAGCTGGTGGTCCTAAGAATTTTCTAATGGGAGTAAAAATCCTTAGTTATGCCATCCTTCGGAGGGGACGTTAAAAGGTGGTCCTGAGCCTGTGCGATGTCAGTTACTCATTAAAGATCCCTATCCTAATAAAATCTGGATAGGCAAAATTTAGGACTCCCACTGTAGCATCGTCCGATTAGCCACAGTAGCATAAAGTGACATTAAATAAATAAACAAACAAACATACTTTCCTAACTGCTGTATCTGGAGGTATCCTGATAAACACCTACAACGTGGATCGCAATGTTTGTAATGAATACTTAAGACTTTTTCATTGTTTCTTCTTGACTGTCGCCCAAATTATAATCATTCTGATTTTTCCAATGGTCAAATAGATATATTTATTAAAATATTGTAAATATCTTGTTCTTAAAAGATTGTAAGAATTGGGATTTTATCACTAATGTCAAAAAATGTGTTTAAGAGGATAATACTCAGATTACAATAATCGACAATTATATACAATACAACATTGTGCTTCAACTTAAACTGAAGATGGTCTAATAGAACTTATAAGGGAGCAAATAATACAAATTGTGAGGCAATTTAAATCCCTAAATGGTGCAGTGATTTGAAAATTATTAGAATCACCTGTGTCAATCTAAATATTATTAATAAATTAATATAAATTTGAATGACATATTTAATTATTCCTACTTTACATCATAAAATAATGCAGGTACTGTATCGGTGATGACTTTTGTGATTGGTAAGGCCAAACCAAGAACTATCAGAAGCTTACAGTAAAGCGCCGAAATTATTACCGAAAGCGTATCTCTGAAACAAAAAGTCATATTTAAAAGTAATTTTTCAATGAATGTGGTACTAGATAACACATGACAAATAGATAACTGACAATGTATAGGACGGTTTTTTTTGAGTTGTTATTAGGAGTTTCTGGTGTTTCCAATTGCTCTATGGCTGGAGATTCTTTTAGCCTAAAACATAGTGAAATAATCTAAGTGATTTATAATATTGAGAAGTTTAAATAAAAAGTAGACTTTGATGAAATTGTACTTACATTAACGTAAATGATGTATTCACAGGAAGGCTGGGGAATGAATGTCGAAGTGATGGAGATACAACAATTTGTTGAGAAGAGGGAACGAGTGCTATGATGGAATCCTCATCCATCTAGATTAAAAAGTAAAACTAATGTTAATTGTTTTATTTTTATTTTTATTATAGAAAATAAAGAATAATATGATTAATAACTTAAAAAAAAAAAAAACACAGATAGATCAACAGACCATTACATGTTAAGACTTAATAGTTGACAAGTGGATCAAAGATAAGAACAATTATATGAATATAGTAAGATATGCTATGTTTATTTGTAAAAGTTATGTTATTTTTAAGGTAGTAAGTCCCAGAATAAAATCATTTCCTATTATATTATATAGTAAGACGTTTAATGGTATTTATTATGTTAATATGCTTTGATTATAAAATATAGTTGATAAAAGATGTTAATGAAAGAATTTGATAAAATTATCTAGGAAATTTAGTTATTTCTTTCATTCTTTAGTTTTTCTAGACATTTCAGAAATTCCATGTTCTCTTCACTACCTATATTCATTGCTTAGTCCATGTAACATATTTATTGTTGAGGTAGGTCTTTCTAAAATTCTAGAAATTCTAAATTCTTCTTAATTCCTTTTAAACTTCTTGACACATTAAGAAAATAAATGAAATGCAATGTCAACAACAAGAATTAGTTTAATTATATGATAATACAATTGTAATTAAAGAAATGAACATTATCAATCCAGGCTCTATTATAAAACCTTAGCTAGCAGCTGATTTTGGACAGTCAGAATATTTTATTTAGAAATAATTAAACAGAAATGTTAATTATACAGAAATAAAGATTTTTATTATAAGTAAAAAATCTGTATATATTACATATTAGTTGAATGCCTCTTGTATATTAAAAGGTTAAAGGGACATGAAATACCTTTGAATATGTCAGTATCCCAGGGTAACAAGAAGGAAACATGTACTAAGATTATCAACTTCCTATCTGGAAGTTTACTGCTAAAAATACATATATTTTTTATTTATCATTGTTTTTTTTTAATCTTAAATGTATCATTTTATTTATTGGCACCACTTTTTTTTTTTAATTATTTTATTTCAGTTCTAAATCTATTTTATTTATTATTTGAAATTCCTTTTAAATGTTATTATTTTTTTGCTAAACCCTACATTAGATTTTTTATATTAATGAGGCATTGATGGTCAATAGGAATTTCTAAATGAATTCCAACTAACTTACTCAAAAAACCAAGACTAGTCAATATTGATATGTACATATTTTGTAGGTTATTAAATATTCTTATAAATGTAAAAATAATAAAATAAGGCATTTATTTTGAAAGTGGACTAAATCATTCATAATTAAATTTATAAACTTAAAAATTCAAATGCAATTTTCTAAATACTGAGGTTAACTTGTTAAATACTAATTAATTAAAATTTCCTTTAGGCACTATCAATAACCAATGTTTTAATTCGAGTATGAATGGACTAGGCCACTTACAAACCTAACTGCTCAAATAATTATTTTTAAATACAAATAATTATAATAACTAAATACATATATATAGCTTAAAGTAATATAATGTTTTATTGATGTTATTATCTGATTACTTATCTAATTTCTGTTTTTACTTTCACTTACCTATATATGAAATATATAGTAAGGGAAAGTATTGCAATCGTGAGAATTTTCCAATTCCAGTTTTTGACGGAAATACACGCTTTAGGGTTTCCTGATTCCTAATGACCAAGTCCTGCAAAAAGGTATCTGTGTGTATGTGTGTGGTAATTCTTGCACAAAAATGACAAGTAGTAAACATACAATATATCATTGGAAAGAGAAAGATTTTAGAAAAAATATTATCAGATACACAAGACAAATTTTTCAATTTTTGTTCTATAAAGTACGTTTAATTTTATAGATTCCAAAAAATTAACCATATAATTTTGTCCATATTGATAAAAAAAACGGCTAAATATACAATTTGGCTGAATTTTATAACCAAAGAGAGGAGGAAAGAGGAAAAATATTTGTTTTCCAAACCTAAGAATAGTAATATATATGTTTAATACACCATCGGAAGGTGAAGATTTTAGAAAAAATTTTATATTGTTTACGAAGTTGAAAAAGATAATGTAAAATGACTAATAGGTCATACACTTCTGTGATTATTTGTCATAACTAATTTATATTGTTATATTATTTAATCTAAAATATATGTTTTCAACTAAACTGAATATAATTCTTTAAAATATTTTCAACAAGATATTTTTAATATCTTTATTTCATATTTTTAAAATTAATTTTATCAACCGATGTAAGGGAAAGTCATGTGTTATGCGCACCAGATTTTTTTTAGTATATAACTTGATAACTTTATATGAAGTCATTATAAAAGTAATAAAATAATTAATTTTTAAAAAGTAATTTTTTTTTTTTTAATCTGCTAAAAGTTTATAATTCCAAAGAGCTAATGACTTGGAACAGAATCCTTAAAGCGATGACCACTCAAATTAAAGAATAATTGATACCTTTTGTCTGAGGTCAGATGCTGTAATTAGGATTAAAACATTAGTTATACAAGTGAATTATATTACTGAACAACTTCATTTTTTTTTTTTCAAAATATTATCGCATGTTTAATTATAATATTATTTATTCTTTAAAAAATAATTTTCACTAATCACTGTTACTTTAAGAGCATTTGTAGCTAATGTTATTTCAATTAGACCAACCTAATTTGAACCAAATTGACAAACCGATTTGAACTAGATAAACGATTTGTTTTTTAATTAATAAAATTATTTTATTATTTAAAAATAACAATGATTGTATTTATTATGATTAAATTTAAAATAAATGTTTTAAATATAACATCTTTGTTAAAAGAAAATACTAAATAAGTTTTAAACCGAAAAAAAAAAATAGTGGGAAAACAATTACAATTTTTTCCAGAACAAATGGTTTGGGAGTACGTAAAAATGCTGTTCCACTTGTACCATTTTTGTTCTTGTTACTATTATTGTTTCTTGCCATTTTTAAATTTTGTATCACTTTATTTATTTACTTATCTTTTATATTTTTTAAATTAAAAATTACAAGAGAGAAAAAAAAAAGAGTGTTTGGTCTATTTTATTTAATTTATGGGTTTCAAAAGATCAAAACTTTCTATGTTGAGTAATGACTAACATTCATCTTCATCAAGAGTTTTCTAGGAAATAGCATCAAACATTTATTTTTCTTTCATTTATATCTGTCAAATTATCTTATCTTTACTAAGTAATTGATAGCCATGTCATAGAAATAAAATATTAATGAAATACATTTCTCAATGAACAAATCTTATCTATTATAATTTACTTATTATTTTTTTTAAAAGTAACAAATCTTATCTATATAATTTACTTATTATTTTTAAAAAATCTGGTGCAGGCAACACACGACTTTCACTTACCTCTGTTTTTAAAATCGATTAAAGAATTTATAAATACAGTTAGAGATAAAAATGAATGAAGCCATTGAAGAATTAATTAAATTGAATTCCTATAGAAACATGTGTTTTTTAAAAAATCTATTATATTATTATCTAAAATAATCAGTTAATTTTATTGGCTTTTTGTCACTCTTTATTGACTTTTACAAGCTTGTGTATAAGATAATATTTTTTCTAAAATCTTTCTCTTTCCAACGGTATATTATACGTCTATATTAATGTTCTAAAGTTCAAAAACAAAAAAATGCATTAAAAAAATATTTTTTCAGTTTTCTACTATAGTTGTTTATCGAATTCGCTCAACATGCATATTTAGCTGTCAATTATCAATGGTAACAAAATAATATAGTTATTTTTATAGATTCTACAGAATTAAAGGTACTTTACATGAAGAAAATTTAAAATATTGGCATTTAAGCCCTATCATACTATTTCAATCAGAATAAAACCTACATGATATTAAAGCCCATTAAATTTTACATCCATATAAGGAGTTTAATCAAAATCGTTAAAGCCATTTTTGAGAAATCGTTAAAAGGTCCAAAATCATAGTATAAAGTAGATCTTCAGGTCAGCTGATTTTGATGAAAAAGATTCTGTCACATTTCGGACCTATAATTGTTTTAAATATGAAATTTCAGTTTTGTAGGACTTTTCGTTTTTGGCCGGAGTTACCACACACACACACAGACCTTTTTGCGGGACTTGGTCATTTGGACTCAGGAGACCCTAAAACGTGTATTTCCGTGAAAACTGGAATTGAAAAATGTTCAGGATTGCAATACTTTCCCTTACTATATATTTCATATATAGGTAAGTGAAAGTA
This sequence comes from Piezodorus guildinii, assembly GCA_023052935.1. Taxonomy (NCBI): domain Eukaryota; kingdom Metazoa; phylum Arthropoda; class Insecta; order Hemiptera; family Pentatomidae; genus Piezodorus; species Piezodorus guildinii. Next base: position 137,285,546 of record CM041296.1, on the reverse strand, counting down.
AAAAGTTAATGAATAGTAAGACATAAAATATACAAAATTAATAGAATGTTGGACAAAAATAATAATATAAAATGAGATTTTAATAACTAAAAAATCTAAAAACTTAAAACTCAAATACGTTTTCAACAGAACAGCAAACAAAAATATTTAATTTTCCAAGTTTTATATTTTGAAATAATTTTATTAAATGAAAAGAACAATAAATAATTTAAGATTCATATTAAAATAATACACAAGACTGATAAGATGTTAGCATGTTTTTTAACAGTAAAATTAAAATTGTCTTTTACATTGTTTACATAACAAAACAATTTTACCGAAAATCACAGTTGCTGTTAATTTTGCACTTTAAGACATGAAAAGTGAATTTAAAAAAAATGTTATTTTATTTTTAATAAAATATTTATTAAATAAGATAAATGATAAACAAATCCACTATTATGTATCAAATTATTATAGTTTTTTTTTTTTTTAATTTATTAATGTAATACATAAAAGAGATACAAAAACAAATTGTATAATATGATCATAGGTTTTAAATATAACATTATTTTTGTGATTGTCTATGTTAATTTAAATTGAATATTCAAATCAGAATAATGAATATTAATACAACTGGCTAATTAGAAAAAACAAACAAAAAACTGTTAAATGATATAAACAAAAAATAAATTATAAATTTATTTATAGTTATAAATTTTGTACATAATATATATCTATGTTTTTGTCTATATGTAAATAATATAAATTACTATTCACCTAGAAAGTAATTTAATTAATATAAAATGGGTAATACTGCCTGTATAAAAACATCAATGAAATATTCAAAGATTAAGAGTTTTTATAGAAAATCACAACTGCAAATCAAAGATAACATTACTTATAACATCAAAATGATGAATATATAGTGTTTGATTGTATTATATATATGTTTGCTCACTGTAAACAGTAATAATGTTTTTAAAAAAATCTTGGCATTGTTGAATTAGATGTTTGAACCTTATACCTTACGATATAGATGGCATTATTGAAACAAATAATTATTTATTACTACCTCTACTGTAGGATTCCTCATAACAGACATCTTAAATGCTAAAGTCACAGAGAGCCTTCAATGCATGACTGACACTGGTGGAATCCCACATTGGGAACCACTCCACTACTCCAAGTTGCATCCCCTCCAAAACAGACTGACCTTGGGCAAACCTGCTAAGATGAGAGACTTTTCACTAATCAATATATATTGATTTCATTTGTACAGTTCTAAATGTCAATGCATTGTAATATGGAAGATACCAGCGTTCTCTATATATTTATATTCAATCTGATCGATATTTAGGATGATGTTAGATGTTTGAAGGTTCCATGAGTTCAAATCTTAAAAGTAGTTCCTGAAAATAATATTGAGCATTTTATTTTTGTATATTACTTTCAATAACCCTTGTAATGGACTGAAAAAAATTACCTTCCTCTCAAAATTTGAAGGCTTATGTGTCAAGATACTAGAACTTGAATAAGGAATAAAAAAATACGTTTGTCCTAAATTAAAAATAATTATATATCAAAAAATTAATTAGTGTTATTCCTTAGAGAATTAAATTTCCTCCAAAACGAAAAAAGAATCATTAACATTGGTTCAGAAATAGCAGAGATATAGCATTTTGAAATTAGGAGTAGTGATATGCCATTTTCCTTCGAATTATTTGTTGCTTTTAATATTATTTAATTGTCTATAAACATTTATACCCTAATATATGGAAATAATGAACCACTGTGTAATAATTTGCAGCATTTTTTTGTTTGTTTTTTTACTATTAATAAAAATAATTTTATGTTCTCAAACACACATTTATTTTTGAGGTCAGTTTTAGAATTATAAAGACGATTTTAGAGACCAAATATTTTCATAGTTCTGTTTTTAATTTCACTTACCTAAATATGAAATATATAGTAAAGGAAAGTATTTCGATCGTGAAAATTTTCATGCTTGAATTTTCAACCGAAACATTTTAGGGTCTCCTGAGTCCAAATGACCAAGTCCCGACAAGAGGTCTGTGGGTGTGTCCGTGGTAAGTCTAGAGCAAAAACGATAAGTCGTACGAAACTGAAATTTCATATTTAAGACAACTATACGCCTGAGAAATTACATCAACTTTTTCATCAAAATCACTTAACCAGAAAAGCCACTTTATACTATGCATTTTGCATCTTTTTACGATTTTCAAAAACGGCTTTAATGATTTTGATTAAACTCGATATATCGATGTAAAATTTTATGGGCTTTAATATGATGTAGGTTTAATTCTGATTGTTATAGTCCGGCAGAACTTAAATGCTGTTATTGTGAATTCTAAACTACCTCTAATTTTAGAGGCAGGTATTAATTTTAGTAGTACCTCTAATTTTGTACATTCTAAAAATTAACCATACCATCTAAATGACATTGATGAAGGACGGCTAAATATACAAATTGGACGAATTCAATGACAACTAAAGGATAAAAGAGCAAAACTATTTTTTTAAATATTTTTTTTTATAAAAAGAACAATAATATACCGTTGGAAAGAGAAAGATTTTAGAAAAATATTATCTGATACACAATCTTGTAAAAGTCAATAAAGAGTGACAAAAGCGATAAAATAACTGATTATTTAGATAATAATATAATAGATTTTTAATAAAACACATGTTTCTATAGAAATTCATTAATTAATTCTTCAATGGCTTCAATCATTTTATCTCTAACTGTATAAGTTAATATAAAGTGACGAATGGGGAATAAACTTATTACTGATTAACAATTTAATATAGTTACATTATTTAATCTACATCATATGTTTCCAACGAAAATGAATACACGTTTTATAAAATCAACTTAAGATATTTTTTCAAATTGAACAGTTGAGGTAAGTGAAAGCCGTGTGTTGCCCGCACCAGATTTTTTATCTAATATTAGTATTAATAATTTGTACATTAGGGAATTGTTAAGTTGAAAATAAATAGCCCTGCAAATTAATAGCATGCTGTATGGAAACATTTTTGAGTGAATATAGATACTCATATTAGCGAGTTCAAACCTGGTAGGAAGCCCTAGGATTTTTTAATGGGCTGAAATTAGTTATGCCGTCCTTCGTAGGGTACGTGAATTGGTGGTCCCGAGCCTGTGTGATGTAAGGAACTCGTTAAAGATCTCTATTCTCTACACTGGGCAAAATCACCAATTTAGGTGGACAAAAGTCAAGTCAAAAGTTTGGAATTTTCTAATGCTTCACCTTTTTATTATCAGTTGGTAAGACCCTTAATACTAATATTTCCCGCCATACCATGGCTACAAATAAATAGTAAATGAATGAATCATTCCTGTTCACACTAGTGCCTAATAACCGGCAGTGGGATTATCTTTATTCGATGGTAATTTATTGTGTTCAAGATGTATTTAGAGCAAAGTATTTTTGCTTTTATTTAACAATGGACATTGCTGAGACAGGTAAGACATTATATTTCCAAACTCTTTATTAAATATACATTGCAATCTTCCTGTAGAGTTAATTTAGCAATTTGTAAATGTAAGCCCCTATTCAATAACGAAAACTATATAACCCCCAAGTTACCCCAAGGATTTGTTTGTAAGATTTGGTTCATCAATCCTTCTAGTCTTTAAATATAACAAAGAATTTTTGCGTTTTGGATGATACATAATTTTTTTCAGACACAAAACTCAGAATCAAAAGTTTTACATTTTATAATTCAAGAGTTTCCTAAATTATATAAATTACATCTATTAGCAAGTTTCAGCAACTCCGAGACATAATTAGATCTTTTTTATTATTTTTCCGTAATGTAGGGAAGTTTTAGATTTTAGCAAATAAATCTGAGTTTTGACCACTGGGCGCTCGCCAATCTTATCAAAAAATTAATTAGGTTTTATAATTTTGTTCATATTTTTCTCCGTAATCTGGGACCCCAAAGGTTAAGTATAGACAAGTTTCAGAATTTTGTCCACCTAAATCGCTCAGATTTTCCACTTTGCGCCGTAGCATCGTACGATTTGCCACAGTAAGATAAAGTGACTGATACTTTATAACTATTTGCATTCACGCTGTTTCTCACCTGCGTCAGTGACCGCTTCATTAGCAGCCTACACCTTCCTCCACATCAAAGCCAACAGGTATCCCTTGCCGACAAAATATTCTCCGGAGTTGAAATGACCTTTTCTTCGATTGTGATCCATCTCAATTCACCCTTGCATTTTTTTACTTTCAATCTCTTTGGTGGTAAATATTTACAATTCCAATGGTGTATGTTTAAGGTAAGAGAACGGGAAAAAACAGTGTTCTGTATTTAGCTCAGTTGTTGATTGTAAGAATGCCAAATACCGAACTGATTCTGTAAATGAGGACAAAAAAATCTAATCAGCTTGTGGATTGGCTTGAGTTAAGTTGGGTCAAGGGAACATAAAACTGCAGAAATTTATTAAATTTTACCGGGTTGTTTCCAAAAGAATTCAGAGGTTCATACCTGGCAGATGTCGCTAGGGTTTTTTAATGGGCTGAAAATAGTTATGCCGTCCTTTGGAGGGGACGTGAATAGGTGATCCTATTTGTTTCTACTACATGACTAGATAGTATTGTTTCTACTATTTGGTCCTAGATAGTATACTACATGAAAGAAACATGTTAAATCATTGTACATTGAAACGTATTAAATCTTTTACTAGATAAACAATTTTCAAAGATAAAATATATTTAAAACTGATTTTATAGAACAGAACAAGAAAACGTTGTAATTTTATTCTTATAAAATTTAAAGTTCTTCAAACCTCATCCTTCTATACTTCTATACTTACAAACAGTGTGACAGGGCTTAAATGACGATATTTTAAATTTTCTTCCTCTAAAATGCCTTTAATTTTGTAGGTTTAAAAAAAAAAATAGGCACATCATCTTATTAGCATTAATAAATAACGGCTAAATATACATGTTGAGCGAATTTGATAAACGACTAAAGGAGAAAAGTGCAAACATATTTTTTAATCCAATTTTTGTGTTTTTGAACACAAGAATAGTAATAAAGATGTATAGTATACCGTTGGATAGCTAAAGATTTTGAAAAAAATCTTATCTAATACAAGGAATTGTAAAGGTTAATGGAGAGTGATGAAAAGCCGATAAAACTGATTGTTATAGATAAAAATAAAGTAGATTATTTATTGAAACATATGTTTCTATTGAAATTCAATTTAATTAATTCGTTAACTTTTTTTTTTTATCTCTCAATGTATTTAAAAATTCTTTAATTGATTTTAACAACCACATTTTTTTCTGTATAATTTTTAAATAAAATATCTATTAAATTCCAGTCTTATTAGTAATATTAGCATAGTTTTGAAAATTCCTTGGTCGTGTTTTTGTGAGATGAATTCGGTGCGTTTCTATTCCTTTAGGAGAAGAATCAGTTAGTTCGTTGAGATGGGTCCAAATCTGAGGATGTCAAGGTTAGCAACAAAAAACAAAAGAACTGTTCCGCGCTTAACAGAGAGGCGCTCAAATGTCCTGGGCTAAATTATCAGCTATTTAAAGAGAGCGAAATATCAACATTTTGTTGATGTGGGATGTGCTGTCATTAATATTCAGTGATAAAATTCTTTCCATTTCTGTTTTGATAATTTCTGAATTAAATAAGTTTCGATTGTTTTGTTAATTAATGAAAATTGAGAGACATTATGTTTTGTTTGTATAATTTTCGAAAAAAATATAACCTGAATCGTATGATACAATAACCAAGTCGGGCCCAAGCAAAAGGGCTTAAGAAAGGCCTTAAGAAAAGTTTTTTGGACATATGAACGCTGATATTATACTCTAAATCAGCGTTATTATGTCCAAAAAATTACTTACATAAATATTTTTGCTCTTTTCTCCTCTAGTTGGTTGTAAAATTCGTTCAACTTACATATTTACGGGTTTTCTTTTATCAATGCTGACAAGATGATATAGTTAATTTTTTCGATTATACAAAACTTACATTAGAGGATTACATTTTAAAATATTGGCGTTTAAGCCCTGTCAGATTATTTCAATCGGAATGAAACCTAATTGATATTAAAGCCCATTCAATTTAACATCGATATTTCATATATAGGTAAATGAAAGTAATAATATCGAGACAGCTGTGGCCGAAAGTACAAAGAGATTACAAACTCATGTAAAATTTGGTGCTGATTCTAATACGGCTAGAACGAGTTGAAAATTAATCCGTAGTGGACCCACCGAATAAATCTAGCCTTTTATAATTTTACTAGCAATTAAAGTATTCAAATCGAATTAAAAAAAAAAAATCTAGTGCGTGCAACACACGCCTTTCACTTACCTCCATTATTTATATCAATTTAAGAATTTTTAAACAAATTCAGAAACGAAAATAAATTGTAAAAGAATTATTTCCATTGTATTTTAATAGAAACATGTGTTTTAATGTTTTAAAATAGTTTATCGGCTTTTCATCACTCTCCGTTAACTTTTACAATAGTATGTATAAGATAATTTTTTTTTTTCTAAAACCTTTAGCATTCCAATGGTATATTATACATGCATATTACTGTTCTTTAGTTCAAAAACAAAAAATTGCATTAAAAATATTTCCGCATCTCCTTTAGTTGGATATCAAATTCGTTCAACTTTTATATTTACCTTATTGTTTTTAGCAATGCTGATCAGATAATATGGTTATTTTTATAGAATCTACAAAATTAAAGGTACTTTAGAGGAAGAAATTTTAAAATATCTGCATTTAAGCCCCATCAGACTATTTCAATCAGAATGAAACCTACATTTTATTAAAGCCCGTCCAATTTTACATCTATATAGCGAGTTTAATCAAAAGTTTTATAAAACTTGTCGTTTTCGGGCTAGACTTACTCTCAGATCTTTTTGCAGGACTTAACCATTTGTACTCAGAGTACCTGACATCGCACAGGCTCCGGACCACCTTTTAACATCCCCGCCGGACGGCATAACTAAAGATTTTTTAAGCCCCATCAGACCATTTCAATCAGAATGAAACCTACATTTTATTAAATCACGTCCAATTTTAAATCGATAAAGCGAGTTTAATCAAAATCGATATTGCTGTTTTTGAGAAAATCGTAAAAAGGTGCTACATGCATGGGATAAAGTAGGACTTCCGGATCAGCCGATTTTAGTGAAAAAGTTGCTAAACATCTGGGGCGTATAGTTGTCTTAAATATGAAATTTCAGTTTCGTACGACTTTGGCGTTAGACTTACCACACGCACACGGACACACACGGATCTTTTTGGAGAACATGGAGCCTGGGGACCCTAAAACACGTATTTCAGTTGAAAACTGGAATTCGAAAATTTTCACGATCGCAATACTTTCCCTTACTATATATTTCATATATAGGTCAGTGAAAGTAAAAAGTCGTTATTTCCAAGCTTTACCAATATTTGCGCATTTCGTATAGATCGGATTCTGTTTTTAGGCCCCTGACGATGCAGTATTAGTTAAGATTAGAGTTCACAGCCGAGTAAACTATTTACCATTCAGAGAACTGTTTTTTTCATTTTACAGCTGTAGTTTTTTTTTTTTAATTTATTTAACGTCACTTTATACTACTATGGCTAATCGGATGAAGCTACAGTGGGAGTCCTAAATTTTACCTATTCAGGTTTTATTAGGATAGGGATCTTTAACGAGTACCTGACATCGCACAGGCTCGGGACCACTTTTAACGTCCCATCCGAAGGACGGCGTAACTAAGGATTTTTTACTCCCATTAAAAAATCCTAGGACCACCTGCGGGTTTTACAGCTGTAGTATATGCTCTTTTACTCCCATCTGGGAGAATCTTTTACTCCCATTAAAAAATCCCAAGACCACCTGCGGGTTTGAACTCGTGACCTTTGGCATAGGAGGCTGTTATGCTAGCTACCCAGTTAGAAGTTATACATAACAATTGTATACTGTTATATTGTTTAATCTAAAATATTTGTTTCCAACAAAACTAAATATATTTCTTTCACCTTTTTGAACTCTATATATTAGTTCTTTAGTTCTTAAATTGGTTTCAACAATCGAGGTAAGTCAAGGTCGCGTGTTCTTCGTACAAGAGTTTTCTAAAGGTTCAAATAAAATTGTCTTATTACACTATCAGCCTAGTGCATATACTATATCTGTAAAATGAAAAAACAGTTTTCTAAATGGTAAATAGTTTACTTGGCTGTTAACGCTCCATGGAGGAATGAATAATAATTACGCGGAAACCTTGGTTATTGAAGACGAACATCAAACCCAGAACGAAAGGTCTCTCTCATTAAAGGTAATTAGTGAAGAATAGTGCATCGTCAGGGGCCTAAAAATAGAATCCGATCTATACGAAATGCGCAAATATTGGTAAAGCTTGGAAATAACGACTTTTTACATTCACTTACCTATGTATGAAATATATAGTAAGGGAAAGTATTGCGATCGTGAAAATTTTCAATTCCAGTTTTCAACGGAAATACGTGTTTTAGACCCTTTGAGTCCAAATGACCAAGTTCTACAAAAAGGTCTGTGTGTGTGTGGTAAGTCTAGCGCCAAAGTCGTACGAAACTGAAATTTCATATTTAAGACTACTATACGCCCGAGATGTTCAGCGACTTTTTCAACTAAATCGGCTGCCCGGAGGTCCTACTTTATCCCATGCATTAAGCACCTTTTTACGATTTTCTCAAAAACAGCGCTATATCGATGTAAAATTGGACGGGCTTTAATAAAATGTATGTTTCATTCCGATTGAAATAGTCTGATGGGCTTAAAAAATCCTTAGTTATGCCGTCCCGCGGGGACGTTAAAAGGTGGTACGTAGCCTGTGCGATGTCAGGTACTCCTTAAAGATCCCTATCCTAATAAAATTTGTCTCCTGAGTACATTTTTTCTGTTCAAATATATTCCCACCAGAACAAAAAAAATGTAATTTATGTAAATGTATGTGCTGCCAGATCCCCTTAAAAAATGGGGTCATCTGTGACGTAGTTGCTAGCATAACAGCCTTCTATTTCAAGGGTCATGGGTTCAAACCTGTAGTTGGTCCTAAGATTATTTAATGAGAGTAAAAAATCCTTAGCTATGCTGTCCGGCGGGGACGTTAAAAGGTGGTCCGAAGCCTGTGCGATGTCAGGTACTCCTTAAAGATCCCTATCCTAATAAAATTTGTCTCCTGAGTACAAATGGTCAAGTCCCGCAAAAAGATCTGAGAGTAAGTCAGCCCGAAAACGACAAGTTTTAAAACTTAAATTTCATATTTTTGAAGTGTATATGCTTGAGATATCACCGACACTTTTTCAAGAAATTTAGTGAACCAGGAGAGCTGATTTCTACCAAGACTTCGGCACTTTTTTTACGATTTTCACGAAAACGGCTCTGAAGATTTTGATTATAAAAGCTATATCGATGTAAAATTTAATGGACTTCATGTAGGCTTAATTCTGTTTGAAGTAGTCTGACATAGTTTAAATGTCGAATATTTAAATTTCCGTCCTCTAAAGTTAAGTGAAACCATTAATTTTGTAGATTCCAGAAAATTAACCAAATCATCTTATTAGCATTGATAAAAAAATTGGTAAGCGTAAAAGTTGAACGAATTAGATAACCAACTAAAGGAGAAAATAACAAACATATTTTTTACCTAAGAAAAGTAATATAGATGTTTACTGTACCGTTGGGAAGCTGAGGATTTTAGAAACATGTTATCTTATACACATGTGGAAGATAACGTAAAGTGACGAATGGTGGATAAGCGTAACTGATTATTGTACATAACAATTTTATATTGTAATATTATCGAATATAAAACTTGTGTTTCGAACAAAACAATATAATTCTATAAAGTTTTTTAAACTTTAACTTTATTTAATATTGAGGATGTATAGTCGACTGTAGAAACTATTCTAGGTGGAATAATCAGGAGTCAGTCTTTTATTAAATATTTTTAATTTTGCCAACGTTTCGGCTCAAGCTTGTGAGCCATCATCAGGGCTACAAACATCAGAACAAAAGAGATACATATTAATGTGATAATGAAAAGTTTTTTTAATGTAGTGACAATAATAACATTTGAAATAAAACAGAAGATATACCAACATACTTAAATATTATAGATACAAATAATAATAATATGATAAAAAACATGATGATGATAAGCATAAAAACAAAACTTTAGACTTTAATATAATGATAATAATAGGCTTACCGAACCCGAAGGTTCGATGCCGATATCCCCAAATTCGGTCTACACAGACTCGTCGACGCTCCGGTCTACCTTTCGGACGCCAACCAGTCGGATCAGCAAATACCAACTTTCTCGGAATCCGTTCCTCACCGAGCCCAACAATTTTACTCGCCATTAGACTTTAATGTAGAAGTAAAAAATTATATATAAACGTACCATTACTGAGCCATGTCCAAGCATAAACTGAGGAAAACCATAAACCTATGGGGAGGGGTTCATGTAAAAATCCTGAAGGTTTTCACCTCTAAATATAAATACTACTGCTTATCTTTGTTTTTAAAAAGTTTTACAAAATTATACAATGGAAAAAAACAAAACAATATATTGGCTCAACATTTTTAACAGAAAATTATAAACACTAGAATCTGAGGTATGTAAAAGATCCATGAGGTATATAATAAAAAATAAAATAAATAAATAATAAAAACAAAAACCAAGAAGTGTTTATTTAATAGCTTTTAAATTGGTTTTAACAACCGTGATAAATAAAAGTCGTGTGTTGCCCGCACTAGATTTTGTTTTCTTCAATAACGCCACTGTTAATTTATCTGATATATAATACTGATGATTTCATTCTCTTTGCCGTCCCTCCTTGTTTTTCCCTCTAATCGTTTGCTGGAATTTCATTCATGATGTCATCATTGCATTATTGCGTGCATTGTGGTATTCTAATGTCTGTCTTATACAATAGAATTGGAAGGGAAACTGTTCCCTGCTACTGTGTTGCACTATTGATTTTTTTTTTCCATATCTCGTAGCTGACTCGTTGACATACGAAATTAGCTTTTCTCTATAATATTGTTTACTTTGTACTCAAACCTTGCTGCGTTATTAACAATCCCGCCGAAATATACATTCCTATCTAAAGACGAAATAAAATATTGTATTTAGTATTTGTAATATGTTGAAAGTAATCCCTTGCCGCTTGTACATTCGATTTTGTTTTGTTGTCCAATGTAAGAATACTATTTTTCATCAATTTAGTATGGTTATAAAAAATAAAATAAATAAACCTCTAACTAAACCATGAAGGGTCTTGGGCTCAGTACATATAGAGATTAGTACTGTTTCTAAGCCGAAGGAAAGTGGCAAATATGACCTATTTAGGTGGACAAAGTTCTGAAACTTGTTCAAATTTAACCTTTGGGGTCCCAGATTACGGAAAAAATTATAAAAACTAATTAATTTTTGGCGAGCGTACAGTGATCTAACATCAAATTTATTTGCTAAAATCTAAAACTTCCCTACATTTTACGTTTGAAGTTTCAGAATACGAGAAAAATAATATAAAAATCGAATTGTGGTCGGAGTTGCTAAAACCTGCTAATACATGTATAATTTATATCATTTAGGAAATTTTTGAAATTATAGATTGTGTCTGAAAAAAATTCGCAAAAATTCTTTGTAATACTTAAAGACCAAAAGGATTGATGAAACATATCCTAAAAACAAATCCTTGGTGTAACTTGGGGGTTACATAGTTTTTCGTTATTGAATAGGGGCATACATTTACAAATTGCTAAATTAACTCTACAGGTTAGATTGCAATGTATATTCAATGACGAGTTTGGAAATATAATGTCTAACCTGTCTCAGCAATGTCCATTGTTAAATAAAAGCAAAAAGACATTGCTCTAAATACACCTTGAACACAATATACCTCGAATAAAGATAATCCCACTGCCGGTTATTAGGCACTTGGGCGAACAGGAATGATTCATTCATTTACTATTTACTTGTAGACACGGTATGGCGGGAAATATTAGTATTAAGGGCCTTGCCAATTAATAATAAAAAGGTGAAGCACTGGAAAATTCCAAACTTTTAACTTGACTTTTGTCCACCTAAATTGGTGATTTTGCCAACTGTGCGCCGTACGGCGTATTATTTATTTATTTATTCGTCATTCGGATTCTACGTATCTTGAAACCTCAAATTTTGGAGGAGGGGGGGGTATTTTTTTTTTGTCATTACAAAGTTTCATTATTAAAAATTAATAAGCCGAAATGGACATCAACAAAATATAGTTGGTACTAATTGTACCAATTAAAATTTTCTGGTTTTGGACTGTATGATAAAAAAAAAATAATAAAAACTTTAAATTTAGATTCTGCCCAGAATAAGGAATCTTCAAATCGTTTTACAAGTAAATTTAAGATAGACAGCAGCTTACCTAATCGCCTTCTTCGTGTCTTCTCGAACGGGACCGCTCAGGCTCGGCAGTCTCCTCCAGCTGCTCCTAGATTTTATCTTGTAAAACTTAGGAGAACCTAAATTCTTATATCGAGTCCCTTTATCGTGACCGGGAACCGCATATGACCACAAAAATCGTCACGGACTACAAAGTCTCAATTCACACATACGCTATATAAGAAACAAATGACAGTCTAATTAAACATCTGTGACGTATCCACGGCTCAACCTAATTAAATTTAAACTAAAATAAATCAAAATAAATATTATTATTGTTAATTCGGTACGCGCGAACAATAGTTGTATTGTATATTCACAGAATGTAAATGAGCGACGTGTTTTTTATCATGCTGTTATTTCAGCGACTCAGAGGTAGAAAGACCCACACAGGAAGGGCACACCCAGCCTCTATAAAAAATTAGCGAGGAGAGAGGATAAAACATAATAGGTTGGTCAGAAACATATTGGAATATCTATAAGTACTGAACCCAAAACCACTTTATGGGTTGTTGTGGTTCAGGTTTTTATTTACAGATGGACGACGAGACCACCAAAAGTAAAAGATTAGAACTTTTTTTATTTATTTCTGGAGGATGTAAAAATCTGTCTTTAGTACTTTCAAATAAGTGAAACCACAATTTATTTTTATTTTTTTATCTTTCTATTTTCTGTATGATTTCCGAGACAGTTTCTATCAAGAAAAATAAAACCACAAAACAGTTATTTATTCTGATTGCTGTGGTCTGTCACTGGAAATAGGTACGAAAATTACAATACGATATAATAATTTTTTTTTTTTTTTTAATTCTTTTGTTGATATTTACAACTGTACACAGTACAACAAATAAATAAGCTATTTACAGAACATTGGCTTGGAAAGGTCTTGAGAAGAATCTACCCAGTGGTAGCACTTCAGAGTTTATTTGGTAAGCAGGTCTCGAGGCCACCGTCTTTTCAGACGCCTCGGAGGAATTAGTGATGAGTGGGGGAATGGAAATATATATTGTAGTATTAACGTAAAAAATACATTTTACCATTAAAAAAATGTAACTAAACAGTATTAGTTGGAACAATCTCTTCTTTTTATTTATATATTTATTTATTATAACATATATAAAACTTTGTTATAACAACGTAACGTTTCGAGGTACTTTATATGCCTCATCTTCAAACCATTAAAAATCATCTTCATTAATCCATGTATCCTTGGTATTGTCATGTCAGTAACTTGTAATTTGTTTTTCATTTTTTTAGCAACATACTTGCTTCTTATGTCCACTTAAAATTGTTTTCAGTTCTACATTTAAAGTCCTCCTTGCTCTTTTCATACGGTGTTACATTTCCATTACAATTCAACAGATGTATTTTATCATTATACGCACAAGTATTATAAAACATCTGGTGCGCGCAAAACACTTACCTCCGTTGATAAAATTAATTTAAGAACTATGTGACATAGAGTTGAAAATATTTTAAAAAGTTACATTCAGTTTCTTTGGAAGCATATGTTTTAGATTAAATAATATAACGATATAAACTTGTTATGTAAAAAACAGAAGTTTATGCTCTATTCGTCACTTAACATTACCTTTTACAACTTTGTAAACAATATAATATTTTTCTAAAATCTTAAACTTTAAAAATATTATACATATTTATTACTATTCTTATGTTCGGATAAAAAATTACCTAAAAAATATGTTTGCTCTGTTCTCCTTTAGTTGATTATCAAATTTGTTCAACTCATATTTAGCCGTTTCATTCAAATTGTTGGTATTTAAACTCTGACAGACTATTTTTAATCATAATAAAACCTATATGAGTCCATTAGATTTTATATCGACATAGAGAGTTAATAAAAATCGTTCGAGCCGTTTTTGAATAAACTGTGAAAAAAATTTCAAAATGCATTATATAAAGTGGCTCTTCAAAATGGACGATTTCGATAAAAAATTTTGCTGTAACAGTGCAAGGCTCCTTAAAAATGAAATTTCAGTTTTGTACAACATATTTTTCGAACTAGACTTTGCTCTTTAAGCTCAAAACCCATTTACCCCAATCTTTATACCTAGTCCTCCGATCCTATCTATCAAACCGCTCCTTCCGAGTTCGCTGTGGTTCAGAATTTTCCAAACATTATATTGTTGAGGCTAGTGCTCCTCAAGGCAGCGTCTTGGGACCCACCCTCTACATCCTCTACACCCCCGATATCCCTACCGATCCCGATACCTTTCTAACATCCAATTCCGATCCTGAAGCAGCATTGCTTAATTTACAAAAGCACCTTTCCCTTGTCGAAGATTGGTGTAACGCTTGGCGTATTAAGATGAACGAAAACAAGTGCTCACACGTCACATTAACTCTTCGACGCAAATCCTGTCCAACGGTTCATTTCAATTCCCTACCGCTTCCTTCCTCTGACACAGTCCGGTATCCTGGCTTTTTACTAGACAAAAGACTGACAATGAAATCAGAAAGACTTATGCAGATAAAATTTAAGAATATAAAAAAGAAATAATAGTGTGGTTTTGCAATATTACGTGGGAGACTATGATAATCGGTAAAGGTGAGAACCATATAATTTATTTTGATTATGAGAATCAGATGAGTTTTCACATTGACTGACTCAAGTTTCGTATTTCAACTAGATTTATTTTTGTGTTTAGTTGATCGCTGTTTTTTCAATAACATAATATAATAATCACATAAATAATAAAATCTGGTGCGCCCAACACACGAAACATGTGTTTTATTAAATAATCAATTATATTATTATCTATGACAATCTGTTTGTTTTATCGGGTTTACCCGACTTTCCATTAACTTTTACAATTTTCTGTTTAAGATAATAATTTTTCTAAATTCTTTAGCTTTCCAATGGTATATTATACGTCTATCTTACTGTTTTTATATTCAAACCACAAAAATTGCGTTAAAAAAAAATTGTTTTTCTCTCTTTTAGTTAGATATCGTATTCATTCAAATTATATATTTATCTGTTTTTCATCAGTACTAAATAGATGATACAGTCATTTTTATAGAACATACAAAATTAAAGGCATTATATTGAGGGTGTATAGTCGACTGTAGAAACTATTCCACCTATAATAAAATTAAAGGCACTTTAAAGAAAGAAAATTTAAAATATCGGCATTTAAGCCCTGTCAGACTCTTTCAATCAGAATGAAAGTTACATGATATTAAAGCCCATTAAATTTTACATCGATATATAGAGTTTAATTAAAATCGTTAGAGCCATTTTTGAGAAAATCGTAAAAGGTGCAAAATGCATGGTATAATAGGCTCTTCTAGACAGCTGGTTTTGTTGAAAAAGATTCTGTAACATCTTGGACGTATAGTTGTCTTAAATATGAAATTTCAGTTTCATAGGACTTTTCGATTTCGCCCGGGAGTTAGCACACACGGAACAGACACACAGAGCTTTTTGCGGGACTTGGCCATCTGGACTCAGGGGACCCTAATGTATTTCCGTCGAAAACTGGAATTCGATAATTTTTACGATCGCAGTACTTTCCCTTACTATATATTTCACATATAGTTGAGTAAAGTAACAATAATAATAATAATAATAATTCAATAGCATAATATCATACCTTACTTACAGTGCTCATCAAGAATTAGGTCTTTCCAACGTTCCATTCTCCAACTGACCTCAAAAGACTTGGACCTGTCACGGGTCTTGAGTCAATGTTCCAACATTTCAGCATGTTTTTAGTTTTCTGTCTATTTACTCTGATAATTCATGTTATTAATAATTATTACTTTCACTTACCTATATATGAAATGTATAGTAAGGGAAAGTATTACGATCGTGAAAATTTTCGAATTCCAGTTTTCAACGGAAATACACGTTTTAGGGTCCCCTGAGTCCAAATAACCAAGTCCCGCAAAAAGGTCAGTGAGTCCGTGCGTTTGTGGAAAGTCCGGCACTAAAACAAAAAGTGCTATAAAACCGAAACTACATATTTAAGATGACTATACATACGCCCAAGTTGTTACAGTAACTTTTTCATGAAAATCAGCTAAATAGAAGAGCCACTTTACACCACGCATTTTGTACCTTTAACGATTCACTCAAAAACGGCTATAACGATTTTAATTAAACTTGTTATATCGATGTCATATTTGATGGGCTTTAATATTATGTAGATTTCTTTCTGATTGAAATAGTCTGACAGGGCTTAAATGCCAATATTTTAAATTTTCTTCTTCTAAACTATCTTTTATTTGGTTGATTTAAAAAATTCAGCATCATCATATTATTAGAATTGATAAATAACGGGTAAATATATTTTTTATAAAAAATTTTTTTTTTTGATCATTTGAACAGAAATATAGATGTATAATATACCGTTGAAGCAATGGAAGCTAAACATTTTGGAAAAAATACTTTTATACATACAAAATTCTATAAGTTAAAGGAGGTTGATGAAAAGTCGATAAAACAAACTGATTGTCGTAGATAATAATAATAAAAAAAAAAAAAAAAAAAAAAAAAAAAAAAAAAAAAAAAAAAAAAAAAAAAAAAAAAAAACCCTGTACCACTACTTCAACCCATGGAGGGTCTTGGGCTCAGTACATATAGAGATTCGTACTGTTTCTAGGCCAACGGCAGTGCAATGAGGTGATTTTTCCCCAATTAATTTGGGTACCCACTTTATGGAGGCTGGGTCTGCCCCAGGAGGGTCTCTATACCCTAGGGTCGCCCCCCGACTGAATTAACAGAATAAATAATATTCTGCCATAGCCGGGATTCGAACCCAGGACTCGGAGCACAGCAGACTAGTGCTCTATCCACTAGACCACGCCGCTCCCTTCGTAGATAATAATATAATTGATGATTTAATAAAACACGTGTTTCTATTCAAACTTAATTTAATTATTTCTTTAACAATTTACTTTAATCCCTAAATATATTTAAAACTTCTAAAATAGATTTTAACAACGGAGGTAAGTGAAAGTCGTGTGTTGCGCGTACCAGATTTTTTATTATAGTATTTTACTTAATTTTATAATTGAGAAACAAACATTTTAATTGTTCATATATTCAACATATTAAAAAAAATAAATTTATATATTAACGAAACTGTAATTTCATATCAAAGACAACTGTTGGGGACACCCATAGCGTTGTGGCTAGCATAACATCTTTCTATGCCAAAGGTCGCGGGTTCAAACCTGTGGGTGGCCCTAGGATTTTTTAATGGGAGTAAAAAATCCGAAGTTATGCCGTCCTTCGGAGGGGACGTTAAGAGGTGGTCCTGATCCTGTGCGATGTCAGGTACTCGTTAAAGATCCCTATCCTAATAAAACCTGGATAGGCAAAATTTAGGACTCCCACTGTAGCATCGTCCGATTAGCCATAGTAACATAAAGTGACGTTAAACGAAATAAACAAAGACAACTGTACGCCCGAGTTGTTACAGCAACATTTGTATCAAATCGGCTGACGGAAAGAGCTACTTTATAACATGCATGTTGCAACTGTTTATGATTTTCTCGAAACATGATTTAACAAATAAATTCGCTAAATCGATGTCAAATTTAGCGGGATTTAATACCATGTAGATTTCATTCTGATTTATAAAGTCTGGCAGGGCTTAAATACCGATATTTTGAAATTTCTTCCTCTAAAGTATCTTTAATTTTGTAGATTTAAAAAAAAAAATAGCCATGTAATTTTTTTAACAAGCTAAAAAAAAAACTAAATATACAAGTTGAACGAAATTTATGATCAACTAAAGGCGAAAAGAGCTAAAATATTTTGTCTATTATTGTTTTCCCTCCGAATATTAGAACAGTAATATAGATGTATAATATACCGTTGGAAAGCTAAATAATTTAGAAAATATATTATCTTATACACAAAGTTGTACAAAATGATAGAAATTGATGAAAACTGGATAAAACTAACTGATTGATGAAGTTAATAATCTTATTGATTATTAAGTAAAACACATGTTTCTATTGAAACTTAATGTAATTAATCTTTTCATTTTCACTTACCTATATGTTTCATCTCAGTTTTTAGGAATTCTTAAATTAATTTATAATTTTTGATGTTTTGGAATGGAAAAAATATTCTGTGCATGATCTGATAGCTTTCTATCGATGTTGGAAAGAAGCTATAATTTAATATAAGGAATATTAGGTAAAATAAAACCTTAATCGAATAAAGTTATAATAATAAACACTAGTTTAATTCTGCTTTATTAAAAATTCCAATTTGATGATAAATAATTATTCCAAAAATATAGCATGTGTAATTAAACATTAAATTAAGGAGGCAGTACAAAACAAGGAGGCTTTGGATTTCCAGATATGGGAGGCCTTGAACCAGAGATCTTGCTCGTCACGAACTATAATAACTCCGCCACAACAAAGAGGCCGTTTACCTTCAGCTTTTAGTCTTCTTTGCCAACTTCTTTTTTTTATTTTAGCGTTATTCTTTATTTCGGTTGATCAATATTAATGGTAGAACAATTTTTCAACCTTTATATGGTAGGTCCATAAGAGATCACATATTTCAGGTTTTACTGTTGAGTCACACTCCATCAAAATCCCATCTAATCGTGATAAAAATAAAACAATGACACTTTGCCACGTGTCTTTCTAGTTATAAAAAAAAAAACTAAGCATAGTAGTAAGAGTGAACTTAAAAAATGTAAAATTCCCAAAAACGTATATTATTTCTTTGTTCAATTTATCAAGACTACAGACAATATTATACGCAACAGACAATAAACGCCTAATTAATTGCTGTGTTCGATTTATCTTCGGGATGCCGGGGTACACCTCCGTCTCCGAATTTTATAGCGAGTTGAAGTGGCTTTATCCTTCCAATCGTCGCAAGTATTTACTAGCATCATTCCTGTACCAAGTTATCCAACCGTCATACATTTTTGACCTTTTACAATTCAAGTCCTCTGCCCATTCCCGCTGTACACGCTCTAGGCCTTCAGATTTATACACAACGGCCCACCAATCTGCACATTTTGACAGATCGTTCCTTAACGACCCTCAATCCTATGGAATTCTATTCCTCTTTCTGTCCGTCACTCCAACTCTCTTCCTACATTCAAATCCCGCTTATTCATTCATCTAGTGACCATCCAGTCAGAACGAAATTGTAAATGACTCTATTTTATGTTATTTTCTACATATTTGCGTATGCCTGTTTTCGATTAGTTATAATTAAATTGTTCATAAATAATTAATTACTCTAAGATTCTTAAGCCCAATTTATATATTATGTAAATGTTATTCTAAAGGGACTTGTCCAGAATAATAAAGAATTTATTTATTTATTATTTATTACATACCTAACATTAAACACTATGATTGAGTTAAATCTCACTGCATTATTTTTCATATTAAATATCAAAATCCTAAGAAATATTCATCTCTGTTAATCAACATTTTGTGAATCCTAGCCTTTATGATTAACACTGGGCTCGGTAATGGATAGATCTTAAAGTAATTTTTGAAGTGAAAATGAATTTAGGCGCGTATTGCGATTGTTGACAAGGGTGAAAGCTTTGATTTCGTAACCATGGTGATGTTACCAACATGCTTTAGACTCACGCATACGTAGCGGTCGGTACATTTTTGAAAACTGTATTTTTAAAAATCTTCATTTTTCATTAAATTATATATAAGAAATAAAGGGGGAAGATCCCCTCCTTTGAGTAAAAAATCCTGTTGTATTAGCAAATTTCGATCCAAAGATGCAATAAAAAAAATGAGTGAAGTGAGAATGGTTGACTGTGTAAGTGAGAGAAGTTAGTTCACACAAAGAACACACAATTAAGATATAAACTTAATAAACATATGCCGACGTTTCGGCCTAAATTATAGGCCTTCTTCAGGGCTATAAAAACAAAAGATAACAACCAGATGTAGAATACAAAACAAAGATGATAAGTAAAAGAAATATACAGATAATAAAACAAAGTGAAATGAAGGTAATGACAAAAGACAAAAAAAAAAAAAAAAAAAAAAAAAAAAAAAAAAAAAAAGGAACAAAAGATAGTAGGAGATAATAGAAAATAGATAGATAATAGAAAATAAAATTAAAAAAGAGGTAAGAGATATTAAATCAGATATGAGTACGTACCGTTTGAAAGAGAGCGTGAGATCAATGAAGCAATAATATCATTGTTGATATCACCATTTTACGTTCCCTCTGAAGGACGGCATAAAGGATTTGTTACACCCTTCGAAAAATCCAAGAGCCATCTACCGGATTCGACCAAAGGAGGCTGTTATGCTATCCACGTCACCACAGGTGACCCAAATCAATATCAATATAAAAGGTTTAGTTTGTTAGTTTATATTTTAACTACATGATTTAGACTGAAACGGTTCCACGTTAGAAGAAACGACAGGGTTTCAGACAAATTATCTTCATTAAGATCAAATCAAGGCTCCCCTGTAGCATAGCGGCTAGTAAAAAAGCACAAGGTCGCGGGTTCAAACCTGCTGGTGGTCCTAGGATTTTTTAATGGGGGTAAAAATTGTTAGTTATGCCGTCCTTCAGAGTGGATGTTAAAAGGTGGTCCCGAGTGCAATGTAAGATTCTCGATAAAGATTCCTATCCTAATAAAACCTGGATAAACAAAATTTAGGACTCCCACTGTAGCATCGTCCGATCAGCCACAGTAGCATAAAGGGACGTTAAATGAATAAACATTAAGATCCAATCATAAGTATGACGTGAAATACACACCACATATAGGGGCGCCTTCAGTTATGGCGGTTATGCTATCCCGAATAAGGTAATGTAAAGCGGGCGATTCCCAAACTAATAGAAGGCGTCTATCAATCAATTGTTAGTAGCGTCGTTTTTATTCTGGAAATAATGAGTGATTTATTTATTTATTTAACGTCATTTTTATGCTACTGTGGCTAATCGGACGATACTACAGCGGAAGTTCTAATTTTTGACCATCTATGTTTATAAGAATAGGGCTTTCTCAAGTAATTTATTTATTAATTTCACTTACCCAAGTACGAACTATTTATTAAAGGAAAATATTAGGATATTGAAAATTTTTGAATTCTTATTTTCAACGAAAATAAAATAGTCTTTTCTTATATGGTTATTGACACGGTAAAAAATTAAAGCCCATTTAATTTTACATCCATATAACGAGTTTAATCAAAATCGTTTGAGCCATTTTTGAGAAAATTATAAAAAGGTGCAAAATGCATAGTATAAAGTAGCACTTCCGGTCAGCCGAATTCATTAAAAATGTTGCTGTAACATCTCGGGCGTATTATATCAGTCATAAATATGAAATTTCAGTTCCGTACGACGTTTCGTTTTTGCGCTAGAGTTACCACACGGAACACCCAGACCTTTTTGCGGGACATGGTTATTTGGACTCAGGAGGTCCTAAAACGTGTAATTCCGTTGAGAACTGGAATTCGAAAATTTTCACGATCCCAATTCTTTCCCTTACTACAATATTTCATATATAGGTAAGTAAAAGTAAAAATATAGTGCGGACAATACACGACTTTCACTTACCTCCGTTGTTAAAATCGATTCAAGATTTTTCAAATCAGTTAGAGAGAAAAATGGGTGAAACTAATTAACAATTAATCAAATTGAGGTTTTATAGAACCACGTGTTTTATTACAAAATCTATTATATTATTATCTAAAACAGTTTTATCGACTTTTCATCACTCTTTATCAAAAAGCTTCTGTTTAAGATAATATTTTTCTACAATCTTTAGCTTTCCAGTGGTACATTATTCTTGTATATTACTGTTCTTATGTTAAACAAAAAAAAATTAAAAAAACAAAACAATAGTTTTGCAGTTTTCTCCTTTAGTTGTATATTGAATTCGTTCAATTTATATATTTATCCGTTTTTTAGCAATTCTAATCAGATGATGTGATCAATTTCATAAAATCTGCAAAATAAGAGGTACTTTAGAGGAAAATATATAGCTATCTTTCCAACGGTATATTATACATATATATTACTATTCTTGTATTTGAAAAAAAAAAAAAACTAAAAATTGTTTGCTCTTTTTTCATTTAGTTATTACTCAAATTTGTTCAACTTGTATATTTAGGTTTTTTCTTTATAAATTTTAATAAGACGACATGTTTCATTTTTTCAAATCTACAAAGTTAAAGGTACTTCAGAGGATGATAATTAAAAATACCGGCATTTCGAACTAATTTAATCAGAATGAAACCTACATCAGATGAATATATAATATATATAATAATATAATATAATATATAATATAATGTAATATATATATATATATATATATATATATATATATATATATATTATATATATATAAAATATAATAATAGGCTTAGCGAACCCGAAGGTTCGATGCCGATACCACCAAAGTCCGCCTACACAGACTCGTCCAATGTTCACCATTCAAGCCCAAGCCCCCGAGATCAGCCTTAACGCAATCCTCCCATCTCCGCTTCGGCCTACCATTCGGACGCCTACCAGTCGGATAAGCAAAAAGCAACTTTCTCGGAATCCGCTCGTCATCGAGCCCAACAACTTTACTCGCCCATTTGAGACTCCGCGATGTAATCAGCTCAATTATATTCACAGGATACAAGTTCCGTAATTTCGCGTTGTGCAACCTTCTAAACTCCCCAGTGGCCTCATCTCTCTTCGGACCAAATATTTTACGCAATACCTTATTTTTGAAAACCTTAAGGCGTTGTTCATCCTTCAAAGTAAGCGGCCACGTTTCACATTCGTAAAGAACCGTTGGAAGAATAATAGTTTTATAAATTCTAACCTTTAAGTTTTTAGATAGAAGCCGCGAACTAAGTAACTTAGCAACTGAATAATAACACGCATTTCCCACCTTTAACCGGGACTTTATTTCTTCCTGGAACATCAGATAAAAGACAATTAAAATTGACAAGTATTTAGTTTAATCAAAATCGTTAGAGCCGTTTTTTAGTAAAAACGATCAAAAGGCATGGAATAAAGAGAATCTTCTGTGGGCCGATTTTCACATGATAGTTACTGTAAAATCGCCGGTGTTGTCTTAAATATGAATTTTCATTTTTGTAAGACTTAGCATACACACACACACATACCTTTTTTAGGCATTTGGGCTCAGGGAACCCTAAAACATGTGTTCCATTTCCGGTGAAAACTTAAGTTCGAAAATTTTCACGATCGCAATACTTTCCATTATAATATATTTCTTATATAAGTAAGTGAAAGTAAAAAGGAACAAAACATGAAATAAAACTATATAATTTATATAAATGTACAAATGTTTGGATGCACACTACCTAGGGTGACCATAAATAAAAAAATTAATCGAATGACCGGAAGTCCCGATTTTATTATTGAATTTACACGTTTATATAATTTCTTTCGGCATGGCACCAATAAAAGGTTTTTGAAAGGAGAGGACTGAATTTTTATGTCCCAACCAAGTCCAATTAAACCATATTATGTGACAATAAAACATGATTATCGATGCTATAAATATTTAGTATACGTTTTAGTATTTCAAAAAATCAATCATCTGGAGCAAATGGTTTGGGTACCGGTCAATAAAGTTAAAAAAACGGTAAAAAACTATTTAATATCTAACTTCGTTGAAACGTTGCTTATTAAATAGTTTTTAACTGTTTTCTTATCTTTTTTTTTCAACGACACCCGAACCATCTTTTCCTTCATATCTATTTTGCGGTCAACCATTGA
Source organism: Piezodorus guildinii (assembly GCA_023052935.1). Lineage (NCBI taxonomy): Eukaryota > Metazoa > Arthropoda > Insecta > Hemiptera > Pentatomidae > Piezodorus > Piezodorus guildinii. The sequence continues at coordinate 137,261,324 of CM041296.1, read as the reverse complement.
ATGTCCTATGTCACCTATGTAATCTTTTATGTGGTTATTTTTTTTTTGTTCACTATCTCGCCTTTGAAGGCTAGAAGGGGATTTCTTGGGCCAGAGGGTGAGGGCGGGGAATAAAAGCCTAGTTAAAAAAGTCCTCTGGCACCGAGACAGGAACTTGTAATTATTTCATTCCAAGATTCTGGTCATCTGGTTGTTGGGCAATGGGCCTAACCATTCCTATTTTGGTTGACTTCCCTTGATCATTAATTTGCTGCTGAGTCATAGCAGAGACCAAAAATTATAGAGAGATTGACTTTATTCACAAAAAGATGCTGTCTTATTTAATTAGGTTCCTATAGGAGAGCATACTTGTAATCCACAAAGGACTATTTGTAAGAATAGAAATATGACGTTTTAAGAAAATACATTGCAAATTCAATATAATTGTTATTTAATCGGTTTTTATTTTTTTTTTTACGCGAAACGGCCTGAAAGACTACGCAGATATTATTATCTCCTAACATTTCCCACACATTCCACTCTTTTTCTCTCTTCCCACCTCTTCTTCATTCGCTTAGACTGGACTCTTCTCTGTTCCTCGCTCCATATTCTCCCCTTTCTCACCCACAAGGACATTTATCTTCCCTAATTTCTCCCTATACTCATCACTATTGACACAATCCTGTGTTGAGATTCCCAACCTCACTGTTTCTTTCCTTATCTGCTGAATGTAACCTCCGGTCCCTTTATATTCCCACATTTTCCCAATGATCTCCTTATTTATTCTTGTCGGGCTCATCCTTACCATACGCAGCCTCCTTAACCTAATGTCCGTTTCCAGGTCATCCATTTCTTTGTAGAGTTCTCTGGTAGGCCTCAGCCTATATCGCTCCGTTAACTTTACTGGCCCATAAATCTTCCTTAAGATCTTCCTCTCAAATCCCAAAAGTTTCCTTAAGCTAGGAATAAAACCAGTCTCCATTCCATACATAATAACCGGTTTGACAACGGTGTTCTGGCGCCTTATTTTCGCTCTTATTGAAAGAGCCTTTTTACAGTATAGGCCACTGGTAGCAAAACTGAGTCTTTCCATCTTGACCAGCCTCTCCTCCATAGCTCCATAGCCCTTCTCTCTGACCCATTACTACAAATGATTTCCCCCAGATATCTGAAGCTATTAGTGACCCTGATTTATACATACTTTGTTTTAATTTTATTTTTTACTTTGTTTTTCATTATCGGTTTTTTATTTATTTTGTCTTTTTTTATTTTCGTAAACTATTATTTCAGATATATTTATACATGCATAAAATACTATAAAACTGTTGTATGAGTATATTGAATGCCGTTTTATAATACATTTCATATTTAATTTTAATTGTGAACTATACTCAGTCCATATTCTTCAAGATTAATCCAACTGTTTCATCTTCTAATGGATCTATAGATATGACTGTATTATTATTCTATTTATTATCAATTCTATATTTTAATAATATTTCTGAAATAAGTAAAAGTTTCATAATTTTTGGTTTGAAAGACATTTTTCATTTCATTTTAGTCTAATAACTTATTGGCCTATTTATACATATGGAGGCTAAACTTTGAGACTCCACTAAACCAAGAAATCCCTCTCATATTCTGACATTGCAATCCAAATCCCTTCTTCAAAAAAGAAATCATTCATAATGACCTAAATATCCCATTTGTTGTAGACCTGGCCTGGAATATACATGAATCTTCTAATTCTAAACTTCCTACACACACAAACCCATTTTTCCAGGGATCACCTGTAGCATGATGGCTAGCATAACATCTTTCCAAGCCAAAGGTCACGGGTTCAAATCCGCAGGTGTTCCTCACTTATGCAGTCCTTCGGAGGGGACATAAAAAGGTGGTTCCGAGCCTGTGTGATGACAGGTACTCGTTAAAGATCTCTGTTCTAATTAAAGGAAAGGCAAAATTTAAGACTACCACTATAGCATCGTCCGATTAGCAGTAGCATAAAGTGTTATAACTAATTAATTAAAAATAGTTATAACTCATAGAACCTAGGACTAGGGTATTCTTTTATAAACCATTTTCATATTAATAATAAATTCTGTATTTATTCTGGGACGAGTCCCTGTAGAATAATATTACAAAATTTACAAAAGAACTCTGGTGTCTTAGAGTACAATAAAACATATTATAAAAAAAATCTGGTGCGCGCAACACACGACTTTCACATATCTCCGTTATTTATATCAAATTAAGAATTTTTTAACAAATTTAGAAACAAAAAAAATTGTTAAAGAATTGTTTACATTAGATTTTAATAGAAACATGTGTTTTATTAAATAATATGTTATATTATTTTCTACGACAATAAGTTTGTTTTATCGGCTTTGCATCACTCTCCCTTAACTTTCACAATATTATGTATAAGATAATATTTTTTTCTAAAATCTTTGGCATTCCAACGGTATATTATTCATGTATATTACTATTCTTAAGTTCAAAGACAAAAAATTGCATTAAATAAACATTTTTGCAGTTTTCTCTTTTAGTTGGATATCGAATTCGTTCAACTTATATATTAACCTGTTTTTTACCAATGCTAATCAGATCATATGGTCAATTTCATAAAAACTAAAAAATTAAAGGTATGTTAGAGGATGAAATTTAAAATATCGGCATTTAAGCACTGCCAGACTATTTCAATCAAAATGAAACCTACGTGATATTAAAGCTCATCAAATTTCACATCGATATAGCGAGTTTAATCAAAATCGTTAGAGCCGTGTTTGAGAAAAAGGTGCAAAATACATGGTAAAGGCACTTCTGGTAAGCTGATTTTGATAAAAAAAATTGCAGTAACATCTCGGATGTATAGTCATCTTAAACATGTAGTTTCAGTTTGATAGCACTTTTTGTTTTCGCGCTGGACTTACCACATACACACGGACTCACAGACCTTTTTGCGGGACTTGGTCATTTGGACTCAGGAGACCCTAAAACGTGTATTTCCGCTGAAAACTGGAATTCTAAAATTTTCACGATCGCAATACTTTCCCTTATTATATATTCCATATATAGGTAAGTGAAAGTAATAATAGAAATTATGTATCCTTACTTAAATATTGACTTCTATTTATTTAATACACTTGTAGAATGCAATATATAAAAAAATAAAAAAAATCCATTTTGAATAAACTGAACTACTATGCCATTGAATAATGTTTTTATAGGACCATCACATCCTAATGCATGTAATTTTCTTGCTCTTCTAATATGCCTTTGAGCATAAAAAAACTTTGGTGGTAGCCACTACACTACACATGACCCCTTATTCGAGCCTGATAAAATGTAATTTTTAATAATTACATATTTTTTATATTTAATTAATGATAATTGTTTTTGTAATGAACTTTGTCAAAAATTAATTTTCAATAAATTAACTTTATATTTGTCGTAAATATATGAAAACCTGTTAAATTGGAAAATTATATCTTAAATTTAACCATCAATCATTTCGAAAAAATCAGTTTGCTTAGTACATTATGGTAACAGAGAATAATCTTTCCTTGAGTATTAAATAATTCTAATTTACAACTTTTGTCCAAATATATTAGAAGTATAAATGAATTTTAATGTCTATATATATATAAATACATAGACACACACATATATATATATATATATAAGGAGTATTATTCCATAATACAAGTCCAAGCCTTCATAATAGTTTTAACATCTGTTGTTTCAACAGATGGTTAGGATATAGGAACACAGTCATAAAAAACTACCAGTGTTTTAGATCAATTCAAATCTTGCTAATACACGTTGGGTTTGTTTTTATTTTGTGGTCAAACCATTGAATAAATAACACAATTTAATTAGAATAAGAAATTAAGTTACAACCGTTCTATCTATATTTATGAAGTGCAAATGTATCTAGAATAACATTAATAAAATATGAAGGAACGTAAAACAATTTATTAAATAAATCAAGATTTAATTACAGAAAAACATAAAAATTTGAAGTGCTGTAAGGCTTAGCAAAATAAATCATGCAATATATAATTAACATGAATGAAATCAGCTGATGCTAGGACTTCAAGATTATAGCACTGCTCTTGTTAATAAAACTAAAATTTCATGTGATTCAACAATATAAAAATCTGGTGCAGGCAACACACGACTTTCACTTACCTCCTCTGTTAAAGTCAATCAAAGAACTATTAAATACATTTAAATTTAAAAATTTTGAAGTTAATTTAAATAGAAAGTTTATTCAGTTTCATTGGAAACATATGATTTAGATTAAATAACAGCAATATCAAATTGTTATGTATAGTTATCAATAATAATTGTATGCCTTATTAGTCACTTTACATTGTCTTTTTCAACTTTTTATATAAGATAATATTTTCTCTAAAATCTTTAGCTTTCCAAAAGTATATATATACAGTTATGTTACTATTCTTATGTTCAAAAAAACAAAATTTACAATTACAAATATTTTTGCACTTTTCTCCTTCAGTTGGTTATCAAATTCGTTTTACATTTACCTACTTTTCATCAGTCCTAATAATATAATATGGAATCTTCTGAATCTACAAATTTAAAGGTACTTTAGAGGAAGAAAATTTAAAATATGGGCATTAAAGCCTTGTCAGACTATTTCAATCAGAATGAAAACTACATCAAATTAAAGCCCATTAAATTTTAAATCCATATAACAAGTTTAATCTAAATTGTTAGAGCTTTTTTGGATAAAATCGTAAAAAGGTCCAAAGGCATGGTATAAAGTGGCTCTTCTGGTTAGTTGATTTCAATGAAAAAGTTGTAACATCTCAGCCTATAGTTCTCTTAAATATGAAATTTCAGTTCTGTACAATTTTTCATTTTCGTGCTAGACTTGCAGACCTTTTTGCAGGACTTGATCATTTGGACTCAAGGGATCCTAAAACCTGTATTTCGAGTGAAAACTGTAATTTGAAAATTTTCACGATCGCAATACTTTCCCTAACTATATATTTCATATATGGGCAAGTGAAAGTAAAAATGAAATAAGCAAAACTTATCACAACATTAAAGGTATTGGGTTCAATAATTGGTCAGAATGTCTATGTTCTAGCAGTAGTTTCAGACTTCCACTATCACAATCAACCACCATGTGTTTTTTTAAATAATTATCTTTCACAGCCAGATTTAAACCTTTATAGAAGATAATCAGCATCGTACAAAACCACTAACAAAAGAGCAATTTAATTCAATAAACAATAATTTGATTCAAGAAACTTTTTGATTACTAATTTCGTCGACACAAAATGTTTTTGGTTTTATCATTGTGGATGTAATTAGTTGACCGTTGAGAATTACTGGAAGGAATTAGTCTGGGTGGCGGTCATTAAATGAAACAACTAAATAGTTTCAACTATTTATTGTTTGCCAACGTTTCGATCCCCTTTGTGGGTCATCATCAGGGCGCATGGTGGGAGAATGGAAACTGAAAATGTTTCCATTCTCCCACCATGCGCCCTGATGATGACCCACAAAGGGGGTCGAAACGTTGGCAAACAATAAATAGTTGAAACTATTTAGTTGTTTCATTTAATGACCGCCACCCAGACTAATTCCTTCCAGTTTTTGGTTTTACTTTGACTTAATAACTATTTGCCGCACAGATGTCTAATACCACTCATATTATGGCTAATTAAATACACTATAAAGTTGTTTATTATACTTACCTTCGTTGGGAGAGTAGTTACCATGGTTATTGGCCTAAAAAAAAGGCAAATATTGGTGATTTGTCAATTCGATTCCCAAATAATCACAATTAGATACTAGGGAAAATCGACAAATAAAGCAGACAGATATGTTTATTTATATATTTAATTTTCATTTTCATGAGTACATTCAACAGCGAATATTCTCGAAATGATTACCTTTTCAAAGATGTAAGATTAAATCATATATTAATGTACAAACAATTATTTTACTCATTTACTCATCAATTCAATTATTTTACTCTAAGACTCCAGTCTTAAGTCCATTTTTTATTTCCTCATATATTACTCTGAAGGGACTTGTCCCAGAATAAATAAAGAATTATTATTATTATGATAATGAATGGTTCAGAACTTCTAGGACTGACGAAATTGGTTAAATTAAAATTTTAAATTGTTGCTTGTTTTCATTAATAATTTCTAAGGTTCCAACTCCTTCCTTTAATTCAGGATAAATTAATAAAATTCACAGTTCTCTATTCTATCCGAAAGAGTGTTAACCTCTGATTTTGTTTAATTGGTACGTTGGATAGCACTAATTCCTCTACCATATAATGATACTCATCGGTTTCTTCTTTAACTTTAATTAAGATTAGTTCCAAAAGTTATATAGTAAAGTTCTTTTCACAAAAGGTGTTTACTTCTAATGAAGTTCTTTTTTTAGTCACTTATTCATTTAATCGGTCAACTTAAAGAACCTCTAACGGAAGATTTTTACAGGTGAACAAAGGTACTACTTTCTCAAAAACTGTTTAAGTTATTTTATCAAATTTAGCTTGCATTTCATTTCTGGTATATTACATTTACTGTAAGATTTGTTTTTGGAATAATATAAAAATTTGAGCTAAGCTGTCATCTGCAAATCACAACGTGTTATATGAAGAATGGGGACGGTCAAAACGATTAGAAAATTGTTTTGTCATTATTTTGTAATCTCATCCTTTATATTAATGACACGGTAAACTAGTTAATATTCAACAACCTGTTAAATTGATTAAAAATATCAGCTTCGTTCCCATACGACCATTAAATAAGCATACAAAATTATAGTTAATAAAAAGCAGATACATAAAATGTTTAGAACAAATTTCGCATCCCAATTTAATTCGCGGCCAGTGCTCAGAAAAGCATGATATTTACACTATTCAAACCAGAAATATCAAGAAAAAGTCATTATCACAAAAAAAAACCATTATCATTGTGATTAATTATCATAGAAAAAAATTTTTAGACATGATAAAACAAAGTTGATTGTAAACTTTCTGTAGAAATTTTTTATAATATAAAAAAAAATATGTATAAAATTGATTCAAATTAGGTCTAATAATGGATTAATACACTATGTACTGTAGTAAGCTAATGTACTAGGGTACATAATTAAGAATAATAATATTTTATATTATAAAATGCTTTCAGTCAAATTTGTTTTAACTTTAAAATAAAATAAACCAAAAATAACTTAAGTGAAAGATAATTCAAGTAATCCATTCCATAAGCACTGAATTGATAAAACTAGTTTTGTTTAGCATATTTTCATAGATGTATGTTCAAAATGGTGAAAACTGATATTTTTAAAAATGCAATATATGATCGAAGACAGATTTTATTGATATAAATGAAAAACTATGAATTATTTCATTGGAATACTAATTATAACCCTATTCCTAGTACATGTTTATACAACTGGACTAATGATTTTAGTCTTCTTGTAAGGTATTATTGGTTTAACCAAATTCACATTAATATTGAATGTCTACATGAAAATATGAGTAAAGGTAATAAATCAATGGATATCTTTCATCAAAGTTTGAGGAAAACTATTATAATTTAATTTGATTAAACTACATTTTAAAACTTGAAGTTCAATAAGAATATACACTGGGATGGAGGAAATCATTTAATTTTTGACTGAGATACAAAGAAATAACAGATAATATTCACATACAAGCTTAAATCTGAAAGAGCTTCATCAAAAGTGTAATAACCTTAAATTAAATCATTTCAAGGTTGCATCAAAATTAAGCGTAAAACACAAATTCTGTGTTATTAATGGTATACAAAGAATAACAAGATAAGTTTATAATGGCTGTTTATGTCATTTAGAACAATTTATTGTCTTTTTATCATAACCAAATATAATTACCAAGTATATTTAATCAGAAGCAAGAAGCTAAAAGGTTATAATAACATACCAAATAGATACAATAACAAAGTATATTTATATAATATTTTACAATATTAAGAAATATTTTCTTAAAAATTGATTGGGATGTAACATAAATAAAACCATCAATAAAGAAAAAATAAGATGTACATTTTGAAGAAGTCAGCTACCAAGCTTTATACATACATGGTCCTCCAATAATTATTCAAAACTCCTCTTCAAATTTAAAATTTTAAAATGACAACTAATAGTAATACAGTATAAAGATATAAGTATTCCTGGATATATCAATAATATCTAAATTTAAAAAAAAATAAAAATAAAATTAAAGAAACCTGGATTTTCGATTGAGAGGAAATAAAACTACTGAATGTTCCAAACTGTATTAAACTCATCTCGATACATTGATTAAAATGAATTTAAGAATTGTATTATGATGCCAAATCAAATTATAACAACTTAAATTCATGCAAATTATATACATTAGCACTAAGTGAATTTAAAAATCATATTGGCATGTATTCTTTTGTAACTAAGAAGAAACAATATATATAAAGGAACATTTGTGTATATGTATATATATTGTTTGTATTTATCACAATTTTTTTGTTTTCAATTGTCCATAGCATAGCGACGAGTCCATTCCTTGGCATTGCGAATCGCTTCAGCTTCATCTACCTTCCACAATTCCGCAACATCATTTGCTAAAGGATCATCGGGATTCGGTGCACTTAATAAAGCTTGGATTGAAAGTAATACAGTACGAATTTGTAGGGCAGGGCTCCATTTGTCTTTTAATATATCCAAGCAAATTCTACCAAGTCTATCAATGTTTGGGTGATAAATTTTTGTGACAAATCTTACCTTTGGAGCTGACATGGGGTAGTCTTCCGGCAAGAACAATTCTAACTTAAAAAGTCCTCCTTCAAAAGGTGAATCGTCCGGTCCAGTGACAATAACATGAAAATATCTAGCATTGCTGTCATCTGGCACAGCGCTAATGCCAGGCACAGGCTCTTGAAGTAATCGTTGTGTTTCTTTGATTATGCGGCGAGGGAGAGAAACCATTTTGTTGTAATTTTATTCACACAGCCTAAAGATTCAATGACTAACTGAACTGTGGAAGGGAAAATTATAACTTTCTGTAATAAAAACAGCTTAAGTAAAACTTCACTAACAAGACGGTAAGGTTAATAACTGTTGCCTATACAGTTACTACTCACGGTTTAAAATGGCGTTCACCTCTTGTCCCAACCCCTACTATCTTAATTTACCTGATTTCAATCGCTTAAAGTTAACAAAATAAAAAATATATATATTTTTAAAGCTAACTAACGGAATTTTTCGAACCTATTCTCTAATAATCATCCAGTTGAATTTGACAATCATATTAGTAATATACAAAGTTTATATTTCTAAGCATATAAGTAGAATACACTTTAGAGTATTTAAAGTGTGAAGATTCCTTTTAAACTATTAAATTCTCATAAAAATAATAGCGCTCAACTAATACTGCCCGATTCGGATTTAATTTTACATATTGTAAATCAACTAATATTTATTTAAAAAAATGGAACCTAACTGATACAGTTTTTGAAATCGTTTATGGAGTGCAATATTTATCTTTCTCATACATTCACATCAATGCGGAAAGTATTTTAATGTAAAAAGACAGCTTCATTGAACATCTTAAATTGTCTATATGTGTAATTTTTTTACAATTGATCAATTTAGAGAAATATTTAGAATGTCAATAACATCTTTCTTAATTCCCAAAAAATCTCTTTATTATCCAGCTTATTATCTTGTTTTAGGATGAAATATTGAAAACAGGTCTATAAGGCAATAAATAAACATTGATTGATTGATTGATCAGGCGCAAATCTTTCATGCAGTGATAACTTATCAGATTTTTAACATAGATTCCCCGATTTTGGTAGTTGATTCATTAGGTGCATTATTTTCTAAAAACGGCTTTTCTCCTTCAATTTATTTTGTTTTAGAAATGTCTTTGCAATGGTTAGGGACCTGCTAAACAATCTATAGGCAAATGAAATTCAATTGGAATCTAAAATATTTGTAATTTGATAACTATGAAGAAGAATCATCAACGAATGAATCTAAACATACAAGACATGATCTCTATTCATCATATAAAGGAACGATGTGTCTCTGAAATTTTAAAAATGATCAGAGTAAAAGCTTTCCTTTGATGCTTAGAATGCTTAATGTCACGGTTTCAGAAGATTTATTCACTATTTCTTTACTTGCTCTAAAATAAAATATACCTGAAGATTAAAATGTCTGCTAGCCACAAAATGTTTGTTTGTAGAATGCTAATTGCGATTTGTTTTGTAATTAGATTTAAATTCACTTCTGCTCATCAACTTGAGGAAGATAATTAGTCACCAACTTACCTATGTATTATGGAGAATGAGAAAAGCAGAGGTTATTTAAAAATCTGTCTAGTTTCTTCTTGTTCGAAGAAAAGAAAACAAGTGTAGATATAACATTTTAGATGGAATTTTCTTAAATTGAGCCTTTGATTATTAAATTACGAATTTGTGCACGTGATTTAAAAACCAATAAAATATTTTTAAACAATCCAAGATAGTTGAATTTTAGTTGATGAAAGTAGGTTGACAATATAAGTTAGGTTTTCCAGACACTGTCAACATGCATTATTTGAAAATTAAGTTGCAAAAAAAGCCTTTAACCACACTTTAAGCAAAATAACTTATTTTAGTTTTTTATTCGTTGCTATTTTCACTTGTGGCAATAATTTTTAAGGTGAGAGGGGCTCTCCGATTTTCCTAATTTCTCATGCCTACGCCCATGTCCATCTGTCCAAAGATTAAAAATACCGATCAATCGATATTTTAAAGTTCTATATCGAACTACTCTCGATATATTTATGTAACTCTTCATTACGATAAATATCGATATTTGCTACTTGTTATTCAATAAAAAGCCGATGACGTATTGAAAACTACGCTCATTGTAACTAGACGTGCGGTAGGTCAGGTAAGGCGTCAAGGTTACTCTGAAAGTCAAATTCCGTAACGTTGTTAGGGATGGGCAGTTATTGCTTTGCAAAAATAACCTGTTATTTTAATACAGTAACAGGATTAACTAATTTAGTAACGGTTCTATTTTCTAGTTTTAAGTCATTCAGTGTTTGGAGAGAGGGTTATTACTCCAAAGTAACGGTTATTTTTAAGTACAATTTATAAAATGTAACTTGTTATTTTTTCAATTCTAAAATATAAACTCATATTCATCTTAACAGACAATATATGCTGTTATTTTGGGAATAAATTTGTTTTAGAAAAAACATAAAACCATAAATTACAAATTATATAATAAAACCATAAATCAGATACGTTGATCGTTTTATAACTAGATATATAGCCTGTTTTAAATGACAAGTTCAATTAAAATTTGTCCAATATGTTTTTAAATTAACTACAATTTTACATATTTCTACTATACTTACTTATGTATAGTAAAGGGGAGTAATACTTCTTCCAGTGGCGCGACAGGCCGTGTAGGCCCTAGGCCTCGCGGTGTAAACTCATGTGAGTTTACACTCACATTTCACGATGAATTTTTAGTGTAGGGTCATTACTCCCTACGACTAAGGGGGGAGTAATACTACCGAGAAAATTTTCAAATTACGGTTTTCAAGGGAAATACAAACCTTAGGATTCTCTGAGACCAAATAACCATTTTGCCAAAACGCCCTCTAGCTCAAAAACTGAAATTCGAACGGAAATAAATTTACATATTTAAATTTAGAACATGCCATCTCAATCAAAATCAGAATACCGGAAGTACCACTTTATATCGTGATTTCACCTTTTTATGAATTCTTGAAATCATTTTTAACTATATTAATTAAACTTAAACTTGTATATATATATATATATATATATATATATATATATATATATATATATATATATATATATATATATATATTGAGTTTAACATAATGTAGATTTTATCCTCGATTGAAGATACAATAAGAGAGAGTTTAAAACTCAATTTTCAATTGCATCCCTCTAATTTACCTTTGATTAAAAAAAAAAAAAATCAGCATCTCTTGTTGTTATTAATTAAAAGTAGTAAAAAATTTGAAAATATAAACTAAAAATGATTATTTGTATTGTAATTTATATTTATAAAAGAAAGTGCCATTTTACTAGATTTTATGGTCATCGCAGTTTCTCAAAAACGACTATGGTTGTGAAGTTGAAATTTCGCCTGGAAGTACTTCTTACCGTCTAGATGTGCAATAAGGCTGGGTTTGAGAAAATTCGTCCTCTAAGTTATTAAAAAAAAAATGTTCATAAAACATAAAACAAAATTGGTTTTCGAATAACTCAAAAACAATACGCATCCTCAAAAACTATAAATACTCATTTAAATGATAATCAAATTTCTAACTACCTAGAAGCAAAATCGTCTTAATCTGATCAGTAATGGCATAGATACTAAAATACTTATAACAAATATATTTAGGTATATTTCGTTTCATAGCCATGTTTGGTGTGTTGGTTTCTATCAAATTCATATGTTTCATTGTTGTTGTTTTTTTAATGATCAATAGGCTGAAAAAAGGTGTAAGTTTTGAAAAGATAATTGAGCTTAGTTCTGAATCCTAAAAAAAATGCGAGTTTATTCAGTTGGAAGGTTACACCTCCGAGTGGAAAAAATACGCATTTATGTAACAAAGAAGTTACGATGGTATAGAATGATAATGTTTTAAAGCAAAAATGTCAGAATTAGATAATCACGGGTATGGCTACTTGCTACTGGTATGTTATTGAAGATTAAACTGAATAAAATTAATATCTGACAATCAACAATAATCGTTTATTTGTCGTATATAGGCATAGTTAAAAGTTTAACTTTCTGTTATCTGAGGTATATTTATATTGTATAACCTCACCTAGCACAGTTATTATAAACAACTTTCTTAATCCGCAGCAATTAAAAAAAAAATTAAATAGTGGCGTGCAAAGCCGCGAGATACAGCTAGTGTAAATATGAATGAATCAATTGAAGAAGTAAATAAACATATTTTTCTGGTTTTTTTTTTTATTTTATTTCTAGAAATAATAGTAATATTCAGGTATAATATACCATTCAAAAGTTAAATATTTTAGGAAAAGATTTAATTAACTTAACAACGATTTAACATCTAATAGAAGATATTTAGGTATTTTTATTTATATTTTTCACGAGCATTCTATACAAGTCTTGACTTCATAACTTTTTAACTAATTTTACACTTTTATCCTAATGGTATAAACAAAGATATTTAAACAAAATCTTTGTAGTTACTTATACAAATATAGCATATAGTGTTATGTTATTATCTAAGTAAAAAAAATATTACATCCAATAGAAGAAATTTATAATAATATGTATAATACATAATATGTAGATGGGTATATATTACTGGTCTATCCCTACATTTCAGGGGTGACCAGTTACTGCTCACAGCATCACTGGTGTGAGAGCGGACAAAATACTTTCTTTTTTTTCCCCATTGGGTACATTAGAGATCAATTTGAAAAAAAAAAAATATATTCTGCCGGATTCTCCAACGAAATAGAGCAGCAAAATATTGTAGGTGTATCAATCCAAGATAACCGAAAAAAGTATTTTTGAAAAATTAAAAAAAAAAATTTTGACTCATGTTTTTGTTAAAAGTTTTTATAAACTCTTTTAGGAAACAATTAACATTTATATCTTTCGTGGAATTCGGTTGATCCGTTCAGGAGAAATTTTTTTTTTTTATATACAAGTGACCGTCAAGACGACACCAAATCCTATTGGGTCAATATGTGTTTGCCACAGTTTAATAAAAACTTAGGTTAGGGAACCAAAAATAATAAAAAAAAGTATCAATAAATTAATTAGAAAGAGAATAATATAAAAGAATGTAAATGAGAGAGGAAGCTACTCAAAAGAGATAGAAAAAATAAAATAATAACACTATTATCATTAAAATCAATTCTGTGAAGTGATTTTTTTTTCTATATTTTGCACTGAGCGTTAATAAAGAACTGCTTGATCATCAAAAATTTTTCTTTATCTAACTGTTGTAAAAACATCTTCTCTGTTTCTAGGGGAACCATCGCTTCTCTTTGCTTCCCATATTTCCTGCATCAGAATAGAATATGACGCGGGTCTTCAGGGACTTTGCATGTTAAGCGATTGCCATCATTTTCTATTTTCATTAAATTTAGATATTTTTTTTTGTGCAGCCATGGTTAGTTCGTAGTCTTACAAGTTGGGTTTTTTTTTTTTACGTTTCACCATGGGGTACACTTGGGATGACATTGAAAAAAAAAATACGTAGGACCCTCCATTGAAATAAAATAGCAAAGTATTGGAGATGTACCAATCCAACGTAACCTAGTTTTTTTTTTGTTTTTTTTTTTAGTTAAAAAACGTTTTTGACTAGGATTTTCGTGGAAATTATTTTTTGAAACTGTTGATATTTGTGGGGGCAGATTTCACGTGCTTATTCCGCTTCTTTGAAAGGAATGGTGTGGTCCTATGGATAGGGCATTGGGCTATTGTTCTCTGGGTCTCAGGTTCAAACCCTGCAGTGGCAGTATAATTATATATTCAGTTATTTCAAACCCTGCGTGACCCTATTAAGGCTCACCTATCCTCTGAAAAGTGGGTTCTAAAAAATGAGAGGAAAGAATCTGACAGTCGAGCTTAATCTACTCCTGATTATACATTGAAAATTAGTCTTATATTATACGATAGTTTAATTAATTTAATAAAACAATCTAAGTTTCCCTGCTAAATAAAAATTTTAAAAAATCGAGTGCTCCCAACACACTTACCTACGTAGTCAAAGTCAATTTAGGAATTTTTAAATACAGTTAAATGATACAGACATAAGAAAAAAGGTTAAATAATTGATTCCATTGAATTTAGATAGTAACACGTATTTTAATAAATAATTTATTGTATTATTATCTACAATTAATCTGTTAGATTTATCGGTTTTTCATCTCTTTCCATTAACTTTTACAATTTTAAGATAATATTTTTTCTAAAATCTTTAGCTCTCCTACGGTTTATTATACATCTATATTACTGTTCTAATGTCCAAAAACACAAAAATTGGATTAACAAAATCTTTTTTCTCTTTTCTCCCTAAGTTGGATATCGAATCCGTTCAAATTATATAATTATCTGTCATTTATCACTGCTTATACGATATTATGGTTAATTATTTAGAATTTACAAAATTAAGGGTACTTCAGAGGAAGAAAATTTAAAATATGGGTATTTAAGCCCCATCAAACTATTTCAATCAGAATGAAACCTACATGATATTAAAGCATCATAAATTTCACACTGATGTAGAGAGTTTAATCAAAATAGTTTATGCCGTTTTCGAGAAAGTCTTTAAAAGATGCAAAATGCTTGGTTTAAAGTAGCACTTCCGGTCAGCCAATTTAGGTGAAAAAGTTGAGGTAACATTTCGGGCATATAGTTGGTGTAAATATGAAATTTCAGTTTTGTACGACTTATCGTTTTCGTGCTCGATTTACCACACACATAGAGACCTTTTTGACTTAGTTATTTGAACTCAGGTAATCCTAAAATGTTTCCGTTGAAAACTAGCATTAGAAAATTTTCACGATCGCAATACTTTCCATTACTATACACAATCAACAGCCAAAAAAGCGAACCACCCACCATACATTTTTTAAAAATCTGGTGCGGGCAACAACTTTCACTTACCTCCATTTTTAAAATTAATGAAAGAATTTTCAAGTACAGTAAGAGATAAAAATGAGTGAAACCATTAAAGAATTAATTAAATTGAATTTCTATAGAAACACCTGTTTCATTAAAAAATCTATTATATTATTATCTAAAACAATCACTTAGTTTTATCGGTTTTTATCACCCTCTATTAACTTTTAAAAGCTTGTGTATGAGATAATATTTTTTCTGCAATCTTAAGCTTTCAAACGGTATATCATACATGTATATTACTGTTCTTATGTTCAAAAACGAAAAATTGCATTAAAACAATATTTTTTCTGTTTTCTCCTTTAGTTGGATATTGAATTCATTCAATTTATATATTTACCTGTTTTTCATCAGTGGTAACAAGATAATATAGTTATTTTTATAGAATCAACAAAATTAAAGGTACTTTAGAGACAGAAAATTTAAAATATTCAAATTTAAGCCCTGTCAGACCATTTTAATCAAAATGAAACCTACATGATATTAAAGCCCATTAAATTTTACATCCGTATAGCGAGTTTAATCAAAATCGTCGGAACCGTTTTCGAGAAAATCGAAAAAAGGTGCAAAATGCATGGTATAAAGTGCCTCTTCTATTAAGCTCATTGTGATGAAAAAGGTTTTGTAACGTCTCGGGCGTACATTTGTCTTAAATATGAAATTTCAGTTCCATACAATTTTCCATTTTCGTGCTAGACTTGCAGACCTTTTTGCAGGACTTGGTCATTTGGACTCAAGGGATCCTAAAATGTGTATTTCCATTGAAAACCTTACCCTAAGGTACCTTTAAATTTGTAGATTCCGAAGATTCCATATCATCTTATTAGGACTGATAAAAAGCGGCTAAATGTAAAAGTTGAAGGAATTTGATAACCAACTGAAGGAGAAAAGTGCAAACATATTTATTTAACGAAAATTTTGGTTTTCTGAACATAATTGTATAATACACCATTGGAAAGATAAATATAGAAAAATATTATCTTAGATAAAAAGTTGAAAAAGGCAATGCTAAGTGACATATAGGGCATACAATTATTACTGATAATTATACGTAACAATTTGATATTGCTATATTATCTAATCTAAATCATATGTTTCCAATGAAACTAAATAAAATTTCTATTTAAATTAACTTCAAAATTTTTAAATTTAATTTTATTTAATAGTTCTTAAATTGATTTTAATAGCTGAGGTAACTGAAAGTCGAGTGTTGTCCACACCAGGTTTCTAACAGGGTGTCATCTAGCAAATCAGCTCTATGAGAGTCCCTGACTTTTCCATATTATAAGAAGTCTTTTACCTGGCCAAATCTCGGTGAAAATCGACAAAACAAAGAATAATTATAATTAATATGGTATACTAAATTAAACATATATATAATGACTAATTACTTTACAATAAGATTCAACTATATTTACCCAACACCGGCTGAAATTATATTGGGTTGTGTCACATGAAATGCCCGTTTTCAAGATAAAGGATTTTTATTAAAAATACAATATGAAAACAAAATAATTTTATTCGAAGTATTTACCTTTTTTTATTCTACACATTTTTCCCAGCGTGACACCAACTTTTTTATCCCCAAACTGAAAAACTCTGAGCTTTGGAGTGAAACAAAATCTGAAAACGCACTTTTCACTTGATCATCATTTTCAAAAAGTTTTCTTTTGACAAAGTTGTCTAAATTCCTGAACAGGTGGTAATCTGTTGGAGACAAGTCGGGAGAATATGGTGGGTGCGGAAGAACTTCATAGCCCAGTTCTTTCAATTTTTGCACAGTATGTTGAAATATTGTATTGAAACATGCCGCTCAGTGAGATCGAGCCATGTATCAAGCTTTTTTACTTTCCCAATACACTTTAAATGTAGATGCACTTACATTTAGTTGTGCTGAAAGTCGTTTAACTGTTTGGTAGAGGTTTCATTCTACTGTATGTTTGAGAACATCGTTGTCTATTACGGACGGAGCTCTTCCTCGGGGCAAGTTTTTCAATTTGGTATCCCCAGCTGAAAATTTAGCAAACCAACGGCGAATGGTCCTTTCATTAACACTCCCTTCCCCAAACGCCTTGCAAATATTTCTAGCGGCCTCAGCTGAGTAGGCATATTGGAACTTTTGTCTGAGTGAAGAAGAAACGATGTTATCTAGGGACCATTTTCCCTGACCAAAGACTTTTTCATATGCTTTTAAAATCCCTGACTTTTCCCGGTTTTCCCTATAGCTAGACACTCTGTTTAACATGAAAGGAAGGTAGTAAGGTAATAAAAAACAACAATAAATGACTTCAACAGAATGAGCATACACATATATTTTTTAAAATTTACAAATATTATGCAATCAAAATAAAAAATGGAAAGGTAACAATTTTCAAGCTAAGTTATTTCAGGGAAGTTAAAAAAAAAAAAAAAAAGTTACAATAAAACATCTCAACCACAATTACATCTTACTTAATACTTTAAGTATTAAAATTTTTTTGGGAAAAAAGGCACTGAAAACTTGGTGAATTTGAGAATAATATTAGAAATTCATATTTTTTTTTTTTTTTTAAATATCATTATATACACATTGCAATCAGTTTATGATGTATATACACAAATTTATCTACTTTCATATATATCTTATTTCTACATACATACATACAAAATTTATATCACAATATATCTTTTTTTTTTCTTTTACATTTATACGGTCTACTGTTAGAGTGAAAATAAATTTAAAAACCATTTGATTATA
This sequence comes from Piezodorus guildinii, assembly GCA_023052935.1. Classification (NCBI taxonomy): domain Eukaryota; kingdom Metazoa; phylum Arthropoda; class Insecta; order Hemiptera; family Pentatomidae; genus Piezodorus; species Piezodorus guildinii. The sequence goes on along the minus strand of CM041296.1, from coordinate 137,242,873 downwards.
CTAAAAAAAAAAAAAAAAGAAAAGAAAAAGGGATAAGATTTGTAAAACTACTGAGAGGGTGAGGGAGTCAACAAATTAAAAAAATTTACATCATTATTATTAGTTCCTCTTTTGGGCTTCTTGCATAATTTGAAGTATTATTTACAAATCCATTATATCTAAAAAAAAAAAAAAAAAAGAAAAGTCAATAACTATTATAATCGATACAATAACTTCAATAATATTTAATTTTATAATTATATTCCTGATATCCAGAAGAAATAAATAACTTTATTCTGAGACTAGATCCCTTAAGAATAACATACATGTACAAAAGAAAAAAGTATGGGTCAATCCATTTGAAAACGTCCAATTTTCATAAATTTTGCCGCTCTAAATTTTTTATTTTCGTGATTTTTGGACCAGTTATTCTTTATCGTTTCGTGAATACGAAACTACAAATGAAATTTTTATCGGGCCAATACTTTTAGTATTGCAACCGTTTTAAGTCAGCTCCGTGGCCAAAAACATGTGATGGGAAAATCTTTTTAATTGCTGTAATTTTTTAGATATCAAATCAGAACAAAAATTAACAATAAGATAAGGAAATGCTTTGTATTTTTTCTTCTCACAACTCATTACCTAAATAGTGAAGAAAGTAGATTACAGAATTCTCGAAAATGAACAAAAAACGAGATTTTTAAAGAGATAAAAGTATACATAGGAAAAGAGATTCACTTTTAATTATTTTTTCTTGTATAGCTTAGTCATAGTCCTACTTGCTGTAAAAATTTCGATCTTGAGAACATAGTCCTTTTTTGTATATAAATTTTTAAAATTGGCAAAAATTTCATTTTTTGCGAGGTTTACACTCTCAATATCTCAAAAGGGACAGAGTGAAAAACTATGAAACTAATACAGATTACATATCTGTACGCTGTGTTTAAGTTATATAAATTTGATCTTTGAGACTAAGCTGGTTCCGGAGTTATAAACTTCTCTTGTTAAAATAACGTTTTTCTTAGAAAATATTAACTCTGGTAATTTTGCATATTTAAGAAACAAACCAAAACTAGAATGATGAAGAGAGTATTTTATATAATTTTGGTCCTTTCAACACATTACCTAATTAGCCAAGAAAATGGTTTAAAAAAATCACGAAAATTGAAAATGTCGAGCGGCAAGGTCTGAACGATTTTGAATGGATTGACCCTTATTATAACTGGCCAAAGAACACATACAAGAGAAAAACACAAAAAAACTAATAACATTAATGATATCAATAAATATATACAATCATTTTAAATAGATAAAGAGATAAATTTAAATAAAAGAGAAAGAAATGAAAAATAAAAATTAAAAAGATTACAATAATATCTAAATGTAATATAGAACTAGCAAACCAAAAAAAAAAAAAAAAAATTAGAATAATTAAAAATAAAAATGAAAACTTTACTATCATTTATGTCATGATGTGTAGACATTTCTCACACCACTTTAATCACTATCCTGAAATTAGTTGGCATCTATCTGTTTGGCAAGCAAGAAGGTGTTTAAAAAAAGTGGACCGGGCTAAGAAGAAAATTGGTTCAGTGGGAAGATAGAGGTCATATTATAGAGGTCGGAAAGACGAGATCTGGTTTCATGAATATGGATTGTGGATTTAAATTGCAGGAGACTATAGATGTAAGAGGGGCGATGGGAGCGCATGACTTGATAGAGAAAGGAACCAAGGAAATATTGCCTTCAAATTGAGGGAAATAGCCAATTTGACTCGTCATAGAGGTGGAATACATGTGACCATCTAGAGGTACCGAAGACAAATCTTAAGAAACAGTTCATGACTCGTTTCAATCTGCCCTCAAGCATCCTCGAGAGGCCACCATATACCGCACAACTATAGTCAAAATGGAAGGAAATAAGAGAGGATACTAGGAGCTTCCGAGAGGATTGTGGGAGAAGGTGACGGGACTACTAAAATAGTATTAGTGTACTTATCGATCTTTTGGAAATTTGGGCAATATGGGGTTTCCAGGATAGGTCTTGGTCAAAGATTACGCCAAGGTTTTTGACGGAGGAGCTGAAGGTAATAAATAGGGTGATTATTAAGCAAAAGAGAAGGAAGGGTGATGATAGAACTAAGGAGAAAATTGGAACTAATTAAAATGGCCTGGGTTTCCATAGGATTAAGCTTTAGACTATTCAGGTTTGCCCAGGCACTTCTGATATTCTTATGAGTTGAGGACAAAGATCTAAGGCATTCCCTTACTTAGATCGAGAGTTAAACTATCTTGGGATCTCTCTTCTCCCAGTATGCTATAAAATATTCTCGTCAATTCTAACAAGTCGAATCACGGAATACGCTGAGGAAATTATAGGAGATTACCAATGTGGTTTTAGGCAGAATCGCTCGACTATTGACCAAATATTTTCCTTACGTCAAATATTAGAGAAAAAATTGGAATATAACGGTGTAGTCCATCAACTTTATATCGATTTTAAAAAGGCTTATGATTCAATAGACCGTCAGAAACTATATAACATCATGATTGAACAGGGAATACCTAGAAAGTTAGTAAACCTAGTAGAGACGTGTTTGTCGGAAACATTCCATAAAGTTAGAATCAGTCATAATTACTCCGAGAGATTTGAGGTGCGATCGGGTTTGAAACAGGGTGACTCCCTTTCACCTGTGTTATTTAATATAGCTTTAGAATATGTCATAGGAAAGGTGATGTGTACCGAGAAAGGCTTAAATATGGATGACAAGATTCCGGTTTTGGGATATGCCGATGATCTGGTACTGCTAGGTGAAGACACGGAAACCATACAACTAAATACAAGTGTGTTAATAAAAACCGGTAAAGAAATAGGACTCGAATTAAATACCGATAATACGAAATATATGATTAGTAGCAGAAACGGTGTCGATCTTGGTGATATTGATGTATCAGGGCAAACATTTGAACACGTAAAGAAATTCAAGTATTTAGGTTCAATTATAACTAGAAAAAATGAAATCCAGGAAGAAATAAAGTCCCGGTTAAAGGTAGGAAATGCGTGTTATTATTCAGTTGCTAAGTTACTTAGGTCGTGGCTTCTATCTAAAAACTTAAAGATTAGAATTTATAAAACTATTATTCTTCCAACGGTTCTTTACGGATGTGAAACGTGGCCGCTTACTTTGAGGGATGAACAACGGCTTAAGGTTTTCGAAAATAAGGTATTGCGTAAAATATTTGGTCCGAAGAGAAATGAGGCCACTGGGGAGTTCAGAAGGTTGCACAACGCGGAATTGCAGGACTTGTATCCTGTGAATATAATTGAACTAATTGCATCGTGGAGACTCAAATGGGCGAGTAAAGTTGTTGGGCTCGATGACGAGCGGATTCCGAGAATGTTGGTATTTGCTGATCCGACTGGTAGGCGTCCGAAAGATAGGCCGAAGCGGAGATGGAAGGATTGCGTTAAGGCTGATCTCGGGAGCTTGGGCTTGAATGGTGAACATTGGACGAGTCTGTGTAGGCAGAATTTGGTGGTATCGGCATCGAATCTTCGGGTTCGCTAAGCCTATTCTTATTATTATAGATCGAGTGTTAATATGCTGACTTTCTTTACTTTTCCTGTAAAAATGAAAAGTGACAAAGTTTTTGACAAACAGAAGTAATAAGGATTTAAAAGCCAGGATCCTGAAGATAGGTATACGTAACCCTGAAAAGTTGGTTATGTGATGCTAATGTAAAATAAAAAAGTTGTTGGGAGAAATATAACAATATCAGCCGTAAGTTTTCTACATCAAATAATATTTAAAAACAAACAACTAAGAAATAAAGATTAATAATTGTTATTATAAACATTATCATCATAAATAATGGAGTGTATAAAAGAATTACCGTTTTATCAAATTCAAGATTTCATAAGACTAAATATTTCAATCCTATTTAATATTGGGTTGTTCGGAAAATTCGTAGAGAAATTTGGACAAAAATTATAATTGATGAACAGCTTAAAATTTATTTATTTTATCTAAAAAATAGTTACCACTGTTAGCAATTACCCTTTACCAACAGCTTGGAAGGTACATTATCCTTTTTTCCCAAAATCACTGTCCTTACTTCTGAAGAACAAAATAAAGGTCTGTTTTGAAATCATCTTCTGAAGAGTAGGATTTCCCTTGTAGAAAATTTTTGGAAGGAACGGAAAAGATACACTTTAAATGTCTGGAAACGGTAGATGCACTTGCAAGATAATTTTATTTGAAGTATTTACTTTCTTTTTCTACACATTTTTCCAACGTGACAACGTGACATCAAATTTTTTATCCCCGAACTGAAAAACTCTGAGCTTTGAAGTGAAACAAAATCTGAAAACGCATTTTTCACTTGATCATAATTTTAAAAAAGTTTTCCTTTAACGAAGTTGTCTAAATTCCTAACAGATTATAACAGGTGGTAATCTGTTGGAGACAAGTAGGGAGAATATGGTGGGTGCGGAAGAACTTCGTAGCTCAGTTCTTTCAATTTTTGTGCGGTATGTTTTGAAACATGGGGTCTTGCTGTCGCTCAGTGAGATCATGAGGTACCAATCTATCGAGCTTTTTTACTTACCCAATATACTTTAAATGTCTGGAAACGGTAGACGCACTTGCATTTAGTTGTGCTGAGAGTCCTTTAACTGTTTGGTAGGGGTTTCCTTCTACTGTATGTTTGAGGACATCGTTGTATATTATGGACGAGGTCTTCCTCGTGACAAGTTTTCCAAGTCGGTATCCCCAGCTGAAAACTTAGCAAACCAACGGTGAATGATCCGTTCATTAACACTCCCTTCCCCAAATGCCTTGCAAATATTTCAAGCAACCTCAGCTGCTCAATGGCCAAGTTTAAACTCGTACAAAAATATTAATAAAAACGGACATTTCATGTGAAACAACCCAATAGTTACCATCGTTAGCGATTACCCTTTCCCGACGGCTTGGAAGGTCCATTTTCCCTTTTTTTTCCAAAACTCACTGTCCTTGCTCCTGAAGAACAATAAAAGGTCCGTTTTGACGTAATTTTCTGAAGAGTAGGATTTCGAAATCCGAAGAAGCTATGTCGGGAGGGTAAAACCTCCCATCTGAAGCTTAATAACATTTGCTGAGTCCTTAAAGACACATGGGGCCTAGCATTGTCTTAGTGGAATAGTAATCCTTTCTGATTTGCCAACTCTGGCCGTTTCTCTTTAATTGTAGCCTTCAATCGATCTAACTGGGTGGTAAAAGTCCGTATTTGTAGTTTGGTTTTGTAGAGGGAGCTCAAAATATTTGGGTTCCTTCCAATCCCACTGATTACTGAGCATCACCTTTCTTGGATGCAAGACGGCCTTTGGTGTTATGAGTGGCATCTTTCCAGGCGACCCCAAGATTTTTTTCGGCTGGTGTTGATGTAAAGAATCTATTTTTCATCATCAGTAACAACACATTTCAAAAATGGATCCTCCACATTTTCATCATTCATTTCATAAGGTTACTTTCACTGAGCTCATGGGGGGAACAACCAAAATATTTGTAATGACAGACTTACCCGACTTTCTTTAGATGATCAAAAACAGTTAATTTGCAGGCTCTTAACTCCGCAGCTATCTCAAGGACAGTAATTTGCGGATTTTTTGCGATAACCGTCATAATATCCTCAATGTCAAGAGTTGAACTCCAGCCAGCCCCCAAATTGAAATCTCCTAATCTAAACCACAAAAACCACTTCTGAACCGTGCTATCAGCAATTGACAATTGAATCACTGCCATACACGGCACGTATCTTTCTTGCAGTTTGGGTTCTCTTTTTAAAAAAGAACAGCATTATATGCCAAAATTGAACTGAATCATCAATCATGTTGGTTTGCAATAAACTACACTAGTGAGCCTTAATAAAGATGAATTTAGTTTGTAAACATAGTTAATTCCGTGAGGATTAAAGGCTTAAAAATAAACATTAGCTTTGTGATTCATTTTTAGTAGAAAAAATAAAAGGTAAATTTTACTTCAAAAATATCTATGAACTTGTCGGACAACCCAATACTTAATAATCCCTTTAGAGTGTTCTCCAAGCTTGTTTAGTCCTATTAGACTTCTTTAAAAAAAACCTCAGTTTAATTATTTGTTAAAAATAAGAAACATGACATTGTCCTCAGGAATTCTCGTAATTTTGAGACATTACTGGAAAAACATTTCACAGCCGCTGAAGCAACTCGTGAAATTGCTAAATATGAAGAGAAAGATGTCCTTGTCCAGTGCATTGGTCAGAAAAATTTATAAAATAGAGATGGTTTGGAAGAAAAGATAATAAATAAATTTAAGTTACCAAGTTATTACGAATTAAAAGCTCTTGCCCTGTCAGCGATCCTGCGAGATCTGCGCAAGTTCTGCGTAGAATGCCACTCCTCCTCATCCTCCCAAAACGAAGGCCTTGAATCATTCTCGGCTGTGTCTACATACACGCCATAATGGTTCCAACACACCACTGAGAAGTCCCACTGTAATTTAAGCAGAAAACAAAAGTTATCTTAAGATATAAAAGTTTTTTATATGAACCATTTTCTTTAAAAGTGGTGTAAAGTCGATTTTATACTATATGCAAATATTTAAGGGTTTGGATTTCAATGGTTTGAAAAATCTTGGTACAAGTTAATCCTTATTATTTAATATTAATATAATTGTACTAGTTCCATACATATATATCCACCTAAACACTATTTTTTTAATAATTTTATAACTTTAATTAGTCGGGGTCACTTGTGGAGTAGTAGTTAGCATAACAGCCATAGAAGGCTCAAGGTCGCGGAGGGTTCAAATCTGGCAGGTGACCCTGTAAGTGGCTGTAAAATTGTGGTCCCAAGCCTTTGTGATCAGGGACTCTTTAAACATCCATATCCTAATAAAACCTGAATAGGCAAAATCTAGTACTCCCACTGTAGCATCGTATGATCAACCACAGTAGCATAAAAGGGACGTTAAATTAAAAAAAAATCACTTTAATAAGTCATGTAGTTTATAGTTATAATCTTGAATATTTTCATACCAATTTTATTTTCATTTTATATTAATGTTTGTTTCCATATTTTATTATTGTCATCTTATTATTTTTTTTCTTTTAATTGTATTGATTGTTATCTAGTTTTTCTTAGCTCTGATAAAGGCCTAGAAAGTAAGTTAATCTTTAGAGTATTCTTTTCTTGATGACCTCAACCTCAAACAACTTTTCCATCATATGAGACGTTGATTTCCAAAAGGCACTATATCCACTTTAGACAATTTTACAGGAAACCCAAAAATCAGTCATTTATTTATTACTGGACCAATTTACGTGATTCTGTTTTTTATTAAAATCTGAAGTTGATTTTTAAGCGTGTTACCAACTAATTTTTCCAAATGATTGCACTTTTCCGATGACTTTTAAGCAATATAATATAGATATAGTACTTTTTGGAATGAAATGTGGATATAGTACTTTTTGGAACAATATAATGCTGATAAATTGGTAACAGTCACTATAACCTTCCTAATACAACATTACTGATACCTAAGGTCTTTATATCGTTAATTACTAAGTTATGTATATTTCTTTCCTTATTCTCCCTCTGAGAAATATCTTTCTTTGTTGTTTAATTACATTGATAATCTATTCTTCATAAAGAAAGAAAATATTCAAAGGACAATATATCTATTTATGGCACTATAATAAGAAAGTATGTAATTATGAAGTTTGTTTTGAACTTGTATTTATTTAGTATTTTTGTGAATTTAGCAAATTTATCTATATTATTAACTATGTTTAAACAATATTTATTTATAGAGACTGATAAATAAATAACTTTTGAGCTTTTATTTTACCCAAAAAAATCTACTATTAAGTTAGATCAGGCACGGTTTTTTCTCTCATATAGGATATTTATGATTTTATATAAAATTTGATGACGGATCTAGATAAAACTAAACCATTAGAATACAAATATTTCAAAATATTAATTTATAAAAAAATGTCCTTTAGTACCTTCTGGAAATCAATGTCTCATATATTCTCAACGGTCAACATCATAATAATTAAAAATTACTCACAGAGGTGCTGATAATTTCAGGTCTGTAAGGGTGCCAAGAGACATCGCGAACACATGATGAATGACCTCTCAGCTTTAGTGCAATATTACCAGTCAGTATGTCATAAACTGAAATATAAAAACATAAATTATATACACGAAAGACTCTCGACTCTCGGTTGATATGATAAAGATAAAAATGGGAAGGTATTATTAAGGTTATACTTCATTAAAATTGATAACATACCAACTATTCTGCCAAATGCACAGCCAGTAATGATGAACCTTTGCCCGGTAGAAAACTGAGGAGAAAAATGGCACCTTATCAGGGTCTGAAGAACCGAATGGCCTCTGTAAGTTGCTATAGACGTGTCTCCTTTCAAATTGTTTTTCCTGGTGATCACTGCAACACCAATAAATTAAAACATTGTAATGAATAGCAATCAACCTTTGGCCGTTGGGGAGTTCAGAAGGAAAATATTCCGGGTGTAGCGGTAAAAGAAAGAAAGCAATAAACTAGCCATAACTATTAATTCCTTTGACAATGTTTTGACCCACTTCGTAGTTGTGCGGATTTATGAGTATTGGAAATTCTGTTGTTAGTGCTATTAGATAGAGAATTAACTACTATAATTTTTACGGATAAAAAGGAATACAACAATGATATAACAACAAACATAATACTGTCATTATTTTATTTTTTTTAATAATGAACCTTTGTAACGACAAAAAAAAAAAAAACTCAAAATTTGAGGTCTTACGTTTCAAGACACAGATAGAACACCAACAGTAGGAGAAAAAAATAAAAAATAAAATTTGAGTCAACCTTACATGCTGACACAGCTGTGTGCCATAGAATATTAGTATATACAGATAAGAAAAGGTAATTTGAATTTAAATTTATATTATGAAAAAATGTATTTATTAAAATGTAACTAAAAGCAAAATGTTTTTTTTTTTAATTTTTAGTCTTGAAAATGGAGAAAAGGCCCCGAAACGTTGACTACCACTTATGAAAATTTTGTGTATCAATGATAATAAAAAAGATTTGGAAGAAAAAATGTGCTATTTTAATATGAATAAAATTTGACTAAACCCAAATATATCAACAGTGTTAGGTAATAGAGAGGAAACCATTAAATTAGTTTTTGATTTTCTAAAGGAGTTGATATTGTTATCTAAATTATAAAGACTATAATCATAATTAAATATAAAGTTATACATTCCTGGTCAGTTTTTAATTAATTAATTATTTTTATTATTATTATTCGATTAGACCATTTGGAGATCACAATGGTAGATTAATTTGAAGCGCATTTCAACTTTTTATTTGTTCTTCTCCTCTCCCAAGAAGCCTTCATCTGTTCAGAAAACCGCTGTTTTCGTTCTTCCGTCCACTTAGTTTCCGTTCTTACCCTCATATGTTCGACTTGGAAACAACCCATCTTGAATTTTTCTATTCGTTATTTCTTCAATGCTGATTCCGCTCGTTCGAGATCTTGTTTTATCCAAGTTATAGCCGTTTTCATTTCAAACAGTTTGCGGACTAATTTCTTGACTATCCTGTTTCCTAGTCGCTTCTTAGTCTGTAATGTCCTTCACTGTTCTTGGCTGGTCCCATAATTCTCCTTAAGATTTTTCTCTCGTTTATTTCCAAGTCTTCCAGTTTTTTCTTTACCAAAGTTAGCGTTTCCGCTGCGTATAGCACTTCCGGTTTTATTACAGTGTGGTAATGTCTGAATTTGCTGTTCGAAGATATACATTTTTTGTTATACGTTTATCTGGTCCTTGCCAGTGCACTAAACAATTAATTATTTTTATTTATTTATTTTTTATGTTTTCTTGACTTTAAGTTGTTGTTTTAAGTATTATTATTTCTTTTCTTTTTTTAATTATTGTTTACCTAATAATATTTTTTTTTCTTATTAACTTATTACCTAATAGTTCTTTCTTATAAAGGTTAAATATACATATAGTACCTAGGCGTTAATGACTTTAGGGTTTTACGCCTTAAAACCGAAACAAAGAAACCAGGGTATCCAATGATGATCTTAACACCTGGATGTTGATATCAGACGATTAGTTTTAAAATGGTGGCCAATTAAAAATGATTTTTTTTTTTTAACTTTAAATCTTTATTCACACCTGTAAATAATACAATGAACAATCAGTGAATGTGCGGTCAATTTTAAGAAATATGGCGTGATAGGCATGAGGGAGAGTAGCACCCAGCGGTACCTACTCCTGGCATGAAATTAGTGTTAAGGAAAAGGTCTCTCATCCAACTCCTCTTCAGCCTTCTGTAGGCATTTCCTGGCATAAGTGTTGTGGCCATGTCATTGATTAGTGTGTTAAGAGTGACCTTGTAGTTTGTAGTGGAAACGTTTCTAGTGTGTCCGTATGTGCTCATTGACAGTTGGCATCTTAAGGTCAGTATGTAAAGTTATGTTGCTAACGTACCACGATGCTTTTGTAATTGTTCTAAACGTTTTAGCTTCAAAGATTTGAAGTTTGTTAATGTGAGTCTTTTTAGCTGTCCCATATATCTGTGATGCATAAGTCCAAATAGGTTTCAGTAGGTAAGTGTAGGTATTTAATTTCTGTCAAAGTTTTAGTTTCGAGTGTTTTGAAAAGAGTGAATAAAGAAGTCTCAGTCTTTGGTTAAGGGTTTTCTTTTTTTTGTTAATATGCGGGCCCCAAGTCATTCTTCTGTCAAACGTCAAACCAAGATAATGTACAGTGTCTGTCTGTGGAATTTGTGTGTTGTCTAAGAAAACGGGAGGACTCGTGTCATGTCGAAGAGTAAAGGGGATATGGTGTGATTTGTCATTATTCAATCGGATTTTCCAGAGTTTGAACCAGTCATGTAATTTCATTAGATGTTGTTGTAGGATCTCTGAGGCGTGGGTTGCAATTTTATGTTTTGTTAAGATCGCTGTGTAGTCGGCATAAGTCGCTGTTAGAATATTAGGGCTGTAAGGTATGTCATGAGTGTAAATAATGTAGAGTAATGGAGCGAGCACTGCACCTTGGGGTACTCCTGCTGTGATAGATCTCATGGCAGACAGCTCTGATAACGGAGAAAAAATCTGTGAGATAGGAAAGAATGAATAATGAGGTAGTAAGTAGGTGGAAGGATAGTCTTGAGTTTGAAGAGAAGCCCCTCAATTAAAAATGATTTAATTCAATAACTCAGGTATTTTTGAAGATAAAAAAAAAAAAATCTGTCTGTTGTACAAATTTATGAATACCAAAAATTACCTTTTGTTAGTCATATTCCATAAATAATTCAGATCCTACCTTGTTCCCAACTGTATTAGGTCTATACTACTATAATAACATATTTTCATATAATTCCTTCTTTAATAATAATATGGCATCAGCATAAGGGTACCCCTACTTAATTGTCTCGAATAATTTTTTTAGAACAATTAAAAAACAAGCCCAATTTTTTTCTACCCTAATTATTGAGAGAATGAAATAGCAGTGTTTTTATACAAATCAACAGAAGATTTTAAAGTGACAAGCATGTTTATACGAATAATCAGAATAGTACAGTACTATACTAAGTTAGAAGTAAAAAAAAAATTAAAAATATAAGAATATAAATCAATGGGTAAAAAAAATTGTCTTGTAATAACAACTACCAACTACCAAATTAACAGATATTGACCAACACATAGACTATTTTCCTACTTAAAAATTATATTTAGTTCCATTAATCAATGTCAATACATATATATATATATATATATATATATATAATATATATAATATATATATATATAATAATATATATATTAAAAAAAAAAAAAAAAACGGCTTATATATAAGGTGCATATTTTGAATATAATATTCTATAACGGACTTACGTTTACGAGGAGCAGTCTGCCACCTATAGTCCCACTTGTTTCTACTGACAGCCTTCCTCGTACAATCCTAAAATTGTAAATTGAAAAAATCAAAAGCAGCACTTGACTTACAAAAAATCCAATTTTTAACTGGGAAGGGAGGTAGCAACAATTCAGAAATGAAAGAGGCACATTAATAAGGTAATGTGATAACTAAGTTGGAAACAAAGTTTATTAATGAGATTATAGCAAAGTCAATCTCACTCATTCTTTATGACTTTGAAGTAAACCAGCTTTCTTATATGAGATATGAATAAATAAATGAATTCATCGTTTATAAAAAGTACATTTTGAAAGAAAATATTATATTAACTGTATAAATGATCCCTCGAACAGACCTGACCAGACTTAGAAGACATTACTCTGATATCCCATAACTTGATGCTTTGATCCTTAGAGTTGGATATGAAGTGGAGGCCATCCTTTCGAGAATCGATGTACGTTATCCCGTCCAGGTGCCCGGCCAATATCCCAACCGGGCTAGGAGTACCTTCCGACGGCAATAACCTCCTGTCCCAAACTTTGCAAAACCCATCATCGCCCCCGCTGAAGATGACTTGCGAACTATCATCGGCAAAGCAGACAGTATTAACATCGTCTTCGTGAGCTTCGATCTGAAAAAAAAAAAAAAAAAAAAAAAAATCATTCATGTGAGTATAGACAAATAATTAAATTGAATAAACTTTAATCTGGAACAACTAATCCCTTTAGAATAATATTACAAACTACATAAAAGTACTTCAGTGTCTTAAGAGCACAGATATGAACCCAAAAAATAAAATAAAAAACAAAAATGAACAATAGTAATAAATTAAAATACTGCTCCTAATAACAAAAATTCTAATACTTAATTACAAAACTATAATAATAATAATAATAATAGGCTTAGCGAACCCGAAGGTTCGATGCTGATACCACCAAATTCCGTCTACACAGACTCGTCCAATGTTCACCATTCAAGCCCAAGCTCCCGAGATCAGCTTTAACACAATCCTCCCATCTCCGCTTCGGCCTACCTTTCGGACGCCTACCATTCGGATCAGCAAATACCAATTTTCTCGGAATCCGCTCGTCATCGAGCCCAACAACTTTACTCGCCCATTTGAGTCTTCGCGATGCAATCAGCTCGATTATATTCACAGGATGCAAGTTCCGCGTTGTGCAACCTTCTAAACTCCCCAGTGGCCTCATCTCTCTTCGGACCAAATATTTTATACAATACCTTATTTTCGAAAACCTTAAGCCGTTGTTCATCCTTCAAAGTAAGCGGCCACGTTTCACATCCGTAAAGAACCGTTGGAAGAATAATAGTTCTATAAATTCTAATCTTTAAGTTTTTAGATAGAAGCCACGGACTAAGTAACTTAGCAACTGAATAATAACACGCATTTCCCACCTTTAACCGGGACTTTATTTCTTCCTTGATTTCATTTTTTCTAGTTATAATTACAAAACTATACAAAAAATAAAAATAAGTGAATCTTTAATACAATCAATATGAATATCCAAATCTTAATAACAATTTTGATTATAAGAGCTTTACAATATTGGTGGGATTTCGATGAAATATTGTAGTTAAATGCGCAAAGTCAACACACAATAAAATATTATATTTAAGTTATCTTTTCTGTATGTTTTTTTAAACTAATTTTTATAAAAATTAGCAAACCTTTTTTAGTTCTTCGAGAATGGGACAGAAAGGAAGTGATAGACAGGATTGGACATGTTTCGTTGTGATATATCAATTAGGTAGAAATAATAAGAATTGAGGAAAATCAAGAAGGCACGAGGTGATCGGCCAATGAGAAAAAATGTATCAAAATGAGCAATAGAGCATGCTACGTGAGGCTTGAGTTCTTTATTTTTTATTTGTTTTAAAAATAGTCATTTTAAATATAATTAAAAGTTTTATTTAATAGATGATCGTACTTCAATTGTTTTAAGACTGCCTTGTGGCGAGTCAAGTACGGTGAAGATATGTCGTATGTAGACCCAAGTCTCCTCTGAAGAAATTCTGAACATTTGCAAACGTATTTCTCCATCTTACCATTGTTCCCCTTGGAACTTGGAAGAGCCGGAAACTTGGAGAGTTTTCTTCAACACTCAAGAGGACTTCGTTCAAGACGCCCTGCGGTCGTTTTCTTCAACATTCAACTGGACATTTTTACATGAATATAGCCTATCTATATCCATTATTGGAACATTTAATTTCTTAATTATCATTCTTAAAACTGTTTAATTTGTTAGTTTCTCATATTTTCTTCAATATTTTAATTAGGTTTATTTTTCTTTCCTACATTTTTCTTACAGCTGTTTAAGTATATAATTAGGTTAATTTGTTTCTTATCTTTTCTTATATCAATTTATTAGTTAATTTTGTTTCTTATTATGTTTATATGTATTTTAGTTTAATAGATGTATTGTGATTTGTTGTTTGCTTCCATTATATTTTGCCTTTTTAATCTATACAGTCCACTAATTTTTTTTAATCGAACCACCCTTAAAATTTGAGTTATCACTTGGAAGAACTTTTCTTCCATGGATAGCTCAGCTTATACTGTTGTAAATTTTAATTAAACCTAAACTTTAGAGGGAAGGGAATCATTTTATTTTATTTTTTCTTGGTCTCATAATGAAGTGAATTAATTGATAAATTCACAAAAAGTGAATAAATTGATAAATTCACAAAAAGTAAATAAATTGATAAATTCTCAAAAAGTAAATAAATTGATTTAATCCAAATAATAAGATTGACAAGTTTTTTAGGTAAAATTTCCCAGACTTCCAATGACAATATGTTATTTTTTAAAGAATAATTATATTTTTTAATAAGTTAAGGTAATTATGGTGCATGAGTGCCAAAAGCTTCCAGAAATATAATAATTAATGATGAAATAAAACCACTAGAGAGAAAAATAAAGGAAAATTTATCCCTTGAAGATATAACTTATTAAAATTCAAAAACAATTAAAGATATCAATCATATTTTTTTTTTCTATCATTTATTGAAATTTACAATTATTAGTTATGTATTAGTTAATAAATCAAGTAAATTAGCTAACAGAAATACATAAAAAAGACATGAAGAGTAAATGCCCATTGGCACTTCTCATTGGGTAATCTAAACTAGAAGGTCTCGAGGCCATCTTCTTTTCCAATTTACAGGATTGTCAGGAATGGAAAAGGAAGCAAGGATTGAAACTAGCGGGTTAGAGTGGGAATGAAGTTTTTCATGGAAGGATTGATACCTGGCTTGGCCAAATCAGTAACATATGGGATATTAAGGTCTTTATGTATGAGTTTATTCGTGACATAATAAGGAGCATTGAGGATTTTTCGAAGGATATAAAATTAAAAAAATTAATTATATAATATGTAATTTGAACTCACAAAAAAATAAAAGTTAAGTTACCCTCAAACTCCTGTCGTTTCTTATCAAATCATAAATGTAAAGATGACCATCGTTGGCGCCACATAGGATATCATGACCAGAATTCGAAAACATTAGAGAGAAAACACAAAACCTCCTTTCTTGCGGGCAGAGGGGCAAAGAGACATGTCTACCATTATCTCCAGCTTCCACATCAAACATGTGCACTAAATTATAAAACAAATTAAGAGAAAGTCAATTAAAATAAATAAAATAAAACGCTACAAATTATTACACAATATTTTATCTATTATTTCCAAATAACTGTATTAGGGTTTAACTATTTATAGACAATTAACGAATATGAAAACAAATAAATAATTCAAAGGAAAATGGAATATCAGCGCTGCTAATTACAAAACGCTATATCTTGCTATAGTTATCTTACTATAGCTAGGTCAACTAATTTCAATGATTCTTTTATCATTTTGTAGGAAAATATAGATCAACTTTTATATATATATATATATATATATATATATATATATATATATATATATATATATATATATATATATATTTATAAATATATATATATATTTTTTTTTTTTATCGTGCTTGAGTGATTCTAAAACTCTATTCATATTTTTCTTATATGAATTATGGACGTATTTATTGGTAAAATTCCAATTTTTTCTCTTTTATATAATTATTCTTAGTTTTTTAGTTAAAAAACAGTAATAAATTGTTTCTATATTTTCAAACATAATTTCAACCAGCTGATATCAACATCTAGCAGTTAAGATCATTGTTGCATGCCCTAGTATTTTGGCAGGGAATTTAAAAAAAATTGGTCGAGTAGTTTTGGAGAATACAGTGGACAAACAGATTTTTTTTTTTTCATTTTTTGAGTTATACATATCTTGAAACATATGCCTTCAAATTTTGAGGGGGGTAATATATTTTTTTTTTTTTTGTCGAGTACAAAGGTTCATTATTGAAAAGAATAAACCAATATTCAATGATAAACATTCTCTATAGATATATTGAATTTTAAGACAAATTAAACTTGCTTTTTCAAGTCCTAATTAACCACTTAAGATGGAGGTAGACAAAAGCTCAAAAGTATGAAGTATTTTACTAAAATTATTAGATTCTGAAGTACTTAGGCAGTATAAGTTTGTACTCCAGCTGTTGACTGAGAAAAATTGGGTTGTGTCACATGAAATGTCAGTTTTCAAGGTAAAGGATTTTTATTAAAAATACGATATGAAAACAAGATAATTTTATTCAAAGTATTTACCTTCTTCTTCTACATATTTTTCCCAACATGACACCAACTTTTTTATCCCCGAACTGAAAAAAGTCTCAGCTTTGAAGTGAAACAAAATCGGAAAACGCACTTTTCACTTGATCATCATTTACAAAAAGTTTTCCTTTGACGAAGTTGTCTAAATTCCTGAACATGTGGTAATCTGTTGGAGACAAGTGGGGAGAATATGGTGGGTGCGGAAGAACTTCATAGCCCAGTTCTTTCAATTTTTGCACGGTGTGTTTTGAAACATGGGGTCTTGCTGCCGCTCAGTGAGATCATGAGGTACCCATGTATTGAGCTTTTTTACTTTCCCGATACACTTTAAATGTCTGGAAACGGTAGATGCACTTGCATTTAGTTGTGCTGAGAGTCCTTTAACTGTTTGGTAGGGGTTTCCTTCTACTGTATGTTTGAGGACATCGTTATCTATTACGGACGGAGGTCTTCCTCGGGGCAAGTTTTCCAAGTCGGTATCCCCAACTGAAAATTTAGCAAACCAACGGGGAATGGTCCTTTCATTAACACTCCCTTCCCCAAACGCCTTGCAAATATTTCTAGCGACCTCAGCTGCTGAATGGCCAAGTTTAAACTCGTACAAAAATATTACTCGAAAATCGCATGTTTTCATGTTCATATTTGGAGGTATACTAAAAAGTGGGTAATTCATTGGGAATGAATTTAAGTTTATATACACACAGTCAACCATTCATGTTAAATTAGTTTAGCTATTTGTTTTTTGAAGCTACCAAAATGTTCTGGTCATCAAATCTGTATTTTTATTTTACTCTTAAGGGTCCCAGGATAATAAAGAAGTTTTTTATTTCATATTAAAGTGGGCTGGCCCAATAGAGTTTTTCCAATCGTAACAAAATCTTTGTAGTACGGGTAGTTATGCCAGTTGACCAGCCAGGGGAAATCGTTTTCTGTAAGGACGTAGAGACCTGTATCCCTTAATAATTTAGTCCTTAGTGATTCAAAGGGGATGCAATCCATGATGATGTGCTCAGCAGTTTCCGTGATACTACAGGTAGGGCATAGAGGATCCATGTCCATCCTATGATGAGAAAGCTAAGGTCGGCCCTGTGAGGAATTGCGAGATCCAGCAGTCCTGGAGGACCCACTTTGCTTCCAATCGTGACCGGAAAGTAATTTCTCAGAGAAGAATCTTCCAGGCTTGTCACCCACATTCGGTTCCACTCTCCTATTGTATTCTGCCGGATAATCTCTTTCCATTTGCTTTGGTTCTCATTGCTATTCACCTGTATTTCTTTTATATAACCTCATTCAACATTGTCACTATCAACATCTTTGGTAATTTGTAGCAATTTTAATTTAAATTATTTTATTTATCAAATTGAATTCGCCGAACCTCAAAGATAATCAAGTGTAGTTTTTGTTCTATTTTTTCAATGAGTCTCGATATTAGAAAAAAGATATTTATAGTTGTATTAGATTAATTATAGTAATAGGTTAAGTTGTTTTTAACTCACTTTCCTCATTAACCATAATTCTAACTTTAGACTAATAAGTTGATATTTTATTCTGTTAAATACGAGTATACAATAGCGATCCAGTAGAAGTAGGCATACCCAAAATTACTCAATATATTTTAGCTGTAACATAATCGTGGTATATAGTCACGTTTGCAACACAAATGTGATTGATATATGTAGATCCAACAAATGGGAATATTTTTAATTGAAAACAACTTTGATAAGTGTAATTTTAAAAAATCTTATATTTATATTTCTTGAAAATTTATATGTCTTATAATAATGGAGTAATTGTTGACGGTTTTGACTATATGTCAAAGAAGTTGGTTGAGGGTGCAGCCACCAAGAAATATACCAGTAAATAAATAATAAAATAAGTTGTTTTATTGGTAGTTTCTTTGTTAACACATCCCCAAACAACTGATCCATCATATGCGTTTTATAGTTACTACTCATAACCGCATTTATGCAAATTTAAATAAAAACAAATAAAATAATTGCGAGCAAAGCTGTGGGTTACAGCTAGTAAATAAATAAAAAAGAAATATTTTCATGGCAATATTTCATCATTTACTACCTCTGTACAAACCCTCATATTGTATCTTGTTACTTGTTAGCCCTGATGGATATCTGCAACCGAAGGTTTAAACATAGGTTGCACATTAAATAGTTTTTACTATTTTTGTAATAGTTTATTGACTGCCACCAGAACCAATGCCATCTTTCATTATAAATAATGTTATAAACACACATTTTGACATAACTATACTTATATAAACACATTTTTTATACATACAGCTGTTAGACCATGATGAATATGCAACTTTGCTGTTATCTGGGGAGAATGAAGTGTCGAGAACCGACCAACCGATATCTCTCCCTTGAATCACTTGAAGATTCTTAAACTTATGGGCACTAGAACTGTCATAAGTCCTTATGAATCTATCTAGAATTTAGAAAAAGAAAACAGAAAATTATTATACGATTGGTTCATTATTTTCATATTGTAAAATATCATTTTATAAAGCTGTGTAGGGAATTAATATATATACGATATATATAATAAAGATAATATAATATTGTAAGAGTATTTGGCTTACCCTGAGCTGCTGTCAAAAGCGTATTACCATCGTGAGAGTAAATACCACAAAAAGCTTTGTTCTCGTATGAGTCTACATGTTTCATTCGTGTGGGTAGCTTATGATTACCAATAGCACACTTGTCAAGTTGCGAGAAATTGAAACTTTTTAGTTGTCCACTCTGGTAAAACATATCAAAACAATTATGTGTCTTTCTTATGAAAAGGGGACAAATTAAAGACAAAACAGTACAAAATAGAATCTTAAGAAGGATTGAAATAAAATGAAAAAATGTTTTTATCAGTCTGGGGCTAAAGCCTACACTACAAGATGGTAGAGACAGACGAGTGAAGTACATGAAAGCATTCTCACAAAATACCAGGAGAGGGGGAAGTCAAATCTGTTTTTAATAAAACCTATAATATCTTTAAATATTATTTTTTTAAAAAGCTGAAAAACTAAACGATAAAGTTACACCAAAACAAACAATTGTAATAAAAGCATTATGAAAACTTGTTTTTTTTTAATTTATATTTAAAAAATAAATAATAAAGATCGTTTTTTTATAAATGCTAAAAGTATACGATAATTCACTTTCATCGATTCATTACAAACTTTTTATTTGCGTGTCTCTATCATCGTGTAGCAGAACCTTAAGTCCCTTGAGAATATAATAAAAAATACAATACAACGACCAGAAAAGTGTAGCTTTGAAATTTGAATGGTAAAATAAAATTATAATTATAAACTATATATAGGTAAATGTTAATAAAATCGAGTTATAAAACAAAGGGGGAAAAAAAAACAAAAAAAAAAAAAGATTAATAATTAAAAGAAATGTTAATAATGTAGTAGTAAAAAAAAAAAAAAAAAAAATGTATTGACTATTACAAGGAGCTGCTGTGGCTAATCGGACGATGCGACAGTGGGAGTCTTAAATTTTACCAATCCAGCTTTAATTATGATAGGGATCTTTAACATGTACCTGACATCGCACAGGCTCGGGACCACCATCTAGCATCCCCTATGAAGGGTGGCATGACTAAGGATTTTTTACTCCCATTAAAAAATCCTAGAGCCACCAGCGGGTTTGAACCCGGGATCTTGTGCATAGGAGGCTGTTATGCAAACCACCATGCTACAGATAACCCCTTATGAGTTCAGAGTCCTAATAACAGGAGGACTTTTTCAAGCATATAATTAAATAGGGATTCACTCGTAGCCTCTCCTCCCCCAGGTATGCGAAGCCTGTCAGCCAACTGGCCATTCACAAAAGTAGGGGTAGGGAATGATGATAACTCAACTCTATGACAAACCATCGAGAATCGCAGTATATAAACTCAGAAAAGCTCATCGTCGGACAAAAGTCAACACTGCCGGTCGTGCCATCAAAAAAAAAAAAAAATAAATATGTAAATAAAACCAATTTGGCATTTCCAGCATCTGCAGCAGTTTGTACATAATGGATCTCAGAAGGGATGGAATTTCCAACAGAGCTGGCTTTGGCCACAAAGGATTTGTTAAACCTAGCAGTATGGTGGGAGTGAGCATATATTTCTGGAGGAAAGGATCTGGTCTATATCCAGGATTTAAAATGATGAATTTGGAAAATATAGGTGAATAAATGTGGTGTAGCTTATCAGTTATCTATACCCCCTATTGCAGATTCAAACCTGACAGATGGCCCAAGGATTTTTTAAAGGGAGTAAAAATTCAGTTTTTTATGCCATCCTTTGGAGGGACCATAAAATGGTGGTCCCGAGCCTGCGATATGTCAGATACTCTTTAAAGATCCCCCATCCTAATTAAACCTAGATAGTAAAAAATTAGGACTCCCACTGCAGCATCATACGATAAGCCACAGTAGCCTAAAGTGAGGTTAAACGAGTGAATAAAAACTTATTAATACAGAATACTAAAATGTAAAAATCTAAATAAATAAAAGATACCTCTCGATTTGCAATCATGTCCATAATTGATTTGCTTGAACATTTTGCCTTTGATACAGTCCTCGGGCATCTCGGTAACAACCCAGAAGACTGTTTGGTCAAAAAGCATATTTCGTTCTTCTAAAAAGATAATATATAACAAAGAAATAAGTTGAATATTATTTATCATATATTAAAAAAATTTTTAAAAAATATATAAAATGAATACTAACATGAAAGTTATCTAAGTTTGGAGCTCCTGCAACTGGAGGCTTCGGATATGGCCCAAGGTACGGCTGGTCTCTTCCCAAAATCCTCACTTGCCCACTGGCATACAACAATCAAAAGTGACATTAATCTAAGTATGATTCTCTTAAATTGTATATAAATTATACCTTAAACATTTCACTGACTTACAAGTACTAATTAAGGTACTCGGAATCTTCTAAAATGATGTTAGATGTGTTATTAATTGGAATTCTGCAATGACACACCGTGAAAAACCATTTAATTTTTTACAAAATCCTGAGTGTATACTAACTCAGTGCTGCTTTTTACTTTCACTTACCTATATACGGAATATATATTGGGTTGTGTCACATGAAATGTCCGTTTTCTAGGTAAAGGATTTTTATTAAAAATACGATATGAAAACAAGATAATTTTATTCGAAGTATTTACCTTCTTTTTCTACACATTTTTCCCAACGTGACACCAACTTTTTTATCCCCGAACTGAAAAACTGTGAGCTTTGAAGTGAAACAAAATCTGAAAACGCACTTTTCACTTGAAAATCATTTTCAAAAAGTTTTCCTTTGACGAAGTTGTCTAAATTCCTGAACAGGTGGTAATCTGTGGGAGACAAGTCGGGAGAACATGGTGGGTGCGGAAGAACTTCGTAACCCAGTTCTTTCAATTTTTGCACGGTATGTTTTGAAACATGGGGTCTAGCGTTGTCGTGTAAGAGTATAGGACCCTTCCGATTTACCAATCCAGGTAATTTTTTAAAAATTTTGTGTGCATTTGGTCAATTTCATCCTCTAAAATCTAATTAAATGAATGCTATTTCATAATTTGTAACAAAAAATCTAATAGAATAAGTCTGTTATATTAACTTCCACAATAAAGAGTGATGAGGTGTCTATAATCAAACAATTAATAAGTAATTATAGAATTAAAGAGTAATAAAAAATAATTAGTATTTTATCAAGCAAAATTTTAATTTACTTATATGAAGATCATATAGAAGCCATTATTATAATTAAAATAATTTTGATTTTATATATTTTAAATAAAATTCTTAAAATGGATCATATAATTCTAGAAACATATATATATATATATATATATATATATATATATATATATATATATATATATATATATATGTAGGAAATTGACATCAAGTAAATAGATAAGTGTACATATATGGTGCAATATATTAAGTTATAATTTGAAAGTAAGTATTGCAATATATAATTTTGATTAAGATTTTATGACAATACTCCATTAATTCAACTTAATAATTAATAATTTATTTAAGAAATGTATATTAATGCATTACAACCTAATAAAAGCCATATTGGGCTACTACGAAATCAATCCATAAAGACAATAAAGTATTAACTCAATTCGAATACAGGTCACAAACAGATAGGAACCAAACTCAAATATATTGGGATTAACTAGTTCTTATCTATAATTCCATACAAGAAAAGGGGCAATAACAGTTATGAAAACACTCCTTGTACATAGTTAACTAATACATAAGAAGACATATTGTTTTTAACTTTTTTTAATTAATAAGATATTTTAATAGCTTATTTGAAGATAATGCATTATATGAAGAGTTCAAACAATGTCATTAAGACTGTAACTAAATAATCTATAATGAAGTTGTGTGTAATCAAAACTGAAGAATACAACTACTGATAAGAGACAAATCTATAGTCTTGCAAAATTTAATGAAATTATTGTATATGTAACGTGAGTAATGTAAACCAAATCATGACATCAGGGTAATAGTACAAAAGAACATATATCTATTGTTTAAATTGAATAATAACTCATTTCTAATTCATCTGTTCATAGGTTGTCACTTTAATAGTAATTATGTAAGCGAAATTATTAAGTCAACGTTCTCAATTACTTGTGAATCCTCATTTTCAATCAAATCCTAATGATTAATAACTAATTATGGAGAATTTAAAGCGTAAAAATGAATTTACCTCCTGATCAAATACTGCAGTATAGATGCGAGGTCAGACTCACTGTCTGAACCTTCTTCGGACCCTGATACTTCGTCGGCAGATCTGTTGTCAATTGCTCTGGCCATATCTCTGGATTTAGTAAGTCCCATTAAAGACGAAGTTTGTAACAGGAACTTTACCAAGTGACAGGCATTGTTTTTAACCTTAATCAACAGTGCGCAACTCGTCCACCGCCTTCGGTATGGCTCTTTGATACCATTTTTATGTAAACAAAAACAAATAAACAATACCTTCCTAACAAACTCTAAGCAAATAAACTGCTTAATAACTTGTTTTTTGTTTAATATTTAAAATACATTAAACAAATATTTCTTGTGGCTTATTTTCAAATCTGATTATTTATTATTTAAACTCGCACACACACGTATGAAGACTTTATAATGTCAATAACTAATTTTCTTATGGTATTTTCAAATGGCTTTCAACAAAAGTAAACAGCTATTGTACGAGGATTTTATTGATACTAATATGATGAAGAATTTAAATTGGTTTATAATCATCTAAGAAAAACGAAATGTGAAAGAAAATAAAAGATTTTAAGGCGAGAGAAACCTTCAAGATTTGTTTTCAGTTTTATGATTTTTAACAGGTTTTTAATTTTAATTGTTTATTTTAATTAATCATCATTAATGGAAATTACAGGGGACATTGATTGACGTTTAGTAAGGCGAATGGGAATTGCCTATTTTCATTAATGCAATTTTGATTCCTTTATGTTCGTGTTATAACAAGTATTTCATGTTTAAATTAAATTCAGCTAATTATAATTTTTGACAGAAGGAAATACAATTTTTGTTATAATGAATATATCTAAGTTAAGAAGAGCTGAAATATTATGTATATTATAAAACAAATCATTTAGATTTGTTAGATAAAAGAAAGAAGAATATATATGTATAAAATGTATAATATGGTTTGATAGGTATGCTGAGTAATGAGTAACCAGATATATTTGGACAGCTTAAAGAATAACTAGAGCATACCTCTTTATGTCTAAAAACTCAAATTTATCTAGATTTTATAACTTCTACTAAACTGAATTCAATAAATGGAATTGGCTCATTTAAATCAATTCAGAACATAAAATTTCATTAAATTTTATTAAAACATATAAAAGCTTTTTGTTTATTAAAGAATATTTAGTGAAAAATAATGTAAGATACAAGATAATAATAAGTAATATAAGATATAAGCACTTTTACGTCCATCATTTATTAATATTCTCTTATTTTAAATTCTTAAATTTAAAAAAATAAATTATCTTAGTAAAATTATTATTATGTATATTATAAAACAAATCATTTAGATTTGTTAGATAAAAAAAAGAAGAATTTATATGTATAAAATATATAATATGGTTTGATAGGTATGCTGAGTAATGAGTAACCAGATATATTTGGACAGCATAAAGAATAACTAGAGCATACCTCTTTATGTCTGTAAAAACTCAAATTTATCTAGATTTTATAACTTCTTCTAAACTGAATTCAATAAACAGAATTGGCTCATTTGAAACAATTCAGAACATTATCAAATTTCATTAAATTTTATTAAAACATATAAAAGCTTTTTGTTCATCAAAGAATATTTAGTGAAAAATAATATAAGATACAAAATAATAATAAGTAATATAAGATGTAAGCACTTGTTTGTTTATTTATTTAATGTCACTTTATGCTACTAT
Source organism: Piezodorus guildinii (assembly GCA_023052935.1). Taxonomy (NCBI): domain Eukaryota; kingdom Metazoa; phylum Arthropoda; class Insecta; order Hemiptera; family Pentatomidae; genus Piezodorus; species Piezodorus guildinii. The sequence continues at coordinate 137,217,774 of CM041296.1, read as the reverse complement.
GGCTAATCGGACGATGCTACAGTGGGAGTCCTAAATTTTGCCTATCCAGGTTTTATTAGGATAGGGATCTTTAACGAGTACCTGACATCGCACAGGCTCAGGACCACCTTTTAACGTCCTCTCCGAAGGACGGCGTAACTAAGGATTTTTTACTCCCATTAAAAAATCCTAGAACCACCTGCAGGTTTTAACCCGCGACCTTTAGCATGGGAGGCTGTTACGCTAGCCACCCAGCTACAAGTGATCCCCAGATATAAGCACTTTTACGTCCATCATTTATTAATATTCTCTTATTTTAAATTTTCAAAATTAAAAAAAAAAAAAGTTATCTTAGTAAAATTCTGGTCACTTAAGTTTTCTATGACCCAGGAACAAGTTTTTACCATCAAGCTCCAGCAGAAAACACTATTAGAAGTAAATGATAATTATAAAATATTTGAATAATATAATATATATATATATATATATATATATATATATATATATATATATATATATATATATATATATATATATATATATATGAATAAAATAAAATAGAACTACTTTCCTTAATATAATATGTAAATATTCAAGGTTTCATAGCCAAACTCTGTTTACAGCTTTTATCAAATAATAGTATAATTAAAAATCATTGGACCAATAATAGGGTTTTTTCCAGAGAATAAATAATAAGATGTTTAAGGCAGAGATAAAATCTCAAAGTAGGGACCCAGGAGAAAGTAGTATTCTCAGAAATCCCACACTATTTCTCTCTGTTATGTCTCCAACTGTATGTACCTTAAATAGATCACCAGTGAAGTCAAAATGTGTTTAAAAAAAACAACAATTTTGCAAGTTTCAAAAATATGTAGTGTTTTATTCAATTATTATATTTTTAATAACATAATTTTTGTCTGAACAAATGTTTACAAGTATTACAATTTCATTCATTTAATTAAAATTCACACAATTATACTACTTTAGCTGATTAATTTAGATTACATTGTCAAAAAATATATAAATATTTAGGTAGTCTTGTCTTATCTCAGCATTATCAGAGTTTAAAAAAAAATGTTTAATGCATAAAAAACTTATTGTTTGTATTTAAATTAGTAGAGATAGTGTTGAAATACTAGTAACTAGTATTGCAACACTATTTGAATAAAAAAAATGAATATTAACTAAAACTGAAGTATTGGAAGGAATTAGTCCGGGTGGCAGTCATTAAATGAAATAACTAAATAGTTTCAACTATTTATTGTTTGCCAACTTTTCGAACCCCTTTGTGGGTCATCTTCAGGGCGTATGGTGGGACTCAAGAGTTTCCATTCTCCCATCATGCACCCTGATGATGACCCACAAAGGGTGCCGAAACGTTGGCAAACAATAAATAGTTGAAACTATTTAGTTATTTCATTTAATGACTGCCACCCGGACTAATTCCTTCCAGTAATTCTCAACGGTCAACTAATTACATCCACAATGGTAAAACTGAAGTAAATTTATTGACTTGAAAAAGATCTGCTATCAGTTTGAATTAATGTTTTTACAGAATGTTTTATTTTAAAAGATAAAGATGGTTTGAAATTGAAAAAAACCTCAAAAATATGTTCTTATTATCATTGAAATTTAAACTCAATTTAAATTTTTCAAGTCAACTAAAAAATACTCATTTTTGTCAAATGTGTTGATTTTAGTGGATGGTTTTTGATTAGTTGGTTATTGTTTTTAATAAGAAACCATCCATCAATAATATCAGTTATTATTCTGGCAAAAATGTAATTATTTTAATTACTAATCTGAAAAGTCTAACAAATTAAATTAATGTTTTTTTTAGACAATGTTTTACAAATTAACTTGTTAGTATTGTGTACAAATATATACAATGTTTTAATGAAACAATAGAAATCACTTGATTTGAAATGATTTTCAGGAATAGAATCTTTCCTTCAGAGGCCCTGATCCAGGGTGTGTGTTAGTGTCCACTTTTTCATTACTGAAAAGTAATTAATTGAGGCAATATAATTTACAAAACTTAGGCTTGTCAGGTGTAGCTTACTTATGTAACTATACATTTGTATATTCTTTTATTTTACCTTAACCTGTACTATCCATAAAAAAAAAAAGTTAAAAGTTGTTTGTCAGTTAAAAGAAAAAATGAGAAATCTTTTTAGGTTTAGGCTGTTAAATATTTAATTCATTGAATTCCTACTGCCATAATTAAATAAAAAGATCTGAATTACTATGTGACCACTTCCTTGGGCATATTGTTAGTTATATTTTAAGGATAATGATTTTTCAAATGAGAATATATTCTGAAGGATTAAGTCTTTTTAAATACATGTGAGGTCAAGGAAATAGGTTTAGGAATGAGTAATCGTAATTGATTATAATATATTTAAATAATATTGATACAGGATCAGATACTCTAGTCCCCAAATTTACTTTACATTTGGCTCAAATGAAACATGCCATTTGTAATAAACGGTATATTTCAAAACGAGTTTTAGCCATAATCCAGGGGTCAGAAGCAGAGGGGTACAATTTTCGGAACAAAAAATACATTTGCGCATGCGTTGCACAGAAACTAGTAGGTAGTGATTGATAAAATTGGCATAATAAAATAAAGTTAATATCAATGTATTAACCCGTAAAAGCTATAAGACTACTAGCTGAACTACAAGTAAACAAATCGATTAAATTGAACCCTACGAAGTTCCAGCTCCTTTGAGATAAGCTGGTGATAAGACGGATCTGGAGCGGTTACAGCTGATACGTTATTTAACATTCCATAACAATCTTACTTGTCAGCTGATGATTGTTACGTAATGGTTATATCACTGGAAGATATAAAAAACTGATAGTGTGCGTACAATGGAAAAAATTAGTTGTAAACGAAAATGGTTTTCAATTGAATATAAAGGTGAAATAAAAATGTTTAAGATAATTGCAGCAGTGAAAAATCCATTTAAAATGACCTCTCAGTCGGCACCAGCTGTCACTACAACCTGTTGTGTCGAACGGTTTCCTTAGCACCCTTTGTATTCTATAGTGTCTAGTCCTTGAGTATTAGGTCAATAAGGAGTTATTGTGCGAATCTTGTTATCATCTTTTTGTATTTTTTCAATTTAGCATCCGAAATATTTTGATTTTAAAATGACAGCGATCCCTCAATCCCAGACCAGTAGGGCCAACCAAGAAATGATGAACCAGGCCAACAGAGAGTCAGAGTGGACGTCGAATCCTCTAGAGAAGCTGCGACTTCTTATCTTGTCCTACGGTTCAGAAGGTCTTCTCGAGTTTGGCAGGGTGATTAGAAGAATGGAAAGTGAAGATTTGAATTTAGAACAATTCAAACAAGTTATCACAGACAGTGGTTACCAAATTAATGAAGACCAGGTTGAGGTGGTATTCAAAGAGTTTGATCCAGAAGGTACTGGAATTGTAAACGCTACTGACGTCATCGATGCGATCAGACCTTATATGTCCGAAACGAGAATTAAGTCCGTGAACGATGCCTTCGATAAATGCGACAAGGATAAATCTGGAGTGATCACATTGGAAGAACTGCGAGCGCTGTGCAGTGTTCGGGCCCATCCCAAGTACAGGAGTGGGGAGATGACTGAAGATCAGATCTTAAAGAAGTTCATGTCCACTTTCGAGAAACGAAGCGTCGACGGGAAGATAACAAGAGAAGAGTTCTTCAACTACTACGCCGGCGTCAGTGCCTCCATCGACACAGATACCTGCTTCGACCTGATGTTACGACAGGCATTCCATTTGTGAATTCCTGTCATTCAATAATTTACCTGTTAGGTAAAATACTTTGCTTTGCCATATCTCACATAAAAGTTACCTATTGGTCTAAGAAACCTAATAACATTAACTTCATATCCAATTTATTGCTTGCAGTCTATTCAGGTAACTACTGTCATTAATATTATTTTATGTTTTTATTGCTACTTTTTTTTTTTTTTTTTTAAATGAGGGATGCATTTCATTTTATTATTTTTAATTGTGTTGTTTTAATAAAATAGTTTTAATCCTATAAAATTAACTATAATAATACTGCCATTAGAGTTCCAATTTTTATGCTAACAAGCTTATTGTGGTTTAACTGTATATATAAATAGTAAAGAAGTTTAAACTGTCATTTTTTAAGAATCATTATTGTATTAAATTTTATCTCAATTTTCTCTAATATCAGAAATAAATCTTGATAATATATGTTATTAAATAATGATTATTAAAAAAACAACAAAAAAAAAAAAACCCTCTCCACCACCCATTATGATTTTTTTATTCAGTACATACAGAGATTCCTACTGCTTCTACTAGTCCAAGTTCATGCTAGAGGGTCATTAGGTGATCACACTCTGCCAGCCTCCAGGTTTTCTCTACTATTTTTGGGTACCCACTTTATTGAGGTGGTGTGAATCCAACAGAAAGATTTTCCTACCCCTGTGTGGCCCTGTAATTGCTGACATAAAAGAATAAATAAATATTTAATCTTTTATATCAGCATAAGTATCCTGCCATAGCTGTGTTCAAACCCAGAACCTGGAGAAAGGAAATCCATCATCATATTCAACATTTGAACTATCCTGTGCTGTTTTAATATGATTATTATTATGTACTATCATAATAAAATTAATAATATCAAAGAAAATTGTTTCCATTCCACCTTCACTTAAAATGATTTTATATTGTATTTTGAATTTTAATGTATTCTACTGCCTCATTCCTGTGTCGCTATGATCCGACAATTTTAAAGCCAGTAAGAAATTCAGTTAACAGTTAACAAATTCATTCCTAATGCCAAAAAAAGACATTTTTTGCAGACCTTATTTTAGTATATAATAATTTATAACAATAATATGTTTGGTTTGTATCATTTTACAAATAACATTAAATAATGCTTCAATTGGAAATTTATATTTTTGATTATAGATCAGAAGTTGATATTTTTATTTGTAAAAGTTGTTATTTTGTTTATGTGTTTTATCAAGACCATGTATTATTAGTACTAACTGGCCAATTTTTTAATTGTATTGGTGAGGTAATTTTATTCTTAGCAAATATATAATTTCATTAAATCACAGAGTATATTTCAGTCATATGCAAAGACATTTTGTAATTCACAAGTAATAGTTCCTCCTAATTGTAATAGCATATATGTTATGATATTATCTACTATAGATTTTTACTTCATTTTAAGTGAAAGTTCTGTATCTGATAATTGAATATCTAGCGTTTTTGAAAGGAAATAATTCACAATATAAAATACCATTTCACTACTTTTATAGAAAACAATGTTTTGAAAATGTATTTATCATTCTTTGGTGAGAAATAATATCTCTGACTATTTTATAAAGCTCAGTAATGAAATTATTATTTATGGATTTTATTACTTCATAAATTATGAAAATAATCATACTGCTTAGTAATAGGCTTTCAAAAACTAAATATAGTAATTAGTAATTTTCAATCACATTATAATATTCAAGAATTAGTCCTTACTAAAAAAAAATCCTTAATTTACTAAAATTCTTTAATGATCATTACTAAATAATAATTAGAATTGTATCAAACCAAAAAATCAGTAGAGCCATGAAATGTTCTAAATAAAATTAATAAAAAATAAAGAAAGGTTGTTTGTATTTATATTATAAAAACTTGTTTTTGATTTTTTTTCTTTAGTTATTTTAATTTTCACAGTCTAAGTTATGTATTATATTTTTTTTCATCCAGCATACTGTTTACATCTTATTAATATATCTTATCTTATATTTGTGATTTGGTTTACTAATTTATTATTTTTAGATAGCTGAAACACCTGATCATTTAAAAACATGTTTGTTGCAATGTTTCTCAATTTCAGAAATATAAATTAATATTTTTTATTTGTGATTTAATTTATGTGATAAATTAAGAACAACAAACAATTTAAATACCTGATTTTCGCCATATTCTTCTTGGATTTAGAAATGTAAATTATACTGCATTATCACACTATAATAATACACAGCTATATAGATTTAATTTAAGAAACAGAAAACATCGGACAATGAAAAGCTAACTAGAAATGGGACAAGGAAAACAATAATATTTACATATACTATCAACCCAACAGGACAAAGAATATTGGTAAAACTATTAACCATAAAACTAAATACAAAAGGTTTGTTGACAACTATGGTGATAGCAATAGAATAACTAGGAGCAAATGAATTATTTTATAAAATTCAGTCATTTCTATATTGAATACTCAAATGTATCAAATGAAATTAAAAGAGATATCTTTTTTTTTATTCAATCTTGTAATGGTTGACAATATGGTAAATCAAAAAGATGAAATGTCCTGACTGGAGTGCAGAATGAAATAAAATAGTATTAACTATTTATTAAATGTTGAAGCTTCTACCTGGATTTTAGTAGCTGCAAACGTGGCTCAGAATCAGAACCTCAATGTATTGTATTTATGATATATTTATTTCAATGAATATATATTAGGACTTGTCTTTATACAGGTAGAAGGAAATGTGAATTTCCTTCTGTTTGTGCGACAAAATTTTAAACTTTATCACTTAGTGACTTATTTAATTCTCACTTTTTGGATATTTTTTTTCCCTAGCAAACAAAGATATGTAAATAATTAATTCTATATTAAATTATTACTATTGGACGGCTATAAGTGAATGTAGCTGGGGAAAAAAATAATATATACATAAGGAGTTAAAGGTAGGATAAAAAAAGCGACTGCAGTGGGTAATCCTTGTCCAGCTTGCCATTATTGGATTCAAAAAAGTGTAAAACCCCTAAAAAAAAACTAAGAAAAGAAAGTAATCACATATTCTCTATGTGTTTAATACTTGGATAAGGATCGCCTAAAAGTGAGATTGAAAGTTTTGTCCATGGGTAGTCTGCATTTGCGAAAGGATATAGGCCTGCTGAACCAGAATCTATCTTTGAATCCTGGAAAATGGTTGTACATTTCGGAATCAGCTCCAAAGTGATTGATTTCGGATTTATGCTTAACCTTGTGTTATACAAAGGAATTGCTGATTCTTAGCAACACCTGGTAGAATCATATCCACAAGCAAGTATATGTGTGTAAGAACACTGCATTTTGCAGCTAAAATACAACTTATTACCAATAAGTGAGAAAAGAATTCCTTTCATTTACCTTTAAATTTTGTTAAGCATACAGACAAAACTCTCAGTTAAAACAGATTTATATCACCTAAACATGTCCAGCCATCAATGCTGTCTGAGGATTCACAGATAATCCAATTATGTGTTTTTATTACAGAATTTAATGCTGAGGATAGTTTCTAAATGTATAGTCAGTTGCATAAAAAAAAAACTGATTGACAATAATTATCTAGGAAGTTTATTTGTTATTTTGTCTCAGTTCTAGCTGAGGTTGCAGACCATATGTATTTCAGAATAAGGTAGCTCTGTTATGTGTTTGAGTTGTCATATCACCATTCATTAACTATTGGAACCAATTAATTCAATTAAACTTAGACGAAGTTTTTGTCATTACAAATAGTTTCATGAGGTAAATCCTAAATAATTATATTGGGAAGAAATAAAAAGTTACATTTAGTGAAATTATCACATAAAATCTACGATCAAATTTTTTTATAGGCTTGAAATATTAATTTCAGTTTTAAGCGTTCAAATTAGATAAGAACAAAAGATTAAATGCAGATGGGAGTGACATTCAAATAGAGAAAATAAAATCTGGAAAAGTTACTTTGTTACTTAATTGTACCTCTTTGGAAAACAAATCCAAGCCTTCTTTGATTAAAACCTAACATGATTTATTTGAATCAACTAATGTTTAATCATTGTAGGAATTTCTAACATATTTTTAATTTGAAAAATATTTATTGGAAAGCAACAAATGCAGTTATATTAGTTGCTTTACCGTGTAATTCATTTCACCTATATTTAATGTTTCCTTGTTTATTAAAGTAGATTTAAGTAACTGTAATTTCTGAAAATGAAGCGCTAACAGATAAAACTACTATAATATAAAATCAGCATTTTATTTTTGAAATTGGTGAATGTTCCATACATATTTGATCGTTAATTTTTTTTTTTTTTTTTACCTTAGGGAAGAAGTTTCTAAAAAAACAAGCATTTTTTGAGGTATCAGAGAAGAGTAAATATCCCAGATTTATTGTAGTATGTAAATTTAATTAATTTAACCTTATTTTGAACTATTTAATGATAATTTAGTTGTATTAATATCTATGATATCTCCTTCCTTACTAGATTTCTTCTATTAAGTAGAAGAAATCTAGCATACCATAGCAATAAAGTATTCATATGGAGAAGATTGACCATTTCTGTTAAGATGTTTTATTTTTTATATACAAATTAAAATTTGTGAAATAAAAATTGTTCTCACCACATTTTAAATGTAAAATTATAATGTTTTATGATTATTAGTTAATCTGAACCACATTCTATAATGCAATGAGATCTCTTATTAATTTCTAGTACAGGATTTCAGAAAATATTTACTTAATTTCATCATTGCTGCATAAGACAATTTAGGGTTATCACTGCAGTCATAAACCAGTGCCCTTTAAAAATGGTCACTGATATATCATTATGAAATTGTCTATTTCTAATTGCAGTAAATTAATTAATAGAAAACCACCCTTCCTTTAGACAAAAGTACACATAATTATCATTTTCAAGTCTCAATTAATTTTTGTTGAGAATTGCACTTCATTATTTTAATGTAAGATTACTTTTTAATTATTTTTAATAAATCTTTTTTTCTTAACAATAGGTGAAACACTAAAAAGAAAAAACAAATCTGATTCTGAAATTGACTAGGAATAATACTCAATTTATAATAGTGATATGTCAAGAAACACTACTTTATTATTATTGTTTTGTTTTTTAAAATTTAGGACTTAAAGAAATAAAAAAGCCATATCAGTGTAACACTGATCTGGAAATTGCTGCGATCTAGCGGCAGGCTTTGAAACTTTTAGAAGGGCTCAGGTTCTCTCTCTGAGGGGCTGAGCTACACGGCGAGAGAAGCAGGTAAAGGTACTTGTGAGAGTTCACGAAAGCAGGAGAGGGGGAAGGCATAATATAATGTATTGTATAAAGTCGAATAATAAAATCAAGTATTTAATTAAAAAAAAAAAAAAATTTTAAAATCAAAACAATCAATAATACACATTAAAATATATAGTAATGGAAAGTATTGCGATGGTGTATATTTTCTAATTCCAGATATCAATAGAAATACACGTTTTAATGTCCCTTGAGCCCTACCTCCCAAGTATGTGTGTGGTAAGTCTAGCACGGAAAGTCGTGTAAAACCGAAATTTCATATTTAAGACAACGATACGCCCGCGAAAAATTAAATATCGCCATTTAAGCCCTGTCAGACTATTTCAATTTGAATGAAACCTATATCATATTAAAGTCTATTAAATTTTACTACTATTTAGTGAGTTTAATCAAAATCGTTAGAGCCTTTTTTTAGTAAATCGTTAAAAGGTGCAAAATGCATGGTATAAAGTAGCTTTAATAGTTGCCAATGACCCTGTAGGGTAGAGGCAAATAACAAAATTAAAAAAAAAAAAAAAAAAAATAGTAGCTTTAGCATAGCTCTTCTTGTTATATCTGTCATAGATGGAATTTCTAGACTTACCCTACAAACACACAAACCTTTTTGCAAGACTAGGCAATTTGAACCCAGGGGGGCCTAAAACATGTATTTCCGTTGAAAACTGGAATTCGAAAATTTTCATGATCGCAATATTTTCCCACACTATATTTTTCATGTGAAAGTTAAAAAGGACATGTGTGTGGCAGCCAATTTAAATTATTTTTATATTCTATTTTTGATGTTACTTTAGCTTTTGATGATTTTAGATTGCTGACCGCTTTGATATTGAACGGTAGAATATTGCAGAAGAGATATAAGATGCAGATTGGTCCTAAGAGAACTGCAGTTTGCTCCCTGCCAGAGTGCGCCCTATGCATAATGCATCGAGTACCTTTCCCTATGTCACTGATTCCTGGTTCCCTTACTTCATGTTTGTCTTACAAAATGAAGCTTAGATCCTCTTATCCCCCAACTTTACATTGCTATCGCTTCAATAATACTCTCCAATATTTAATCTTGTGTGCATTTTTGTTTACTATAGGCTCTCTGCTTTTTGATACCAAAGTATTTTAAATTTAATTTCCAATTCATCTATAAGCTATTTATACTCATTTCATTTTAAGAAGTTTATTGAAACGTTATTTACATGACCATCATTAGACCGATATGGACTTACAGTTCAGATTTAAAGCAAAAAAAATCCTTAATATGAAGTCACTTGTGGTGTAGTGGCTCGTAACAGCCTTATATGATTATGATTTGAAGCTGAAAACCAAGGCCATCCTCATCGTTTCTAAGCACCTTGTAAATTATCTTCCGTATTATCCTCTGCTTTACCTCAATAACATACCTATCCACTTCCACACTTCAGTAAAAAACCTTGGAATGATCTTTGATAAAAACTTATCCTGGAGTGACCAAATTTCGCAAATCACTCGGAAATGTATGGCTATTCTAAAAGAATTCCTGAGAATTCTTCCCACCTAAATCCCGTATGCTACCGGTCTTTTCTCTCATTTTCCCCCAGTTTGACTACGGCAGCCTCGTATATGGCAGGGTGTATGAAAAACTTGACATGAGACTTAAAAGACTAATGAATTGTTTCATTAGATACACATGTGGAATCCCCAGACGCCCCCATGTTTCTAGCAGGTATACCGAGTAGAACTGATTCTCTCTTTCCGTCAGTAGAACCTCCTTGGTAGTCTCTTTCGATCTTTCAAAACAGAAAAACCCTCCTTATATTCTCGATACGCTTACCTCTTGTTCTTCTGTCCATTTCCTATACACCAGATACCAACCCATAAACATTTTTTTTTTTTTTTTAATTATGCCTTCCCTGGTTTAATCTTTTTTGGCTTTTCTTGGTCTAGTTCCCAGCATGTAGATTCCAGCTTAATCTGTTATCTAGCTTGATCCCTAGGTAGGTGGCTGATTCTGTCCTTGGTAGTATTTCTGAGCCATATTTCAGTGTTACAGGAGGCAGCTTCTTAGATAGCGAAAACAATTGAAATTCAGTTTTCCAACCGGTAAACTAGTATATGAAAAATTGTTTGTTATTCGTGCTAACCTATTTCAGAATTCATTGCCATTATCCACTCGTAAAGCCTTATCATTAACCACTTTTATTTATTATCCAACTATCAATCCTACCAACGTATGTAATATTTAAAGCTATAGAAAATAACTATTTATTGTTACAAAATCCGTCTGTTATATTATACTGAAGTGTTAAAAAAAAGAGACGAATATCATTTGTGTTATAACTTTTTGTTATTCTTGGGGGACTACTCGTCCCAGAACACATTAATTTTCATTTCATTTTATGCCCAAGGTCAGGTGTTCCAACCTGAAAGATGGTTCTAGGATTTTTTTAATGGGATTAAAAAAATAACGTTTCCAAAGAAGTTCGGTAGGCTTTCGAGAGCTCACCGAGGAATAGATGGGAGGATTGAGTTTAAGTATCGGCTTTGAATCTTTGGGTTTTCAAACGGTGGATTAGTGAATAAGCCAATTTTTCCTAGATAAGGATCTTTTGACCTAAAAACAGTACTTCGTTAAGAAATATTGAACCCAAGACCCTTCATGTTTCGTATTGGTACAGGTTTATATTTCTTTTTTTACTTTCGCTTATCTATATATGAAAAATATAGTAATGTTACGGGCTACGGGGTGTGAGAAATGAACTACTCCAGTTTACAAATTACAAATATTTATTAAATACAGAAAACACAAATACAAAGAGATTACTAACCACTATATTAACAATAATAATGGAATCACTAGCTTAACTACTAAACAGTATACATATAAAATGAGGTATTCCTAACAAATAAACTACTTACGTAAATTCATACAATCTGTTAGACTTATTCTAGAACTTACAACTATAAAACACATCTATAAACTACAGTCTTCTAATTTCCCACCGACCGGTTATCACAATATTGACACACAGTTTCACTATACTGTCACACTGTCACGAACTGTTCACTGTCACTGTTCACTGACACATCACTGATACTTGTTGAGCCGGATTAAGACTGACTCACCCAGGCTCAGGGGACCTCTATTTGTACCACCGCCGAATCTTCTAGCCCCACGTTGGGCGCAGGTAAGAAGGGTGGGCCGTTCCAGGCACTTCGAGGACTGTCCAGGTCCAGAAGTCTCTAGCCTCATCTAGGCCCCTCCAGGCGTGGTCCACCCGTCATTGTCTTGACCGTAGCACTACCCCCTCCTTAGACGTGCTCTGCCCCAGAGCACAGATTGCAGAAGCTGAGCGATGCTGATCTTCCTCCGATGTAGGTGTTTTGTCTTTCCAGGGGTTGAACGTGCATACCATTATGATGACTCCAGAGTTGGCGAACGTCTCTTCTACAATGTTCCTGACAATCCTCCACTCCAGGCCATCGTATCCACAACCCAACTTCGGGATGGCGAGCTTGGTGACACGCAGTTCCAGAAGCTTTCTCCGCAGGTCGTCAAGACTCCGGCGCAGTGTGTCGTATGTCGGCTTCTGCTCTGATGAACTCTTGGTAACCAAGTAAAACAGGTGCCGGCCTTCATGCTCTTGATGGAGAGTCTTCCCAACTCTTGGTCCCTGGCGTTCCAGCTCTTCAATTCCAGCGAACTTCTTCCTGAAGACCGTCGCAATCCCCCGGGAATTCCTCAGATGTTCGGCGACACAATGTGCTAGAGCATAGTCTACCGGTAACGAGAATATGTCTCTGTAAACTGTCTGCGTTACCCTAAGGGAGTCTGGCGCCTTAGGATGGGGAGTTAGGTCCTTGTCGGTGAGGTTCCTCACTTGCTGTTCCTCTGTAGGGCCATGGTTTCCCTTGTATGGAGCCAATCGGTTGAAATGGACTACCTTGGGTTTTCCTTTGGGCTGCTTCCTGATCCTATAGATGACATCATTGATCCTCTTGATGACCTCATACGGTCCGTCCCAGGAGTTTTGAAGTTTCGGTGAGTAGCCATGCCTTCTTCGAGGATCGTGTAGCCAGACCAAGTCTCCTGGTTGGAAGCCACCTTTCTCTGCCTTGATGTCGTAACGCTCCTTCATTCTGTCACTTGCTCCCTGGATGTTTGTGCGAACCTTCTCGTGAATAGTGTTCATTCGCTTCCGTAGGTTCGTGACGTAGTCTTCTCCGGCGACCTCTTCATCAGGCTTGAAACCGAATTTCAGATCGCAAGGCAAGCGTAGTTCTCTACCGAACACGACATTGGCGGGGGTCTGCCCTGTCGTTTCATTGACTGAACTACGATAGGCTAGCAAGAACAGATGAAGATATTGGTCCCAGTCTCGCTGATGGTCAGAAACTACCTTGGCCAAATATCGACCCATCGTCCTGTTCATGCGCTCTACCATGCCATCGGACTGAGGGTGAAGAGGCGTCGTTCTGGTCTTCCGTATTCCTAGAGCCTCGCACATCCTGGTGAAGACTGCCGACTCAAAGTTTCTTCCTTGGTCAGCATGAAGTTCCATGGGCACCCCAAACCGACTGACGAGCTGCTTCACGAGAACATCTGCAACCGTGGCGGCCTCCTGATTCGGAAGGGCGTAAGCTTCCACCCACTTTGAAAAATAATCCATGGCCACGAGAATGTATCGGTTGCCATTATCTGTCACAGGAAAAGGGCCAGCGATGTCTACCGCTATTCTCTCGAATGGTGCTCCTACGTTGTATTTCTTCATAGGTGCCTTCTTTTTCCTTATCGGTCCATTAGAGGCGGCACAAGTTGCACACCGCCGGCACCAATCTAACACATCGTCCTTGAGGTTTGCCCAGTAAAAGCGTTCACGAACCTTTTCTAATGTCCGGTGAACTCCAAGGTGGCCACCAGATGCTCCATCATGTAATTCCCTCAGTACTTCGGGCACTTTAATCTTTGGTACGATGAGCTGTAGTCTCCGCTGATCTCCCTCTGTGTTCTCCAATGCTCGTTTCAGCAGACCTTTGTCCAGTAGAATGGAGTTCCATTGAGCCCAATAGGTTTTTATATTTTTCGACATTGGAGCAACATCCTGCCAGCTTGGTCTCCTTTGGCCTGATAGCTTCCATTCCCTTATTTGTTTCAAGTCCGGGTCCTCGTCCTGTTCCTTTGCCAGTTGTGTGTCCTGCCAACCGTCGGTAACGACCGTAGTCCGCAACACTGTTGCTTGCTTTTCTTCTTGTCGAGAACAATGCTTGCATTCTCCGTCACAGGGTCTCCTTGAGAGCGCATCCGCATTCCGGTGACTCGTTCCAGAACGATGAGCAGATTCGAAGTCATATTCCTGAAGGCGCTCGATCCACCGTGCAACTTGTCCCTCCGGTGACTTGAATCGCAGCAGCCACATTAGAGCTGCGTGGTCCGTTCTCAGTAGAAATCTTCTTCCATACAGGTATTTATGAAAGTGCTCTATGGACTTAACCACTGCCAGAAGCTCTTTCCTTGTGACACAGTAGTTGCGTTCTGGAGCTGACAGTGCTTTGCTGAAGTACCCAATAACCTTTTCTTCCCCGTCTTGGAGTTGGGAAAGGACGCTTCCAATAGCAGTGTTGCTGGCATCTGTGTCAAGAATGAACTTGCCCTCGGGACGTGGATAGCTTAGAATAGGCGCACTACTCAATTTCTTCTTTAACTCCTCAAATGAAGCCTGACACTCGCGATCCCAAAGGAAAGTCCGTTTTTCCTCAGTGAGCCTGGTAAGAGGTTTTGCGATGTTGGCGAATCCTTTCACGTACCTCCTGTAGTAGGTGCAGAGCCCGAGGAAACTTCTCACTTGGTGCTTATCTCGAGGTGCTGGCCAATTGGTGATCGCTGTAATCTTCTCTGGGTCAACAGCAACTCCGTTGTCTGATACAACATGCCCCAGGTAGTTGACTTGCCTTCGGAAGAGATTGCACTTCTTCGGGTTCAGTTTTAGATTAGCTGCACGCAGCCGTTCGAAGACCCGCTCCAGATTCTCCAGATGGTGAGTGAAGGATTTTCCCAGTACAATGATGTCGTCCAAGTAAACCAGGCATATCTCCCAAGAAAGGCCTCTTAAGACGCTTTCCATCAGCCTCTCGAACGTTGCAGGTGCATTGCAAAGCCCGAATGGCATTACCGTAAATTGCCAGAGGCCAGTGCCGATTGAAAATGCCGTCTTCTCCTTATCTTCCGGTGCCAATCCAACCTGCCAATATCCACTGCGGAGATCCAAGGTAGAAAATAGTTTGCAACCCTCTAGTGTGTCCAGCGTGTCGTCAATCCTTGGGAGTGGGTAACTGTCCTTCTTCGTGGCGTTGTTCAAAAGACGGTAATCTACGCAGAATCTTGTCGTCCCATCTTTCTTTTTCACCAGTACGACAGGAGACATCCATGGGCTACTCGAGGGCTCGATGACACCATCATTCGCCATATCCTTAATCATCTCCTCGGCATCCTTTCGTTTAGCTAGCGGCAGCCTCCTCGGGATCTGTCGGATGGGCTGTGTATCCCCGGTGTCAATTTTGTGCTGGACGATGTTCGTTCTACCCCGTGGTCCTGAGCTGATCTCGAAAATGTCCTGCCATCGGGTAATCAATCCCTTCACGATTTCGCTCTGTTCAGGCGAAAGTTTTCTGCATGATTCCTCCACGAATCCTTTTAATTCTTCGGGTAGTCCTCGTTGCTCGGTGGGGTTGCGTTGTAGCTGTCGGACTACTGAGGTAGCGGCCGTACATTCTCCGACTGGTGTTCCTCTCTTTAGTGTCACCGGGAAGCTGTTCAGATTCATCAGTCGGATTGGGGTGGTATGTCCGACCTTGATGAGAGACCTTGCAACCAGAACACCGCGTCCGACTTCCTGCTCCTCGTGCTTCCCAGGTTCAAGTAGAAGACATTGACCCTCCGGTAGTCGTCCATTGATCGTCCCATGCGTCAGAATTTGACTCCGTGCAGGTAAGGTGGTGTCTTCTAGTAGGAGTACTCGTGCATAGAGGTCCTTTCCCTGCCGAAGGATGACCTCTTCGTCTCCCAGCGTCATCACACCTCTCGACATGTCCAGCTTGATCCCGTATTTGATCATCAAGTCCATGCCGAAGATGACTTCCTCGTCTATTTTCGCCACGAGAACGCGGTGCTCTAGACGTTGGCCCCCGATGAAGAAAGTGGCAACTGTCTCCCCGTAGACCTCGGCTGGCTGTCCTGTGGCTGTCCGTAACGCCCAAGTGGTAGGTAATATCTTCTTAGCGTTAACTGCCTTCGGGTTCAGTATTGTCATGGTTGCGCCGGTATCCAGCAGAAAACTCCGCAGCTGCCCGTTCACCATTCCATCCACATAAAAACTATTTGTCTTGCTCCCTATTGTCGCGATTCTCACGGCGACCCTGGGGCCTTTGATGCTACGGGTTGACAGTTGCCCCTTCCCATCAACCCTCCTTAGTTTTCCTGTGGCTTTTCCGGCTTCCTGGTAGGACACTTGCTTCTGGGGTGTCCAAGTTGACCGCAGCTCCAACAGCGTATCTCCTTTTTGCGGGTCCTGAGGGCTTCTAAAACCTTTGCTACTATGTCCTCGATGGTGGGGGCCGCGTTAGGCTCCGCTTCTGCCGCTCGAACTCGTGCATGTCCACGGACTGACTGCCTGACAGCCTCGAATTCCATGGCCTGCGACAATGCATCGCCCAAAGTTTTAGGGCGTGCGAGTTTCACTGCCTGTTGGGTTTCCGGGTCTCGAAGTCCATCCAGGAATTTGTCGATAGCCAAGCTCTCGTAGACGTCGTCGGTGACCGTTGGGTAGGCATTCCTCACTAGCCGGGCGATATCTGCTTCAAATTCCTGCAGCGTCTCGTTGGTCTTCTGGACCCTGTTCTTTAACTGGGAACGGTATAGTTGGTCCATGTGGCGATGGCCGAAACGCATCTCCAGTCTTTTCATCAGCTCACCGTAGTTGCACCGCTCCGACATGGGCATCCCCTGTAGCACTCCTAAGGCGTCTCCACGCAAGGCTAGGCACAACGCTGATGCTTGCGTCTCCTTTGACCACCCGTGGATCGAAGCCGCTGTCTCGAAGAGAGTCACGTAGTCCTCCCACGGCGTCTTCCCGTCGAACAATGGGATGGTGTTGTGCGTTGGTGGCATCCCAGCATTGGCGGAGGGAATGGTGTTGTGAGGGCTTCTCTCAGAGGGTTGGTCGGTGTCGATTGTCGGTGGGTTGCCCATACGTTCTTCTAGAGCTTCTATTCTTACCCTAAGTTCATTTTCTATTGAATCGACTTTTTCTCCTAATCTAGATTCTACATCAGCTAACTTATTATCTACACTTTCCATTAACTTAGTTTCTAAATTGCCTAACTTAGCCTCCAATGTATTTTTAACAGTACTTAATTCATTACCTAACTTCTTTTCTACATTACCTAACTCATTTTTAACAGTACTTAATTCATTACCTAACTTCTTTTCTACATTACCTAACTCATTTTTAACAGTACTTAATTCATTACCTAACTTCTTTTCTACATTACCTAATTCAGTTTTAAAAGTTGCAGACAACTTACTGAAATCATTTTCAAACGTAATCTCGTCTGGATTTTCCCCTGAATCAACAAAAAATTGGCGCAAGCGTTGTTGCAGTACTAATTTCGTTCCGGAAGTATCCAGATCTCGTTCTTCTAACTCCCGTCTTAAGTCTGCAACTTTTAAATCATTCAGTCTAACACTCTGAGAAGTCATTTTCCACACAGTAGCCCAATAATTACAAAAACAAGAAAACCAAAATTATAACCATTTACAATGATCCCACTTCTGACACCAAATTGTTACGGGCTACGGGGTGTGAGAAATGAACTACTCCAGTTTACAAATTACAAATATTTATTAAATACAGAAAACACAAATACAAAGAGATTACTAACCACTATATTAACAATAATAATGGAATCACTAGCTTAACTACTAAACAGTATACATATAAAATGAGGTATTCCTAACAAATAAACTACTTACGTAAATTCATACAATCTGTTAGACTTATTCTAGAACTTACAACTATAAAACACATCTATAAACTACAGTCTTCTAATTTCCCACCGACCGGTTATCACAATATTGACACACAGTTTCACTATACTGTCACACTGTCACGAACTGTTCACTGTCACTGTTCACTGACACATCACTGATACTTGTTGAGCCGGATTAAGACTGACTCACCCAGGCTCAGGGGACCTCTATTTGTACCACCGCCGAATCTTCTAGCCCCACGTTGGGCGCAGGTAAGAAGGGTGGGCCGTTCCAGGCACTTCGAGGACTGTCCAGGTCCAGAAGTCTCTAGCCTCATCTAGGCCCCTCCAGGCGTGGTCCACCCGTCATTGTCTTGACCGTAGCAGTAACATAGAATATTACAATCGTGAAAATTTTGGAATTCCAGTTTTTAACGGAAATACACGGTTTAGGGTCTCTTGAGTCCAAATAACCAAGTCATGCAAAAAAGTTCTGTGTGTCCGTGTGTATAATAAGTGTAGTACGGCAACGAAAAGTCGTACAAAATTGAAATTTCATATTTAATACAACTATACACCCGAGATGTTCCAGCAACATTTTCATCAAAATCGGAAAAACAGAAGAGCCACTTTGTTCCATGCATTTTGAAACTTTTATGATTTTCTTTAAAACGGAGAAACGATTTGGATTAAACTCGCTATATCGTTGTAACATTTTACGGGATTTAATATCATGTAGGTTTCATTCTGATTGAAATAGCCTGAGAGCTCTTAAATGCCGACATTTTAAATTTTCTTCCTCTAAACTATCTTCAATTTTGTACATTCCAAAAGATTACCCATATCATCTTAATGACATTGATGAAGGACGGCTAAATATACAAGTTGGACGAATTTGATGACCAACTAAAGGAGAAAAGAGCAAAACTATTTTTTTATGTAATTTTCGTTTTTTTGATATTAATAACAGCAATATAGACGTATAATATATTGTTGAAAAAAAAAAATATTATCTGATCCAGAAAGTTGTAAAAGGTAATATAAATTGACGAATAGGGAATAAACTTGTTACTGTTTAACAATTTATTATTTAATCTAAATCATATATTTCCAACGAAAATGAATACACGTTTCATTAAAATCAACTTAAAATATTTTAAAAATTGAAAGTCGTGTGTTGCCCGCACCAGATTTTTTTAAAACTTTGAATCTCAATTCACTGATGTCAGGTGTTTTTTAATTTTATCTTCTTTTATTTTTAACCTTAATGTTTTTGTTCACACCTGTTCACTTCATGGACAACCAGAGAATACGATGGAGGAGAAGGCATCTCTTCCTAGCTTAATTCCTATTTCCATTTTATGACAGAAGGTCCCTCATCCAGTTTCTTCTCAGTCTTTGACGGAGGTTGTGAGGCATGTCAATTGTGGCTATATTTTGTATTAATGTGTTAGTATGTCCGTGTAACTTAACGTGAAAAGGTTTGTAGAGGGTCTGAATCTGTTCGTTGACTGTTGTCATGTGAAGGTCTGTATGTGAAGTAGTATTCTTAAAATACCAATAAGCTTTAGTGATTGTACTGAATGTTTTTGATTGGAAAATTTGAATTTTACGTGTGTCTTTTTTGCTATCCCGGATATCTGTGAGGCGTAAGTCCAAGTGGGTCTGAGTATGTGTAAGTGTTCAATTAGCTTTTAAACTTCAATTTAAGCTTTTAAGTTTTAATTTTGAACGTCTTGAAAGTATTGAATATAAAAAATTTAACCTTATACTTAGCGTTATCTGTCTCTTCTTGATATGTTTGTCCCATGCCATTCTTCTGTCGAATATTAAGCCGAGATATCTGATTGTGTCTGTCTGTGGAAGTTAGATATTAAGATATACTTGAGTGTAGGTTTCATGTCGGAAAGTAAAATTTGGGTTTTGTTATTTAAGGTTATGATTGTGTAATTTTATTTTAAAAACGTTACTGTGATCTTTTAACGCCTTCTAGTGGTATTGAAACTACCTGCTTTACACTAGCTTTGCCGGTGAAGTATAACCGGAAAACTGAAGGAGTTTCTACTTCTGATGCGTAATTCCTGTCTCAGGTATTTAAGGTAATTTTCTACTCCAAGTAATATGATAGCAACGATATGAAGATCTGCGTGACTGATTGTAATAAAATTATGTTTATAGAAATTAAACATAACATTGGGGAGCCCGTGGCTGAGTGGCTAGGGCGCTAGTCTCTCATGCTAAAGGTTGTGAGTTCGAATCCCAGTCCCGGTGGGGCTTTTATAAGGATGTAATTAAATGGGATTCACTCACAGCCTCTCCCCCAGGTATGTAAGATCCGTCAGCCAAATGGTGGCCATTCACAAAATCAGGCGTAGGGAGTGATGACCCTACACTACAGTGATGCCTCGAGAAACGTGAGTGTAATCTCCCAGGAGAATACAGCGTGAGGCCCAGGGCCTACACGGCATGTCGCGCCAGTGGAAGAAGAAGTTCTGTTTCATAGATATTTGACTTTTACCATGTTTTTTATTTTTATTATTGCATATTCATACTGTGATTGATTCTTTCATTCTCGTTAAGTTTTTAGTTTTAAAAATAATTATAAAACTCAATATAAAAATTTAAAAAATAATCTGAATTAATTTTCATCAATCTTTGGTCCTGACAATTTTTGTTACAGATTGTAAGTTAAAATCATACGATTTATTCATGATCTGAAATCCGATTTAATCTAGAAACACAGAATCCCTCTTGGACATACACTTGAAAGTTGGGTATAACAGAAACATAGGTTATGTGACTGTGATACCACAATATTAAAAAAAATGGTGATTTATGGACAAAATTCTACAACTCTTGATCTAAATCAAATTGCATATGGATGCCCTTTATTAGTAAGAGTGAAAAAGTTACAGATACTATATCTCTGAATCTTTGAAATTATTATTATTTTTAATTAAGAACCTTTTGCTATGTATCGAGATTACAGGGAGGAATAGAAATAATTTAGAATAATTTCAAATAGAACAGTTTCCGGGCTACAAGCAAAAACGTTTCTTAGAAGGGCTATGCAAAAAATACACCCCTCCACTCCTAGAGCAGGGATAGCCCTCTACCTGGGGAGTCTTAGCCCGGACAGGATAGGAAGCGGAAGTCCTGCCACGGACGGAAGAGGTCGGAGGATCAAGCCTGGGTACAATTATGCAGTTATGTCCGAAGGTACCATTTACATGTTATATTAAGGGGTAAATCTGAAACTCAGTATTCTCGATAATAATAATGCCTCACTCAGTATTACTTTCACTTACTATATATAGTAGGGCTAGTTTCTAGCTTAATACCTCCACCAGCCCCAAAACGGTGGCAAAATGCTGTTTTATCTGAGTAAGTTATTATAGAATAAGATAGGCTTAAGAGGTAATTTTAAGGACACCAAACAGCCAGAAGCGAGCCCCGTCGCAGATATACTTCATTTTGAAAATAATTTTAAAACTTTTAAGAACTCCGTAATTCCTTAAAATGTATGTAAGTTACAGAAAAAGGAATAATTTAGTACCGAAAACGATTAATTAGGAATTTTAAATTAAGGGGATAAGGAAAAAAAAAGTAGGGAATATAGTACTAGTATATATAGTAGTCCCTTAGGGAAATTATTGCGATCGTGAAAATTTTCGAATTCCAGTTTTCAACGGAAATACACGTTTTAGGGTCCCCTGAGTCCAAATCACCAAGTCCCGCAAAAAGATCTGTGTATGTGTGTGGTAACTCCTATGAAACTGAAATTGCATATTTAAGACAAATATACGCCCGAAACGTTACAAAACCTTTTTCATCAAAATGAGCTTACCAGAAGAACCACTTTATACCATGCACTTTGCACCTTTTTTCGATTTTCTCGAAAACAGTTCCGACGATTTTGATTAAACTCGCTACATCGATGTAAAATTTAATGGGCTTTAATATAATTTAGGTTTCATTCGGATTAAAATGGTCTGACAAGAGCTTAAATGCTGATATTTTAAATTTTCTATCTCTAAAGTACCTTTAATTTTGTTGATTCTATAAAAATAACTATATTATCTTGTTACCACTGATGAAAAACAGGCAAATATATAAATTGAGTGAAGTCGATACCCAACTAAAGGAGAAAACAGAAAAAATATTTTTTTAAAGCAATTTTTCGTTTTTGAACATATATACGAACATATAACAGTAATATACATGTATGATATACCGTTGGAAAGCTAAAGATTTTAGAAAAAATATTATCTTATACTCAAGCTTTTGAAAGTTAATAGAGAGTGATGAAAATAAAATAAAACTAACTGATTATTTTAGATAATAATATAATAGATTTTTTAATAAAACACATGTTTCTATATAAATTCGATTTAATTAATTCTTTAATAGTTTCACGTATTTTAATGTCTAACTGTATTTAAAAATTCTTTCATTGATTTTAAAAATGGAGGTAAGTGAAAGTCGTGTGTTGCACGCACCAGATTAATCTGAAACTCAGTATTCTCGATAATAATAATGCCTCACTGTGAATTTTTTTATTTGTAATGGTATGTCTTATTTTATAAATAAATGTATATTATAAGTTATCTACTCTATTCCCCTTAATGCCACCTGATCCCAATAATGAGTTGATAAACATGATACTATTGGAAAAGAAATCCAATAGTTTTAGAAAATAAGAACAGAAAAATTTTATATCAACTAAAACGGTTTTGGAATCACCGCTGCCTTAGAAAAGTAGCGGCTGAAACAAAGTACTTTGCAACTGACCGTATGAATTTATAAAAATCAAAAACTATATAAACTATAGGGTATATAGTTTTAGAATCAGTAAACCACTGTAAACTATAAAAACAATTATATATATATAGTCAAACCACAACTTATAAGAGATTTAATTCCTCCTTAACTCGGTTATTATTGAAGATAGAGGGAAAAAAAAAAATAAGATATTCTAGATCAATACACCGCGATGAACAAAGAAAAAATCTTATATAGTCCAACCACAACTAATAATAGATGTAATCCTCTCATAACTCCGTTATTATTGAATATAGAGAAAATTTAGAAGTGTTTTGAAATCAGAAATTTTTATTTGAATTATTTCAATGAAAACTGAAAGAAAAGAAAAGGAAATAGTAAAGAAGTGTAGGAAAAATGCTTATGGTTTATTATTTTCCAAAATAGACCTTTGTAATCAAGAAAATAAAAATTACCCCCGCCCTCGTAAAAATTTAAAGTTTTACGATTCAAGATACGTTGAACCCGAATAACGAATAAAAAAAAAAATCCGTCTGTCCGCGATACGAATTTATAAATAGCATAAGCCACATGAGGGAGCGGCGTGGTCTAGTAGATTGAGCACTAGACTACTGTTCTCCGGGTGCTGGGTTCGAATCTCGGCTCTGGCAGATTATTATTTATTCTGTTATTTCAGCTTGGGGGCAACACTGACGAAAGGAGACCTGGTCTCTATAAATTGGGTACCCAAAAATGGGGAAAACAATAGCATTTTTACTAGACCTCTCTACTATTTCCCTATATTTCATTTAAATATGTTGAATAAAAATTCCTGAATCCAGAGTACTTTTTAATTTTTCTCTTGATATAATATTATTGAAGATTCAATAATAACCGAGTTGTGGGAATATTACGTCTCTTATAAGTTGTGGTTTGACCATATAAGATTTTTTTCTTTCTTCATTGAGAAAATATTTTCCCATTTTCTCAATAACAACCAAGTTTTGGAAGGAATTAAAAGTCTTGTAATTTGTGACGACCATATGTAGGGGATAAGTGGCCAGATTTTATTAGTTAATAAAGTCCTATGGATATGGATATGTGAACAGAAATACGCAGTTAAGCAGCTGGTGTCATTTTTTTATTACCCATGTTTTCCAGGGATTAACAGTTTATAGCTTCTCAAGAATAATTTTTATATAGTAAGGGAAAGTATTGTGATCGTGAAAATTTTCGTATTCCAGTTTTCCACGGAAATACACATTTTAGGGTCCCCTGAGTCCAAATAACCAAGTCCCGCAAAAAGGTCTGTGTGTGTGTGTGGTAACTCCCGGCGGAAACGGTAAGTCCTATGAAACTGAAATTTCATATTTAAGACAAATATACGCCCGAGACGTTACTAAACTTATTTCATCAAAAAAGCTTACCAGAAGAGGCACTTTATACCATGCATTTTGCACCATTTTCTCGAAAACGGTTCCGACGATTTTGATTGAACTCGCTATATCGTTGTAAAATTTAATAGGCTTTAATATCATATAGTTTTTATTCTGATTAAAATATTCTGACAGGACTTAAATGCCGATATTTCAAATTATCTTTAATTTTGTTGATTCTATAAAAATAACTGTATCATCTTGTTACCACTGATGAAAAACAGGTAAATGTCCGTGTGTGTGTGTGTGTGTGTGGTAACTCTAGCGCAAAAACGAAAAGTCGTACGGAACTGAAATTTCATATTTAAGATAACTATACTCCCGAGATGTTACAGCAACTTTTTTAATAAATTCGGCTGTCCGGAAGTGCTACTTGATACCATGCATTTTCATCTTTTTATAATTTTCTTAAAAACGGCTGTAACGATTTTTATTAAACTCGCTATATCGATGTAACATTTAATGGGCTTTAATATCATGTGGGCTTCATTCTGATTGAAATAGTCTGACGGGGCTTAAATGCAGATATTTTAAATTTTCTTCCTCTAAAGTACCTTTAATTTTGTTGATTCTATAAAAATAACCAAATTATCTTGTTAGCATTGATAAATAACAGGTAAATATATAAGTTAAACGAATTCGATATCCAACTAAAGGAGAAAACTGAAAACATATTTTTTTATGCAATTGTTTCACCGCTTGGTCACTAGATGGCGCTGTCATCGCCGGACGCTCCAAGTAGTTCTAACACGGAGTGATGAAAAGCCGAAAAAAACTTATTGAATTTCGTAGATAATATTATAACATATTATTTAATAAAACACAGTTTTCTATAAAAATCAAATGTAAATAATTCTTTAACAATTTATTTTCGTTTCTAAATTTGTTTAAAAAGTCTTAAATTGATATTAATAACAGAGATAGGTAAAAGTCGTGTGTTGCGCGCACCAGATTTTTTTATTTTAGATAAAGGTAGATATTAAACCATTAAACCCTGCAAAATGTTAGGGGCAGACGCACGAAATCCAGAATAAGAACCAAATATATTAACTAAAATATATTTTTTGCCCGGAAACGTTCCGATATTTTTATCGACTCCTAGGGAGCGGTGGATCCTAATATTTTGCTTGGTTTAATGTCTTGTTTTACCAAATAAAATTTCATCAAAATCGGTGAGACACGTTTGAGATCCGTACCTTGTAAGTTGATGTTGATGGTTTATTGATTTATCGGCTGCCAAAGTTGTAAGAAGTTCACAGCTCAGGTAATTTTCGTTTGTTTTTTTTTCATTAAAGGACGGTTGAGAAGAATGAATTTCCAGTTGAATTGCGTAGTCCAACACACAAAGAGGAAAAATCCGAGCGCCAAAGTTCCTCAAAAAATTCAAAAAGATTAATTGATGTAAGCCATAGATGGTCTCAACTTTTGACCGACACCGTAAATAAATGAAAGTAAAAGCATGTTAAGTAGATGTAGAACAGGCCTTTGACCGAGTCTAGCACCCGGGACTGCTTTACAAACTCCGTAAATTCCTCCCTCCTACATACTTCCTCATTATCCAGTCCAACCTCCCTGATAGGTTCTTCAGAGTAAATCTCAATAGTTCCTATTCATCCCTTTTTAATCAGTTTGCTGGTGTTCCACAAGGCAGTATTTTAGGACCCATCCTTTACACAGTTTTTACAGCTGATATTCCATCCCATCCTAACACTTTCCTTTCTATCTATTCTGATGCCACTTTTATGTTATCAGTCAACAACGATCCAACTATTCCCTCCCAAACTCTTCAATCCCACATCAGAGACCTTGAAGTATTGAAGGTTTTTTCCAATTTTGTCTGAATTGGATAATAAAAATAAATTCCAATAAATCTCACCAAATAACCTTTACCCTTCGTCGTAAACCTGACATTCTGCTCAGCAGTATCCTGCAATAACACTCCTCTTGTCCCGGTTGTACAGATCCGATATCTAGGACTGCATCTTTTCTTACTTGGAACCCTCATACGAGACTGAAACTACAAGAAACGGCCCGAAGCTTTCTACTACTTTAACACGTACTGGACAAACGCTAAAACCTTCCTCTTCACTACAAAAGACTCATCTACATGACTATCATAAGACCGATATGGACTTACGGAGTAGAGATTTGGGGCTCTACTAAACCATCAAATTCTTTCCGTCTCCTTACAATAAAAATTCCTTCGAAAAATCCTCTATGCTCTTTATTTTCTCACAAATAAACTCATCCATAAAGACCTTAGTGTTCCCTATGTTGCTGACTTGGCTCGAACCAGGTACCACTCTTTTCATCACAAACTCCATTTCCACTAGTTTCAATCCTTGCTTCCTCTAGATTCCCTGATAATCCTGAAAAGAAGATGGCCCCGAGAACCTTCTAGTTTAGCATAGTCTTTGGGAGCTGCCAATGGGTAGTATCTCTACATATGAATCATGACAGTATATCTTGTATCTAATTTACTAAATGTATTTTATTATACAGTTGTAGTTATCAATAAATATATTTAAAGTGCACTGTCCTCTCTACTTATCCTGATGACAAATGCGTGCTATCCGTTAATAATGATCCAATTGTTGCTTCCCAAATCCTACAGAGCCATGTATCACCAATTGCAGAATGGTGTCACAATTGGAGAATTAAAATAAATCCCACCAAATCACCTTCACTCTTCGACGTAAACCTATGACTTCCTGTCCAGCTGTTTCCTTTAATCATGCCCCACTCATCACTGTAGAACAAATACGATACCTTGGACTTCATCATGACAAACGTCTTACATGGAATCCTCATACAAGACTTAAACGACAAGAAACTGCTCGTAGAAACATTTACTTGACAAACGATCAAAACTCCCTCTTTACTTCAAAAAACTCATTTACACAACCATTATCAGACCTATTTGGACTAATGGCATTGAGCTATGGGGCTCCACTAGACCATCGAATCCCTCCCGCATCCAATCCTTGCAATCTAAAATCCTTCGATAAATCTTCGACGCTCCTTACTTTGTTACCAATGAACTCATCCATGGAGACCTGAATATCCCGCTAGTTACAGAAATTGCCCCAAGAAGATAGACCTCATTTAATTCCAAATTACCCGCCCATACAAACCCGCTTATCTGTATCATCTTATAGACATCTATTCCCGATAATCCTCCAAGGTGTCTGAAAAGACGTTGGTCTGGAGACCTGCTGATCAAATAAACATTGAAGTGTTACCGCTGGGTAGATTCTATAGCTCATTTACTTATTGTACTATGTACAGTGGTAAATTCCAATTTAGGAGTTTATTTCTAAAATATGTTTTTATGAAATTATATTTCTTGAGAAATATATTATATAGATTTGCAAAGATATTTTTTTCCAGCTTTGGAATTGTGTCGATACACTTCGATTTGATCAGAGAACTGGCATTATTGTTATCTAAGTCCTATAAAAAGAGTTGGGGCGAAAGGGGAGAGGCTACCGAAGGTGTTTGCTGATTACCGCTAAAGGATCGATAGTAGGGAGTTGAGGTGAGGAAAAGAAGAGCGCATCGGGATCGGAGATGTGAGGTGAGCTGACACTGTTGTTTGTGACCCGAGGTGGTGATTGTCTCTCGTCGGGGCCGACCTAACGAAGCGGACACAATCCTCCCTCCGCCTCCTCTTTGTCATTCCCTTCCACTCCCTTCTATACTAGGACTATCCTTTCACCTCTACTATATATATATATTTATATCACCAAAGCTATTCTATTTTTATATACCTCTTCTCTATATCTTCTCTCTCTCTATATATAAAAGTACTAAACGAAAAATCCCATTTGAGCTCTCATAACAAATTAATAATATACAAATCAGTTATTCGCTCGTTAATTACATACGCCTAGCCAGTCTGGAGCTCAACCTGCTTAACTAACTACCAAAAACTTAAAAGAATTCAAAGTATATCAATGCGGATAATTAACAATTACCCCCGCTACACTAAAATATCATCTATGCTCCAGGACTTGCAGCTTCCAACAATTAAACATTTTGTCTATACTCAAACAGCTTCTTACTTCAGTAAAACACCAGTACCCAAAAATCCATTAATAAAGGAAATCGGTAACTATAATAAAACATCTCTAAAACGCTACACTCATAAAAGAACTAAACATGTGTTACTAACTTGAGCTAGGTTGTTTTAATTTCTAATTTTATATTATCAATTATGTTATCCGTTTTTATTTGTAGGTTTTTGTATAATTTTTCCTACAACCATATATAATCACAATTTAATTTGACCACTAATTATAGATTAGTTAATTAGATTATAACTACCAAATGAACCAAACATTTGCTGATTGTAAGGATGTCTCATCCGAAATCATTTATAAATATTTTGTCAATTTGTAAATATGTAAATAAAGTTTATTTTCTTCTTCTTCTATATATAAAATGATAACGCGAATTTGGTTTCCGCTAACTCCTTCTAAATCACAGGACGGAATTTGATCCGGTTTTCACCATCATTTCCTGAAGGTTTATAACTAAACAAATTGCAATTTAGCTTTTCTTTAAACGGGTAAAAAAAAAAAAAATTCTTTAACCAATTCGGAAGAAAACAACAGAGACCTGCAAAATCCTTTATGTATTTCAGAAACTATAAAAACGGACATTTCATGTGAAACAACCCAATATATAAAACAAGGAAGTTAAAGAGTGTAAAATACACACAGACCTTTTTGCGGGAATTGGTCAGTTTGATGTAGGTTTTATTCTGTTGAAATAGTCTGACAGGGCGTAAATGCCGATATTTTAAAATGTCTTCCTCTAAAGTATCTTCAATTTTTTTTTTAATTTTGAAAAAATTAACCATATTATCTTGTTGGCATTGAAAAACAAAACTGGTAATAATATAAGTTGCATCAATTTGATAATCAACTATAGGCGAAAAAAGCACACATTTTTTTAACGTAATTTTTGTTTTCTTAAGATAATAACAGTAATATAGATGTATAATACGCCGTTGGATAGCTAACGATTTTAGAAAAAATATAATATTTTATAATATAAAAAGTTGAAAAAACACAACTATTTATTGCTTGCAAACGTTTCGACCCTCATTGTGGGTCATCATCAGAGCTAAAAATATACAAAAGAAATACAATTGCAATAAGATTAAATACAATATTATATAAACTATCGAGCTAGAGAATGTCGTTATTAAAAAATAAAAAAAAAAGAAATATATATGTAAAAAAATCAATTAATTAAATTATAATGGCTATAGTATAATTATGAAAGGGCTTGCCAACGTTTCGATCCCCATTGTGGGTCATCATCAGGGCTAAAATGATACCAAAGCAAATACAATTACAATTAAATTAAATACATTGAGGATGTATAATCGACTGTAGAAACTATTATGGGTGGAATAATCAGGAGTCAGTCTTTGTATAAATATTTTTTAATTTTGCCGACGTTTCCGCTCAAGCTTTTGAGCCATCATCAGGGCATTACTGAGCCATGTCCAAGCATATACTCTTTTCTCTCGGTGTTTATGCTTGGACATGGCTCAGTAATGCCCTGATGATGGCTCACAAGCTTGAGCCGAAACGTCGGCAAAAATAAAGATATTTAGAAAAAGACTGACCCCTGATCATTCCACCTATAAATTAAATAAAATATTACATAAACTATTGAGATAGAGAATCTCGGTATTAAAATATAAAAAAAGAAGAATATAGTTATAAGTAAATACATTTTACGAATATAGTTATAAAAAAATGTTCTTGCATCATTATTATATTATTATTATTATTATTATATGTTAAATTTCATTAATTCTTTGTAAGGTAGTATTATAAATTTAGTCACTGTTGTCAGATCCTGTCCACAAATACGATAGGTACTTTCCATTCTACCTACATTTCGTAAGTATTACTCCCATTCTACCAAACTGTACCTGTTTTCCATTTACCTACGATATGGTGCGTATCTCCACTCTACTCCATATTTTAATGTTTCGTATTTCATGTGAATATTGATATCTTTGTACATTTTAGCCATAATTTTTTCTGTATATAAATAGTTGAAACTATTAATTTGTGAACGACCACCACCCAGACTAATGCCTTCCAGTAATTCTCAACGGTCAACTAATTATATCCAATAGGTAGATAATAGTAAAAATCTAATTAATTCTTTAACATATTATTTTCATGTATTTCAAATTTTTTAAATTAATATTAACAACGGATGTAAGTGAAGGTCGTTTGTTGCCCGCACCATTTTTACTTTCACTTACTATGTTTAGTAAGGGAAAGTATTGCGATCGTGAAAATTTTCGAATTCCAGTTTTCAACGGAAATACACGTTTTAGGATCTCCTGGGTCCAAATAACCAAGTCTCGCTAAAATGTCTGTGGGTGGTAACTCCCGGGCGGAAACTGAAATTTCATATTTAAGACAACTATAAAACCAATACAAATACCCAAAGTTAGAAATACTTTTTCACCAAAATCAGCTCACCAGAAGAGCCATTTTATATTATGCATATTGCACCTTTTTATGATTTTCTCAAAAACGGTTCCGACGATTTTGATTAAACTCACTATATCGATGTAAAATTTAACAGGCTTTAATATCAAGTAGGTTTAATTCTGATTAAAATAGTCTGACAGGGCTTAAATGCCAATAGTTTAAATTTTCTTCTTCTAAATTACCTTTAATTTTGTAGATTCTATAAAAAAAATCTGGTGCGGGCAACACACGACTTTCACTTACCTCGATTTTTTAAAATCAATGAAAGAATTTTCAAATACAGTTAGAGATAAAATTCTTTTTTACGTGAAACTATTAAGGAATTAATCAAATTGAATTTATATAGAAACATGTGTTTTATTAAAAAATCTATTATATTATTATCTAAAATAATCAGTTAGTTTTATCTTCTCATCACTCTCTATTAACTTCTAAAAGATTGTGTATCAGATCATATTTTTTCTAAAATCTTTAGCTTTCCAACGGTATATCATACATATATATATTACTGCTCTTATGTTCAAAAACGAAAAATTTCATTAAAAATATATTTTTTCTCTTTTCTCCTTTAGTTGGGTATCGAATTCATTCAATTTATATATTTACCTGTTTTTCATCAGCATTAACAAGATAATCTATTTATTATTATTGAATCTAAAAAATTAAAGGTACTTTAGAGGAAGAAAATTTAAAATATCGGCATTTAAGCCCTGTCAGACCATTTTTATCCAAATAAAACCTACATGATATTAAAGCCCATTTAATTTTACATCGATATAGCGAGTTTAATCAAAATCGTCGGAACCGTTTTTGAGAAAATCGAAAAAAGGTGCAAAATGCATGGTATAAAGTGCCTCTTCTGGTAAGCTCATTTTGATGAAAAAAGTTTTGTCACGTCTCGGGCGTATAGTTGTCTTAAATATGAAATTTCAGTTTCATAGGACTTACCGTTTCCGCCCGGGAGTTACCACACACACACACAACACACACACACAGACCTTTTTGCGGGACTTGGTTATTTGGACTCAGGGGACCCTAAAACGTGTATTTCCGTTGAAAATGGAATTCGAAAATTTTCACGATCGCAATACTTTCCTTACTATATATAGTAAGTGAAAGTAATAACCATATTATCTTGTTAGCATTGATAAATAACAGCTAAATACCCATGTTGAGCAAATTGGAAAAACAACTAAGGGAGAAAACTGATTAAATATTTTTTTAATGCAATTTTTTGTTTTTGAACATAAGAGCAGTAATATACATGTATGATATACCGTTGGAAAGTTGAAGATTTTAGAAAAAAATATTATCTCATACACAAGCTTTTAAAAGTTAATAGAGTGATGAAAAACCCATAAAACTAAGTGATTACTTTATACAATAATATAATAGATTTTTTTTACAAAACACATGTTTCAATAGAAATTCTATTTAATTAATTCTTTAATGGTTTCACTCATTTTAATCTCTTACTGTATTTGAAAATTCTTTGATCGATTGTAAAAATGGAGATAAGTGAAAATCGTGTGTTGTCCGCACCAGATTTTTAAAAAATACAGACATAGATGACATGAAAGTTAAATAATTAATTACATTGAGTTTCGATAAAAACATGTAATTTATTAAATAATATATTATACTACTGATATATCTAGATAACAATTTCATATTTTTATTTTATAAGAAGAGAGAAAAAAAAAAAGAAAAATTATATTTTAATATTATTTAATCTAAAAAATACGTTTCTAACGAAAATAAATATAATTCTTAAATCCTTTTTACTTTCACTTACTATATATAGTAAGGGAAAGTATTGCGATAGTGAAAATTTTCGAATTCTAGTTTTTACCGGAAATACACATTTTAGGGTCCCCTGAGTGCAAATAACCAAGTCCGGCAAAAAGGTCTGTGTGTGAGTGTGTGTCTGTGTCTGTGTGTGTGGTAACTCCCGGGCGGAAACGGTTAGTCCTATGAAACTGAAATTTCATAATTAAGACAACTATACGCTCGAGACGTTATAAAATCTTTTCAACAAAATAAGCTTACCAGGCACTTTATACCATGCACAATGCATCTTTTTTCGATTTTCTCGAAAACGATTTTGTTTAAACTCGCTATATCGATGTAAAATTTAATATGCTTTAATATCATTTAGGTTTCATTCGGATTGACAGTGCTTAAATGCCGATATTTTAAATTTTCTTTCTCTAAAGTACCTTTAATTTTGTTGATTCTATAAAAATAACTATATTATCTTATTACCACCAATGAAAAACATTTAAATATCTAAATTGAATGAATTCGATACACAACTAAAGGAGAAAACAGAAAAACATATTTTTTTAATGCAATGTTTTGTTTTTGATCATAAGAGCACTAATATACACGTATGAAATACCGTTGGAAAGCTAAAGATTTTAGAAAAAAATAGTAATATAATAAATTTTTTAATAAAACACATGTTTCTATAGAAATTCCATTTAATTAATTCTTTAATGGTTTCACTCATTTTTATTTCTAACTGTATTTGAAAATTCTCTAATTGATTCTAAAAACCGAGGTAAGTGAAAGTCGTGTGTTGCCCGCACCAGATTTTTAAATTGATTTTAACAAATGGTGTAAGTAAACGTTTTATGTATTGTGTATATTATAATATATTGATAATACAGTGGATCGAAAAATTAATTACTTTTAATAATATCGTTTTACCTTCTAAGAATTAATTTTATGAGCATAAAACTAATTTAAGCAGTTCATAATAAATTAATCATATCTTGAATAAAAGAGAAATAGATTTAATTCGCCTGAGAAGTAATTTTAATCATCATTTAATTAACAATTAGAAAGGGTGTTTGTGAGAAAGGGATGACGTCGGGAGCGGAAGATAAATTCTACTAAAAGGAATTAGGTGGTATATACCAGCCTCGGGGGCCAACAACAAACAAACTGATACAAAAAGTAACAGATATAAATCGTCGAAGGGGGCGTGGTCTAGCGGGCCACGCCCACACTGACCCGCTTCGGCCATCTCCGCCCGATCTCACCCGATCTCGCTAGCTCGTAATACTAAGTAGCCCCATTACAGCCTTCATTAAAAGGTTAAAAGTTCATTAAACCATCTCTTTGTTTTTCTTTCTCATTTTCAAACTGACTCTTTTAAAAGAACTTCTCTTATTTCATCTTATTGTCTCGTTCGAGCGGAGAAATTTAGAGTATGATAAAGAGAAAGATTTTATTTGTTTAGGATTGTTTAAAAAATCTGGTGTGTGCAACACACGATTTTAACTTACATCCATTATTTATGTCAATTCAAGAATTTTTAAACAAATTTATAAACGAAAATATATTGTTAAAGAATTATTATTTTATTTATTTATTTAACGTCACTTTATGCTACTATGGCTAATCCGACGATGCTACAGTGGGAGTCCTAAATTTTGCCTATCCAGGTTTTATTAGGATAGGGATCTTTAACGAGTACCTGACATCGCACAGGCTCGGGACCACCTTTTAACGTCCCCTCCGAAGGACGGCATAACTAAGGATTTTTTACTCCCATTAAAAAATCCTAGGACCACCTGCGGGTTTGAATTTGTGGCCTTTGGCATAAGAGGCTGTTATGCTAACCACCCAGCTACAAGTGATCCCAATTAAAGAATTATTTAATATGATTTAAATAGAAACATGTGTTTTATTAAATACTCTATTATATTATTATCTACATCGACTTTTCATCACTCTCCGTTAACTTTTACTAGAGTATGTATAAGATAATACTTTTCCTAAAATCTTTAGTATTCCAACGGTATATTATACATGTATATTACTATTCTTAAGTTCAAAAACAAAATATTGCATTGAAAAAATATTTTTGCAGTTTTCTCGTTTAGTTTGATATCGAATTCTTTCAGCTTATATATTTACCTGTTTTATAGCAATGCTAATCAGACGATATGGTTAATTTTTTCGAATTTACAAAATTAAAGGTACTTTAGAGGAAGAAATTTTGAAATATCGGCATTATAGCCCCATCAGACTATTACAATCAGAATGAAACCTATGATATTAAAGCTCGTTCAATTTTACATGGACATAGCAAGTTTGATCAAATTCCATTTTTGAGAAAATCGTAAAAAGGTGCAAAATATATTGTATGAAGTACCACTTCCGGTCAGCTGATTTTAGAGAAAAAGTTACTCGGACATTTCAATCTTATAGCTTGTTTATTTATTTATTTAACGCCACTTTATGCTACTATGGCTAATCGGACGATGCTACAGTGGGAGTCTAAATTTTGCCTATCCAGGTTTTATTAGGATAGGGATCTTTAACGAGTACCTGACATCGCATAGGCTCGGGACCACCTTTTAACGTCCCTCCCGAAGGACGGCGTAACTAAGGATTTTTTACTCCCATTAAAAAATCCTAGGACCACCTGCGGGTTTGAACCCGTGACCTTTAGCATGGGAGGCTGTTACGCTAGCCACCCAGCTACAAATGATCCCCAATCTTATAGCTGTCTAAAATATGAAATTTCATTTTCGTACTCCCTTTCGTTTTCGCTCTGGACTTTTTTGGACTGTTTGGACCACAAACACACGGACACACAGACACACACACGCAGACACACACACACACACAGAACTTTTTTTCAGGACTTGGTCATTTAGCGTCAAGGGACCTTAAAACGTATATTATCGGTGAAAACTGGAAATCGAAAATTTTCACAATCGTAATACTTTCCCTCACTATATATTTTATACATAAGTAAGTGAAAGTAAAAATAAAGATGGATTATTTGTAATTTATACTTTCTTTGTCAAATAATGGATTTTAAAATAAGTTTGTTGCGTTTTTCAATATTTCAATTCAATCCTCTCTATGTATCTATAAAATTATTTTTACTTGATCAATAATGTTTATATATTATAAAAATCTGGTGCGGGCAAGACACGCCTTTCACTTACCGCCGTTGTTAAAAACGATTTAAGAATTTTCAAATAATGTTAGAGAGAAAAAAATGAAATTGTTATAGAATCAATTAAATTGAATTTCTTTAGAAACACGTGTTTTACTAAAAAATTGATTATATTATTATCTAAAACAAACAGTTTTGTCAGCTTTTATTCACTTTTAAAAGCTTGTGCATTAGATAATGTTTTTCTAAAATCTTTGATTTTTTAACAGTATATTATACATTTATATTATTGTTCTTGTATTCAAAATAAAAAAATTGCATTGCAAAATTTTTTTTTCAATTTTCTCCTTTAGTTTGGTATCAAATTCGTTAAACTTTTATATTTACCTTTTTTTTACCAATGCTAACAAGACAATATAGTTATTTTTATGGAATCTACAGAATTAAAGGTACTTTAGAGGAAGAAAATTTAAATTATCGGCATTTAAGCCCTGTTAGACTATTTCAATCAGAATGGAACCTACATGATATTAAAGCCCATTAAATTTTACATCAATAAAGCGAGTTTAATCAAAATCGTTACAGCCTTTTTAGAGAAAAGCGTAAATAGGAGCATAATGCATGGCATAAAGTGGCTCATCTGGTTAGTTGATTTTAATGAAAAAGTTTCTGTAACATCTCGGGCGTATATTCATCATAAATATGTAGTTTCAGTTTCATAGGTCTTTGAGTTTTCGCGAGGGAGTTACCACACACACACACCTTTTCGCAGGACTTGGTTATTTGGACTCAGGAGACCCTAAAACGTCGAAACTGGAATTCGCAAATTTTCAGGATCGCAATGCTTTTCCTCATTATATATTTCATATATAGGTAAGTGAAAGTAATAACAAACTGATGGTGTTATGCATATATACTAAACCAATACATTATTATATCACATAATTAATGAAGTGATATGTGTTTAGTACGTTTGTGTGGAAGATGTACATTTTTTAAGATTTTATTTATTGACATTAAAAATCATGGAGCTCCCACACCACGGCAGAGTATGCACTCTTTATTAATAACAATACGCATTTATGTAGGTTAATTTTAAAAATGAAAGGGATCAATCTCCAACGATTAATTATTATTTAATGTTCCAAATTTAATCCTAATTTTTATAACCAATTGTTATTCACAGAATGGATAAGATGAATCGTGTGACGTTCAAGGAATAATTATGATAAAATATAAACATCTATTTTTGTGAGACCAATGTGTGCTGCGTGTCTTTTCGCTATCATTCCTTGAACGTCCTGAACATCTGATCTGAAAATGCAGTCAACTATTCGATATTTATTCTCGATTCCGAATCGACCTATCAATTTAACTTCAGTACCCCCTACCTCAGACTTACACTATAAATGTACACCTGCCCTACAACAGTAACTTCACTTCGATCTTCAGCAACTGGTGCCATTTGTATTCCAACACAGGCTCTTCGCCTACAATTGTACTCGAACGCATCTTATGAACACTGTAGCATTGTTTGTGGTATGTTTAACGTCACTTTATGCTTCTATGTCTAATCGGACGATGCTACAGTGGTAGTCCTAAATTTTGCCTATCCAGGTTTTATTAGGATAGGGATCTTTAACGAGTACCTGACATCACACGAGCCCGGGACCACCTTTTAACGCCCCCTCCGAAGGACGACATAACTAAGGATTTTTTACTCCCATTAAAACATCCTAGGACCAACTGCAGGTTTGAACCCGTGACCTTTGGCATAGGAGGCTGTTATGCTAGCCACCCAGCACACTGCAGTATTGTCTTCTACTAATAATTTAACTTCCAAGATATTTATTTATGTATTCTCCAAAATAAATTTATTTATACGATAACTTAATAAATAGGGCCATGTTAGAATCTTGGAATGTATGTTATTCCAAATATCCAGTCCCATATTTGGAATAAAATACATAATAATAATAATAATAGGCTTACCGAACCCGAAGATTCGATGCCGATACCACCAAACTCCGCCTGCACAGACTCGTCCAATGTTCACCGTTCAAGCCCGAGCCCCCGTGATCAGTTTTAACGCAATCCTCCCATCGACGTTTCGGCCTACCTTTCGGACGCCTACCAGTCGGATCAGCGAATACCAACTTTCTCGAAATTCGATCCTCACCGAGCCCAACAACTTCACTCACCCATTTGAATCTCCGCGATGCAATCAACTCAATTATATTCACAGGGTACAAGCTCCGCAATTCCGCGTTGTGCAACCTTCTAAACTCCCCAGTGGCCTCATCTCTCTTCGGACCAAATATTTTACGCAGTACCTTATTTTCGAAACCCTTAAGCCGTTGTTCATTCTTCAAAGTAAGCGGCCACGTTTCACATCCGTCGGAACAATAATAGTTTTATAAATTCTAACCTTACGTTTTTAGACAGAAACCGCGAGCTAAGTAATTTAGCAACTGAATAATAACACGCATTTCCCACCTTTAACCGGGACTTTATTTTGAAGAAAATACATGCGCTAAATAAATCTATATGAGTAGAGTGCTTAATGTTTATGCAATGTCTTTCTTTGGACTTTGAAGATGTGTAAAATGTTAAAATAAGGTAATTCAGGGGACCATATTTGTTTGCAGGTATAATTTAATATAGTGTAACAAAAAAACAAAAAAAAAAAAAAACACTTTTATTAAACAACTTTGGCTCTACAAACTTTGAAATCTATTGCTATATTAGGATTATAATAATTGATATTTGAGAAAAAAGAGTGTCCCTCTTACTGGACATATCCGTATCAGATGGTCTTATCATTTCATTGCCCTTTTTCCTTCATTTATGTTGTCTTCAAACTTCTTCTTTGCTTTTTTTCCACAAGTGTACAATTCTCATGCATCCTCATTCATTTTTAAAGAGAGTAAAAAATCCTTGGTTATGAGATATCGTTTCAACCAGTTAAACCTCCGTTGTTAAAATCAATTTAAGAATTTTAAAATAAATTTGGAGATAAAAAATAATCTGGTGCGCGCAACAAACGACTTTCAATTGCCTCCTTTATTTATATAAATTCAAGAATTTTTAAACAAATTTATATACGAAAATAATTTGTTAAAGAATTATTTAAATTGGGTTTAAATAGAAACATGTGTTTTATTAAATAATCTATCATATTATTATCTTCGACAATCATTTTGTTTTATCGGCTTTTCATCACTCTCCGTTAAATTTTACAATAGTATGTATAATATAATATTTATTCTAAAATTATTAGCATTCCAACGGTATATTATACATGTGTATTACTGTGAAATGTCATTTTTTTTTCTGTTTTATAATTAATAGAACATCAGAATGTTAAAATTGTATAGATTTTTTTCTGTACCCTCGAAAATAATGGAGATCCAAGCAAATATATAGGCGAAATTTCAATATAGTTTTCCTTTTCTTTTTATTCGTCGACGATCAGTATCCTAAAACTCAATATTATTTTTTTTTATCTTAAAAAATAAATGAGTTATAAGCGTATTTATGGGTAAAATTTCAATATTTTATTTTATTTTTGTTACTATAAATTATTCGCGGTTGCTTGATTAAAAAACTCTAATCATTTTTTTTTCTATCTTAAGAAATAACTGATTTATTACATTAAATCGTATTTAATCGGCTGTCATTTTAAAACTAATCGGCGAATATCAACGTCAAGGTGTTAGGATCATCGTTAGATGGACTAGTATTTTTGTGGCGAATTTAAAAAAAATGGTTCACAGTATTTTTAGAAAATATGCGGACAAAGGGATTTTTTTTTATTCGTCTTATATCATGAAACGCAAGCCTTGAAATTTTGAGGCTTAAATTCCGCTATTTTAAATTTTCTTCCCCTAAAGTACCTTTAATTTTGTAGATTCAATAAAAATAACTATATTATCTTGTTAACGCTGATGAAAAACAAGTAAATATATAAATTGAATAAATTCGATATCCAACTAAAGGAGAAAAGAAAAAAAATATTTTTTTAATGCAATTTTACGTTTTTGAACATAAGAGCAGTAATATACATGTATGATATACCGTTGGAAAGCTAAAGATTTCTGAAAAATTATTATCTAATGCACAAACGTATTAAAGTTAATAGAGAGTGATGAAAAGCCGATAAAACTAAGTGATTATTTTAGATAATAATGTAATAGATTTTTTAATAAAACACGTGTTTCTATAGAAATTCCATTTAACTAATTATTTAATGGTTTCACTCATTTTATCTCTTAGTGTATTCGAAAATTCTTTAATCGATTCTAAAAACGGAGGTAAGTGAAAGTCGTGTGTTGCCCGCACCAGATTTTTTTTTATTGATTACAAAGGTCATTATGAAAAAAATAATAAACCAAAAAGATAATTGATTATGTTAGTAGAAGAAGATGAGTTTTTGTTTTGTTCCATGTTATTATCTTTCCGATATTTACTATTAGTGTAGATTTTCGCGGTAGGAATCCTCCTCCAGATTATAGATTTTTTTTTCTCTCTCTAGCTGCCTCGATAATTTATCCTCTGTGGAGATTACGGCCTCCATTACTACAGATATAGTAGCGAGACGATCGGAGGCGGTGGGAGGTAGCGGGAGGTGGAGGTGGAGGGGGGGCGGTGAAATCGATAGCGGAGGGGGCCAC
Organism: Piezodorus guildinii; assembly: GCA_023052935.1. NCBI lineage: Eukaryota > Metazoa > Arthropoda > Insecta > Hemiptera > Pentatomidae > Piezodorus > Piezodorus guildinii. The sequence goes on along the minus strand of CM041296.1, from coordinate 137,177,372 downwards.
CCAGAGGCAGTAGTAGAGGATGGCCCTCGACGAAGAGCCGAAGCGGAGCGGGCGGACCTCGTTCTGCATCGAGGCCTTACTATCCGACTCGAGAGCCAGCTCGCAGGGCTCCATCAGCCCCGGCTCCGAGCCGCCTCCAGCCAACTTCCAGCCGCAGTCCGCCTTCCAGCCACCGCTCTACAAGAAGCAGAGCTCGCTACAGCAGCTGCAGCTGGAGTGGCTAGCCACCACCAGGATGCTGTACGCCGCCCCCAGGCTGCATCTACCTGGTGAGTACTGTTATTGTATTATAGTGAGTACTATACTACTAAGGGTTTAGTCAATAGTCTATAAGGGTGCGATATAGGAGGAGGCTAGTGGGCTACAGGAACCAGAGAGTGATACATATAGGGGGTGTTTGTCTCCTAAAGGCCCCCTTCACACGATCTTTCAAAAAGGATGGTTTGGAAGGGCGGTTCGACACGTCGCACAGTGGAAAATATGACCGATTTATTTGGATAAAATTCTAAAACTTATCCATATTTAACCTTTATGGTCCCAGATTACGGAAAAAATTATAAAAACTAATTAAGGGTCATCCATAGCGTAGTTGCTAGCATAACAGCAAATCTGCAGGTGGCCATAGGATTTTTAACGGGAGTAAAAAATCCTTAGTTATGCCGTTCTTCGGAGGGGACGTAAAAACGTCGTCCTGAGCCTGTGCGATGTATAGTACTCGCTAAAGATCCCTATCCTAATAAAACCTGGATAGGCAAAATTAAGGACTCCCACTATAGCATCGTCCGATTAGCCATAGTAGCATAAAGTGACGTTAAACGAATAAACAAACGAACAAACATAAAAACTAATTTTTTGACACGGTTGGCGAGCGCACAGTGGTCAAACATCAAATTTATTTGCTAAAATCTAAAACTTTCCTACATTTTACGTTTCAAGCCCCTAGAATGGGGAAAAATAATATTAAAAAATCTAATTATGGCTCGGAGTTGCTAAAACCTGCTAATAATAATAGATTTATTTATATCGTATAGGAAATTCTTGAAATTATAGGTTGTAAAACATTTGATTCGGAGTGTTGTGTATGAAAAAAAATATGTATCACCCAAAACGCAAAAAATAGCAAAAACTCTTTGTAATATCTAAAGACTAGAAGGACTGATGAAACAAATCCTACAAACAAATCCTTGGGATAACTTGGGGGTTATATAGTTTTTCGTTATTGAATAGGAGCATACATTTACAAATTGCTAAATTAACTCTACAGGTGAGATTGCAATGTATATTCAATAACGAGTTTGGAAATACAATGTCTTACCTGTCTCAGCAATGTCCATTGTTAAATAAAAGCAAAAAGACTTTGCTCTAAATACAACTCGAACACAATAAATGACCATCGAATAAAGATAATCCCACTGCCGGTTATTAGGCACTAGTGTGAACAGGAATGATTCACTCATTTACTATTTATTTGTAAACACGGTATGACGGGAAATATTAGAATTAAGGGTCTTGCCAACTAATAGTAAAAAGGTTAAGCACTGGAAAATCTCAAACTTTTTTCCACCTAAATTGGTGATTTTGCCCACTGTGCATCGTTCAAAACCGATGACAAGAACGATTGAGGGCCAAAACCGTCGTGTTAGGAGGACGGTTCCGCGACTTGGCCGAGACAGAAAAAAAATAGGACTTTTCTGAGAATTCTCACAGTTTATTCATTTATGACGATAATTCTTCATTTTTCAAACTTATTTAATTAATTAAATAAAATGGCCATTAAACGTATACAATTAAAATTAAATGAATTAATTTAGACAAAATATAGTCCCACTTATAATGAAAAAAAATATAATGAAGCAACATTTAACTTAACTGAAGAAATATTAACAACAATATTTTTTATAAAACATCCTTCTAGGTTTTTTATAAAATATATTGGAAGGACGGTTCTGCGACCTGGCTAAGACAGAAAAAAAACTGACGGTTATATTTTTTATAAAATGTATATTCTTTTTAAAAATTACTTTCTGGCTTCCTCATTAAAATAAATAATAACTATTAAGCTATTATTATTATTTTTGTGAACAAACAAACCTTCAAAGAAGACCCGTTCTTCATTTTTTTCGGTAAACAAATATGCCGCTGTTGATAGAATTTAAGTAATTAATAGTCATAATTTTTTATTTAGATTATATCATGTAAATTTATAAAGAATCAAATATAAATATAAATTATTTAAAGAATAGATAAATCAATGAATATAAAACCAATTCTAGTATTTAGGTGTACATTAAATATCCCTGTACGTTGTGAGATCCTCAGAATTATATAGTTTAATTATTATTGTAATGATTATTAATTTTAGAATCATTGTTATTATAATAATTAATGTGAACATTAATATAACATCTTGTGAATTTTATTGCCCTGTTTATTAATAAAATTAGGAATAATTGATCGATTTAGAAGTTGAAATTGATCGTCTCCTTTTTTTTTTTTCACTTACTATATATAGTAAGGGAAAGTATTGCGATCGTGAAAATTTACGAATTCCAGTTTTCAACGGAAATACACGTTTTAGGGTTCCCTGAGTAAAAATAATCAAGTCCCGCAAAATGGTCTGTGTGTGTGTGTGTGTGTGTGTGTGACTCCCGGGCGAAAACGGTAAGTCCTATGAAACTGAAATTTCATATTTATGACAAATATACGACCGAGACGTTATAAAACGTTTTTAATCAAAATGAGCTTACAGAAGAGCCACTTTACCATGCATTTTGCTCAAAAACGGCTCCAACGATTTCGATTAAACTCGCTACATCGATGTAAAATTCAAAGGGCTTTAATATCATGTAGGTTTCATTCTGATTGAAATAGTACGACAGGGCTTAAATGCCGATATTTTAAATTTTCTTTCTCTAAAGTACCTTTAATTATGTTGATTCTATAAAAATACCTTGTTACCACTGATGAAAAACAGGCAAATATATAAATTGAATGAATTCGATACCCAACTAAAGGAGAAAACTGAAAACATATTTTTTAAATGCAATTTTTCGTTTTTGAGCATAAGAACCAGTAATATACAGGTATGGTATACCGTTGGAAAGCTAAAGATTTCATGTTTAACAAATAATAGATTTATACTAACTTTTATTTAAGTTAAAATATAGAGAAGACATGTTTCAATAGAAATTCAATTTAATAAATTCTTTAATAGTTTCACTAATTTTAACTGCTTAAATGCAGATATTTTAATTTTTTTTCCTCTAAAGTACCTTTAATTTTGTTTATTCATAAAAATAAGCATATCACCTTACTACCATTGACAAAAACAGGTAAATTTATAAGTTGAATAAATTCGATATCCAACTAAAGGAGAAAACTGAAAAAAATATTTTTTTAATGCAATTTTTTCACCGATTTGTCATCGCCGGACGCTCCAAGTAGTTTTAACACGGAGTGATGAAAAAAAAAACTTACTGAATCTCATAGATAATAATATAACATATTATTTAATTAAAAACATATCTTTCTATAAAAATCAAATGTAAATAATTCTTTAACAATTTATTTTTGTTTTTCGAAAGTCGTGTGTTGCGCGCACCAGATTATTTATTATATATATATTATATATATATATATATATATATTTGTGTGTGTGTGTGTGTGTGTGTATATGTATAATTTTATTTGACATTTTTGGGGTTTTAGGTCTTTAACAATTACTTCTTAATTTACTTTATTTGACGTTTCGATCCTCCGTCTCAAACATAGGGTCCTTTTCAAAACAAAGAATTTTATTGAGCACCGTCACACCACTCAGGCTAACTAAAAGGCACTCCTAGGCTAACTAGAATTACTAAGTTTTATTTTTTATTGTGAGATTCTTAATTTTGACCAGTGAAAGTTATAAACACATACCACTAACAAGAAGCCATTCGTAATTAATTTATAACAACGGTTGAGCTTTAAACATAATCGTTGTGTATCATTGTAACTTGTTATCAATATTAACACGATTATAAATGGCTTAACTACTGATAATATTCTGGTTACTTATCGGCTTTGGTTAATTATTATTTTAACATCTTGTGCGTGTAATCGAAATTTAGGTATCTCTTTTCTAATCTTTAAAATACTCCGAGTAATTAACGATGATTATTTCTCACTTTCTTAAACAGAAGTAAAATTATTAAAAAAATGTTCAAATCCACCTGTTTCTTTATTTATTTTTTTTTCTGGTTATAAGCTCATGTTTTATTGAGATAACATAGTAACGCCATACGTTGTGAGATTACCGTATTTAAATAAGGATTTAATCAGAATGTTAATTTTTTCCCGCATTTTTCTCTCATTTCTTCAGGAAATAAAGTAGTTCAAAACATGTAAAAGTCATCGTAGATGGGTGGCGGTGTTTCTTAAATTCTAAAAAATATTTTCTTTAAAAAAAATATATTTATTGGTATTAACAACTGTATAATAAAATACATTTAGTAAATTTGATACAAGATTATATTGCCATGAATCACATGTAAGGGATACTACCCGTTGGCAGCTCTCCAAAAACTATGCTAAACTAGAAGGTCTCGGGACCATCTTCTTTTCAGACGCATCGGAGGATTATCAGGGATTGTAGAGGAAGCAAGGATTGAAATTAGTGGGTTAGAGTGGGAATGGAGTTCCTGGCCTGGTTCGCTTCAGGTCAGCGACATAGGAAACATTAAGGTTTTTATGGAGGAGTTTATTTGTGACAAAATAAGTAGCATTAAGGATTTTTCGAAGGAGTTTTAATTGTAAGGATTGAAGACGAGAAGAATTTGATGGTTTAGTAGAGCCCCAAATCTCTACTCTGTACGTCCATATCGGTCTTATGATAGTCATGTAGATAAGTCTTTTGTACTTAGAAGAAGGTTTGAGCGTTTGTCAAGTAAGTGTTGAAATAGTCGAAAACGTCGGGCAGTAAGACGATTGTCAAGTTGCAGTCCTAGATATCGGATCTGTTCAACTGGGACAAGAGGGATTTAAATCAGGATGAAACCTATATGATATAGTGAGTTAAATCAAAATTGTTAGAGCCGTTTTCGAGAAAATCTTTAAAAGGTGCAAAATGCATGGTATATAAAGTGGCTCTTCTGGTAATCTGATTTTCATGAAAACGTTTTTGTGACGTCTCGGGCGAATATTTGTCTTAAATATGAAATTTCAGTTCCGTACGACTTTTTGTTTTTGCGCTAGACTTACCACACACACACACACACGCGCGCGCGCAGACACACAGACCTTTTTTCGGGACTTAGTTATTTGGACTCAGGGAACCCTAAAACGTGTATTTCCGTTGAAAACTAGAATTCGAAAATTTTCACGATCGCACTAGTTTTCCCTACTATATATTAAAAATTAATAACAAAAAATGATGAAGTATTATAGAAAATATATAGTAATGAAACATTTGTACGTTGTAAGTATTTGACAGTGTAAAATAATTTATTATCACCATATTTCACGATATTTCACCAACCTGTTCTCTCGCGTTGTAGTGCATCATTTAAAAGGGAGTAATCTTGGAGCATTAAATTACCAAAAATAGGGGCAAGATACCGCGACAATGTTTCGCAGGTTTTAGACGCTAGTTTATGGAGACCCTCCTGGGGCATACCCAGCCTCTATAAATTTACCACTTAAAATTAAAGTTACTACTTAATACTTTAAAATTGGGAGAAAAACCTGGCGGCTGAGCGTGATCTAGGCCTATTCACCTACTTGCACAGCCGTTGGCCTTGATAGGATTCATATATGTACTGAACCAAAGACCCTTCTTGTGGAGATACATGAATGTTGTGTGATGCAATTACCAGATTTAATGTCTTCTCCTAATAAACTCATATCTTAAACAGCTCTCTTAAATCCTACCTTGTTGCAGTTACCAAGCTACATTACTTGACCATTTGGTGGCGGAATAGTTTTATCCGATCCTTACACACACCAAGATCAACATCGCAAGGCATTGAAATTCATTGCTAGCCGACAATCGAATCTAATTCTAACCGGATAAGATTAACATAATTCCGAATCCAATATATGGCCCGGGTATTTACTAACCAAATACAGATGGCGCGCTGTCACTGTTCCACCATCTGTGAAGTCTTCGGAAGGGTGTCTGGCCTAGCCTGGAGTTGTTTTTTTTTGCTTAGATATACATTTATTTTATTTTATAGTAAATCTCAAGTTTAGACAAAAGTTGGTTTATTTATTTCATGTATACTTATGCTTTATGCTGCTGAGGCTAATCGGACGATGCTACTGAGGGATTCATAACTTTTGCCTATTCAGCTTTAAGTGGGGTAGGGATCTTTAACGAATACCTGACATCGCACAGGTCCGGGACCACTTTCTACGTCCCCTCCGAAGGACGGCATAACAAAGGATTTTTTACTCCCATTAAAAAATCCTAGGACCACCTGCGGGTTTGAACCGGGACCTTAGGCATAGAAGGAAGTTATCCTAACCACCATGCTACAGGTGGCCCGGTTTTTGACTATTAAAAACATAAAGGAGCTTGCGCATTAAAATATATTTGTTCCAGAAGTAATGCCTCTCGTGCGCACCTGTCCTCTAGACAGGTGTAATGGTTGCAAAACCCCCTTTTTTTTCTTTTTTTTTTGTAAATTATTTTTCTTTTGGTTCTTAGTTTAATTAGAGATAGAAAGAAAAACCCTGAACAACGGCTGTGCAAGGAGGTGATTTGGTCATGATAACTCTAAATATCCCCGTACTTAGCCGTTGTCATAGAAACAATATAAATCTAAGACCCTTCATGGGTTGTGATAAAGGTATTTTATAACACCTTCATTTTATGACGTCAGTAAATGATTATAGACATTTACAATTGTATATAATACAATACAAGTAAATGCGCAATAGTTGAATTATAGGCATGATATGATCTATATGATATGATTATTTAATTTAGAAGATCTAGAGGCCAAATTCTTTTCAGAGGCCTCGGAGGATTATCGAGAATATACAGATTACAGAGATATATGATAGAGTACGAAGTAGTAGGTTTGAGTGGGCTGGTAGTTTGTAATTTAAAACGGTATGTCTATTTCGGGATGAGTCTGCAACTAATGGGATATTAGTTTTTTATGGGTGGTTTTATTGTGACAAAATAAGACAAATTTAGGATTTTTCTAAGGGTTTTGGATTGCAAGGATTGGATCGGGAGAAATTTGATGGTTAGTTGCTAGTTCAATCCCATACGTCAGTCTGGGTCCATACTGTCAGGTCTGTTGATGATAATATAAATTTGTTTTTGTATATCTGTACTTGCGAGCAGTTTCTTGTCGTTTCAGTCTAGTATGAGGATACCAAGTGAAGTCAGTCGTACGACGAAATGTATAGGTAATTTGATGGGATTTATTAGGATTGATTTTAATTCTCCATTTTAACACCAATGGTTTGACTACTCCACTTGGATGCAAAAGATGGGTCATTATTAACGGATAACAAGCATATGTCATCGGCAACAAACAATATCAGATGTATAAATATAATAAAGGATTGGACCAAAGATGCTACTTTGAGGTACACCTATAGCCTGAGAAAAAAAAAGGGTCAGTATGAAAGGTTACTTTTTCTTTTGAAAGTTCTATTTTTAAGATAAGGATGAATTAATAGGAAGTATTTAGAAGAGAAGATTTAACGACGTTTGTATAGCAGTCCTGGAAGCCAAACTCGATCAAAAGCCTGTTCTACGTCAAGAAAGGCTTCAGTGCAATACATTCTGCGCGCCCATGTTGATGATATAACATCCACCACACAGTGACACTGCTGTGGAATGGGATGTTTGAAATCTAAACTGGTGGTCAGGAATCACATGGTTCAGATCTAGGATTGTATATGAACTCTTTTGAAGAGGTTTTTTTTTAGAATTATATTTATAATGGGCAAAAGGAAAATAGAACGGTAGGAGCATGGATTTTCTTGTCGCTTTTCAGGTTTTGGTACCATTTTGATTTTGGATAGTTTCGTAGGATCTGCAAAATTAATGGAACGGAGTGTAGCATTATATAGTTTGGTAAGAAAGGGTACTGCCTTAGTTTTCAAGTTAAATTAGTATGTTGTAGTTTTTGTTGTTGATAGGAAAGGAAAAGAAATCTTTACATTTACAACCCATGAAGGTTCAGGGTTCAGTATATGTCAGGTCATACTGTTTCGCGGACAACGGCTGTGTAAGAAGGTGATTCGTCCATCACGCTAAGCCACAGATGAAATTACAGAATAAATATCTGGTAGGTCAAAAAGGGGTTAACTCAGTGATAAGGCCCTGTAGTAGACAAATATTTAAAATTCGTTTCATTCATTGTTTTAACATTCGTTTTAACTGTTAGTTATAGTAGGATTCATTATCTATTTTCGTAATAGTGTTAAACAAAGGTTTATAAATTTAAAGGATATTAATGTATTCTCAAATACTTCAAATATACTTCTGGTCTTGAACTGAATAGATAGTTATCGGTAATTTTATAAGATTGCCCACATCATCTTCGAAGCGGTCACGAAGAGATGAATCGAAAACCGCACTGTCACGTGACAGGACATTACCGGATGTAATGTAGTTTTGATTAGGAGACGTAAATGACATGATGATGAAGTGATTGGAGCGTTTTAGGCAGGATTAGTTTTGATTTCGAGAAGTCAGGAGCCTGTTTGTATTTAGATGTCTGCCTCGCTGAGGTTGTCAGTTGTCGTGAGTCAGCCATCTTGAGCTAGGATAAACATGTCTCTGCTTCGTTATTTTACTTACAATAAGTAAATTGATAAATAAATTACTAGTGAAATTTAATAATATAAGTTAATTAATGAGAGAAAGAGAGAGTGCGGAAAATAACAATTATTAATAAGATTCAGCGCTTAGTTTCTATTTACTTTTTCAACCTTTCTTTCTCGTCATATTCCTGTATATTTCCGTTGATCCTTCCTTTCGTTACCTTACCACAATGGTTCTCAACATAAAGAATACCGTTTTATAGAGAATTAAATTTTTTACAAAATGAAATAAGAATCATTGAAATTGGTCAAGGAATAGCTGAGATATTGCGTTTTGAAATCAGCGGTAGTGATATGATATTATCCTTTGAATTATTACTTTTCATATTACTTAATTAATACCTATATAAACAGTTATACCCAAATATGGTTATTTGGAAATAATAAACCATTGTGTAATAATTTGCAGCGTTTTTTGTCATCATTTCAATGGCAAGAACCCCGTATATCCTTAAAATATAATTCTAAATATTAGACATATATTTAGATAATCAGTAGACTAATCCATATCACGTACATTATGCGAAATACTGCTACGGAAACTAATGGAGAAATCGAGATTGCGAAAAAAGAGGCTGGCTATAAAATTAAGTTCAATCCGCGAAACATTGATTTACTAAAATTTGCAAGACTGCTATCAAGGAAATGAACTATTGTTCATTATCTGGGGTCACCTGTAGTATGGTGGTTAGCATAACAGCCTTCTATGCCTACGGTCATGGGTTCAAACCTGCAGGTGGTCCTAGGATTTTTTAAAGGGATTAAAAAGTCCTGGGTTCTGCCGTACTTCCGTGATGACATAAAAGGTGGTCCCGAGCCGGTGCGATGTCAGATTCTCGTTAAAGATCCCTATCCTAATTAAACCTGGATAGGAACAATTTAGGACTCCTACTGTATCATCGTCCGTTTGGTTACAGTTACATAAAGTGACGTTAAATAAATAAACAATGTTCATTATCTGTCCTAAATGCTAATTATTATTAAAGCTAATTACATATTGGTCGTAAATGACCTATTTCAAGGTTGTAGTTCTGCATTAGTAGTCACTTGGAGTTATATCACTTTAAAATTTTAACTTTTTTCTGTATAGGATATGTCCGGATCGTATTAAAAGGCAAAACTTCACAAATAATTTTCATCAAGGTAATTTAAAATCACATCGCACCTCGTGGCCCCTATGACATCGTTTACCTTGAAAACCTAAAATCCATTAACATCCATACAGATTATGACGGATACTGACACTACAATTTATTGGGTTGTAAAATAATTTCGTATAGATTTTTATTGGTGATTTCAATAAAACTTCCGATTCTATAAATATTTTTAATCAATTATATTCTGCGATATCCCGTGTCGTAGAGTGAGGGTTGTCTGTGACCAATGCTTGAATTTGGTCATCAACAGTTGTAGGACGACTCGAGCGATTTGCGTCTTCCAAGTCACAATTTCAAGTACTCAACCGAGCAAATCACTTACGGACGTTGCTTCCTTCTGAGGCTTCATCGCCATACACATTACGAATTGAGTATTTTTGTATTTCCTTTTTGGAAACAAAAAAATTCATTAAATGACGAAAATGTTTTTGTTTTTTCTTTTACTAAGCAAAATACCACTTAAAGATAAGAGAGATTCCTTTTTTAGAATATCATTGACCATTGACCAATTTTTAAATTTTATTTTAAGAAATTTACAACTGTATTATATCAATATAACAAGTAAATAGGCTTGATATATGATTAGAAACCATGGTAGTCCTGTGAAGAAACTACTAATTGGTAACACTCCAATGTCTAATTTATTTTAGGAGGTCTCAGGGCCATCTTTTTTTAAGGCGCCTCGGTGGGTTGTCGGGAATAAATATGGAGGAGAGGTCATGGATAAACGGGTTTGAGTGGGCAGGTAGTTTGGAATAAAAAGTGGTATATCTGTAACGGGCCAAGTCTTTAACAAATGGGATATTTAGGTCTTTATGGATGATTTTATTAGTAACAAAGTAAGGAGCATTGAGGATTTTACGAAGGATTTTAGACTGCAAGGATTGGAATTCGATGGTTTGGTAGACCCCCATAGCTCAATGCCATAGGTCCAAATAACCCTGATAATTGTGATATAAATGGGTCTTTTGTAGTAAGTAGGAAGTTTTGAGCGTTTGTCGAGTAAGTGTTGTAGTAATCTGCGAGCAGTTTCCTGTTGTTTCAGTCTAGTATGAGGATTCCATGTTAGGCGTTTGTCGAGGTGGAGTCCTAAGTACCGAACCTGTTACACAGGAGTAAGTAGGATATTGTTAAAGGATACGGTGGGGCAGGAAGTCATATGTTTACGACGTAGAGTGAAGGTGATTTGATGGGATTTATTAGGATTTATTTTAATTCTCCAGTTTTGACACCATTCTTCAATGGCTGATATTGACCAATTAAACACGATTTTATAAACACAGAGAGGATTAAATTAAAAAACCGAAAAACGCTATGTACTTATTTTATAATCCAATCTCGATAGATTATATATATATATATATATAATATATATATATATATATATGTATATATATATATATATATATATATATATATATATATATATATATATATAAAACATGATCTGTCTCTTATAGGCTTTCTCTTAATGAGGTGATGGAGTAACCTGCATGTAAACCTTACTGTACATGTAAATGTTACTACTCGTATATAACGTAGGCATCCAAGATTTGCAAAAAAAAACCAAAAAAAAAAAAAACCTAATGAGTGTAATATCCAGTCTATTCGATTTTTTGTGTTGTGATTTTTTCATTCAATGACCTTTCATGAGATGTAAGAGTACGGATTTATTTAATTAACTAATTAAGTATGTTGACCCGGTATTGATACTATTAGTATCACACTGCTACCTGATTTTACTTTCATTTACTATATATAATAAGGGAAAGTATTGCGATCGTGAAAATTTTCGAATTCCAGTTTTCAACAGAAATACACATTTTAGGGTCCCCTGAGTCCAAATAACCAAGTCCTGCAAAAAGGTCTGTGTTTGTCTCCCGAGCGGAAACGGTAAGTTCTATGAAACTCAAATTTCATATTCAAGACAAATATACGCCCGAGACGTTACAAAATCTTTTTCATCAAAATGAGCTTGCCAGAAGAGCCACTTGATACCATGCATTTTGCACCTTTTTTCGATTTTCTCAAAAACGGTTCCGACGATTTTGATTAAACTCGCTATTTCGATGTAAAATTTAATAGGCTTTAATATCATGTAGTTTTTATTCTGATTAAAATGGCGCGACAGGGCTTAAATGCCGAATATTTTAAATTATCTTCCCCTAAAGTACCTTTAATTTTGTAGATTCTATAAAAATAACTATATTATTTTGTTATCACTGATGAAAAACAAGTAAATATATAAATCGAATGAATTCGATACCAAACTAAAGGAGAAAACAGAAAAAATATTTTTTTAATGCAATGTTTCGTTTATGAACATAAGAACAGTAATATACATGCATGATATACCGTTTGAAAGCCAAAGATTTTAGAAAAAATATTATCTCATACTCAAGCTTTTAATAGTTAATAGAGAGTGATGAAAAGAAGATAAAACTAACTGATTATTTTAGATAAAATATAACAGTTTTTTTAATAAAACACATGTTTCTATAGGAATCCAATTTAATTATTTCTTTTATCTCTAACTGTTTGTTTATTTATTTAACGTCACTTTATGCTACTATGGCTAATCGGACGATGCTACAGTGGGAGTCCTAAATTTTGCCTATCCAGGTTTTATTAGGATAGGGATCTTTAACGAGTACCTGACATCGCACAGGCTCGGGACCACCTTTTAACGTCCCCTCCGAAGAACGGCGTAACTAAGGATTTTTTATTCCCATTAAAAAATCCTAGGACCACCTGCGGGTTTGAACCCGTGACCTTTAGCATGGGGGCTTTTACGCTAGCCACCCAGCTACAAGTGATCCCATTATCTCTAACTGTATTTGAAAATTCTTTAATTTATTTCAACAACGGTAAGTGAAAGTCGTGTGTTGCCAGCACCAGATTTTTTTTATTTCATTTGATTCAATTAGAATCTACAATTTAGCGTATAGTTTTTTTTTTTTTGGGCAGATAAAAAAATTTAATTAGGTTTTGTCACCCATATTATCACCTAACTACCACCACAGTCCTACGCAGGGCGATCAAACGATAGAGTTTTAATGTAGCTATCATGAAAGCAATGTAAATGAGCGATACGGTGACTATCGGTTACTTTGATTACCACACCTGCCCAGACCAGCCGATGTTGACCCGACGCACACACTGACCATATGCCACTGCAAACACTACTAACTGATAACTGATGGAGTGCTCTTTATACTTACTGACACATTATCTATTCATAACGGCTTCTATTTTTTAATTAGTAGAAAAAGGGCGTTAAAAAATAAATATATATTTCCCTGATAAATAAAAAAATCTGGTGCGCGCATAACACGACTTTGACTTACCTCCGTTGTTATAATCAATTTGAATAGTTTTTTAGAATTTTTAAATACACTTATATTGGGTTGTGTCACATGAAATGTCCGTTATCAAGGTAAAGTATTTTTATTAAAAATACGATATGAAAACAAGATAAGTTTATTCGAAGTATTTACCTTCTTTCCCTACAAATTTTTCCCAACGTGACACCAACTTTTTTATCCCCGAACTGTAAAACTCTGAGCTTTGGAGACAAGTCGGGAGAATATGGTGGGTGCGGAAGAACTTTCAAACGCCTAGCCCAGTTCTGTCAATTTTTGCACGGTACGTTTTGAAACATGGGGTCTTGCTGCCGCTCAGTGAGATCATGAGGCACCCATGTATCGAGCTTTTTTACGTTCCTAATACACTTTAAATGTCTGGAAATGGTAGACGCACTTCCAAAATCCTTTATGTATTTCGTAAACTATAAAAACGGACATTTCATGTGAAACAACCCAATAGATAAAAAACAAATTGTTAAAGAATTAAGTGCATTAAATTTCAAAAGAAACATGTGCTTTATTAAATAATCTATTAAATTTTTATCTATGACAATCAGTTAGTTTTATGGCTTATTACAACTCTTTATTAACTTTTACTATTTTGTGTATAAGATAATAATTTTTCTAAAATCTTTAGCTTTCAACGGTATATTATACGTCTATATTACTGTCCCTAACACCAAAATTGAATAAAAAAATATTTTGGGGTTTTCTCTTTCAGTTGGATATCGTATTCATTCAAATTATATATTTATCCGTTTTTTATGAGTACTAAAAAGATGATGTAGTTATTTTCATAGATTCAACAAAATGAAAGGTTCTGTAGAGGAAGATAATTTTAAAAATCGACATTTGAGCCCTGTCAGACTATTTTAATCAGAATGAAACTGATATGATGCTAAAGCCCATCAAATTTTACATCTATGAAGCGGGTTTATTTAACATCGTTAGAGCCGTTTTTGAGAAAATCGTAAAAAAGGTGCAAAATGCATAGTATATTCACCATTTCTTCACATCATGCCCAGCCTACTCCTCCTACCGCTCAACCATCATACCAGCCATACATAGCCCAGTTAACACCTTCAAACTTCAGACTATATCTCAAAAATATAACCTCTGAAAATACTAAAAAACCTTACTTTTACACCAGAGCAAGTCTAAATTTAAGAGATTTTGTGATAGATCACTAACTTAAAAAAAAAATGTATCTTAATTTATTTATCATGATTTTGTTTTGTTTTTGAAGTCATAAGAAATGGATATATACATTTTTGCTAATTATTATTGTTTATTATTATTTTTTTTTATTGTGCCTAACTTTATTTTTTATTGTACTCATATATGACTATGTACATATATTTATTAGTATTATATATATATATATATATATATATATATATATATATATATATATATATTTTTTTTTTTTTTTTTTTTTCTTTAGTTTGTTACCACAAAAAGTAAAAAAATTGTTTATAAAAATATTATTTATGTACACACTCGTATTGTATGGGGACATCCCCGATTGCAATAAAAGTATATTCTATTCTATTCTATGCATAGTATGTCTGTCCGTATAATTGAGTCGATAGCATCGTGCCGACTAAAAAGGGGCCTGTTTAGTATGTGCTGAACCGACTGGTTGGCGTACGAGAGGTAGGCCGAAGCGTCGATGGGATAATTGAGTTAAGAGTGGGATTGAACGGTGATCATTGGATGAATCTATGTAGAAAACATTTAGTTGTATCGGCATCCAACCTTAGGTTTCGCTGAGCCCATTAGTATTATTTAAGGGAAAGTAAAAATAATGATCCTGATTTGAGTTGATCATTACGGCGTTTTGAGAGATTAAACGCTTTGTTTGCAGCGCAATTATACTCTCTCGAACATTTACTCTCATCATTTATAACCCTTAGAACAACAGAGGATGGATGGGCAGAGTGTTTACCGAGAACTACCTCCGTAGCCCGGAGATGGAGTGAGGTTCCTGGAGTATCGACGAACAGAGCGGGAAGAGGGATAACAGAGAGAGTGAGAGAGAGGGATAACAGAGAGAGAGAGAGAGAGAGAGAGAGTGGCTAAGCCAATTAGGGCTAAAATCGAGGCTGAAACAGAGCCGCTGTTTGCAGAGCCATCTCCATTCCGGCGGGGGGCGCCCATGGCAACCGCCTCCCCCCCTCGCTAATTCTGCTCCGAATTAAAAGTCAGCTCAGGGCCTCCCTTCGCAAAAAATACTGGACTCCACTGCCCGCTCCGTTCTGCCGAATTCGTTACTTAGTGGCTCTTGATAACCTGTATGATAAAACAAACACAAGAACCTAGGCAACCTTGAACCTTCTAGCAATAACAAATTGTTTTATATTTTCGAATAACGAACCATCGAGTGAATGGTCCAGAATCGAAAGATAATATGACGCCATCAACTCGCCAGTCAGATTTGATAGAAAACGATATTATAAATAAGTTCCTCTATTATTCCGAAAAATGTTAAAAACATCATCTTTGCAAAACAGCATTCTCTTTGTAACTCACAACCTTGAGTAGTTATCAATAACAAAAATATTTTCTTCCAGATGTTTGGTTTTTTGAACATAATAACCATATAACCATAATAACCATAACATAATAATTTGAAAAAATATTATCTGATATACTAAGTTGTATAAGGCAATGTAGAGTGCTGAATAGAGCATACCGTTATTACAGATAATTCTACATAACCATTTGATACTGCTGTGTTAATTGATCTAAATCATATGTTTTCAACGAAAATGAAATACTCGTTTTATTTAAATTAACTTCAAAATTTTTACTTTCACTTACTATATATAGTAAAGGAAAGTATTGCGATCGTGAAAATTTTCGAATTCCAGTATTCAACGGAAATACGCGTTTTAGGGTCCCCTGAGTCCAAATAACCAAGTCCCGCAAAAAGGTCTGTGTGTGTGTTAACTCCTGGGCGGAAACGTTAAGTCCTATAAAACTGAAATTTCATATTTAAGACAAATATACGCCCGAGACGTTACAAAACTTTTTCCATCAAAATGAGCTTACCACATGAGCCACTTTATACCATGCATTTTGAACCTTTTTTCGATTTTCTCGAAAATGGTTCCGACGATTTTGATTAAACTCGCTATATCAATGTAACATTTAATAGGCTTTAACATCATTTCATTCTGATCAAAATGGTCTGACACGGCCTAAATGCCGATATTTTAAATTTTCTCTCTCTAAAGTACCTATAATTTTGTAGATTCTATGAAAATAACCATATTATCTTGTTGGCATTGATAAATAACAGCTAAATATGTAAGTTGTGCGAATTGTAAAAACAACTAAAGGAGGAAACTGAAAAAATGTTTTTTTAATGCAATTTTTTTTGTTTTTCAGCATAATACGTAATATACATGTATGATATACCGTTCGAAAGCTAAAGATTTTAGAAAAGATATTATCTTATACACTAGCTTGATCGTGATGAAATGCCGATAAAACTAATTGATTATTTTAGATAATCGATAATAGATTTTTTTAATAAAACACATGTTTCTATAGAAATTCCATTTAATTAATTCTTAAATGTTTTCACTCATTTTTATCTCAAACTGTACTTGAAAATTCTTTAATCGATTTTACAAACAGAGGTAAGTGAAAGTCGTGTGTTTCCCGCACCAGATTTTTTAGGAATTCGTTCCTCACTTAGCCTAACAAGCTTACTTATACTGGAGAGGTGAAAGTTCTGTCATTTCGCATTGTGTAACCTTCTGAATCTTCCAGTGGCCTCATCCTTCTTTGGACCAGTAATTTAGCGTAGAAGATTATTCACGAAAACCTTAAGGCGTTGTTCATCGTTATATTTCACAAACCCTAGATCAAAATTATAAACGAAATCAAGACGAAGAACAGCCTAACAGATGTTTCTTAGGTAGCAGCACGTGCACTGATCAATAAATGAAATAAATAAAAATTTGACAGCTATTATTTATAATTTATAAGAGGTGTATGTTCTTAAAGTAACGAATTAGCGAACGAGTTCAATTTTCTGAGAGTAATGATTTAACCAGTTCATTCTGGGTTACTGCGATAATTTTATCCTTGACAAGATGTATACACAACAACAAAAAAAGTATAATAATAAAAAAAAAATGTCATTGCAAAACTGAAATAAACACACCAAACTTATCCATCAAGCAGAGAAAAAACACTCGAGCTATCGGGCAAAACAAACATAGCCGATATTTATTCAAAACTAATTGGAATGGAAACAGATGTATACGATAAGCGCTACCTGAGTTATCAATTACAATAAATCAAGCACTCCAATCCCTCACCGAAATATCTTTAATGTAGCTAATAACGGAGAGATTAAAATTCAATCATTCACAATTTAATCCCCTTTGAGATGACAAACAGTTTCTTCAATCGGCCATAGAGATAACAAAAAACAACAATTTCCTTAATCGCTCCAATGATCTCTTTGTTAATGTGAGATTTCCTTAAACCTAAAATGTTCGGAATTCGTAACACTTGTCATCGTTATTGCCCTTATTATTTTCAATTATGTAATGGTTTTCGAAATAGAATACTTATACGATATTATTTGTTTATTTATTATATTAAATAATACTTTAGATTAATAAATCACACCTGTTGTGGCTATCCATACACGTTTTTCATTCATGAATGGAAAATCACTGAGGCATTATCTAAGAGGGATTAGTTTTTTATTAATTGACAACTTTCGGAGATGGGACAGCTCATTGGTAAGGCACTGGACTAATGATCTCTAGGTTCGTACTCGGCTGTGCCAGAGTAATTATTTATTCTGTTATTTCATACCTAAAGGTATGAAGTACCTCCTGGGCACACTCAGCCTCTGTAAATCGGGCGCTAAAATACTAGGACAAAAAACCTGGCTTAGCGTAAACAGTGTCAAACAACCAAATAAAAACAGTGCGGATTAAATACAGTTATTTATTAAATCTATACTAATATTATAAAGCTGAAGAGTTTGTTTGTTTGTTTGAACGCGCTAATCTCAGAAACTACTGGTTCGAATTGAAAAATTCTTTTTGTGTTGGATAGTGCATTTATCGAGGAAGGCTATAGGCTATATAACATCACGCTGCGACCAATAGGAGTGAAGAACCAGGGGAAAATCTGGGAAAAAACGGGAAAAAATTGGGTGAAAAAAAACCTCGCATCCCAATGATTCCAAACGATTTACCTTTTATTTTTAAATAATTCAATTTCCCGTTAATTTATATTTTTCCGTAACAATTAATCACAGAGGTAAACATTTAAACACGTTTAACCCTGAAGAATGGTCCCTCCCATTTTGCAATGGATAAATAAAGGCATAGAAGAAGCCCTTGAAAGATTACTAGTGCATCCAGCGCATATAGCAATCCTCTTTAGAATACATCCGGGTAACAGAAGGACAAATGTGACATCTATACATATTTCATTTGTATTTGTATTTTGTTCGAAAATAAAACCAGAGGGTAAGAAAAAAAAAAAAAAAAAATTAAACACGTAGGAATAGATTTACGTCAAGATCGGGCTGCGGAGAAAATCAGTATGTTCTGCCACAAGAAAATAAAACTCATTTAGGCGGAAGTACTTTAAAATATATATTCTTTTAAAAACTTCTTAATAGCAATCATAATAACAGAAATTGATGCAGACAAAGTCGCTTTAGAATATATCAAAGAAAAGGTAACATGTACTAAGAAGGTTTAAATTTGGGTGATAACATTCCGGTTCTGGGAAACGCCAATCATTCGGTACGGAAACTATACAACTAAATACAAGTGCATTAATAAAAACCGGTAAAGAAATAGTACTCGAAATAAATACCGAAAAGACAAAATATATGATTTGTAGCAGAGACGGTGGCGATCATAGTGATATTGATATATCAGGGTATACTTTTGAACACGTAGAGAAATTTAAGTATTTAAGCTCAATGATAACGAGAAAAAAATAAATCCAGGAGGAAATAAAGTCCTGGTTAAAGGCGGGAAATGCGTGTTATAATTCAGTTGCGAAATTACTTAGCTTCTGTCTAAAAACTTAAAGGTTAGAATTTTTAAAATTTATAGAATTTATAATATGGGAGTGATTTAGGCGTAAGGTTTTACCGACGAATATCATTAATTCATATTTAGGTTGTCAAGGGTTTGTGACGATTGTTTTTTCATATTAAGTGATTATGTGTATAACCACTTCTACTGGTTTGCTACTGTAAATTTGGCAGGATGAAGTCAAGATCGGGCTTTAAATGATAACAAAGAGTAGCTAATAGTTGATATTTAATATTGCCAATCTTACCATAAACGTACATAAATTAATACAAAATGCAATATTCGCGAGCAAAGCTGCGTGACACACCTAGTATAATTATATCAAGCACAATACAAAATTTTGCTTTTTTTTTTTTTTTAATTATTAATTGTTATTAAATAAATTAATTATACATTCGAGAAATTCTGTAGCTATAAAAGTATGGGGGATATGTTAAATAAATGAAAGAGGAACTGGTAAGGCTAAAAATCAGGAATTCTGCTTGGATTGAGAGCTTTTTAGAAGCAAAACTAAAAGTTGGGTTCTTGTAGTAGGAAGGAAGACTTGAGTGAGAGGATGGACTAAGGAGGAGGTGAGGGGAACAGCCCAGGAGGATGGGAGAGCATTGGAGTAGGAGGAAGTGTGGGGAATGAGAGGAGGAATTAGTAATGGCATTCTCGTAGTTCTTGCAGGGCGAGTCGTAAAAGAAATAATTAGTTAATTAAATAAATAAATTTTGATTAAATAATACTAGATTGACTGATACGTACGTGGGCGATAATTCAATTTTTACACCAAATGATCCTCAACAAATTACAACAACAAACGTTCACAACGGACGTCAAAACATATAACGTTCACACTACGACAAAACACATGCCCACCGATTTTTATCAACAACAACCATATTCCTCAGATCAACTCTGTACATTACCTAGGACTGACACTCGATCGAAGGATGACTTGGGGCCCACATGTCAAGATAAAAAGACGTCATTTTGAACAAAAGAACAGTAATATACATGGATAATATATTGATGGAAAGCTAAAGATTATAGAAAAAATATTATCCTGTACAAAAAATATTAAAAGTTAATACAGAGTGATAAAAAGCTGATAAAAGATACTGATTGTTTTAGATAATAATAATAATAGACAATAAGACTTTTTAATAAAACGCACGTCTGTATAAAAATTCAGTTTAATTAATTCTGCTCCATACAAGACTGAAAAGACAAGAAACTGCCTGACGTTTTCGACTACTTCAACCTTCCACTTAATTACAAAAGACTTATTTATATGACCATTATAAGACCGATATGGACTTACGGAGTAGAGCTATGGGGCTCTACCAAACCATCAAATTCTTCTCGTATCCAATTCTTACGATCCAAAATCCTTCGTAAAATCCTTAATGCTCCTTACTTTGTCACGAATAAGCTCATCCATAAAGACCTTTATATCCCATATGTTACTGAATTAGCCCGAACCAGATATCAATCATTCTATGAAAAACTCCATTTCCACTCTAATCCATTAGTTTCTATACTATCACCCTCTTCGATTCCTGATAATCCTCCGAGGCGTCTGAAAAGAAGATGGCCCCGAGATCTTCTAGTTTAAAATATTTTTAGAGTGCTGCCGATGGGTGGCATCTCTTCATGTATTTCATGTCAGATTACTATATCCATCACATTTACTTGTTGTATATAATTATACAGTTGTAAATATCAATAAATATGTTTAAATAAAAAAAATTAATTCTGTATTAGTTTCTCTCATTTTCATCTCTAACTTTATTTGAAAATTCTTTAATCGATTTTAACAATATAGGTAAGCGAAAGTCGTGTGTTGCCCGCACCAGATTTATTGTTTATACACCCTATTAGCTTTTCATAAACTCATCAACATCATTTACTTAAAATTAATATTACGGTGAATATTCTGAAGAAAATAAAATGCTAAAGTACTAACCAATCTCGATGGCAACTTTCTCGAAATTAACTAAAAACCTATAAGAAGAAAAAAAGAAAAGAATGTGTAATTTTAATTCGTAAAAAGAACAAAACTAAAATGTAATAAGGGCGACTTACAGCCTTAGCTTAGACCTGGTTAGATAATCGATAAGATATCTGTTTCCTTGGAAGCGATAATCTCCCTATTAGTCGACTAATTTCTTTAATACGATAATGTAGCAATAATCACTTTGTGGCTAATCTCGTATTGAAACTGAGTTGGTAATGTCTATGTTTAGATTCGATAGGAGTTATAGGGAAGAAATATGAGGGTTTGAAATCTCTTCAGTGAGACAGGTTTGCCGGATTAGTTTGTTGATAATAAGGTTTGTTCCAACAGGAGTCTTTAACCTTTGTGGCTTGGAGCAAGCGTAGAAACTGTTCTGTTCCGAAACTTGAACCATGGATGAGATCACAGGCCCACTTAGAACAAATTAAAATAAAATAAAACTGATGTTAAAGAGAAAACGGAAAGCAGCAAAAAAGTACAAGTGTACTTATATATTCCATTATGCATCAATATGCTTTGGTATATATATATATATTGTTACGGGCTACGGGGTGTGAGAAATGAACTACTTCAGTTTACAAATTACAAATATTTATTAATTACAGAATGCACAAATACAAAGTCATTACTAACCACTATACTTACAATAATAATTGAATTACTAGCTTAACTACTAAACAGTCGACATATAAAATCAGGTATTCCTAGCAAATAAACTACTTATGTAATATACAATCTGCTAGACTTATTCTAAAACTGACAACTATAAATTATATATAAACTACAGTCTTCTAATTTCCCACCGACCGGTTATCACAATACTGACACACAGTTTCACTACACTGTCACGAATTGTTCAATGTCACTGTTCACTGATACATCTACTTGAGCAAGATCAAGACTGCCCTCTCAGGCGTAGTGGACCGGTATTTGTACCATTACAGAAGAGCCTAGACACGGCAGGCAGGTCGAGAAGCGGATGGGCCGTTCTAGGTACTTCGAGGACCGTCCAGGTCCAGAAGTCTCTAGCCAAATCTGGACCCCTCTAGGCGTAGTTTACCTGTCATTGTCATGAACGTAGCAACACACACACACATATATATATATATATATATATATATATATATATATATATATATATATATTGTTATGTATTGAGAATACTAAGGGAATAAGTTCAGTATTAAATAAGTTTGAAATTAGTCAAGTAAAGGTTTATAACCCTTTGTCGGTAAAAGTTAAAAGGATTGGACATCCCCCCCATGAGATTTCCCATGGACAGCGTGATACCCCAAGAACATTCTAGACCCCAGCCGCTAGGCTGGACAAAGACTGGACTGGGCACTCCCATATCAGCCCTGCCTTCCTTTGTTCGATAAAAGATCGGCAAATTCCAAAATATGGGACTTTTTTGGAAAAGAAGAGGGGATAGAAGTGACGAGGGTGTTCGATCCACAAGAAGAGGCAGGGGAAGTGAAGTGAGAGACAAGACGGGTACTACCATCGAGAACAGCAGTTGAGTCGAGCCACGAAAGAGACAGAGGTCGAAAAGAAGTCCGTCGGAGACCAGAGAGCAGAGCCGAGTCGCTGGGGTACGAAACTTAGTAGTGACCAATTCCACCATCTTCGGTAGCTGTGTTTTTAAGGTAACCTTTTAATGTTATATTGTATGGCAAAGATAATAACCACGAACCCCTCAGTATTCTCAATCATAGGTCTGGAAATTGTGTAAATAGAGTGTAAGCCTGAAATCTATGTCATAGTTATATTTAATAATAATTGCTCTAATTTAAATCTGTCAGTAATTTGATCTTCCCATGCATGCCACCCAGTGGAATTGATAAAAACGAAACCTTTGGAAAGGAAATCCGATGGTTCCGAAAGCTATAATATATAATTAAATTAAATAGATTAATTACTGATTTAGAGTTACCGCTGCCTTAGAAAAGCAGCCGGTTATAAACATAGCAATATATATATATATATATATATATATATATATATATATATATTTTTTTTTTTTTTTTTTTTTATTATTATAAATATCGTTTATAATTTTTGTAACACATTTTAATGGTAATTTTTATTTCACTTACCTAAATATGAGATATCATATTATAAGGATCAGTATAGCGGTCATTAACATTTTCTAATTCGAGTTTATTAAAAAAATATACGTTGTTGGGAAGAGGGACGACAAACGCATTTGCTCACAGTCTCAATCCGATCTATATAACTAGTTGTCGAATCTTATGTTATTCCGTTGAGGGTAAAAAGAAAAAAAAAAAAAAAAAAAATTACAATTCAGACAGTCATAGGGACTGTCGATAGAAGTGAAAACTTTTTTTTTTTAATTCTCGATTTGCGCTGAAATATGCTGGAAAGAAGAGTACGTTCGTTAAAATAGATTATGTTTAGAATGCAGTTTTTTTTATTATTATTGTTTCATTTAATTGTAAAACATCATCACCTTGTAGAGATATATCATCTTGAAGTATTTATCGTAATCTGAATGTGACTGTAGACGGTAAGAGTTGTTGGTATACAAGACACGTCCGCGATGATGAGGAGTCCTTCAAAGATGACGTCAAATGGTTAGGGACCACCATTTTACGTCATCTTGCTGTGCATTACTCGTTAAAGATTCCTATCCTAATTAAACATGGCTAGGCACATTTATGACTCCCTTTGTTGCTTCTTCCAATTAGCCATAGCAGCATAATAAACGACAACGACGCATTCTAGTTTTTAAAGTTAAGCTATGGAATAGTTGAGACCAGTGGTTCACAACAAAATGTTTTCCTTTAATAAATTATTTTAACTACAATAATCTCCTAAATCCTAAATATTAGGTATATACTTAGGACTAGCTGTTGCGCGCGACTTCGTCTGCGTCAATTTCAGTTATTATGATCGCTATTAAGACGTTTTTAAAAGAATATATTGGGTTGTCCGGAAAGTTCGTAGAAAAATTTGGACAACAATTAAAATTGGACAGTTTAAAATTTGTTTATTTTTATTTTTTTTTTTTTTCTAACATATTTATTGATATTTACAACTGTATAATTATATACAACAAGTAAATGTGATGGATATAGTAATCTAACATGAAATACATGAAGAGATGCCACCCATCGGCAGCACTCTGAAAATATTTTAAACTAGAAGGTCTCGGGGCCATCTTCTTTTCAGACGCCTCGGAGGATTATCAGGAATCGAAGAGGATGATAGGATAGAAACTAGTGGATTAGAGTGGAAATGGAGTTTTTCATGGAATGTTTGATATCTGGTTCGGGCTAATTCAGTAACATATGGGATATTGAGGTCTTTATGGATGAGCTTATTCGTGACAAAGTAAGGAGCGTTAAGGATTTTACGAAGGATTTTGGATTGTAAGGATTGGATACGAGAAGAATTTGATGGTTTGGTAGAGCCCCATAGCTCTACTCCGTAAGTCCATATCGGTCTTATGATGGTCATATAAATAAGTCTTTTGTAAGTAAGTGGAAGATTGGAGCGTTTGTCCAGTAAGTGTTGGAGTAGTCGAAAACGTCGGGCAGTTTCTTGTCTTTTCAGTCTTGTATGGGGGTTCCAATTCAGACGTTTGTCAAGGTGGAGTCCGAGGTATCGAATCTGTTCAACAGGGGCTAGTGGAATGTCATTAAAGGATACTGTGGGGCAGGAAGTCATTGGTTTACGGCGTAGGGTAAAGGTTATTTGGTGGGATTTGTTAGAATTAATTTTAATCCTCCATTTCTGACACCATACTTCAAGGTCTCGGATGTGGGATTGAAGAGTGTGGGAGGCAGTAAATGGATCACTATCTACCGATAACACACACGTGTCATCAGCATAAGTAGAAAGGAAAGTGTTAGGATGGGTTGGGATATCAGCTGTACAGACTGTATAAAGGACAGGCCCTAGGATGCTGCCTTGGGGAACACCAGCAGATTGAGAAAAAAGGGAGGAATAGGAGCTGTGGTGATTTATTTGGAAAGATCTATCAGCAAGGTAGGACTGTATAATAAGAAAATAAGTAGGAGGGAGAAATAGACGAAGCTTGTAAAGCAATCCCGGGTGCCAGACTCGGTCAAAGGCCTGTTCTACGTCGAGAAAGGCTCCCGTGCAGTACAATCCGCGCTCCTTTAATCTACAAAAATGGGGTTGGTCTTCCCTCTAAACCGCGAATACCACTTCTGAACCGTGCTGTCAGCAATTGAATCGCTGCCATACTCGGAACGAATCTTTCTCGCAGTTTGGGCTACGTTTTTCCCTCTTTTAAAAAAGAACAGCATATTATTTCGAAAATGAACTGAATCGTCACTCATGTTAGATTGCAATAAACTACTCTACTGGTCCTTCATAAAGACGAATTCAGTGTGTAAATATAGTTAATTCCATGAGGATTAAAGGCATATAAATAAACATTAGCCTCGTGATTCATTTTAGTAGAAAAAAACAGAAGGTAAATTTTATTTTAAAAACCTCTACCAACTTTTCGGACGACCCAATATTTTAAAGTATTTCTACTTAAATAATATTTTTGGTTTTATTTTCTTGCGGCAGAAGAACATACTGATTTTCTCCGCGACCAGATCTTGACGTAAATCGATTCCTACGTGTTTAAATGCTTGCCCATGTGATTTATTAATTGTTATGGCAAAAGATAAATTAACGGGAAATTGAATTATTTTAAAATTAAAAGGTAAATCATTTGAAATCGTTGGGATTCGAGGTCAATTTTTCCTGTTTTTTCCCATATTTTCCACTGATTCTTAAGTCCTATTCGTCGCAGCGTAATGTTATAGCCTATAGCCTTCCTCGATAAATGGACTATCTAACACACAAAGAATTTTTCAATTTAAACCATTATTTCTGAGGTTAGCGCGTTCAAACAAACAAACAGACTCTCCAGCTTTATAATATTAGTATAGATGTTAGTGAGATATACCGTATCACATACATTGCGTGCAAAATACCTCTACCGAAACTACTCTATATTCTAGAAATGGCCTAGAAGCGAAAATGAAAATGAAGAATAACTAGGCTCTAAGAGTTTACTTCAATCTGTGAAACAATGAATAACTGAAATTTAATGTTGAACTTGGCAGACGGTCCTAGAGTTTTTTAAAACAAGTGAAAAATCCTCTGTCATCCCGACCTTCAGAGGGAACGTAAAATGGTGGTCCAGAGGCTGTACTACTTAGTCAGGTACTCGTTAAAGATACTCATTCTGATTAAATCTGTATAGAAAAACATAGATTTCCCGCTTTAATACCGTTCGATAGTCTCGGTAGCATAAAAAAGACGTTAAATGAATGAAAATAAATCAAAATACAAAACTTATTGAAGAAGGTATTTATGCGAATACTTCTATTGTTTATTTATTTAACGTCACTTTATGCTACTATGGCTAATCGGACGATGCTACAGTGGGAGTCCTAAATTTTGCCTATCCAGGTTTTATTAGGATAAGGATCTTTAACGAGTACCTGACATCGCACAGGCCTGAATACTTTCGTACCTGACACAATATTTTGCCATGAATAAATTATCGGCAGACATTGTTGTTAACTTCGAAACTCTTGGTTTTTACAGATCGTGCAATAACAGAGGTAGGACTTATTTTTATCTTGTATTTTATCTTGTCATGCCAGATCCAAACATGGATGGATTTAATTTATATTTAACATCATAAATAATATAATTCTACTAATGCTTATCAGGATATCAGGCAGCTCCAAGAGGTTTATAGTTTTATTTAAATAATTGTTTGTTTGTTTGTTTATTTATTTAACGTCACTTTATGCTACTATGGCTAATCGGACGATGCTACAGTGGGAGTCCTAAATTTTGCCTATCCAGGTTTTATTAGGATATGAATCTTTAGCGAGTATCTAACATCGCAAAGGCTCGGGACCACCATTTAACGTCCCTCCGAAGGACCACCTGCGGGTTTGAACCCGTGACCTTTAGCATGGGAGGCTGTTACGCTAGTGGGTGGCTACAAGTGATCCCAAACGAATACTTCTATACCGATTAAATCTTCTGTTTTTTAAGCTCATTATTTTCGAAATGTTGGAAAATAATCGATTTTAAGGTTGTAATCGTAAACAGTTGCAATAAAGACAAGCAATTATATCACTATGCGTTTCAGAAATAGTAGTAAGTTACCCAGATCCAACACATTAAATGTTCACATCCAAGATTTAACTTTACAAAATATTACCTATAATCGAAGAGGTACGTTTGGAAACATTTCAATCATAAACGGGCTGTAAATTAAAGATGAGCCCATAAATCGTGGAGTCCATGACAATGGACCCCCGCTGGGACGGGAGCAGATGAGAGCAATAACAGTTTGGCTCTGATGGCTAAATAATATTATTCATGATGGGGCCGCCATTACCACTGCCTACCTAATCCAATTAGTCAGCTCCTCATTATATATATCTAGATGGCACAACTGGGAATAGCCTTTCGCTGTATTTACAATTGCCTCATTATTACGTATCCGAATCTGTTACGGCCGGTAGCGGATCAATTTTTGAGGGGGGAACTTTGGCTTTCTGTGCAGGGAGAGAGAATTTTGTTGTGGGAGGGAAGGAAAGTTTTGCTTACTTGCACGGCTTCAATTTAGGCCAAACATTCTTATTAAATTGCAATAGCTGTTATCCGTGGCATCGCTCACTTATAATGGGATGAATTAAAAAAATCTGGTGCGCGCAACACACGACTATCACTTACCTACTTTTTTTTTTTTTTTTTTTTTTTTTTTTTTTTTTTTTTTTTTTTTTTTTTTTTTTTTTTTTTGACGCGGAACGGTCTTGAAGATCACGCAAATATCATATCCCCCTAACTTTGCCCACACGTTCCACTCTTTTCCTCTCTTCCCACCTCTTCTTCATTCTCTCAGACTGGACTCTTCTCTGTTCATCGCTCCATACTCTCCCCTTTCTCACCTCTTTGGCACCCACAAGGACCTTTATATTCCCTGATTTCTCCCTATATTCATCTCTATTGACACAATCCTGTGTTGAGATTCCCAACCTCACTGTCTCTTTCCTCATCTGCTGAATGTATCATCCGGCCCCTTTATATCCCCACATTTTTTCGAAGATTTCTTTATTTATTCTGTTCGGGCTCATCCTTAGTATATGCCCGTAGAAACGCAGCCTCCTTAACCTAATGCCCATTTCCAGGTCATCCATTTCTTTGTACAGTTCTCTGTTAGGCCTCAGCCTACATCCCTCTGGTAACTTTACTGACCAATAAATCTTCCTCAAGATCTTCCTCTCAATTCCTAAAAGTTTCCTTAAGCTAGGAAGAGAAGCGGTCTCCATTCCATACATAATAACCGGTTTGACAACTGTGTTATAGTGCCTTATTTTCGCTCTTATTGAAAGAGCCTTTTTACAGTATAGGCCACTGGTGGCAAAGCTGAGTCTTTCCACCTTGACCAGCCACTCCTCTATACCCTTTCTCTCGGACCCATTATTAAAAATAATTTCCCCCAGATATCTGGAGCTATTGGTGACCCTGATTTCTCCATACTTTGTTTAAAATGTTTTTTCCTGAAAGTTTCGATCCGTAGTCATCAACTCTGTCTTTTCGAAAGATACTTACCTACTTTATTTATACAATTTAAGAATTAAAAAAAAAATTTTAAAATGAAAATAAATTGTTAAAGAATTATTTAAATTGGATTTTAATAGAAACAGGTGTTTTAATAAATAATCTATTATATTATTATCTAGACAATCAGTTTGTATATCGGCTTTTAATCACTCTCGTTAACTTTTACAATATCATACATAAGATAATATTTTTTCTAAAATCTTTAGCTTTCCAACAGAATATTACACATGTATATTACTGTTCTTATGTTCAAAAACAAAAATTGCATTGAAAAATATTTTTTCAGTTTTTTTCTTTAGTTAGAAATCGAATTCGTTTAACTTATATATTTAACTGTTTTCCATTAATAGTAAGAAAATAATATGGTTATTTTTATAGATTATACAAAATTAAAGGCACTTTAGAGGAAGAATTTGAATTATCGGCATTTAAGCCATGTCGAACTATTCCAATCAGAATGAAACCTACATGATGTTGAATCTCATTAAATTTTAAATCGATATAGCGAACTGAATCATAATAGTTAAAGCCTTCATCTCTCCAGTATTAGTAAGGTTGTTAGGCTAAGTGAGGAACGAATTCCTAAAAAAATCTGGTGCGGCCGACTCATTTCACTCACCTCGACTGTTAAAATAAATTTAAGAACTATTAAATAAACTTAAATTTAAAAATCTGGTGCGGGCAACACACGACTTTCACTTACCTCTGTTTTTAAAATCGATTAAAGAATTTTCAAGTACAGTTTGAGATAAAAATGAGTGAAACCATTTAAGAATTAATTAATTGGAAATTCTATAGAAACATGTGTTTTATTAAAAAATATATTATATTATTATCTAAAATAATCAGTTAGTTTTATGGGCTTTTTATCACTCTCTATTAAATTTAAAAGCTTGTGTATAAGATAATAATTTTTCTAAAATCTGTAGCTTTTAAACGGTATATCATACATGTATATTACTGCTCTTATGTTCAAAAACAAAAAATTGCACTAAAGAAACATTTTTTCAGTTTCCTCCTTGTTTTTGTTTTTACAATTCACACAACTTACATATTTAGCTATTATTTATCAATGCTAACAAGATAATGTGGTTATTTTTATAGAATCAACAAAATTAAAGGTACTTTAGAGAAAGAAAATATAAAAAATCAGCATTTAAGCCATGTCAAACCATTTTAATCCAAATGAAACCTACATGATTTTAAAGCTCATTAAATTTTACATCTACATAGCGAGTTAAATCAAAATAGTTAAAACCGTTTTTGAGAAAATTTTAAAAATGTACAAAATGCAAGGTACAAAGTGGTTCTTCTGGTTAGCTGATTTTGATGAAAAAGTCGCTGTAACATCTCGGGCGTATAGTTGTCTTAAATATGAAATTTCAGTATCATAGGACTTTTCGTTTATGCGCTAGACACGTACACAAACCTTTTTGCAGGACTTGGCCATTTGGACACAGAGGACCATAAAACGTGTATTTCCGTTGAAACCTGGAATTCGAAAATTTTCACGATCGCAATACTTTCCCTTACTATATATTTCATAAATAATAAAACAATTGGTACTGCCGTCCTTCGGAGGGGACGTGAAATAGTGATCCTGAGTCTGTGCTAAGCCAGGTAATCGTTATTGATCCCTATAGGAAAAATTTAGAACTCCCACAGTAGCTTGTTTAAAAAAATAAACGTAACTAACATATGTTCCGTAGTGAATTTTACTTACATTACATTTTGCCTTTAGACACTAACTCTAATCCACACAAAGGAGGCAAAACATTCCTTCAGTTCTATTATGATACACTTAAGACTGCCTTAATCTGCCTTAAACACATGGAAATTAAATCCCGATTATTTCACAACTGTTCACAGTTTAGATCCGATAATCTAGGAGTAAATAAAGCGAAAATTGATCCCAACATCAAATCTATGCTATCGGATTAGCCAAATCGAATCTAACGACAAAAACAGGCTTTAGATATCGATTAAAATGATTTATAATCTCAATTGTTATTTAGAAGATTTAGGAGGCATCTGGATATTTAGAAGGCACCTGGGTATTTGAGAGGCATCTAGGTTATCGTTGTACTTTTTTTTCCTCTTTTTCTCAGAAAATATTTTTCATAGAGAAGCTATTTTAGAATTCAAAAATAATTTTAAAAAATCTGGTGCGGGCAACACACGACTTTCACTTACCTCCGTTTTTAAAATCGATTAAAGAATTTCCAAATACAGTAAGAGATCAAAATGAGTGAAACCATTAAAGAATTAGTTAAATGAAATTTCTATAGAAACATGTGTTTTATTAAAAAATCGATTATATCATTATCTAAAACAGTTACTTAGTTTTATCGGCATTTTTATCACTCTCTATTAACTTTTAAAAGCTTGTGTATGAGATAATATTTTTTTCTAAAATCTTTAGCTTTCCAACGGTATATCATACATGTATATTACTGCTCTTATGTTCAAAAACGAAAAATTGCATTACAAAAATATTTTTTATGTTTTCTCCTTTAGTTGGGTATCAAATTTATTCAATTTATATATTTACTTGTTTTTCATCAGGGTTAATAAGATAATATAGTTATTTTTATTGAATCTATAAAATTAAAGGTACTTTAGGGGAAGAAAATTTAAAATATCGGCATTTAAGCCCTGTCAGACCATTTTAATCAGAATAAAACCTACATGATATTAAAGTCCATTAAATTTTACAACGATATAGTGAGTTTAATCAAAATCATTGGAACAGTTTTTGAGAAAATCGAAAAAAGGTACAAAATACATGGTTATAAAGTGCTTCTTCTGGTGAGGTTATTTTGATAAAAAAGTTTTGTCACGTCTCGGGCGTATAGTTGTCTTAAATATGAAATCTCAGTTTATAGGACTTACCGTTTCCGCCCGGGAGTTACCACACACACAAACACACACACAGACCTTTTTGCGGGACTTGGTTATTTGGACTCAGGGGACCCTAAAACGTGTATTTCCGTTGAAAACTGGAATTCGAAAATTTTCACGATCGCAATACTTCCCCTTACTATATATAGTAAGTGATAGTAAAAATATACAACTTTGACTTACCTCGGCTGTTAAAATCAATTAAAGATTTAATTAATAAAATTAGATTTGAAATTTTTTTAAATAATTCTATTCAGTTTCGTTGGAAACATATGTTTTAGTCTATAAAAATTTTATATACAACTGCTGAGCCAGCAAACGTTGTTTTGCCATATAAATTATTTCTAGGAAATTTCTAGTGTAGAAAAAAAAAAACTAATTGTATGTAAGGATGTGATATATGAGTGAAAGAGGCATGGAGGTGTTGTGAACGATGAGGGAATAATAACATAACAAAACACCAAACATTAATTTTTTTATTTTATTCCTTAAAATTATATATATCATTAATTAATTATGACAGAAACACTGACCAACAATATCCATCTCTTAATGCTATAGCGTAAACAATAATTTTTGTTCGCCCATCTTCAGCTAACACAAACAAACTCTGATAGACCCTTCAAAATAAATCAAAATAGTTCCTATTCATCCCTTTTTACACAGACTGCTGGTGTTCCTCAAGGCAGTATCTTGTGACCCATTCTTTAAACGGTCAATACAGCTGATATCCCAACCCATCCTAACACTTTCCTTTCTACCTATGCTGATGACACCTGCGTGTTATCAGTTCATAAAGATCCAGTTAATGCCTCGCATACCCTTCAAGCTCACATCAAAGAGCTAGAAGTATGATGTCAGAACTGGAGAATAAAAATAAATTCCAACAAATCCCATCAAATAACCTTTACCCTTCGTCGTAAACCTTTGACATCCTGCCCTACAGTGTCCTTTAATGATATCCCACTTGTCCCTGTTGAACAGATCCGCTATTTAGGACTCCTGCTCGATAAACGACTTACATGGAATCCGCAAACAAGACTGAAAAGACAAGAAACTGCACGACGATTTCGGCTACTCCAACACTTACTAGATAAACGGTCAAACCTTCCTCTTAACTACAAAAGGCTCATCTACATCACTATTATAAGACCAATCTGGACTTACGGAGTAGAGCTTTGGGGCTCTACTAAACCATCAAATTCTTCCCGTATTCAATCCTTACAATCCAAAATCCTTCGTAAAATCCTCAACGCTCCTTACTTTGTCACGAATAAACTCATCCATAAAGACCTTAATGTTCCCTATGTTACTGATTTGGCCCGGACCAGGTATCAATCCTTTCATGACAAACTCCATTCTCACTCTAACCCACTAGTTTCAATCCTTTCTTCCTCTTCAATTCCTGACAATCCTCCGTCGCGCCTGATTAGGAGATGTTCCCGGGACCTTTTAGTTTAGAGTATTTTTGGAGTGCTTCCAATGTCATTGTATTATATAACTATCATATTTACTTGATGTGTTTTTTTTTTGTTAATACAGTTGTAAATAGCAATAAAATGTTTTTTTTTTTTTTTAATCCAACCAAGTAACCTTCCAACTAGAGCGCTTTCCTCTTTTCCTTTTTTGGTTCTTCCTTTATTCTATTTTTTAATGAAAAACTTTTGTGACCAAGTAAAATTAATAATAATAATGGCTTACCGAACCCGAAGGTTCGATGCCGATACCACCAAATTCTGTCTACACAGACTCGTCCAATGCTCACCGGTAAAGCCCAATCTCCCGAGATCAGCAATAACAAATAACAATATTCATGAAGTTTTATTTTTCCTCACTGATACTGTTAAGCTTTATCATTTTTTTCTATTCAAGATTAAATTTAGTATAAGTTAATAAGCAATTTAGTGTATGCTTGACCTACCACCGCTGCTAAGGTAAGAACGTTTTTTTAATTTTTTTCAGGAATACCTTTCAGAACTCTATAATAATAATAAAAGGCTTACCGAACCCGAAGGTTCGATGCCGATACCACCAAACTTCGCCTGCACAGACTCGTCCAATGTTCGCCGGTCAAGCCCAAGCCCCCAAGATCAGCCTTAACGCAATCCTCCCATCGACGCTTCGGCCTACCAGTCGGATCAGCGAATACCAACTTTCTCGGAATCCGCACCTCACCGAGCCCAACAACTTTACTCGCCCATTTGAGTCTCCGCGATGCTATCAACTCAATTATACTCATAGGATACAAGTTCCGCAATTCCACGCTGCGCAACCTTCTAAACTCCCCAGTGGTCTCATCTCTCTTCGGACCAAATTTTTTACGCAGTACCTTATTTTCAAAAGCCTTAAGCCGTTGTTCATCCTTAAAAGTAAAATTAAAAAACTTTTAATTCTCTAAAACTTTTAATTCTCAAGTTTCAAAATGCGTATAGCGTTTTAAACTGAGCAATCGTTATTGTTTATTTTCCGAGAATAAAAATTAAGAATAAAAATAAAAAGGTTCGTCTTTCTTAAGCTCTTTGATTTATTTATTTCTATACATTTAAGTTTATTTGTGTGCGTGTGTATTTGTGTGTGTGCTTGTGTGTGTGTGTGTGTGTGTGTGTGTGTGTGTGTGTGTGTGTGTGTGTGTGTGTGTGTGTGTGTGTGAGTGTGTGTGTGTGGGCCCGCGTGTGTGTGTGTTTGTCTGTCAGTTTTTGTGACAGTATGTGGTCTAGTCTAGCTTCAAAATAATAAGTATTATAATGATGTAAGAATGGTTAACTTTATATAGATATTGAGGAGAAGTTATAGTATCTATTGTTGTATAAGGGATTATCTAACATATAAAATTCTCGTGCAACAATGTTAGTTACCATACTCCTCTGAAACGAAAAAGAACTTCTCATTGTTTTAAATTACTTCAACACCTACTAGTCAGACGCCCTAACGTTTCACTTAACTACAAAAGAGTCATCTAGATGACAATCATAAGGTTTATCTGGACTTACGGAGTTGAGCTTTGGGGCTCTACTAAACCATCGAATTTTTCCCGTATCCGATACTTACATTAAAAAATCCTTCGATAAATCCTTACTTTTTCAAGAATAACCTCATCCACCAAGACCTTAATGTTCGATATGTTGCTGATTTGGCCCGAACCAGGTGTCATTCCTTCTATGACAAACTCCACACACTCTAACCAACTAGGTTCAATCCTTGCTTCCACTTCAATTCCTGACAATCCGCCGAGGCGTCTGATAAGAAGACGTTCTCGAGAACTTCTTGTTTAGATTCACTACTATAGAGTACTGCGAATGGACAGTTTCTCTTCATGGTTTTTCGTGTATTTTATCATTAATCTCCATCTTTATTTTTTTTATTATAATATAAAGTTGTAGGCATAGGCATAATCAATTTTCAGTTGTAGTTAATATGAGTGTACGATCAGTCACGCGGTACGGTATATCTGAGGCGCCTTACGTAGTTTATAATTACCACACACAAGGAATAAAGACTCACACCCAAACCTTTTTGTGGTATTTGGTCATTTGGCCTAATACGTGTATTTACCTTGAAAATTCAAATTGGAAAATGTTCACTATCGCAATACTTTCACTTACCTATATATATTTCATATATAGGTAAGTGAAAGTAAAAATTTATTTGTAATTGTTAATGTAATTTTAGCAGGCCCGTAAATTTGGCAGGCATAAGTCCATATAAGTTTTACTGAATAAAACTTGTTTCTTTGTTTGGATTCAAGGCGTAAAACCCTAAGGCCATCAATGCCTGTTTATAATTATGTAGGTAAGAGTTTATAATATGTATGTATGGAGTTAAATATGTATATTTAACCTGTAAAGAAACAGTAATATATTTCAATAAATAAATATAATATCCCGGCGGAAATCTTTCCTCCTACACAAACAATCTAAAGTGAAGAATGTGGTTGGTGGAGCGAAATGGAAATAAATCCTACAAAGGGTCTTGTAGGTGATGCACCCTCGTTGATATCCTGAGGGTGTGCTAGCCTGTGAGGAGGAGTCGCTCCCAAGAGAGGATCGAGGGGATGTTGGCAGCACTGCTTCTATCACCAATACCAATGCCTTCTTTATCTTTATCGCCATTTTGAAATCCATATTCATATCTTAAAAACAATATAATTAAAATAATGTCCACACACACTTCCACATATAAGAGAATATTCTCGTAATATTTGGACGTTGAATAACAACTCTTTCTTAAACTTGCCCATTAAAATATTAGGAATTTGTATATAAAAATGTTTAATCTCATATATGGGTCATAGCAAAACATTAACCTATTGTTCTTTTTTGAAAATATTTTTTCGTCCCAATTTTTTTTTGTCCTTTTGTCCATGTGTATTTAAAAAAACCTGTTTTCAGCGTCACATCAGCATTCTACATTTTTTAAATTATAAGACTCATAATGACAGCTTCTTGGTACGTAAATAACAAAACTCTACAAACGGACTTACGACAACCAACAGTTAACGAACACATACGAACTATATTCAGGTTTTCAAAGCAAATTACACAGACACGACAATAGGCTAATAAAGGACATGCCATCATAAGAAGGCTAAGAGAAGCTGGATGAGTGACCTTCTCTTCTAAATTAAAGCCTAGGAATGGTGCTGCTGAGCACTTTCCTTCCACATGCTTATGCCCAGGCATCGCTGCTTGTGCCTCTGTAACATATATGCTTATTATTGTCAATTATTGCTTTGACAAGTGCGAACAAAAATATGAAGATTAAATTTACTTATATATATATATATATATATATATATATATATATATATATATATATTATATATAAAATCTGGTGCCAACAAAACACGACTTTCACTAACCTCGCCATCGCCTGCAATTTTGGCAGGGAGTCCCTTGCCTCTGGGTGTCACTTGATGGCGTTGTGCTCTTAATAATGATGCTGTCAGCCAGAGGGCAGCACTTAAAATATGTTAAGGGGCCTGTTTCCTTAACATATTTTTGCACTTTTCTCCTTTAGTTGGATTTGTTTGTTTATTCATTTAACGTCACTTTATGCTACTATGGCTAATCGGACGATGCTACAGTGGTAGTCTTAAATTTTGCCTATCCAGGTTTTATTAGGATAGGGATCTTTAACGAGTAACTGACATCGCACAGGCTCGGGACCACATTTTAACGTTCCCTCCGAGGGACGGCATACCTAAGGATGTTTTACTCCCATTAAAAAATCCTAGGACCACTTGCGGGTTTGAACCCATGACCTTTGGCATATATTTAATATTCCAGCAAAAAACGCAAAATGATTTCAGAGAAAACCAAACAAACATTAATATCATCATGACTTAGATAATATAAATTTATGTGAACCGATGACATAAACGAAAAATACAGGGACGTTTCGCGCTAACACAACATTCTCAGTGTCCCGGAGTAGATTGAATTGTAGAAAAAATGGTGATGTATCTTCAAGTAAAAATCAATTGACGATATGATTCATTTCTCTTTTCAAAAAACATTAAAAGAATGTGCCGTTTATAGAGTAGTGGAAGATTAGAAAGTTTGTCTAGTAGTTTCGTGAAGTTTTATGAGAATTTTAAGTAAACCGTTTGTCAAGATGAAGTCTAAGTATCGTATTATTACAACAGTGACTAGCGGAGTGTTATTAAAGGACAGAAAGTCATAGGTTTAACACGAAGGGCAAAAGTTATTATATGGGATTTATTGGAGTTTATTTTAATCCTCCAATTTTTCATCCCTCCAATGAGGATTTAACAACATTTTTTTAGGAAAACCGATTTTAGGAACAATTTTTCGTTGTTCAAGGTATCTGATGTAGGATTAAAGAATTTGGGATGCAGTGATTGAATCATTATTCGCTGATAACACACAAGTGTCATCAGCATAGGTAGAAAGGAAATGTTAGGACGATGGGTTGGGATATCAGACGTTATATTTTATTCATTTATTTAACGTCACTTTATGCTACCGTGGCTAATCGGACGATGCAACAGTGGGACGCCTAAACTGACATCGCACAGGTTCGGGACCACTTTTTTACGTTCTCTCCGAACGACGGCATAACTAACTTTCTCCTCCCCCTCCCATTAAAAAATCCTAGGGTTACCTGCAGTTTTCGAACCCTTTGAGGGCGGGGTGGCCGAGTGAGTTAGCGCGCGTTGCTGTGAGCACGCGTTGCCTAAGCAAAAGATAACCAAATAATTACGAGTTCGACTCTCGTGCTGGGGGATTTTATCTCGGCATATATCCCCCGCCCTCACCCCCTGGCCCGAGAGAACCCCCGTATAGCCTATAGCCTTCTAAGGCGAGGTAGGGGTGGACAAAAAAAAAAAAAAAAAAAAGTTTTCGAACCCTGATAGACTGTTATGCTAGCCACTACGCCATAGGTGATCCTTGTATATCTGCTGTACTGCGAGAAAAATGGGTCACTAGGATACTGCCTCCATGAACAACAGCAGGCTGATTAAAAAGTCATGAGAATATTTTGCATTAAAAACGACTTTTATTTATCCTTGTATTAGTACGTGAACATTTGCGTGGTGGCATTGCAAAGTATAAATCCACAGCCACTGCAATATCTGCAAAGCAATCCTACTTATTTCTAGAGATCCATTTCAGCGCATTGCCAAAGAGGTATAAATCTAGAAGAGTTCACCTGAAGCGGATGTGATTGTTGCAGTAAGCTCCCCTCCACTATACTCGGCGAGGTAATGCGGCTTTAAGCTCATCTTTTATTTAGGAGGCCTTGATTATAAGAGTGGCTCGTAAACAGCTACCCTCCTCCGCCATTAGCAATGGTAATCTCATCCAGCCTCTGTTTTCCGCTTCTTGGCTCTCCCCTCGAGTCACCTCTTCCATCAGTCACCCATGTGTTTTCCTCTGGATCGCCCTCCAAGTGTCGATTGATTTTTGGCTGAAGTATACTCCAATGAATGGTATAAACAGGCTTAAACCAGTAATGAGAAGTATTGTCTAATCTCGATTTAGAGGAGGATTCTGTAGTTTGTTTTGGAGAAAAATGAGAGTTGAAGAAAGAGAGGGTTTAACTATAACTATCTTACCAGATCTAATTATGACAAATACCCCTGGGTATCCGAGAGGTGTTATCGAGAAGTTTTTTTAGTTACTTAAATGAAGAATCTCTATGAAGCCTTTGGCTTGAAATAAGAATCACACATGCATTCCACTTTCAACAATTGAGACGTTGATTTCCAATAGTTTCTAAAGGACATTTTTTTCGATGTTGATATTTTGACACTTAAAAATCAACTTTAGATTTTAATAAAAAAAGAAT
The DNA here is from genome assembly GCA_023052935.1 of Piezodorus guildinii. NCBI lineage: Eukaryota > Metazoa > Arthropoda > Insecta > Hemiptera > Pentatomidae > Piezodorus > Piezodorus guildinii. Next base: position 137,138,080 of record CM041296.1, on the reverse strand, counting down.
CAAGTAAATAAATAAATGACAGATTTTTGGGTTTTCTGTAAAATTGTCTAAAGTGGATAAAGTACCATTTGGAACCAACGTCTCAATTGAAGGTATATACCTTGCGTATTGTAATGTATTGAGGATACTGAGGGGAGTTCATAATTAAATAATTTTAATATTAAACAATTAATGATAACGAACCTTTGTCGGCAAAACATCAAAAGGTGTTTACCTAGCCCCCTAGATTCCCCATCGGTATGGGCTCCCCAGCGGTACCAGAAACCTCTGGTAGTTACCCCCCAGCGGCGGCCAACAAGAATATTAAGATGGGTGTAAAGATAAGAATAATAGCACAAAGGCTATACCGCCAACCGGGGCATTTCCCATCTCGGCCCACCCGAGGTGACGAGAATGAGAGAGAAGAACCGAAGAGGCAGTCAAGTTTGATCCTCAAGAAGAGTGAGTCGGGTTCCACCTACAAGAAGAGGAGGTGGCCGTCGGGGTTCTGAGAGCAGCTGGAGGATGATGCCGAGAAAGGGAACCTAAGACTGATTTCACATTGGCCAGCCGGTTAAGTGTTTCAAAGGTATATCGTTATTTGTAATATTGTATGGCAAAGGTAGTAAAATGTCCCTTAGTATTCTCAATCAGAATTCTAGGCAATGGGTTAATATAACTTTTTGTGTAAATTAATAATTATAGTAATGTATTAATTGAATCTTGTTTACTTTAATCTTACCCTGCATGCCACCTATTGGATTGGTAAACACGATACCTTTGGAAAGGAGATCCATGGTATCATTAAATATAGTTTATATATTGACTAAATATAGTAAGTAAGCTAGTTTTTGAAGCTACCGCTGCCTTAGAAAAGCAGCCGGTCAAAAACATAGCAATATATAACAACTGATAATTGTTTTCATCATAATCATTTGAGTAGATAGTTTATTTTGGGGTCACCTGTGGTGTAGTGGCTCGCATAACACCCATGAATAATCAAATAGTTCTTATCTTTTGACTTTTCAGTAAAGGATTAGATCTTTAGTATTATCTTGTATTTGTATAATAATTATTCGTAGTTATTTGTATTCTTAGTATACAATAGAAATATGTAAGTTCTATGTGTATATATCTACTTATTTTTCTATGTATTTGACCGGCTGTTTTTCTAAGGCAGCGATACCTTCAAAAACTAGCTTATTTGAAATATTTAATGTATGTATAGACTAATATTACTGAAACCATTGGATTTCCTTAAGGTATCGTTTTACCGATTCCAGTAGGTGGCATGCAGAGTAAGATTAAATTAGAGAAGTTTCAATAAATGACATAATTATTTAAATTAACATAGACATATACAATCTATTCACACAATCCCTTGAGAATACTGAGGGACATTACAGTTAATCTTGCCAAACAATATTACAATAAATAAACACCTTAAAAAAACTTAAGTCGGCGGGCGAAGGTGGAATCAGTCTTCTAAGCTTCATCCTCCAACTGCTCTGTTACCACCGATGGACCTCTCTTCTTCTTGAAGATGGAACTTGAACGTTCTCTAGCTGGTTTTTTTTTTTTTTTCATTCCCTCCAATTTATTTAACTACAATCTACAATATATTTTATAATACATAATATATACACTATTTACAACTTCATAATTTCCCTTTTTTGTCCGAAGGCATTATAAGGTATTAATATTATTAAAATATTTACAAGCTGCGCTGTATGCGCGTTAGGTACTATGGCCTAAGCCTTTATTAGCATGTTGGGAATAGGGAGGGACTATTCTTAGTCTCTTGCTGGACTTCAATTGACTCTTCTTGTGGATGGAACACCGTCGTCACTTCTCTCCCCTCTTCTTTCCAAAGGTCCATATTTTGGAAATTGCCGAACTCTTATCGGACAAAGGGAAGCGGAGCTGATATAGGAAGTGGATCTGGGGTCTAGGAAGTTTCCCGAGATATCGCTGAGGGGGAGGGGACCGTGGAGGTAAATTTCTTTTGATGTTTTGCCGACAAAGGCTTATAAATATTTACTTCATTAATATTAAAATTATTTAATAATGAACACCTCTCAGTATTCTCAATACATAATAATTTATATGTATCAATATTTATGTATATATATTTGACTGTTATGTATGGGAAGGAAAGAGAAAAAGGAAGGTCCTTGCCATTATACTGATTGGATGAAGGGATTCGCAAAAAAATTATGTTTGGAATCATTTTATTATGACAAAATAGACGAGAATCCGAATGTGGAAATAACGTCAAAAGTGGGCCACTTTAGCACATTAGGGAGGGGGGGAGGGGTTGTTGAATCAAGTTATCTGCGTTCTTGGGTCTATGCAAGATTTTCGCTAAGGAAGTGACAAGTTGGTCAAACATATTCTTTTTAATAGATTTACAGATGTATTAATGCAATACAGAAACCTGCAAATTATTACACAATGGTTTTACAAATTTATTCATTTTTATTTATTCGTTTATTTATTAGGAGAAACAGATTTTTTTTTTTTAATCGTTATTCGGATTCTACACATATTGAAACGTGCGCTCTCAAATTTTGAGCAGGGGTATTTTTTTTTTTTGTTCGATTACAAAGGTTGATTATTGAAAATAATAAACCAAAAGCATTTATAAGGACTGCGTTTTATTTCCTTTTCTTTTCTTTTTTCATTCAAAAGAAATTTTCCTGATCCCAGAAAACCTTACATTTTTTTTTTTATTATCAATAATAACCGAGTTATCAGGGAATTACATCTCTAATAAGTTGTAGCTTGACCATCTAAGATGATTTTTTTATTTTAATTTTTTTTTTCACTTTCTTCATCGCGTTGTCTTGATCTCGAAATATTTTTTTATTTGTTATTCGGATTTTACGCATCTTGAACCGTTAGCTCTCAGGTTTTGAGCAGGGGTATTTTTTTTTTTGTTCGATTACAAAGGGTTGATTATTGAAAATAATAAACCAAAACAATGTATACATAATATACATACATACCGAGGTATGAAACTTTTTAAATGATAATGCTAATTAGAATAAATACATTGAACCTACAGACCAGGTTGTAGATTGGCGTTGGGCTCTTACCTCGTGAGCCGAACCATATTAGGTATTCCTTCCAGAATCGTGAGGTAAAGTTTGACACCACTATGGTACTCATTTGGATACAGGTCCATTTTTCGGGGTAGGAAATATCACCTTGAATCTATTCTTAAGGCCCTCTTATTGTTAACACTCTTTCGATCTCCAACCATCATTTTTCAAAATCGGGATTCACCAGTTGTGAGGTTGAGGTTTTACTTTCTTACAGTATCAGAATTCCTCGGACAATGGGCCTTCCTAATCGGAGTTCAGTTGGATGTCGTAAAGATTTCCCTGCCGTCGGTAATAGGCACGACAGTTACTTTGGGGTGTGCCCGTTGGAGGTATTTGCTTTATCTTCTAAGCTCAATTCCCTACTACAATGTTTAATATTTAATACCGCATCATAACCATTCAAATAAATAATATTACACTGTAAGTGTTTTTTATGAAATTATTTTTTTTTTCTTATCTCCTTTATTGTTGAAAAAGCTCCAGTAACAAAGAAAACAATGTTGCAAAAACAAATTAGTGCAACAGTACAGGCCTTATCCGAATTACGCTACCTTTGAGGCATTTCAAGTTTGGCATTCCTAAGTCCACTGCATGGGTGGTTCCGACTGCAGGCTTTCGCCTCAACAGTACTGGATGGGGAGAGACCATCTTCCAGGCTTTTGAAAATATAATGATTCAGATTGCAGAGTCCAGACCCCTTCCCTAGGCGAGAACGTCGACCAAAGGGACAGTGCTTTGCCACCTCCCAGGCCTGGGTGGTGGTGCAATATCTCTGAAGAGAGGGTTGGAACAGGCCTTTAGCCCATCAAAGAGCTTGATGCCTCCGGCCTATATACTCAGGCACAGGAGCTCCTTGTGGATGTAGCTATTTCGTGTCCTTTGGAGCGAAGTGTCACGGACGATCTGCCGGAGGACGGAGTTCTGGTAGCTCTGCAGCCTCTGAAGAGTAGTGTTATACTAAACCTAGTTACCTAGTTAGTTAATAGAATAGTTACCTTGAATTTCTGGTGGGACCCCTCGCAATAGACCTAAAGTGGTATATTTACATCACGGGAATGTGAAAAACAGAGCTCAAGATGTTTCGTCTTTCAATGTTGTTAAAGCGATTTAAACTGATCTATATTAAGTAAGAGTCAGGCAATTGCAGTCTGTCATTGTTATATATTAATATTGTTATATTTAAAATGGTTATTTGTGTATGTTTGCTTAATCGTATTGTTTTTTGTTTTGAAGATTTATTTACGTAGTAATTATGAATGTATGCTGGAGATAGAATTATTATTTGTGCTGTGCCAGAAAACTCCATTTCTATACAGATTGTCCTAAAAACAAATAAATAAATTATTATTAAAATTAAAATAAATATAGAAAAGGTTATTGAAAAATTACATCTCTTGGCCACGCAAATGTTTTTTAAATCTTGTGGGCACAGCACTTATTTCCGTTTGTAAACCAATTTAAATAGTTTTTAAGAATTTTTCAAATACACTTAGAGACAAAAATAAATTATGAAAGAACTAATTACATTGAATTTCAATAGAAACAAGTGTTTTCCATTACATTATTATCTACGACAGTTTGTTTTATCGGCTTTTCATCACTCTCCATTAACTTTTCACTATTTTATACAAGCTTTCCAACGGTATATTATATGTCTATATTACACCAAATAGGATTTGTTATCAAGTCTTGAGGGTCATTGGTAATATAAATAAATGTCTATATTACTGTTTTAATGTTAAAGAACATCAAAATTGCAGAAAATAATATGTTTGCCCTTTTCTCCTTCAGTTGGATATCGTAATCGTTTAAATTATATGTTGAGCTGTTTTATCAGTACAAAAATATTATCTTACACGCAACCTTGTAAAAGTTAATAAAGAGTGATGGAAAGCCCATAAAACTAACTGATTGTTTGAGATAATAATATAATAGATTTTTACTTTCACTTACTATATATTGCGATCGTGAAAATTTTCGAATTCCAGTTATGAACGGAAATACACGTTTTAGGGTCCCCTGAGTCCAAATAACCAAGTCCCGCAAAAAGGTCTGTGCGTGTGTGGTAACTCCCGGGCGCAAACGGTAAGTCCTATGAAACTGAAATTTCATATTTAAGACAACTATACGCCCGAGACGTGACAAAACTTTTTTCATCAAAATGAGCTTGCCAGAAGAGGCACTTTATACCATGCATTTTGCACCTTTTTTCGATTTTCTCGAAAACGGTTCCGACGATTTTGATTAAACTCGCTATATCGATGTAAAATTTAACGGGCTTTAATATCATGCAGGTTTTATTTGGATAAAAATGGTCTGACAGGGCTTAAATGCCGATATTTTCTTCCCCTAAAGTACCTTTAATTTTTTAGATTCAATAATAATAACTAGATTATCTTGTTGACGCTGATGAAAAACAGGTAAATATATAAATTGAATAAATTCGATACCCAACTAAAGCAGAAAACAGAGAAAGAGCAGTAATAAGAGAACATAAGAGCAGTAATATACATGTATGATATACCGTTGGAAAGCTAAAGATTTTAGAAAAAATATCATCTCATTCACAAGCTTTTAGAAGTTAATAGAGAGTGATGAGAAGAAGATAAAACTAACTGATTATTTTAGATAATAATATAATAGATTTTTTAATAAAACACATGTTTCTATAGAAATTCAATTTGATTAATTCCTTAATAGTTTCACGTATCTTTATCTCTAACTGTATTTGAAAATTCTTTCATTGATTTTAAAAATCGAGGTAAGTGAAAGTCGTGTGTTGCCCGCACCAGAATTTTTTATTCAAAAGAAATGCTTATATAGAAACTTAATTAAATTAATTCTTTATTAGTTTCACCCATTTTCATCTCTAACTGTTTTTGAAAAATTCTTTAATCGGTTTAACAACGGAAGTAAGTGAAAGTCGGTGTGTTGACCGCACCAGATTTTTTATTTTTGTTTGTATTTTGTTTGTAATGAAGGTTCTGTAATGAGAGCGTCTAGTCCTGCTGACATCTTACTATGGGGATGTTTATTGATAATTTTCTCTAAACGTATAGAACAATTTTACAAATTTATAAATAATTGAATTTCAGAAGGATGAGTTTGGAAGAGATAAAGTTTTTAGGATGGCGGAGAGAGGACAGAAGTGATTGGGAGAGTATTACCCGGCGGCTAAAGGCCTCTTTGCCTATTATTATTCAGGCTGTAAGCCGTTACTACCGGGCTAATTGTTAACTCTTGGTGTAATCTAAGGAAGGGATAGGGTGAGATAATTAGCCCGGGGGGAGGGGGGAGCGAAATCGAAATCGATCCGCCGGCCAATCAGGAGCCGTGGAGAGGCGGGGTGGGAGGGGCCGGCCACGCCCACCGCCACGCCCGCCCCTCCCATTGGTAATTTAAACCCGTTTAGAATTCCCCTTCCCCCGGCCCCCCACCCTCCACCCTCTCGGGGGAATCGTTAACAATTAAAAGAGCAAACTTAATTACAAAGCTTCATTCTCCCCCCGCCATTACCTGCCACACAATCACTGGACCCTCTTCCCAGTCTGTCGTCCCTTTTCCTCCCTCTCTCTCTCTATCTCTCTCTCTCTCATCACTCCCTCTCTCTCCTGTAAAGTCTATCTCGCTATTTTCCTCTCGTATTTATCATCCTCCATCTCATCGTTCTAATTTATCAAGTAATTGCAGTTTAGCGACAATTATCAAATAATAATCATAATCCGCGCCACGCTCATTCTCCCTCCTAAAATTATTGAAAAATAAGTTCGTTGCGTTTTGATTTATTATTTTCAATTCAAAGGTTCATACCTTTGTAATCGACCAAAAAAAAAAAATTGCTATCGGAGGGAACGACATTCTTTGTAGTAGTGGAAATATATTGAGGATGTATAGTCGACTGTAGAAACTATTATAGGTGGAATAGTCAGGAATCAGTCATTTTTTGAAACGTTTTTAATTTTGCCAACGTTTCGGCCAAGCTTGTGAGCCATCATCAGGGCATTACTGAGCCATGTCCAAGCATAAACTGTTTATTGTAAACTGTAAACGTTGGCAAAATTAAAAACTTTTCAAAAAATGATTCCTGACTATTCCACCTATAATAGTGGAAATATAAATATTAATTATTGACAATTACTATACTATACCGGTGAGTCAATCTCATTATATAACTAAAAAAAAAAAAAAAAAAAAAAAAAAAAAAAAAAAAAAAAAAAAAAAAAAAAAAAAAAAAAAAAAAAAAAAAAAAAAAAAATTATTTTTCGTATTATTTTTTCTCATTTCTCTGAAACTCCTGGCCCAATTTTTTTTTTAATTCGGTACTGAAATACCAGCATATACGTTGATAACAGCCGATTATTTTTAGCATGGCGGGCGCTTTAAAGTGATTTAGTTCAATGACTGAGTTGTTTTTTAAAATAGAAAAAAAAAAAAAATTACACATAAATACGCACATAACTCAGTTATTTTTGAAGATAGAGAAAACATGTATAAACATTATTAGAATCAGTAAAGCGCGATAAACAAAAAAAAAAAGAAAAGAAAAGAAAAAAAAGGAACATATTTAAATCTTGTTTAAATATGTATATGATACTCCTCTTTCCATTCTAAACTCCCTGCACATACAAACCCACTTGTCCGTAATTTATCTTCCTCTGATATCCCTGATAACCCTCCAAGGCGACTGAAAAGAAGGTGGCCTCGGGACCTACTGTATTAAAATAGTTAGTGAAGTGCTACCACTGGGTGGTTCTTTCTCAAGACTTTTTCATGACTTTTTATATTCATTCTACATATTTACTTATTGTATTCTTTAGTACAGTTGTAAATTACTATAAATAAATAAAAAAAAAAAAAAAAAAAAAAAAAATATGTATACGCTTGTATAAGATAGAGAAAAAAATTATCACTGTTTTTTAACCAAAACACCGCGAATAATTATTAAAAAAAAGAAAAAAGGGAAACAAATTTAATCTTGCCAATACGTACGCTAGTAATTCAGTTATTTTTTAAGATAGAGAAAAATCGAAAAGATTAGCAGCTATATAAAAAGTTATACCCTAATATAGTTATTTGGAAATAATAAACCATTGTGTAATATTTTGAAATAAATTTTAAAGATAGTGAAAAAAATTATTGCAGTTTTTTAACCAAAACACCGCGCATAATTATAAAAAAAAAAAAAAAGAAACAAGGGAATAAATTGTAATTGTAAATTGCCTATATATACGCTCCTTACTCCGTTGTTTTCGAAGATAGAGGAAAAAACTACAGTTTTAGAATGAATACACAGTTATTAATTATAAAACCGAAGAATAAAAAAATTGAAATTTCAACAATATATACGCCCTTAACTCAGTTATTTTTTGATCTCTTAAAAATGTCCGATTTAACCAAAATGGAAATGTCGAATTACTGTCCGAATTATATAGAAATGTTTAATGGAACCCAAATAACTCAAATGTACCTCACAACCAACCTGCCCTTTACGCATAAAAAACTTATGGCTCAAATCCGGACTGCTAACAATAAATTCCAGCAAATCACCATGATAACCATAACGCACAGATTAAATCCAATAGAAAGAAAACTGTACCATCTGCAATAAGAAAGAAGCTGGCAATATTCATCATACCTTCACATCATGCCCAGCCTACTCCTCCTACCGCTCAACCATCATACCAGCCATAGCCCAGATAACACCTTCAAACTTCAGACTATATCTCAAAAATATACCCTCCGAAAATACTAAAAAACTGTACTTTTACACCAGAGCAAGCCTAAATTTAAGAGGTTTTGTGATAGATCACTAACTCAAAAAATGTATCTTAATTTATTTATTATGATTTTGTTTTGTTTTTGAATTCATAAGAAATGGATATATATTTTTTTTTTTGCTAATTATTATTGTTTATTTTATTTTTTTATTGTACTCATATATGACTATGTAGATATATTTATTATTATTATTATTATATATATATATATATATATATATATATATATATATATATATATTATATATACATATATATGTTTTCTTTAGTTTGTTACACCAAAAAGTTGAAAACAGTATATAAAAAATATGATTTATGTACACACTCCTATTGTATGGGGAAATCCCCGATTGCAATAAAAGTATATTCTATATTCTATTCTAACTCAGTTATTTTTGAAGATAAATGAATAAAAACCCATTAATAAATAAATGCCACATGCTATTTGATAGAGAGTTAAATTTTCTACAAAGGGAAAAAAGGATCATTAAAATCGGTTAAGAAATAGCAGACATATCGTTTTGAAATTAACAGTTGTGATTGACCATTTGCCTTTAAATTTTGTATTACTTTTCATATTAGTTAATTGCCTATTATCAGATATATAAACAGTTATGTCCTAATTAAAAAAAACAAAAAAAAACTCTCGCACTACAACCTATAAAAGGTCTCGGGATCAGTACATATAGAGATTCGTAATATTAATAGGCCAACAGCCGTGCAATGAGGTGATTAGGCCGAGATCACACTCAGCCGTCAGGTATTTTCCCCAAGATGGTTACCCACTTTATAGAGGCTGGGTCTGCCCCAGGAGGGTCTCTATACCCTAGGGTCGTCCCCCGAATGAAATAACAGAATAAATAATATTCCGTCACAGCCGGGATTCGAACCCAGGACCTGGAGCACAGCAGACAAGTGCTCTATCCACTAGACCACGCCGCTCCCTATACCCTAATTTAGTTATTTGAAAATAATAAACTATTGTGTAATAATTTGCAGCGTTTTTAAATTAATCTAGTGAGCGACATACGACTTTTACTTACCTCCTTTGTTGAAATCAATTTATTTATTTTTTTTTTTACAGTTAGAGATAAAATTAAAGTTAAAGAATTAATTACATTGAGTTTCGATAGAAACATGTGTTTTGTTAATTAATCTATTATATAATTATCTAAAATAATTAGTTAATTTTATCTGCTTTTCATCAATTTCGGTTTAAAACTTAGTGGCGCCGCTCATTAAAACAACTACAAAATATTAACCTAAAAAGTCAATACTTTTTTTTTTTTATCATTAGTTATTAAAAGTTACTACTCTGCTTTATAAATGAATTAGTAAATATGCTGAAAGACAATTTACATAATTAATCCAGTAGATATCATAAACCAGCAGGTTTTGGAACCTTGGAGAATAGATCGTTTGTCTAGAATGTGTTGAAGTAGCCGAAAACGTTGAGTAGTTTCAGTCTTATATGAGGATTCCTAGTACATCGTTTGTCAAGATGAAGTCCTAGGAATCCGACCTGTTCAACATGGACTACCGGAATATTATTAATAAATATCCTACGATTTGGTATTTAGTATTAAATATCCTGTCCTAACAGGAAGTTACGAACGGTAAAAGTTATTTTATAGGATTTATTGGAGTTTATTTTAATCCTCCAATTTTCATACCATTGCTTAAGGTCTCTGATGTGGGATTGAAGAGTTTGGGATACAGTAATTGGATCATTATTTACTAATAACACACATGTGTCATTGGCATACTTGGAAAGGAAAGTGCTAGGATGGATTGGGATACCAGCGATATTAACTGTGTGAAGAATGGGTCCTAGGATACTCCCTCGAGGAACACCATCGGATTGATTAAAAAGGGATGAATAGTAACTATTGTGGCTTATTTTGAAGGATCTTTCAGAGAGGAAGGAATAGATGACGAGGAGGTATGTAGGAGGAAGGAATTCACGGATTTTGAAATGCAATCCCGGATACCAGACTCGGTTTCAACGTCGAGAAAGGCTCCCGTGCAATACAATCCGCGCTCTAATGCAGAGGAGATAACTTCCACTACAAGATGACATTTCTTGCTGGTGATGAAAAGTTTTATTTTAAAACTTATCTTTCTCTAGCTAGACTTACGTCTCAATACACACACACACACAGACTGACCTTATTGCGGGACTTGGTCATCTGGAGATCCTAAAATGTGTATTTCCCAAATTTCGAAAACTGGAATTAGAAAGCTTTAATGATCGCATGTACTTTTTCTTCCTTACTATATACTTCATATGTAGGTAAGTGAAAGTAAAAATACTACAACAGAAACTAAATACTTGTTAGTAACATTGCTTGTAAGTAGGTAACTATAACATAATAATTGAAAAAGTTGGTTAAGCGTGTGGTCTTCTTATCAAGGCATTTATTATCCAGTGGAAGTTTTTATTGTCACTTTATGTTACTGAGACTAATCGGACAATACCACTATAGGATTACTAAATTTTGTCTATCCAAGTTTAATTAGGATAGGGATCTTAACCAGTACCTGACATCGAACAGGCTTGGAACCACCATTTAATTTCCTTCCGAAGGACCATGAAGATCTATTAAGGATTAATTTAACAAAATACCTTTGCTGTTTGTTTTGTTGTGAGACTGACCTTAGTTTCTAGTTTGACCTAAAAAATAATTAAAACCTGTACCACTACAATCCATTAAGGGTCTTGAGCTCAGAGCATATAGAGATTGGTACTGTTTCTACGCCAACGGTCGTACAATGAGGTGATAGTACGAAATCAGAGTCAGCCACCAGGTTTATCACCATTTTTTGTGTACTATACCCTAGTGTCGTCTCCGGCTAAATGAATAATTATCAGCAACATATGGGATATTAAGGTCTTTATGTATAAGTTTATTCGTGACAAAGTAAAGAGCATTGAGGATTTTTCGAAGGATTTTGGATTGGATACGGGAAGAATTTGATGGTTTAGTAGAGCCTCAAAGCTCAATTCTGTAAGTCCAGATAGGTCCTATGATTGTCATCTAGATGATTCTCTTGTAGTTGAGTGGAAGGTTAGATCGTCTGTCCAGTAACTGTTGAAGAAAGCGAAAGCGGACACTCAGTTTCTTGTCGCTTCAGTCTTGTGAGCGGATTTCATGTTAAACATTTGTCAAGTAGGAGTCCTAGATAGCGGATCTGTTCTACCGGGACAAGTGGAATATTATTAAAGAACACTGTACAGCAGGATGTCATGGGTTTACGATGTAGGGTAAAGGTAATTTAGAAGGATTTGTTTGAATTGAGTTTGGTTTGGCTTGAGACTAAGCATAGTTTCTAGTTTTACCTAGAAGAGGAAAAAAAAATCCACACTCATAAGGACAGTTTTAACTGTGACAGGTTGCAGGAGAGGATTGAAAGTTAAGCGCGCATATGTTGACTAGATAATGCCGGGTGTTTTGATGATGAGGCAGCATTGTGTAAAGCCTGCTAACAGCTTTATCGAGGGGGATCAGGGCATAAATCATCAGATAAGAGCTAATGAATGGATTGGCTAAACGGCGGGGGAGGGGATGACGTGTACCAGTGACAAATTAGAAGAGCCGCAAAGTGGCAATTGGGATGGGGAGGGGATTAGGTCCCAGCCAATCAGCATTAGCCTTTCAATCCCCGGCCCTTGTCTTCTTCTCTACTGCCCTGCCTAACTTACCCTCTCCCTTCTTTTTTTTTATAACCTCTCATCCCATTTGTTAGCTTTACACCTGATTATACTCGTTGCCAGGGAACATTATCCCTAAAGGGAGATGTTGATTGGTAGACTAATTATTTGTTGGGTTGTCGATAATTAATGATGGATTTATGATGATATAGAAATAGTCCGTTCAAATTACACCAACAAATAAGAGCAAAGCTACATAAATTCGTACCTAGCTGAAAATCAGTAAGATAGCTTAAAATATGATTAAAAATAAAATTTGAAAGTTCCCCGTCTTTACCCTATTTGGAATTTTTTTTATAAAATTTAAAATACCTTGGGCATATCAGGCTGTTATGCTTGCCACTTCACCATAGGTGACCCCGATAGAGGTATTAAATGCATATTTTTGGTTTTTTTTTTCTAAACTAATTAATCGATAATCGTAAGGGTGGTAGTCCAACAATCAAGTACTCATATTGCTTCTAGTCCAGTCAATTTAAACATTCGAAGTTGCATAAATTCGCACCTAGCTAAAAATCAGTAGGATTGTTTGAAATATGATTAAAAATAAAATTTGAAAGTTCCCCATTAATAAAAAATTTTATTCAAGGTCGAAGGTAAAAAAAATGAGTTTTTCGCGAATTTCAGCAAAACGGTAAGTTTTATCATAAAAATACGTACGACAATAATTGTAGATCATAAAATTATCTACAAATAAGGTTTTAATACTTTTTTTCCTAAGAGACACCGTTTTTGAGATATAACAATTCAAAAAGTTGTAATCGTCAGAATATGCACACGTTTCCACGCCACTGATGAGGGAGTGTATTTTTTTTTTTTTTTTTTTTTTTTAATTTGTTTTATTAAGAGATAATACAATCTGCCACCTTCTGGGGCAATGAGTATTAGAGATAAAATAAATCATTCATACCATATGTACATTGTAAATAAAATTAAAGAAAAAAAAATTAATAAAGACTAAACAAATAAAAGAAAAAAATATATACACAAAATTAAATAAGTACTATAAAGAAAATAATAATAACAATCTTGTTCACATTCATACCTATTTACAATATTTACAAACTGCCCCTGGGATCACTGAATCAAACCTCGAGATCCACTAGTGGATGTCGAGGCACAATGCCAGAAGATCCCAGCGCCTCTCATTCAGCTGCGTCACTGGTCTTGAGTGCCAGTGGAGGCTGCGCGAGGGCGCTAGAGCCACATACACTCAGGGCATGAGTGGAGAAGCTGGCCATTGCCAGCACTCCAATAACATAATTACAAAAGATCTCTGGGCCACTGCCGCTTCAACCTACGAGGAGGTTTATAGGGATGTTTGGAACTAGATAGGGAGTTTGCCAAGGGATTAGGAAGGTGAGTAAGCTTCTGATGGAAGATTGAGAATTTGGATGGGATTAGATCAAGGACAAATGGGATATTCAGGTCATGGTGTAAGGTTTTGTTGGTGACATAATATGGGGCATCTACTATTGTTCTAAGGACTTTAGACTGAAAGGATTGGATACGTTTGATATTCGAAACTTTTGCTGTTCCCCACAGTTCAAGTCCGTAGGTCCAAATTGGTTTAAGAATAGTCTTGTAAATTAAGAGTTTGTTGTCCGTTGAGAGATGAGATTTTCTGTTTAGTAGTCTATATAGCTGGCCATATCGTCGATTGAGTTCTTGTCGTTTGAGTCTAGTATGGGGGTTCCATGTCAGTCTTTTGTCTAAGAGGAAACCAAGGTATTTGACTGTGTCAGAAAAGATGAGAGGAATAGAGTTAAAATGGACAAAAGGGCAGGATCTGCGTCGAAGGGTAAAGGTGACTTGCTTGCTTTTTGATTCATTGACTTTGATGCGCCAATGATTACACCACTTTTCAATCAGATCGAGATGTGATTGGAGGTTTGAGGATGCCGTAACAGGATCTGGATGGGATGAGAGGATAGCTGTATCATCGGCAAATGTTGCCAGGAAGTTTTCGGGTAAGGTGGGAATGTCTGAGGTGAATAAGATGTAGAGTATAGGACCGAGGACACTACCTTGTGGAACACCGGCTTCTATCGGATAACAACTTGAGAATTCAGAACCACAACGGACTCGAAACGAGCGGTTAGAGAGGTAGGATCGAAGGATTAGATATAGGGCTTGGGGTAATAGGGTTTTTAGTTTGAAAAGCAAGCCATCGTGCCACACCCGGTCGAATGCTTGTGCTATGTCCAGAAAGGCACCTGTGCAATATTGCTTGCTTTCAAGGGCATAGGATATGTGGTCAACAACTCGAAGACCTTGGTGAACAGTGGAGTGGCCTGAGCGGAAACCAAACTGGTGAGATGGGATTTTGTCGAGTTGGATTAACGGAAGGATGCGTTTCAGAAGGATTTTCTCAAATAATTTGGAAAGTATAGGGAGCAAGCTGATTGGTCTATAGGATGAGGTATGATTAACAGGTTTGCCCGGTTTAAGGAAAAGTATAATGGTTGAGTGTTTCCACATCAGAGGAAAATGGGTTGTTCGGAGGATGCAGTTATATATGTAGGTCAGGAATACTATAGCCTTTTTGGGAAGTTGTTTAATGATTTGGGAAGTGAGGAGATCAAATCCAGGAGATTTTCGAGGTTTAAGTTTATCGATTAGGAATTTGACCTCAGAGGGGTTGACAGCTTTAGGAGGCAAAGAGAGAGGAATCGGCGAGGAGAGGGATTCTTCAACTGCAGCTGTATGGGAAGGATTAATTTCAGGATGAGGAGTGAATGTGTTTGCAAGATGTTTAGCAAATTCCTCTGCTCTAGTCTCATCTGACGAGGCCCAGGAACCATCATGACGTTGGAGAGGATGAGAGATATGATGGTATTTAAGGATTTTTTTAGTTGCTTTCCAGAGGGAATGGTCACATGAAAGTTAAGGCGCGCATCCCCCCCCCCTTTTTCCCCCCCCGCCCCCCAAAAACCCTCCCCTCCTTTTTTTTTAAAATCTCCCATTTTTTTTTAACCCGATTATATTTTGGGGAAATTTTAAAGGGAGATGGAGGTAAAAATTAATTTTTTGGGGAAAAATTAAATTTTTTTGATAATAAAAAAAAAATGGAATTATTGTGGGTTTTTGTTGTAATTTTATGAAAAAAAACCCCTTTGATTTAACTAAGGGGGGTTTAGGGAAGGGGGAAAAAAAAAAACCGTTTTCAAAGGCCGGGGGCAAATTAAAATGGATTAGTTTTTTTTAAGAAAATATCTTTTGTGTCCCTTTGGAATATTTCTTTTTTTCCCGTAAAAAAATAATATTTAAAAAAAATTTTTTTAAAAACAACAGTTTGGGTGTACAAAAAAAAAGTTAAATACAATGAAAAAGGAAAAATTGCAAAAGTAAAAGGGACCCCCTTTTTTTCCCCGGGCTTAGTTAATTAAAAACCCCAACAACGTTGTGAAAGGGTTTTTAAAACGTTTTTTTGAGGAAGCTTAAACCATTGAATTTAGGGGGTGAAGGAAAACATTTTTTTTAAGGTTTTTTCAAACCCCCCCAACCAACCCCGTCTTTTAACCCCCTTGATTCCGTTTTGGACTGTTGGAAAAAAAAAATTTTAATATTGCTTTTTAAGGGGTTTTTTGTGGGGAAAAACCATTATTCGAAAAAATTTTCCCCAATTTTTTTATTTTAAAAAATCAATTTTTTCCTTTTCAAGGATTTTATTTTTTTAAAAAAAGGGTTTTTTTTATTTTTAAAATCAAATTTATTGTGGGGTTTGGGATGCTTTAAATGGGGGGAAAAATTTTCCCAAAATTTAAGGGTTTGGGATTTTTAAGATTGAATGCCCCCCCTTTTGGGAAGAAAAAAAGAAATTTTTTTCCAAAAAAAAATTTTTCCCGGGGGGATTTAAAAGGGCCTTTTAAAAAATTTTTGAAAAATAATAAGGGAAAAATATAATAAAATTACTTTTAAAAAAATTTTTTTTAAAAAACCTCAATTTTTTAAAAAATTTTTTTTTCCCTGTGATTGGAGGTTTGAGGATGCCGTAACAGGATCTGGATGGGATGAGAGGATAGCTGTATCATCGGCAAATGTTGCCAGGAAGTTTTCGGGTAAGGTGGGAATGTCTGAGGTGAATAAGATGTAGAGTATAGGACCGAGGACACTACCTTGTGGAACACCGGCTTCTATCGGATAACAACTTGAGAATTCAGAACCACAACGGACTCGAAACGAGCGGTTAGAGAGGTAGGATCGAAGGATTAGATATAGGGCTTGGGGTAATAGGGTTTTTAGTTTGAAAAGCAAGCCATCGTGCCACACCCGGTCGAATGCTTGTGCTATGTCCAGAAAGGCACCTGTGCAATATTGCTTGCTTTCAAGGGCATAGGATATGTGGTCAACAACTCGAAGACCTTGGTGAACAGTGGAGTGGCCTGAGCGGAAACCAAACTGGTGAGATGGGATTTTGTCGAGTTGGATTAACGGAAGGATGCGTTTCAGAAGGATTTTCTCAAATAATTTGGAAAGTATAGGGAGCAAGCTGATTGGTCTATAGGATGAGGTATGATTAACAGGTTTGCCCGGTTTAAGGAAAAGTATAATGGTTGAGTGTTTCCACATCAGAGGAAAATGGGTTGTTCGGAGGATGCAGTTATATATGTAGGTCAGGAATACTATAGCCTTTTTGGGAAGTTGTTTAATGATTTGGGAAGTGAGGAGATCAAATCCAGGAGATTTTCGAGGTTTAAGTTTATCGATTAGGAATTTGACCTCAGAGGGGTTGACAGCTTTAGGAGGCAAAGAGAGAGGAATCGGCGAGGAGAGGGATTCTTCAACTGCAGCTGTATGGGAAGGATTAATTTCAGGATGAGGAGTGAATGTGTTTGCAAGATGTTTAGCAAATTCCTCTGCTCTAGTCTCATCTGACGAGGCCCAGGAACCATCATGACGTTGGAGAGGATGAGAGATATGATGGTATTTAAGGATTTTTTTAGTTGCTTTCCAGAGGGAATGGTCACAAGTGGATAATGAGGAAAGATAGGAATTATAGGATTGGGATCTGTAGGTTGTCAATCTATTTTTAACTAATTTACAATAATAATTGTATGATTTCCTGTCATCAGGATGCCTGGTCCTCTGCCGGAGTGTATTTAGCGCGTTATTTTTTAACGTGCTTTCTCGAAGTATTGAAACGTTATTTGTAGATAATTTTCTGATCTACAGTTTTAGTCTAAAGTATTTTTATGATAAAACTTACCGTTTTGCTGAAATTCGCGTAAAACTCATTTTTTTTTACCTTCGGTCTTGAATACAATTTTTTATTAATGGGAAACTTTCAAATTTTATTTTTAATCATATTTTAAGCTATCATACGGATTTTTAGCTAGCTGCGAATTTATGTAACTTCGAATGTTTAAATTGACTGGACTAGAAGCAATATGAGTACTTGATTGTTGGACTATCACCCTTAAGATTGTCAATTAGTTTAGAAAAAACATCCCCAAAAATATGCATTTATTATCTCAATAGGGGTCACCTATGGTGAAGTGGCTAGTACAACAGCCTGTTATGTCCAAGGTATCGGTTTTAAACCTGACAAGTGGATCTAGGATTTTTTAATTGGAGTAAAAATATTCTTAGTTGTGCCGCCCTTCGGTGGAGACGTAAAAAGGTGGTCCTGATGCCGTGATATGTCAGATACTTGTTTAAGATTCATATTAGGCTATATCACCATAATCTAGCGTTAACTGAATGAACAAAAATCTGGTACGAGCAACACACGACTTTCACTTACCTCCATTTTAAAAATCAATGAAAGAATTTTCAAATACAGTTAGAGATAAAAATATGTGAAACTATTAGAAAATTAATTAAATTGAATTTATACATAAGCATGTGTTTTATTAAAAAATCTATTATATTATTATCTAAAATAATCAGTTAGTTTTATCTTAATTTTATCACTCTTTATTAACTTTTAAAAGCTTGTGTATGAGATAATATTTTTTCTAAAATCTTTAGCTTTCCAACGGTATATCATACTGCTCTTATGTTAAAAACGAAAAATTGCATTACAAAAATATTTTTTTCTGTTTTCTCCTTTAGTTGGGTATCAAATTTATTCCATTTATATATTTACTTGTTTTTCATCAGCGTTAATAAGATAATATAGTTATTTTTATTGAATCTACAAAATTAAAGGTACTTTAGGGGAAGAAAATGTAAAATATCGGCATTTAAGCCCTGTCAGACCATTTTAATCAGAATAAAACCTACATGATATTGAAGCCCATTAAATTTTACATCGATATAGCGAGTTTAATCAAAATCGTCGGAACCGTTTTTGAGAAAATCGAAAAAAGGTACAAAATGCATTGTATAAAGTGCCTCTTCTGGCGAGCTTATTTTGATGAAAAAAGTTTTGTCACGTCTCGGGCGTATAGTTGTCTTAAATATGAAATCTCAGTTTCATAGGACTTACCGTTTCCGCCCGGGAGTATCTAACGATGTATAATACATGTATATTACTGCTCTTATGTTCAAAAACAAAAAATTGCATTAAAAAAAATATTTTTTCTGTTTCCTCTATCAATTTATATATTTACCTGTTTTTCATCAGTGGTAGTAAGATAATATAGTTATTTTTATAAGAATCAACAAAACTAAAGGTACTTTAGAGAAAGAAAATTTAAAATATCAGAATTTAAGCCCTGTCAGACCATTTTAATCCGAATGAAACCTAAATGATATTAAGTCCCATTAAATTTTACATCGATATAGCGAGTTTAATCAAAATTGTCGGAACCGTTTTCGAGATAATCGAAAAAAAGGAGCAAAATGCATGGTATAAAGTGGCTCTTCTAGTAAGAGTTTGATTTTGATGAAAAAGGTTTTATAACGTCTCGGGCGTATATTTGTCTTAAATATGAAATTTCACTTTCATAGGACGCCCGGGAGTTATCACACACACTGAATTCGAAAATTTTCACGATCGCAATACTTTCCCTTACTATATATAGTAAGTGAAAGTAAAAAACAATTTTCCGAATTCAATGTTTAGTGAATTTGACACACCTAGTGTTATGTTATGATAATTCCGGGCAATCTGGGTATAACAATAAACAAATCTCTGAAGAGTTTACGCTTGTTGTTTGGGTAATTATTTAAATAAATGTTGGGAATGAATAATGTACATATATTGTATGTGCTGAGCTAGTCACATTTACATGCTTTAGGCAGTACGAATGTTTCATGACATCTTTTCAGTTCTTTTGATTTGCCCAGGGATGACAGCACCCCTTTGTTCATTTAACATCACTTTTATGGTACTATGGCTAATTGGCCGATGCTACAGTGGGAGTCTTAAATATGGTCTATCCAAGTTTAATCAGGATAGGAATCTTTAACGAGTACGAGTCGCATAGCCTCGGAACAACCTCTCCTGAAAGACAGCAAAATAAAGAATTTACTACTCCCATTAAAAAATTCTATACTCAGTCACCTGGTGGGTTTGAACCCACCTATTAAGGCATAAGAGGCTTTATACATCACAGGTGACCCCTTGCATAATCATAAAATGGGTAATCTCTTTAACAACGAAATTTGCTTGAATTTACCTCAACTTTTATAATATTGTTCTGCCTCCCCCAGGATCTCCAATGGTTAATCCTCTACAGTAGATGTACAATCTTACCATTGGCCAAGGAACATACCATATTACACTGGATCTTTCCAGATCAGAATTCACTATCGAATTTGTTGTAAATTTCAGGTTTGTTGGACCTCTGAAATAAGATAGGTTTTTAGCAAAGGAAATTTTTTTCGTTTAATTTTTTATGACAGTAAAATTATTATATTCTAGCAATACAAGTGGGGTAACCAAATCCGAGAAGCAATAGTTGTGTAAGAAGACCCTCCTCAGACACACCAGCTATAATATTATAATATTTTATTAATGTAGTTATATACTGCTTAACTTCGTAATAATACTTATCTCAGAGAGTTTAAGATAGATTTTACTTTCACTTACCTATATATGAAATATATAGTAAGGGAAAGTATTGTGATCGTGAAAATTTTCGAATTATAGTTTTCAACGGAAATACACGTTTTAGGGTCCCCTGAGTCTAAATAACCAAGTACCGCAAAAAGGTCTGTGTGTGTGTGTGTGTGTGTGTGGGTGTGGTAACTCCCGGGCAAAAAAAATAAGTCCTAGGAAACTGAAAATTCATATTTAAGACAACTATACGCCCGAGATGTGACAGAATCTTTTTAATCAAAATCGGCTAATCAGAAGAGCCACTTTATACCACGCATTTTGCACCTTTTTACGATTTTCTCAAAAACGGTTCCAAAGATTTTGATTAAACTCGCTTCATCGATGTAAAATTTGTTGGGCTTTGATATTAAGTAAGCTACTTTCTGATTGAAATAGTCTGACAGGGCTTAAATGCCGATATTTTAAATTTTCTTCCTCTAAAGTACCTTTAATTTTGTAGATACTAAGAAAATAACAATACAATCTTGTTATCGATGATGAAAAACAGGTAAATATATAATTTGAACGAATTCGATCTCTAACTAAAGAAGAAAAGTGCAAAAATATTTTTAATACAATTTTTGGTTTGTGAACTTAAGAACAGTGATATACATGTTTGATACACCGTTGAAAAGCTAAAGATTTTAGAAAAAATATTATCTCATACACAAGCTTTTAAAAGTTAATAAAGAGTGATAAAAATCCTATTAAACTGACTAATTATTATTTCAGATAATAATATAATAGATTTTGTAATGAAACACAAGTTTCTATAGAAATTCAATTTAATTAATTCCTTATTATTTTAACTTAATGTCATCTTTAGCTGTATTTGAAAATTCTTTAATTAACGGCGGCAAGTGAAAGTTGTGTGTTGCCCGCACCAGATTTTTTAATTAGTCATTACATTTATTACTGTTTATTTATTAAAGTCATTAAATTTAATATTGTTTCTCCTGGCGATATTTCTTAACATACCTGTTAATGATAGGGCTAGTTGGAGTATATTTAAAATTCCAGTTATAATATTCCTACATTGCTACTCAACATACGCATTTAAGTCATATACCATTCAGGACTTCACATAAGGTATCAATAAAACAGATAACACACCAATGAGAATCCCGTGGTACGGTAATGGGCAATGGGGTGCATACCAAATCACAAAATCTCCCCAAATCTAATCAATTCAATCCGAAATCCTCAATATCCCTTATGTCCGCTTAGACGACCAGTCGGTAACAAATGTAAAAAGACTAACCGGACGGAAGAGGGTGGAGAAGATAAGTAGGGAATGAGGAGAAGCGTGTGATTGGTTAATGTAGGCAATCTGTTAGCGGCTGTTTGGCGTTCGCCCGATTAGATCAGCCCCGCCATCTGCTCTCTCAGCGGGTGGTGGCTGTGGGTTCAGGCCACCGTAACACTGCAGGTGTCGTTAGCCACTTCAATGAATGGATCGGTCGGCATTTAAGGGTTTAAATCAATTACTCATCTATCTCTTTAAATGATTTGATTATTATCAAGCAGGTCAGCAGAACATCAATAAAAAAATCTGGTGCGGGCAACACACGACGTTCACTTACATAGATTTTTAAATCAATTTCAATTTGAAAAATATTTGAAGTTGATTTTAACTAAACGTGTATTCATTTTCGTTGGAAACATACGATTTATATTAAATAATATGACTATATAAAATTGTTAATCAGTAATAAGTTTATTCCCCATTCCTCACTTTGTATTACCTTTTACAACTCTGTGCTTCAGATAATATTTTTTCTAAAATCTTCTTCTTTCCAACTGTATATTTTTACGTCCATATTACTGTTCTTATTATCAGTAAACCAAAAATTACGTTAAAAAAGTTTTGCTCTTTCTTCCTTTAGTTGGCCATCAAAATCGTCCAACTTGTATCTTTAGCCGTCCTTCATCAATGTCATTAAGGTGATATGGTTAATCTTTTGGAATCTACAAAATTAAATGTAGTTTACAGGAAGAAAATTTAAAGTGAAAAAATCCTTAGTTATGCCGTCTTTCGGAGGAGACGTAAAGAGGTGGTCCCGAGCCTGTGTGGAGAGGCAAAATTTAGAACTCCCACTGTAGCATTGTTCGATTAGCCACAGTAACATAAAGTGACGTTAAATAAATAAAAGAAACAAAGAGACAGTAAAATAATAGTTCGCAACTAGGTGAATAGGGCGAATAAATATTTTAACTCTGCCATTAATCTCCCACCCTCAACCTATTTACCCTAAAAAAGGCGGGGTATTGTAGAAAAAACAAATTTTCTATCTATTTCGTTTTTCCCAACAGTCGAGATACTTTGGTTTCTTCTTAGATAAAAGACTAACATCAAACCACAAGAGGACTATCGCTGATACGGCCAGCTATAAATCTACTAATAGGAAATCTTATCTCTTAATGGACTACAAACTATTAATTTACAAGGATGTTCTTACACTTTGTTGACCTCCATTTTCGAACGTCAAACGTATCCAATCCTTTCAGTCTAAAGTCCTTAGAAAAATAGTCGATGCCTCATATTATGTCACGAACCTTACACCATGATCTAATCCCATCCCAATTCTCAATCTTCCACCAGAAGCTCACTCACCTTCCTAATTCCTTGGCACAATCTCTATCTGCCTATAACCCTTCTTGTAGGTTAAAGCGGCAGGTACCCAAAGATCTCTAGTGACTATGCCATCGGAGTGCTGGCATTTTCCTACTCTGTACGCAAGGGCTGTAATACTTATATCCCTTGAGTGTAGCAGATTGTATTATTTATGAATAAATCAATTGTGTTATCTGACGAGGTGGCCGAGTGGTTAAGGCGTTGGACTGCTAATCCAATGTGCTCTGCACGCGGGGATTCGAATCCCATCCTTGTCGTACCTCTTTTGAAATTTAAAATAATTGTTTATAAATCGGACTGACATTATTTTTGGGAGGCGGTGTAGCCGAGTGGGTTAGCGCGTGTTGCTTTGACGCACGTTGCCTAGTAACCACAGAGAACCAAAAATTTGAAACCATAAAATTACGAGTTCGAGTCTCGGTACCGGGAGGTCTTTTATCCCGGCATTTATACCCCGCCCTCACTCCCTGGTCTGGGAAACCCCCATATAGCCTTCAAAGGCGAGGTAGGAGTAAAAAAAAAAAAAAAAAAAAAAAAAAAAAAAAAAAAAAAAAAAAAAAAAAAAAAAAAAAAAAAAAAAATCAATTGTTTTTTAAATTCGGTCTTCTGCGTGCGTTGATCTTCTTGATAGTGTGCTGGGATCCTTCAGGAATGTTATCCTCTACACCAGTTGTTCCCAAATAGTGTTCCGCAGACGATGTCCAGGGGATCAGCGAGATGTCATTAGTTAATATTACTACCTTAACATAAAATAATTGTGAAGCATTTTATACTACTTTGGCTATCGAACGATATTATAGAGGAAGTCCAAAATTTTGTCTATCCAGGTTAGAAGCACAGCCTCTCGAACAATTTTTTTACAGTCCCTCTGAAGGGCGGCATAACGAAGGATTTTACACTTCATTTGAAAATTTGTATCACCATTTGCCAGGTTCAACATTAAATTTTAGTTATTTAAAGTTTTGCGGATTGAAATAAACTCTTAGAGCCTGGTTTCTTTTCCTTCATTTCCATTTTTTCAACTAGGCCATTTCTAGAATATAGTGTTTGGGTAGGGTAATTCACAAGCAACGTACATGATACGGTGTAACCCACAAAAAATCTAAATATCTACCTAATATTTAGGATTTAGGACATCCTTGACATTGAAATGAATGTATGAAGGGGTCTACGAAAAAGTTTTTTTTTTTTTTTTAACCACTGCTCTACAAAACATTCCTTCTTCACTCATTTTAAGCAAGTGATCTTGCCTCTTCAAACCTTTTTACTAAGTTATACTCTTTCGGCGCTGAAGTTCGATACTGTGCCTTGGCCTCCCGCACGTAATTGTGCCTATCTTGTGAAAGCGCCATCCAGTTCTTCACACCCAACATGGACCAGCACCATTACTCCATCGAAGCTGAGGTCTTCCTCTGCCTCTTGGGTTTATATTAACTTTAAGACTTCTTCAGCAACTGTGAATCATTCTTGTTTAGGGTCGAAATCTCACAGTCATACGTCACTTCATCCCTAGTCTGTGTTTTTAAATGAAATTATTGCTCCACGAATGCAAGTTTCAGCAATTAGGAGTGTGGATTCCAAGCCTGATATCTTTTGATTTCCTCTGCTTAGCTGTGTTTCTGTTTGATAACTCAGACAAGGTGTCGCAAGCTTTGCACTACCTTAAAAAGAATGAGTCCCAACAAAGCTGTTGTTTGCGGATTGGCTGGGTTTATCCAAATGAAATTAAAAAAGCACCTCATGTATAAATCACCTCGAGTGAAACCTCCCCTGACCCTAAAGCCGAGACGCGATGAGCTAACAGAGAGAATAGCGACAGAGTGAGTGATGGTGGGGGAGAGCTGGAGCAGACAGATGGACCGGGAGGAGACAGGTTAACATGACAATAGTGCCTGGGGACATGTGGCCTCCACCGCGCTCTGTTTGTACAACCCTTAACTAATTGCTCCCTATTATCGCCTCGATGCCCCGGCCCTTCTCTTTATATCCTATCTTTATTTATTGCTCTATATTTTCTATTAGCCTCCTCTTCAATACTGTCCTAATGCCCTCCGGGGATTGGGCAGATGAGCAACAGAAGTGGCCAATAGAAGAAACCATTTAGGTTAACGGTAATGTTAATATGTTTGTATTTAATGCTTCAATGCATTTCATTTCAATGATTCATTGACGGTATGAATTTAATGTGAGGGTGGCTCTCACAAACTGAAAGTTGGTGAGTTATAGTGGCAACACTGACAGGTGTCAACACTGATAGGTGGCAACACTGACAAGCAAGGTTATTTTTCTGATCGTTTGTTTGTTTATTAATTTAACAGTCGCTTGAATAATATTACTTTTTCTTTCTTTCAAGAGAGAATTAGAGAGATTCGCATTAGATTGTCACTGACTTAACTAAATGTTATGTTTCTATATTTTATCTTCCGGATTGTTTTAGAAAGTACAAGTATATCATATAAATCGATTCCGTGCTCACTGACTGATACACTTCACCTTATTATTATTTGCAAGTCTTCTTCCCTCTTCAGTCGGAGGTTGGAAAACAACGTAGCAATATCATGTCTGTTGTTGGCGGCTCTAAATAACTCGAAGGGAATGATCTACTATATGTTCTCGTACCTTTAACTCCTTTATCCACGAGTGTCCTAGGAATCTGGTCTAGATCAATCTAATCACATGCTACATTGAAGAAGACATTCTGCTATACCTTACTTACAACTTAGGTATTTGCACTATTCATATATATTCTTCACAGTCGTACGAATCTGTCTTTCTTTGCAAACCAGTATCTTGCTTACAAGAGACATGATTGATCATTAAGAAGACATAAAATGTAAAAAGGTTTGTTCAAATCTCTCTCCTAGCGCATTAGGGTTTTAAATATTCTTAATAATGACTTTTAAAAGATAAGTACTTTATTAAATTAATGGTTAAAGATAATTTAATTTATTACAACCTAAAGAACATTTTGCTTTAGATCGTTTCCCTCCTCCCCCCTAATAATTCTCCTTTGAAATGATTTCCATCCATTACCGGTTGGCAGCCGGTTAAGGAGCGGAGACCGGTTACTTTAGCCTGATCTCTTATTTGTGTTTGACTACTTAGGGTAAGCATTAGCGGTTTTGGAAGTACACAGGAGCCGTACACAGGACGACCACGCTTAGACTCCGATCGTCTTACCGAAACTGTTTACTTACCAACTTGAGGGCACGCAATCTGTGGTCGCAGAGCCAGGTAGCAAAGATAGAAACGATTGCAGTCCCTTGATAGTTTTACAATAGATACGTTTGTAAATAGAGGGTTGGTGTAAGAAAATTATATTTGAATAAAGAAGCTGACTTAAGTATCCATATGTTGTCATAACGTATTTTTAAAACCACATTACTAATGGTCAACAAACCCCATTATTAGGTAGGGATAAATATATATACCACTATAAAAAAAAAAAAAAAAAAAAAAAAAAAAAAAAAAAAAAAAAAAAAAAAAAAAAAAACCTGTACCACTACAACCCATGAAGGGTCTTGGGCTCAGTACATATAGAGATTCGTACTGTTTCTAGGCCAACGACAGTGCAATGAGGTGATTAGGCCTTAATCACGCTCAGCCGCCAGGTTTTTCCCCAATTAATTTGGGTACCCACTTTATAGAGGCTGGGTCTGCCCCAGGAGGGTCTCCATACCCTAGGGTCGCCGACCGACTGAATTAACAGAATAAATAATATTTCTGCCTCAGCCGGGATTCGAACCCAGGACCCGGAGCACAGCAGACTAGCGCTCTATCCACTAGACCACGCCCCTCTCTATACCACGTATATACTCCTTCTAAACCCAAGGACGTGGGTATAAATCCAACAGATGGTACCAGGATTTAAATGAATTGTTTTAATCATAGCCTAATAACTCAACCCAATTCTTAGACCTGAACGCGTCTCCTGAGGAATGTGTTAGTATCCATTCCATCGTAGGATTATGTTCCTTGTTTTATGATTCTAATAGCACATTTTTAGAATACTTGGCTGAGGTGTGTTCACGGCGCATCGTAATGTCTTTGAAGAAACTCTTGTGTATTCGTTCTCCATGATTACGTTTAAATTGTACTGTATGAACATAGCAAAAACCTGATATTTGGAACCTCGGCTTAGTTATCTCCGGTTCTATGGATGCTAGGTTCAGTTGCTTAGAACCTATTCTTATGGAATTTAACGATCTACAACTTTCATGGCAGAAATTTTAAGGGAGATTGAAGTGGCTTTTGCCTTCCAATCGTCGCAAGTATTTCCTTGTGTCATTCCTTTGCCAAGTTATCCAATCCCGCTTTATAATATACATTTTTGAACTAACACAATTCAAATCCTCTGTCCATCAGATTTCTACACTACGGCCCACCGAACTGCACATTTCGACAGATCCTTTCTCATTCGACCTTCAATCCTATGAAATTCTACTCCTCGTTCTATCTATCACTCCAACTCTCTTTCTACCTTTAAATCCCCCAAATTTAATAATTTCATGATTATTCAGTCACAATAGAATTGTAAATTCTATTTTATTTATTTATTCATATTTACATGTGTCTATTTTACGGGTAAAATTAGAATGAGGTGTCATTTAACTTTAAAAAATCTCTCTCTGACCGATTAAGAGTTTATCATTTAGGGATATTTAGTTTATCATAACGAAAAGTGAAATTAGCAAAAAAAAAATTTTTATTTTATAACGTTTACTCATAATTATATTTAACTTTTCAAAATTCTTTCGCTTTCCAAACCTTATTCCATATCACCTTATTTCCATACTTTACAATTGTCATCTTATTATCATTTTACATTTAATATTATTTATGTTCCCATAATTTATTACTGTCATATTATTATTATATACCTAACGCATTATTAAGTCTATAATTACATTGGTTGTTATCTTGTTTCTTTTAGCCCTGATGAAGGCCCACATTGTAGGCCGAAACGTCGGCACATAATTAAAATAACGCTTATTTTTAATTGTGTGTTTTTAATTTATGACCGCACCCCCAACCATCTTCCTCATCTAATTTCTCTACGGTCAACAAAACTCCATCATTATGAATCGCTTTCCAACGGTATATTAAACGTCTATGTCACTACTTATATTTCAGGAATAATTATTCGATGATTTGGTAACAGAAAATTTATTTTTCCTCTTTAAAGAAAAACTATATTGCAAGTTATTTTGCATATAAGCCTTCTTTTCATTCCAAGGATGAATGCAATAAATGATAGAGAAAACCATATCAGAATCCTTCTTGTGGTTTAGAAGTAGTTAGAGGAAACCAAAATCGCGTTATCATTTTATATATAGAGAGGTAGAGAGCTCATAAGTTTACGGGCTTACAACAACTTTATACTAACTCGTATGATTTTTACTTTCAATTACTATATATAGTAAGGAAAGTATTGCGATCGTGAAATTTTTGAATTCCAGTTTTCAACGGAAATACACATTTTAGGGTCAAACGATAAGTCCTATGAAACTGAAATTTCATATTTAAGACAAATGTACGCCTGAGACGTAACAAAACCTTTTTCATCAAAATGAGCTTACCAGAAGAGCCACTTTATACCATGCATTTCGCCCCTTTTTCGATTTTCTCGAAAAGGGTTTTCCGACGATTTTTATTAAACTCGCTATATTGATGTAAAATTTAATAGGCTTTGATATCATGTAGGTTTTATTCTGATTAAAATGGTCTGACAGGGCTTAAATGCCGATATTTTAAATTTTCTTCCTCTAAAGTAACTTTAATTTTGTTGATTCTATAAAAATAACTGTATTATCTTGTTACCACTGGTAAAAAACAGGTAAATATATAAATTGAATGAATTCGATACCCAACTAAAGGAGAAAACAGAAAACATTTTAATGCAATTTTTCGTTTTTCGAAAGTTAAAGATTTTAGAAAAAATATTATCTCATACACAAGCTTTTAAAAGAGAGTGATAAAAAGTCGATAAAATTAAGTGATTGTTTTATATAATTATATGATGGATTTTTTAATAAAACACATGTTTCTATATAAATTCTATTTAATTAATTCTTTAATGGTTTCACTCATTTTTATCTCTAACTGTATTTGAAAATTCTTTCATTGATTTTAAAAATGGAGGTAAGGTAAAGTCGTGTGCTTCCCGAACCAGATTTTTTTTTTTAATATTAACGTATCTAAACTTTTGTGCTTTCCAACGGTATATTACACACCTAAGTTACTACATATATTTCAGGAATAATTTTTTGATGACTTGGTTACAGAAAATTTCTTTTTTCCATTTAAATAAAAGCTAAATTGCAATGTATTTTACTTATAAACCTTCAGGAAAGGATGCCCTACATGATGGTGAAAACCGTATACAAATCCGTCTTGTGGTTTAGGAGTTAGCGGAAATAAAAATCGCGTTATCATTTTATATATATATATATATATATATATATATATATATATATATATATATAGATTGTTAACTTATTTATATGTATCTAATTTACTCTAAGACTCTAAAGTACGTTTAATACATTCTGTATATGTTATCCCAAAGGGACATGTCTCAGAATTATAAAAAAATTATTTATTTAAAATCCATTCCTTAGAAGCAAGAAGCTGATAGTTCCTTTAAAACATTTTCGACTCTAGCTGCTTAACTACGCATTTCCGGATACATGTCCATAGGATTTTTTTTTTCTTGTCTTGCCCAGTCAACACTGAAACACCCTGCATACTAATAACTAACTAGACGAGTTGTAATATTAGAAGAATTTGTATTAATTCTTTAAATATATATAATGATTTATCACTCTTGGAAAAATAAATGAAGACCGAACTGCGTTTCTCTGTAAAAACAAAAAAAAGATTTATTCATAAATATGTACTTTTAGAATAGAATAGAATAGAAAAAAAAATTATTCTGGGACTAGGTCCCCTAAGAATAACATTTATGTACAATCTGATTGTATAATATGTCTGGCCAACAGACAAGAAACATGATTATTATTTACAAAAAATTACAATTATTTAATATGAGAAAAATACCATACATAAAAAATAACAAAGAAATTAATGAAAAATATATATCTTCTGAAAAACTAAAATTTTATTCAAACGAAATCAAATTAAAAACAAATTAAAATTTGAGCGGTAAACAGTAATCTTCATTCATTCAATGTAGATTTCTATCATATATCATATCACATTTGCTGATCGTCTATTTGGGATGACAGAAGGTTTAGGAAAAGTTGGGATTTGAATGAGGATAAAGAGGCAGCATGGCGGATGTGGATAGGTAGAGGATTCCAGAGTGTGGTAGAGCGAACAATAAAGGAACGATCAAAAGTTTTGGTTCTGTGGGTAGGAAGGTTAAGGTCAGACTGTCGGGATCTAGTTTTAAGTGAGTGGACTGAGGATTTAAATTGAAGGAGACTGTGGATATAGGAAGGATGCTGGGAGTTAATAGTTTGGTAGAGGTATGATCCAAGGAAATATTGTCTGCGGGTTGAGGGGAGGAGCCACTTTAATTCACCATATAAGTGGGTAACATGAGACCTCCTTGAAGTACCGAAGACAAATCTTAAGGAAATGTTCATAATGCGCTTATGATTTAATGTTTTACAACAATAAAACAAAACAATTTTATTATGTGTAAAAACAAAAGAAACTACATTTAAACTCCTTATCTACGTATCTTTATATTTTCATTAGTAAACAAACTGTAAACATAAACAACAACCAACTGCAACAGGTAAAAACCTCCCAGCTGCCGTCACGACATCTAGTGGGCATTTCTGGCAAAGTGGCAAATACAAATTAAAGAAAAGTAATCGTATATGAGTGACGTACTTTTCTTTACATATATTATAATTATTTTTACATAGTGCCTGATTTGATGGATACATTTATCTCTGATAGGCTCTTTTGTTCCTAAGAAAAAAATCGATCTCTTAGTTTCTGTCATTTCTACATTAGCCCATGTGTAGTTTGATTGTGGCAAAGTAATCAAATTTACGGTTAGGGGTTCAAGACTACCTAAACAACTCGTTATTTTTTTGTCGATTTAAAAAAAAAAAAAAATAAGAAGAAAGAAGAGAAAATATGAAGTATATGACTAAGTGAGACGAAGGGGTAGAAGAGAGCAAACGTGAAGGCAAACAGAGGGAGGGGGACCAGCCCCCCTTGTTTGTCCATCTGTCACCCCGCGCGAATTATAGCCTCACTTAATTCTATAATAGCGGGGTCCTTCTGCCTCCTAACGAGTCCTGTCCTCACGTCTCTCATCCACCCTCACAATATATATATATATATATATATATATATATATATATATATATATATATATATATATAAAACCTATAACTGTTATAGTTCAGCTCGGCTAATTGCCCGTTCAACCATTCAAGAAGAGCTGTTTCAGATTTAACAATAAAACTCTTATAATGGAAGTATCTATGGTGGATTGGCTATTAGAACAGTCTTCTGTCCCCAAGATCGTGAGTTCGAACCCGACCAGATGGTTCGAGGATTTTTGAAAGTGAGTCGAATATCCTCGGTGTTAAGACCAAACTTAACTCTTTATGATGAAACCTCCTTGGATCATCGATTAGCGGCAAATAACTACATGTCAATTGTTTCTCCTGTCGTGTACTGTTCGTTATATTCTTCTAATTGCTTTGTATAATAAAGTGATTGTTCAATGAAGCGTGTTTTTATAAAGACACAACACTCGGAGTAGGCGTAAAATGATGATGACACGCGCAGAGAAAAAAGATAACCAGGATAACACGAAAGTAGAAGTTGTGAAAGTTTTAATTGATATGCCATTCTACGAAATTATCTACTAGTAACAATGATTATATACAATTTTTCTTGTCTTGCCCAGTCAACGCTGAAACACCCTGAATACTAATAACTAATTACACGAGTTTTAATATTAGAAGAATTTGTATTAATATCATGATTTATCACTCTTGGACTAAACACAAGTGTGTTAATAAAAACCGGTAAAGAAATAGGACTCGAATTAAATACCGATAAGACGAAATATATGATTAGTAGCAGAAACGGTGTCGATCTTGGTGATATTGATGTATCAGGGCACACTTTTGAACACGTAGAGAAATTCAAGTATTTAGGTTAAATTATAACTAGAAAAAATGAAATCCAGGAAGAAATAAAGTCCCGGTTATAGGTGGGAAATGCGCGTTATTATTCAGTTGCTAAGTTACTTAGTTCGCAGCTTCTATCTAAAAACTTAAAGGTTAGAACTTATAAAACTTATTCTTCCAACGGATCTTTACGGATGTGAAACGTAGCCGCTTACTTTAAAGGATGAACAACGGCTTAAGGTTTTCGAAAATAAGGTATTACGTAAAATATTTTGTCCGAAGAGAGATGAGGCCACTGGGAAGTTTAGAAGGTTTCACAACGCGGAATTGCGGAACTTGTATCCTGTTAATATAATTGAGCTGATTGCATCGCGGAGACTCAAATGGGCGAGTAAAGTTGTTGGGCTCGATGACGAGCGGATTCCGATAAAGTTGGTATTTGCTGATCCGACTGGTAGGCGTCCGAAAGGTAGGCCGAAGCGTCGATGGGAGGATTGCATTAAGGCTGATCTCGGAGGCTTGGGCTTGACCGGTGAACATTGGACGAGTCTGTGCTGGCGAAGTTTGGTGGTATCGGCATCGAACCTTCGGGTTCGCTAAGCCTATTATTATTATCACTCTTGGAAAAATAAATAAAGACCAAACTGCGTTTCTCTGTAAAAACAAAAGATTTATTCATGATATGTACTTTTACAACAATAAAACAAAACAATTTCATTATGTTTACCTGTAACATTGAACGTCTCTAGAAAAACTACATTTAAAGTCCTTATCTACATATCTTTATATTTTCATTAGTAAACAAACTGTAAACATAAACAACAACCAACTGCAACAGGCAAAAACCTCCCAGCTGACGTCACGACATCTAGCGGGCATTTCTGGCAAAGCGGCAAATACAAATTAAAAAAAGTATATGAGAGACATACTTTTCTTTACATATATATTATAATTATTTTTACATATTTTTCTGTCATCTCTACATCAGCCCTTGTGTAGTTTGATTGTGGCAAAGTAATCAAATTTACGGTTAGGGGTTCGAGACTACCCAAACAACTCGTTATTTACAAAATATATTAATACTTTAGTCTATTGGGTTTATCACTTCAACGACTAAAAAAACTTGTTACTTCTTGATTTTTTTTTTATTAATACTATTTATTGAAATTTACAACTGTACTTCATAATACAAAAAGTAAACATGTAAAGTATATCGATACAAAAAGTAATCGAAACGGCGAGCAGTTTCTTGTCGTTTCAGTCTAGTGTGCGTTTCCATGTGAGGCGTTTGTCAAGGAGTAGACTTGGAGAATTAAAATAAATTCAGACAAATCCCACCAAATAACCTTTACCCCCGTCGTAAACCAATGAAATTCTGTCCTACCGCATCCTTTAATAATATTCCACTTGTCCCGGTCGAACAGATCTTGAAAAAATAAGAAAACAAAAAAATGTTTACATCGTTATTAATTTAACGTCACTGAATGCTACTGTGGTTAATCGGACGAAGCTGCAGTGGAAGTCCTAAATTTTCCAATCCAGATTTAATCTGGATAGAGATCTTTAACAAGTATCCCATATCGAACAGGCTCGAAACTATTCTCTTACTCTTCGATGGACGGCATAATCAAGGATTTTTAATACCCTTCAAACAATCCTAGAGCCATCCGATGGTTTCAACCATCGACGTAATGCATAGAAACCGTTGTGCCTGATCCCTACACCTAAGGTGGCCCTATATCATATTAATCGATTATATTAATAATGACTGGTTTTTTATTGCTTTTAGAACATTTCTAGGCATTTCTCACTTTAACTAACTATTCTATTGAGCTCTAGTTGCCGTTTCTCCTTAAATTCTCCTTTTGGGTCACATCTTTCCGTTTCCACCTCACTGAAGCTAGTCCCGTCTTGTGTTCCTCCGACATCCTCTTATTTGTGTAAGCCACTTGAGTTAATGAACAGCACAGCTCAATAATGATTATGACTATATTGGATATAGATTGTTGACTAATTAGGGACATATGAGAGTAAATCAGCTGGCTAAATGCATTGCATGGATTTCTGGATGCATAAATATTTGATCTATTAAACCAGCAGTTGTTCGAACCGGGCTTTGATACCCTCCTAGAGTTTTCAGTTTCAGTTTCTATCAAGTGGGTGTATCACTTTTAATGTAGAGGAATCCTGACAGTTCAATTGCGGAGATCTCGGAAAAACATCTCCTAATCCAACATCTAAACCCTAATCCTTTCCAAAGAGACAGTACTTCATTACAACTAGAATCTTGACCACTTATTGGGAATGTATAAGTCAAATCCTGAAGATTATAAGGAATAACCTGAAAAGTTGATTGAGATAGTTTCTTCTTGTAAGAATCTTCCTCGTGTAACTCTAAAACACAAATCTTGACTTTTTAAAGCATGAATTTCATTGTTTCCTATTATATATTCTTATACTGCATATAGAATGAATTTTGATGCTGATGCCTGTTCCTGTTCCTATATAGGCAGTAATGGTATATCTTAACACCTCCTTGGATATGTTGCAGAACCACACCACACCCTCCTCGGGAAGACGAGAAGGCCGAGGACCGCCTTCACCTCGCAGCAGCTCCTCGAGCTGGAGAAGCAGTTCCGGCAGAACAAGTACCTCTCCCGGCCAAAGAGATTCGAAGTCGCCACCTCTCTCATGCTCACCGAAACTCAGGTATTACTATAAATCTTTCAAATAATTTTAATATTGCTATATTATAGTAATCGCCAGGTAATCATTGGGACCCGGCAAAGTTTTTCCTCGTTAAGGAGTTTGGCCCAGTGCCAGTTGATCGTACTCATCTTTATGGAATCAATTAAAATTAGTTTGCCTTCCTAACACATTCCCTAGCAGTTTGGTGGATTTGATTATTCGACTTGTCTAACATTACATTCTCATATAATTTATATTCTGTAACCGGAATTTTACCTACCAAATTTAAGCATTTGTCGGAATGTAATCACCTTTTCACAAACATGAACGGTCCTATTTTGATTTTATTTACTTATTTATTACCCTTCGCTGACTTAAGGCAATATAGTTACTTGCAGCTGTGGGAAGTATTAAAGATACAACCCACAGCTGATACGAAACTAATTACATGAATGGTTGTGCACACGTCAGCCAGTAGCGTCCGTGGATGTTCGGCGGTCTTCCTCGTTCTTCTCTCCCAAGAGAAGTGACTCGGACCAACACCCATATACTTTGTGTTACGGGGAATTTTGTTTGTTTAACAGCTGAGGAATGTTGCTCTCTGTGAGGACGTCAGAAGCTTCCTTCTCAGTGTCTCATAAGCGGTACAGGCAAGAAGAACATATTCTTCTCCGTGGTCTCCGGAACCCCACAACGGGGGCATAGGGGACTGATGCTTTTCCCATACTTGGCGAGCTTTGCTCTGAAACCCCCATGCCCAGTGAGGAATTGTGAAACCCAGTAGTCCGGGAGGATCTAAATATCTTCGAGTCTCGATCCGACGGTGGGGAAATACTTCTTAGAATAGCCCCTTTTGGAGTCATCACCCACCGGCGGTTCCCTCTATGGTGATCTCCCTGAAAATTCTCTTCCATCTGCTGGGTTCTTCATTGATCCTAAGTCTAAGGTTGTCCGGTAGATCCGCCAGACCTACCTACCCGACCCGGAACGAACCTCAAAAATTATTCCCGTTCCTAACTTTTATTGAATGTTTCGGATATACATACTGTAACTAGATATAAGTTTCTTGGTATACCTTCCTTATTTACATGTGTGGCGGATGCTACACACGCTTGCTCACAGATAGCGCCAGCGGTGTCCACATACCTTACCGGGCATATATAAGAAGACGTTATATCCAATTTATATTGTTAATAATTAATGTCACTGTAACTATTTATACCGATATAACTGTTTTATGAGAATAAATAAAGCACTCAAGGTAATTTGACCTAGGACCAAGACCCTAGTCTACTAGCAAAGCTCTCACCATTAATTATCGACATGGATGACTAACATCCCCAAGAGCTGGCTCAGCTCTTCAGATCACCCAAGCGGGTATCTCCCTAGGTCAGATTTACTCTGCCTTTGTAACGTTATGTGGTCTATCTTTATTTCTCTTCCTTCTTTTACTATGAACCCTTCTTACCCTCGCTACTGTCGGGCTACTACCCCGCAGGGCGAGTTCCTTCTGATCCTCGCTATTGTCAGGCTACTACCCCGCAGGGCAATTTCCTCCTTATTCACGCTACTGTCGTGCTACTACCACGCAGGGCGAATTTTGGCGTGCTTCTACCACACAGAGTGTAATTCATCCTAACCAGTCCTCTCTGCTAATTCTTTTAATGTCATCTCCATTAAACTCTCTTCCTTGCATGAATACGCAATTGTCGAGGCCTTCTGATACTATTTCTTGTCCCTTATAACAACCATACCTCGACACATGTTTCATATGATTTTACTTCCTCCATGCCTCTGTTTTGTTCTCTGTTTGAACGTAATCCTCGTTCGCAGGTGAAGATCTGGTTCCAGAACCGAAGGATGAAGTGGAAGCGGAGCAAGAAGGCGGCGGCGGAGGCGAAGGAGAAGGAGCCCCTGGAGGAGAAGCAGCCCAGGGACAGCCCCCACGGCGCAACGGAGCCCCTCTACCGCCCCTACGTGGCCTGAGGGGCAGGGCTATCCGGTAGGCTCTGGCTCTTCTGTATATACATATATATATATATTTATTATCTCGGCTAACATGAGGACATTCCAGGACATCTTCACCCATGTATACAATAAACAGGAAAAACGGTCTAAATCTCAAACCAACATGTACTACCTCCATGTATAGTTCTAAAGTCTGGTAAAACTAGCATGAAACTAATCATTTAGTTTAACGTATATAAAATAATACACTGTAATGCCAAATTATCCATTTTGTTTCTCAAAGAAATGTTTCACTCCTAAGGCTGCTACTGGCTTTCACTCTACTCCATCGTTCCATTTTTTGTTGACAGCTTGAGATTTATGCTCATGAATACGTATTAGTAATGACTACAGTAACGAAAACATCAAGTAATGGAGCTATGGGGCTTACGTAAGGTAGAGCAAGCACTATGTAGTGTTTTTATCTTTTATCTTTTGCTTCGGAGCGATGTAAGGATGCCCTTTGTAAAGCTCGGACCACAATCCATTTATTCAACTAGATTTCTTCAAAAGTATTGTCCTCTCAAAAATCAGGAGTCTTTTCTCATGCTTTTTCCTCGGTAAGATTGAAAAATAGACAGGCAAGGGCGTCACCCTGTCTTACTACTTTGTCGTTGCTGAACTCCTACGAGAGGTTCGATTCAATTCTCACCGCGCACTTTGATCCTTTCATTGTCATTTTGACGAGACGGATGAGCTTCTTAGGTTTGATAGCCCACGCTTTTGTTCCCTTTTCTCTCCCTCCTCGCCTTAGAGACTATACGGGGGTTATTCGAGCCAGGGGGTGAGGACGGGTGATTGATGCTGAGTTAAAAGTATTCCTCCACCCCCGCACCGAGACTCTAACTCTAATTTTTCTTACTATTTTATCTTTTCAATTGAGACGTTGATTTCCAAAAGGTACTATATCCATTTTAGGAAATTTTTCAGGAAGCGCCAAAATCTCTCGTTATTATATTATTAAATCAGCTAATTTGATTATTTTCACATTAAAATATATAATTTATTTTTCACTATATTAATAAAACCATATTAAAGTTATGAAATGAAATGTTTTAGTATGATTTAGAGCGAAACTAAATGTGTAATTAGCACCTTAAGAAATTAAGAACATTTCTAAATCGCGTTATTAAAGGACTTGAGTGTTCAATAGACACAATCAAATTTAAGATTCAGATAAAACTAAATGAGGAGAATATAAATATGTAAAAATATCAATTTCGTAAAAAATGTCCTTTAGAACCTTTTGGAAATCAACGTCTCAATTATAGGTATCAGTTTGCAAGGCAACGCGTGGAGTGTTTAGGCTAGTTAACACCGCCCGATAATCGAATGACACTGAATTATAAAAATACTAGGAACCAAATTATTGTCTCAGCCGTCAAAACGCGTAGAGTGTTAACGCGCCTTTACACCTTCCTACCGGGTGGTCAAGATCTCCCTCTAGGCCTTCTTCAATTCACAGCGTCCAAGGAGTTCCACCCTCATTCACTCTAAGTAGGTATCGAAACCATCTCAATTCCTTTTCCTCTAGAAAGTTTTCCAATAACAGACCTCATGCTTCAACTCGATTATTAAGATATAGATTCTATCTCTTCCGGTCTTTTCTTTAACTTTTCTCAGATTCTGTATCTCCATTGTCTGTGTATGACTCCTATGCATTGCTTCCATGACTCCGAGTAGTAAGAAAGGACATCGTCTTTGCCTTTACTTCTCTTCTTGTTGAGGAAACCTTTCTTAATTTCGTGGAACATTCTTCTAGCTATCCCCATCTCCCCCTGTACCATCATTTTGGGATTAGATCCGTCAGTCACATTCTGATTAGGGTCGAAAATATAATTAACTAGCACAGTAAATAAGTTTTCTTGACCACAACTACAACTAATTACCTCAATAATTCATTCATCGGTCTGCAATTCTTTTTGACAAACAGAAACAACTAAAATAGCATAACTTTTATTCAGCACATACTCAGAAAAACTGAATAGTTTTTCACGCGGAAAATCTGTTGGAGTGCTGGCATTATTTTGATGGAATAATGGAGTTAAGCGATGGAATGCCGACTGCTCCTAGTACTCCAAAAACCCAACGAACATTTCATACTTAGTTTTTGCATTGCATTTTTAATTTATTTTACCATTGGAGTGGAGTGATAGCTATTGGATCGTTCTAGAATTATATCTCCATGAATATCATATGATTGTTTTATTAACTGTTTGAGATGATTAAGACTTTATTTTGGATTCATCTCTTTTTTCTGTCTTCATCATTAAATGTTATTAACCTCAACTAATTATCAATCATTGATAACTGATATTCATCAGAACCGATTAATTTTTCTTTACTTGATACCTTTTCTGCTTTTATTAAATTCAGCTTCATTACTATATTTGACGAATTTTTATTCCGTGATGCATTAGGATATCAATAATTAATAATTAATAATATAGATAACAAGGCGATTTAAATATATTCCGGACGTAAGTACCTTGCAAAGAATATAAACGAATAACTTGTCCATTGTAAAAATATGTCCTATTCATAACTCGAAGTGCAAATAGTATTATTAGATATTGTAAATATATAATTGTAGTCGTAATAAAAATTAAAAAAAAAAAAAGAAAAAAAAAAGAGTCATGTTTTGGCAGGATAGCAGCCATAGAAGATTGTTGTAAATAATTATTTTGCTTCTTACCTAAAGTTAACTTGGAATCAAACATAGTTGCGGACAATATAATGATTTTTAAGAACTGTTTTCATAAAAGATAAATAACCATATATATTGTTAGTTATATTAAAAATTGGAAGAATAATTTATAAGAATCGAAATAAGTAAGACAATGTCATAAACTAAGTTGTTTTTTGATGGCTATCTAAAATACTTGTATAAGTATTATTGATAATATTAATTTGTACATTTCTTAAATTTTTTTATTTAATATTTTTGCCTTATATGAAAGTATGAAACATATGATTTTTTCAAACCACATGTTATAATCAAATGTATAAACATATGTTTTTATACCTGTTAAACAGCTGTATAATGAATTAAAAATTTATTAAGAATTTATTAAGTTATGTGTGAAATTTATTTAAAACAAGAGCTCATTGTTTAATAATCAACTATGTATTTTAGTATATACCTTAATATATTTATATATATACCAATGTAATCGAATATTTTAAATTGTAGCCAGTGGAAATATTGGAATAAGTATTACTTAATTTAAAAACAAGTTTAATGTTTTCTGCTTTGATTGAATCGATTTTATTGTAAAATAATAATTTATAACATGAAGTTAAGATCGATTCTTAAATGCCATTAGTGTGGTAAAATCTTTTATGTTTATACGAAACTTTGAATATAGATAATTTATTTATTTATTTATTGTTTTCACTTCAGTGAAATAATTGTTTCTATTTTATAATAATTGTAAATATGAACATTAGATACTAGATGAGAAAACGGAGAAAGATTGGTGTGTAGACTGTATCTTTGCCTTTCTCGATTTGTACAAATTGTACTGTAATTGTAATTATAAGCGAATAAATAAAATTATTATAAAATAACAATATTCATGAAGTTTTATTTTTCCTCACTGATACTGTTAAGCTTTATCATTTTTTTCTATTCAAGATTAAATTTAGTATAAGTTAATAAGCAATTTAGTGTATCCTTGACCGACCACCGCTGCTAAGGTAAGAACGTTTTTTTAAATTTTTTTCAGGAATACGTTTCAGAACTCTATAATAATAATAAAAGGCTTACCGAACCCGAAGGTTCGATGCCGATACCACCAAACTTCGCCTGCACAGACTCGTCCAATGTTCGCCGGTCAAGCCCAAGCCTCCAAGATCAGCCTTAATGCAATCCTCCCATCGACGCTTCGGCCTACCTTTCGGACGCCTACCAGTCGGCTCAGCGAATACCAACCTAATCGGAATCCGTTCCTCATCGAGCCCAACAACTTTACGCGCCCATTTGAGTCTCCGCAATGCTATCAACTCAATTATATTCACAGGGTCCAATTCCGTAATTCCGCGTTTTGCCACCTTCTAAACTCCCCAGTGGCCTCATCTCTCTTCGGACCAAATATTTTACGCAGTACCTTATTTTCGACAACCTTAAGCCGTTGTTCATCCTTCAAAGTAAGCGGCCACGTTTCACATCCGTAAAGAAGCGTCAGAAGAATAATAGTTTTATAAATTCTAACCTTTAAGTTTTTAGACAGAAGCCGCGAGCTAAGTAATTTAGCAACTGAATAATAACACGCATTTCCCACCTTTAACCGGGACTTTATTTCTTCCTGGATTTCATTTTTCTTGTTATCATTGAATCTAAATACTTGAATTTCTCTACGTGTTCAAAAGTATGCCCTCAAATATTAATATCATCAAGATCGACACCATTTCTGCTACTAATCATATATTTCGTCTTATCGGTATTTAATTCGAGACCTATTTGTTTACCGGTTTTTATTAACACACTTGTATTTAGTTGTATAGCTTCCGTGTCTTCACCTAGCAGTACCAAATCATCGGCATACCACAAAACCGGAATCATGCCACCCATATTTAAGCCTTTCTCAGTACACATCACCTTTTCTATGACATATTCTAAAGCTATATTAATATACTATATAGGTGAAAGGGATTCACCCTGTTTCAAACCCGATCGCACCTCAAATCTCTCGGAGTAATTATGACCGATTCTAACTTTGTGAAATGTTTCCGACAAACACATCTCTACTCGGCTTTCTAACTTTCTAGGTATTCCCTGTTCAATCATGATGTTATATAGCTTCTGACGGTCTAGGGAATCATAAGCCTTTTTAAAATCGATATAGAGTTGATGGACTACATCGTTGTATTCCAGCTTTTTCTCTAATATTTCACGTAAGGAATAGTCGAGCGATTCCGTTCAATTTCACATTTCCTCGAGCGGATCTCATTACCGCGTATGGGGAGCGTCCCATGGGTGGCGAATGTGGGGATGGTCGGTGAAATTTCCTCGGAAGCTCCTCCCGGCTAAGTCCGATGGACTCGCTGACCAACAATGAGAGCGGCCCTCCATGCTTGCTGGAGGGTGTGACGTAGGTTCGAACGCCCTGCTCACATATTTTAGTTCACAAAATACCACAAACAGTCATGGATTCCTCAGAGGTAAAACGCCCATTGTCCGGAAGTAAACTAGTCCCCCGTTCAGAAGTCTATGAAACCAAAAAATAAATTTTCGGCCAATTCATTGTCTGTGAAACCATTATTTTCTAAAAGAATAAGTGTTTATTTTTATAAGATTTCTTCCAAATGATAGTGATAGATACTAGAGGATTCTGAGATAGTTTTGGGATATTTTAAAGATAATTTAGGAGATTTGAGGTCCAATTCCATTTTTACTTTTACTTACTTATATATATATATATTAATGTATACTTTTCAAATTGAAATATATTTAATGGTTTTTAAATTGATTTTAACAATCGAGTTAAGTAAAAGTCGTGTGTTGCCCGCACCAGATTTTTAATTATTTATTCAAGTTTGGCTAGATCGGGAAGGTTGTAAAATCATTCAGTTGAACACTAGGAAATAATTGTAGACAGGTAAGACAGAAGTTCAACCGATGTTGTTTAGATACCACAGCTGAAGTGACGCCTAATGATGATAATTTGTTACAGCAATTCGTGTGTCTTAGTGTGACCTTAATAAAATCAGTCTTAAATTGAGTCATTTTTTTCCAAAAAAGTACAGTGCTGCCAAC
Source organism: Piezodorus guildinii (assembly GCA_023052935.1). Classification (NCBI taxonomy): domain Eukaryota; kingdom Metazoa; phylum Arthropoda; class Insecta; order Hemiptera; family Pentatomidae; genus Piezodorus; species Piezodorus guildinii. The sequence continues at coordinate 137,095,302 of CM041296.1, read as the reverse complement.
TGTATTGTGTTACTAGTATAAACAGCGTACTCATCAATCTAATGACATTTTATATTTAGTAGAAATGTTATAAAATTCACATTTTACAGTACAATCCAAAAAAAATTGAAAATGCATACCTAAATGACCAACAGTATCAAAGCATATCAATTACAAAATTTAATTAAAAAGATAAAATAGAGACTTTGTCAGGAGACAAAGATTTAAAGACAGGATTTAATATGCCATCTTTATTTAAACCATAAAAGGAGAGGGAGAAGGTGACAACAAATTATTTTACTGGAAATCAGAACATAGGTCTAACCTAACCTATATAATCTTGGAATCGGTCGATAGAATGATGTAATTGGCAATAATTTTAATGGTAGCAACGTCCAACATTATTGTCCCTTATAATTATTAAAATTATTAATTAATTTCTCCAGAAATAAAATTAATGTTTTTATCCTAGAAACATATAGGAGAAAAGATAGAAAACAAGGCCGTATTTCTTTAAAAAATCTATCTCAGAAAACATCTCTTCCCCTCCATTCTATAAGATTGAATAAAGAAATAAATCTGTGAAAGAAATAAAGATAAAAAATACCGAATATGGCGCCTGATGGCGTGTGTGCGATACTAAAGAGAAGGGAAGATGTATGCCGAGAATGGAGGGTGGGGATTTAGGATTGGTGTAGTTTATGACGGGGGCTATATTTCACCGCCCCTTCTCGCTACACACAATCCAGACAAATCTTTCCTTCTGAGGTGGGGGAGGAATATCTCCCTTCTCTTCTTCTCTGCATTTCTTACTAATTACATTACTCTATATTCATACCTCTTTGCCTTATTCTTTAATCATAAACTTAGTCGTTAGTGAACGCTGGTAACAATTTAAAGATAAACGGCTGATTGGAATCCGTGTTATTTAAATTATTTTTTCATTCCTACAATTTAAAAATTTTGTTGTAATTATGATTTATGTTAAATTAAAGTAATTTGGTTTCATTAGTAGAAAGCTTGGATTCAATAAAATAAGAAACAAAAACATTTTTATTATGATTTACTTAACATTTACGATTCGTAATCTACAACATCATATGCCTCTATTTATTAATATAATTCTTAATCTTAAAAGTGTACAATAATCAAATCACTTTATGTTTAATAACAATTATTAACTTTTAAATGAAAAAGTAAAATTACGCGAGAGATAAGGAGTTAATAATAAAAATACATCAATGGTAATGGGTCAATGAATATTTATTTACTATTGTTTTATGTTTGTTCTCCATTGCTATTTGCCATCTGCAAAAAAAAAAAAAAATCTGGTGCGGGCAACACACGACTTTCACTTACCTCCATTTTTAAAATCAATGAAAGAATTTTCAAATACAGTTAGAGACAAAAATAAATACGTGAAACTATTAAAGAATTAATTAAATCGAATTTATATAGAAACATGTGTTTTATTAAAAAATCTATTATATTATTATCTAAAATAATCAGTTAAACTAAATTCCCTATCCAATGGAAATATTATATAATTTCAATGGTACACAAACCCAACAAAGACAAACATAGACCTGACTCTTATAGACCTATTAGCCTTCTTCCAGTATGTTCTAAAATATTTGAAAAACTCTTGCACGAACGCATTATTAACATACTGACAGACCAAGACATATTACCAGATCACCAATTCGGATTTCGATCTTCTCATTCCACAACACAACAGCTACACAGAGTTACTGACTTTATTTCTACTGCTCTAGAACTAAAACAATACGCATCTGGGGCATTTTTGGATGTTACTCAGGCTTTTGATAGGGTGTGGCACCAGGGTCTTCTTTTTAAACTGAAACCTATTCTTCCTTGCACATATTATTTAGTTCTACAGTCTTTTCTTCATGACCGTTTCTTCTCTGTCCGACAGGGTTCAGAGACCTCCCCAATAAAACCAATCTGTGCAGGTGTTCCCCAAGGTTCTATTCTGGCCCCACTTCTCTACTTAATATACACTTATGACTTACCAACCGACCAAAACATCCTAACTGCGACATATGCCGACGACACTGCTATTATTACGAGAAACACAGACCCAATACAGACCAGTTTGACATTTCAACACCACTTGGATAATGTACAAAACTGGTGTAAGAAATGGAAATTAAAAATTAACCATGACAAGTCACAACATGTTACATTTACTTTAAGACACGGAACCTGCCCTCCAGTTTATATAGACAACCACCAGATACCTCAAGCAAATACAGTAACGTACTTGGGACTAATCTTTGACAAAAGATTGACATGGGGCCCACACGTCAAAACAAAACGCAAAACTTTAAACTTTCGACTCAGATTATTATATTCGATACTACATAAACACTCTAAATTACGCATAAGACAGAAGCTTAACGTATATACTTATTTATTAAAACCTATATGGACTTACGCATGCCAAATTTACGGACCTGCTAAAAAGACACACATTCAAAAAATACAAACCTTTCAATCCAAATTTCTAAGACTGACAACGAACTCACCACCTTATGCTTCAAACGATACTCTTCATACCGACCTACGCATTCCGACTACAACAAACCACATTCGAATGTCGTACAAAAGATTTTACGACCAACTACATGGACACACTAACCAATTTGTTCAAAATATGGCTACAACTGACATTCCTGACATAACTCGGCGTAGACTGAAAAGGAGTTGGATGAGGGACCTCCTAGCCTAAAATAATAGATCCTGTTTGAATGTCAGGAGGATGCACCGCTGGGTGCTGTCTCCCTCATGCCTAACCATGCCATGTCTCCTTGTTTATAAAATCCCATTTGCTTATTGTAAACTGCTCTTATGTTCAAAAACAAAAAATTGCATTAAAAACATATTTTTTTCTGTTTTCTCATTTAGTTGGGTATCGAATTCATTCAATTTATATGTTTACCTGTTTGTCATTAGTGGTAAGAAGATAATATAGTTATTTTTATTGAATCAACAAAATTAAAGGTACTTCAGAGAAAGAAAATTAAATTAAAATATAGGCATTTAAACTCTGTCAGACCATTTTAATCCAAATGAAACCTAAATTATATTAAAGTCCATTAAATTTTACATCTATATAGCGAGTTTAATCAAAATCGTCGGAACCGTTTTCGAGAAAATTGAAAAAAAGGTGCAAAGTGCATGATATAAAGTGGCTCTTTTTAATGAAAAAGGTTTTGTAACGTCTCGGGCATATATTTGTCTTAAATATGAAATTTCAGTTTCATAGGACTTACCGTTTCCGCCCGGGAGTTACCACACACACACACAGACCTTTTTGCGGGACTTGGTTATTTTGACTCAAGGGATCCTAAAATGTGTATTTCCGTTGAAAACTGGAATTCGAAAATTTTCACGATCGCAATACTTTCCCTTACTATATATAGTAAGTGAAAGTAAAAATTGCAATAAGCAAATATAATAACTCCCGAAAGTCGGTTAAAGCAAGGCATCTCTAGGCCACCGCCTCAAAAGTCGTCGGGATGGGTTGTATGGCTTCGTGTAGGATTTAAGTGTTTGGGCCGATGGGTGCATGTTGTGAGTCAGTCTGTCATGAAATCTTTTATAATATTCTGTGGCTGTGTCTGAAACTGTGAGTATGTCCAAGTCCTAGTGATGTAATTCGTTGGTTACATAGAACGGTGTATCCACGATTTTTCGCAATATTTTCGATTGAAGAGACTGAATTATTTGAATGTTAGAGTTTTGGGCAGATCCTCATAGCTCTATCCCATATGTCCGTAATGGGTTAATAAATATAAAGTATATTATGAAATAAATTTATGTTAATACTTATTTTAAAAAAAATTATTTATTGATATTTACAACTGTATTGATCAACACATCTAGTAAATAGGCTCAAAGAAAATAGACATAGTAGAGAAGTTACCCATCGGCAGCACTCTAAAAATATTCTAAACTAGAAGGCAATATTTTTTTCAGACGTCTAGGGGATTATCAGGAATTGTAAAGGAAGAAAAGATTGCAACTAATGGTTTAGAGTGGAAATGGAGTTTGTCATGGAAGGAGAGGTATCTGGTTTGGGCCAAATCAGTAACATACGGAACATTAAGGTCTTTATGGATGATTTTGTTCATGACAAAGTAGGGAGTGTTGAGGATTTTACGAAGGTTTTGGATTGTAGGGATTGGATACGGGAAGAATTTGATGGTTTAGTAGAGCCCCAAAGCTCTACTCCGTAAGTCCATATAGGCCGTGTGATAGTTATGTAGATGAGCCTTTTGTAGTTAAGTGGAAGATTAGAACGTTTGTCTAGTTCGAGAAGCCGAAAACGTCGAGCAGTTTCTTGTCGTTTCAGTCTTGAATGAGGGTAGAATGAAAATTTAAAATTATATTTATAATATGTCAATTAAAAATTGACGAATGTTGTTATATTGAGCTATTTTTAAAAATAAAAAAAATTAAAGCAGATATTATAGTTTAATGTTTGATCAATATTTATTTAATTTCTAGACCAGTATGTACTACGGTATGAAAAATAAAATCGATAAAACATACTCTATGGTTGTGGAACAAATATTTTCATGAGTTTTTCTTTATTTTTTTTATTAAAATTTCAGAGAATTAATTTACGACCATAGAACATAATTTTTTATCAAAAGTCATAACAGATATCATACAAGAAAAATACATTTTGCCGTTATACTATTAATACGCATGGTAAGTCTAATGTAATGTAAAAGGAATCTTTGTTTATAAAGGCATTGAAAAAACAAACAGGAAGTTTAATGGACAATGGTTGATTATACGAGGGCTGTTCCATCACAACTTAAAATCAGGCAGTTCATGTGGAGTACATTTTATCCGAATCAACAAATCTCGATAAAGAACGGATAAAAACCTATGCGGTGGGGAACAAACATGTGTATACTTCTTTCTTTTCTTTTCTTTTTCTTTGTATGTGTGTAATTTGTTTTGGAGAGAGAAATATGAAAGGCTTAAGCTATTACAAACTTAAATTAAGCTATTGCTACATGTATTTTGAACATATCGTCATATTTGAAATAAACCTTATCCTATTGTGTGTGGAAAGTATAACAGCGGTCTAAGTCCCGTGCCAGTGCAAAGTCAGGTACTCATTAAAGATTCCTATCCTAATTGAGCCTGGATAGGCAAAATTTAGGACTCCCGCTGATTAGCCACTGTGGCATAAAGTGGTGTTAGATGAATAAACAAACATACTAGAATTTTATTTTTTCCCGTACTCGCTTCGGCGGTACATATACTAAAATTGGAACGATACAGAGAAGATTAGCATGGCCCCAGCGCAAGGATGACACGCAAAATCGTGAAGCGTTCCACATTTTTCAAAATAAACCACAATAGTTCCTATTCATCTCTTTTCACCCAGTCTGCTGGGGTTCCTCAAGGCAGTATCCTAGGACCCATTTTTTACACAGTATATACAGCTGATATTCCAACCCATCCTAACACATTCCTTTCTACCTATGTCGATGACACTTGCGTGTAATCGGTTAATAACGATCCTACAATTGCCTCTCAAACTCTCCAATCCCACATCAGAGACCTTGAGGTATGGTGTCAGAATTGGAGAATTAAAATCAATTCCAATAAATCCCGACAAATTACTTATACCCTTCGTCGAAAACCTATGACATCCTGCCCTACAGTGTCCTTTAATGATTTTCCGCTTGTCCCGGTTGAATAGATCCGATATTTAGGACTCCTGCTTGACAAACGACTTACATGGAATCCGCACACAAGACTGAAGTGACAAGAAACTGCACGACGTTTTAGGCTACTTCAATACTTACTAGACAAACGTTCTAATCTTCTACTCAACTACAAAAGACTCATTTACATGACCATTATAAGGCCTATCTGGACCTACGGAGTAGAGCTTTGGGGCACTACTAAACCATCAAACTCTTCCCGTATCCAATCCTTACAATCCAAACTCCTTCGCAAAATCCTTAACGCTCTTTACTTTGTAACGAATAAAATCATCCACAATGATCTTAATGTTCCATATGTTTCTGATTTGTCCCGTACCAGGTATCACAACTTCCATGAAAAACTCCACTCCCACTTTAATCCATTATTTTCAATCCTAGCTTCCTCTTCCATTCCTGATAATCCTCCGAGGCGTCTGAAAAGAAGACACACTACCAAAGAGTGCTGCCAATGGGCAGTTTCTCTTCATGTTTATTTCATGTGTTATAACATTTCAGCATATTTATTCGATGTATTTTTTGTACAGTTGTAAATTTCAATAAAAATATATTTAAAAAAAAAAAAAACTTTTTCCCTTTTGTCATTTTTGGGAAACTTCTTCCTTTTTTCTCCCCGGATCCAACTTTAGTTTTTTTTTTCCTATTCAACGTCAAAACAATAATATTTTGAGCTGATCCCTATCGCATTTAGTTCCAATATACATAAACAAAAAAAAAAGACATGACCACTTATACTTTAAACCTTGAATAGAGGATATGATAACTTATTATTTGCTAGGCAATAAATCATATTTGAAGACAACAGGATTTCTTTTCTTTTTTTTTAGTCTGAAGTCGAACACAAAATTCGCGCTTTTATTAAAAATATGTTTTCATTATAATGAAAGCTTCTATAATCTAATCTCTTCAAGAGTGGTTCTAAAAAAAAAACTGCCATGTTCTACAAATCAATTTTTATAAAAATTATAAAAGCTTCGAGTCCTTAAACCTTCAATATCTTGATAATTTTCCGCGGTCTTCATTCTCAAACAGGAAAAACTTCTATTGATTGGTCATGAAATAGGGTGACTCTCGATAAAAAATTAAAATAAATCTTGCCTCCTCTGCTTCCCTCCCGATAGTTGTTTATTATATAACAAGTTTGTTCCAACAGAAATCTCTGACAACTAGAAAGTTAGGAGTATGCGCAGTCACTGTACTCAGCTAACAGAAGCAGCTTCTCTTCAACTTATCAGGTCAGTACAGCATTTCCAATGGAAAAGCGACAGCCATCTTACAGTGTAAACAATATAATCGCCACGATCACGGATAATATTCGTTATATCATTAAGAGACATTGACCTTCTATGGCCACATTTTGAGGATTATTTCCAACAGAGTTAATATTCAGATTTTATCGTTTGGCAAAAGAGGAAGGTGAGGACCCCATGGTTAATGGAAGGGTCAAAATACCTTCAAGAGTTGAGAATAGTCGACAGCGAAAATAGTGAATGATTACCGTTCAGAACGATTTTAAAGCAATAGAGGTTCCAATCCACAAGAAGACAGGTGCCCTATGGACGGAAGGAACAGGAGAAAGCAGATGGCAGCAAAAATGCATAAGCTTGCCTAATTCGATTAAGCAATATAAAATCAATATTCGACCCAGGAGCATTTGTAATGCTAGCAGCAATATGTCATTCGACAGAATAAGCGAAAGGATTGATGGAAGTATCGATGGAAGTAATAGAAAGAAGGATTTTAAGGAAGGTTTTAGGCCCAGTAAAGGAAAATAACCAGGAACTCTCCACTACGTGAACAACTAACAGACGTTATGCGGAAGAGAAGGATCAAATTTTATGATCATGTGGCACGCATGAACCAAGCAAGGTTTCTTGACAAATTTTCACGTGCTTTCTAGGAAGAAGATGAAGGGAGCGTGGTTCACGGAGGTGGAGAAAGATTTTGCAGAACGTGGGGATCGTATGGATGGGTGTTCAAGAGCATGATCCTCTTATAAAGAAACTTGAATGTCCTTCGAGAGGCCAAAAGGTGGACTGTAGAGCGGAAACAGGAGCATGTAGAAAGAATGAGGCAATACTGGTTCAAAAGAAAACAGTAGTAGCCTGGTTCCAAGTTGGCCGTAACGGAAAAATAATAATAATAATTACCTAATTGCAGCACATTTCAGGCCCGAACATATTAAAAGCCATCGACAACCTATGCTCTACCAGGTAGTCCTAGGATTTTGTCAATGGAGTAAAAAAATCCTTAGTTATGCAGTCCTTCGGAGGGGACGTAAAAAGGTGGTCCGAGCCTTGCGATGTCAGGTACTCGTTAAAGATCCCTATCCTAATTAAACAAAACTTAGGACTCCCGCTGTAGCATCGTCCGATTAGCCACAGTAGCATAAAGTCACGATAAATAAATGAAAAATAAGAAACCTATGGTCTACTTATGCCTGAATTATGTTAATACTAACTGTATAGCGGTGAGTTACAAATAAAGCAGTGACTTTAGTCTTGGTATGGGTTCCAGCCCGCTAGGGAATGACGGAAATGAAAAATCAATCAAGGAATTGCTGTCCTAATATAATTCACAATAAAATATTGGATTATCCTCCTTCGTGTTTCTCAGCACGGAGGTTGCCCGATCCAGGATTGGCAAGCACCCCAGAGCCCATGATTGCTCCGTTTATCCTGAAAATTTGGTCTATCCATAGGTATCTTCCCACAACAAGTCTCATTGGTTTAGCTTCAGATAACATCTTCCATTTCTCCATAGATAGACAAACCACCTCATCTTCCTTATCTGGGCCGTTATTTTCTTAGCAAAGTAGACAATCCCAGGTTTGCCTGTAATAGATTACAGTTATTTATCCAAAAATAAGAAATAACTGGAAGATATCCAAGTTTTTAGATTAAAAAAAAAAAACAATGAAGAACTGGTACAAGAATGTCGATAAGAGAAGTCATGTTGTGTGTACTGCGGCTTGGTCATTCACACATGGTTACCATAGAATGATGGAGCTTTCACACGCCAAAGTTCTGGCGATAACGTAAAAACAGTGAAACATTTGATTCAAGAATGCTCCTAATTTTAACCAAATTAAGAAAACGTATAACTCTCATAAAGAATATTAACTATTACAATGATTAGGAATAAAAGTTCTAAAAGCCAATCTCTGAGGTAGAGCCAAAACCAAAACAAAAAAAAATATTTATTATGAATTTTCATTACTAGCAGCTGATCACACATTACCGATATAGTCTCGTAAAAGTTAAAAATTAATATTGTTATTGTACAACCGAAGCTAAGAAGATAACCCAGACAGATGGATGGATTCTGGTTGTGATGTAATTCAGACTGAAAGCGGAATAAACACGTGCCAACCAACATTGATTCGAATATATATATATATATATTATAACATGTAGTCGAACAAACTTTAGGATAATTGTGTGTTAAATCATTTAACGTCACTTTATGCTGCTCTGGCTAATCGGATGATGCTACAGTGGGAGTCCATAAATTTTTCCTATCCAGGTCTAATTAGGTAGGGTCTAGGTATCTTTAACGATACGATGGTATCTATATCTTAAACGGACCACCTGCAAGTTAACCACACAACTTTAGGCATAGAAAGCTGTTATGCTAGCCCCTACACCACAGCTGACGGGCTGGTAATTTAGGAAGCTAATAAAGGAAAATCATGTGATTATACAAATTAGTTCCTTGAATCGTCCGATGATTAAACATTTAAAAATTATTTTTTTATGACGTAATGGGATACCCGATGCGTTTAATTGTAGATTTCAGAAGTTTCGCTAATTTATTGTGTTTATTTGCATTTTATAGAAATTATTTTATTTACATGTTAGGTTATCTTTAAATACGCTGAGAGTTCTTGTCTTGTGAAATCGTGTTAAAAGTAAATTAAATTTATATCGAATAAAAATATACTTGTTTAAAATGTTGTTTTTTCCTGAGAGGCCTAATTAATAAGGTTGAAGAGGGCGATTAATTTCTAATAATAAATCTACACCTGTCAAAAACAAGATCAATTAAGGAGTTCCCTTATCAGCCACTCCAAGCCCTGATGATTTAAGGCGTAGCTAACAGTCCGGTCCGCTCTCTTCCACGTAACATTATCGAAAGGATAAATATATCATTGGAAAGGAGAAACAATTAGGCCACTGATCTTCGGCGAGGTATCTTCGTAATAAAAAAGTTTAAAAATATTGTGCGCTGAACACAAATATTTCTATTTTTATTTCTAGTTTAAATCGTAATCAGTGGCTCAAGTGCCTTATTTTCACAATTGAGACGTTGATTTCCAAAAGGTACTAAAGGAATTTTTTTCAAAGTTGATATTTTGACATATTATTAGTCTAATGGTTTATTTTGTCTATATCCGCCATCAAATTTATCTAAAAAACTAAAAATCCTTTACAACGTATTTGAAAATTTCAATTTCCTTCCAAAAGGTACTATATCCTCTGTAAACAGATATAACCCTTTTCCTTCCAAAAGGTACTATATTTCCTATTATACGGTAGAATCATCTAGTCCCGTAATATATTACCATTAATTTATTGTTTTCTTCATTTTGTGCGTTTTAATTGGTTCATTTAGCACGTCTTGAATCACCGCTATAATTTAGAGCAATGATATTAATCTAATAATTAGTTTTTAGGCTGCTTTAAACAACTTAATTGCGTCTCTTCGGTTCTCGTAGGTTGTCAATTAAATTAAGTTTTGTTATAGTATTTCTACTTGCAGCGACATAAATTTGGTTTAAAATTATTCAAGAAACTAACATTTTAATATAATAATGGTATTTGATCCAGCAAATTGTTGGAATTAGCATTCCACGAACTTCCTAAATATGAAAAGAAAAACCGTGCCTGATCTAACCTAGTAGAGATTTTTTGATTTGTTTATGTAAAATAAAAGCTCACAAGTTATTCATTTATCAGTCTCTATTGTTAAATATTATTTATACGTAGTTAATAATGTAGATATATTTGCTAAATTCACAGAAATAGTAAATACAGGGTCAAAAAAACTTCATAATTACATACTTTCTTATTATAGTGCCATAACTAGATAAATTGTCTTTTGTACATTCACTTTCTTTATGAAGAATAGATAATCAATGTAATTAACCCACAAAATACATATTTCTCAGAGTAAGAATAAAGAAATATATATAATTTAGTAATTAACGATATAAAGACGTTAGTTATCGGTAATGTTGTATAAGGAAGGTTATAGTGACTGTTACTAACTTATCACGCGTTATATTCTTCCAAAAAGTACTATATCCCTTTTAATTCCTTTCAAAAAGTACTATATCCACGTTTCGTTCCAAAAAGTACTATACCCATATTATATTGTTTAAAATACATAGGAAAAGTTCAATAATTTGGAAAAATAAGTTTGTAACATACTTAAAAATCAACTTTTGATTTTGATAAAAAAAAGAATCAAGTAAATTGGTCCATTAATTAATAAATGACTGATTTTTGCGTTTCCTGTAAAATTGTCTAAAGTGAATGTAGTACCTTTTGGAAATCAACGTCTCAATTTATAATAAAAAATAAAAACGTTGCAAATTATTACACAAGGGTTTATCATTTCCAAATAACTATATTAAGTTATAACTGTTTATATAGCTGTTAATAGTCAATTAACTAATATGAAAAGTAATAAATTCAAAAGAAAATAGTATATCACCACTGCTGATTTCAAACCGCTATATCTCGGCTAGTTTTGAACCAATTTCAATGAGATTTTTTTTTTTTTTATTTTGTAGGAAATTTAGTTCTCTATGAAATAGTGAAACAGAAACAGTGAAAATCAAAACAGTTTGGTATTTATTTATTAGGAGATAGCATTTTCCCAGAGATTCTACGCATCTTGAAACGTAAGCCTTCAATTGAGACATTGATTTCCAAAAGGTACTAAAGGACATTTTTTACGAAATTGATTTTTTGTCATATTTGTATTCTCATCATTTAGCTTTATGTAAATATTCTATTTGATGTTATCTAATGAATTCTCAAGTCCTTAAAAAACGTGATTTAGAAATGCGGTCATTTTCTAAAAGTACCAATTATGCATTTATTTTCGTTCCAAATCATTCTAAAAAAAATCATTTCATAACTTTAATATGATATTATAATTATAGTAAAAAAATAATTCTAAATTTTAAGGCAAAAAGATCCAAATTATCTAGTTTAATTATATAGTAATGAGAGATTTTCGCGCCCCCTATAAAATTTCCTAGAATGGATATAGTACCTTTTGGAAATCAACGTCTCAATTGTTGAGGGGGTTAATTTTTTTTTGGTCGATTACAAAGGTTCATTATTGAAAATAATGAACCAAAAGCATTTATACTATTACTATTTCCTTTCGTTTTTCATTCCAATAAAATTTCCTGATTCCAGAACAGCTTACATATTTTCTCTATTATCAATAATAACCGAGTTTACAGGAAATCACATCTCTTATAATTTGTGGCTTGACCTTATACGATATTTTTTTTTCTTTGTTCATCGCGTATTGATCTCGAAAATCGGTTCGATCTTTCTCTACCTTTAATAATGACCGATTTTCGGTGGAATTACATTAATTAATTAAGTGTTTGATTTTTAACTCGAGATCCCCAGATACACCAGCGTATACAGCAGTAGTGGGTAAATATTAGAGAGGTAACGAGGAGTTTTCGGGTTTCATACGGGAGTAGGTGACAAAGTCCTTGTTCTATTTGCGTGTGGTATTTGTTATTGGTATTATTTTGTGCATTAAGGAAGGCTGTGCTGAGTGGAAGGAGCAGAACGCTATCTTATCTCGGGGAGCTGTTGTTCTCTAGTGGATCATCGAAACTCCTGTAATTGGAATTTAATTTATTGATGCCCTGTTCCTTGTGATATCTCTCTAATCGGTTGACACAGCGCCGCTGCCCTCTTGACAAATATTTATCTTTACTCTCTCATAAATCATTTAGTCTTCCAACACTTTTAGCAGCTGAAAAAAATTTGTTTTGCAAACAAACCTGACAGGATTTCATTAAAATTAATTAATTGATCTATATACTGTTACGAGGGTACGATAATAAACTTAAACAATTCAATTAATCATGAACAAAATATAAATTTAAAATCTTCTATTCATACTTGTTGGTTGATTATATTTTTTTTAATAACTTCTTTATTTAAATTAAAATACAGACATTTTACAATGCAAGTAGAAGTCACTATCCCACTAAGGCGAGCCCGTGTGTGGGAAAGGAGTTCACCTGCGGTAATTTTATACAAGTACAATAACAAACAGTAAGATACAATACAATACTTGAATAATATAACACTTTGGAGTATACTATTCTTTGGAGTGAAATAAAGAAGTGCATAATCAACACCGCAAGAGAAGTATGTGATACCCAGAAAATAAAGCCTTCGACCAAGAAAAGAAAATGGTGGAATGATGAGGTCAAGAGAGTGGTTAAGCTCAAGAAGGAGGCCTGGAAAACATATAATATAACAAAATCACATATTCACTGGGAAGAGTATGTTAGGAACAGAAATGAGGTCAAAAGAGTAGTCAAAGCTGCGAAAATGAAGACCTGGGAGGAGTTTGGCCGAGAGCTAGAGCAGAACTATAGGGAAAACATAAGAAAGTTCTGGCATATAACCAAGGCTTTGAGAGGGAAAACGTCTAAGCCTGTGAGGAACGTCAAGGACGCACAAGGGAGGCTGGTGACCGAGGAAAAGGAAATACTAGAAGTTTGGAGGCAGTTCTTCCAGGAAAAAATTAGCATGGAAGAACGTCGAAACAACAACTTTCGAGACTGCCGAAGAAGAGGGAGAATGGATGAAGCATACCCAGATGATATGAATGATACTATTGAGGAAGAAGAGGTGGATTTAGCTGTTGATAAAATCCAGCTAGGAAAAGCTCCAGGATCAGATGGTATAGCCCCGGAATTCATTAAATGTGGGGGGGGGGGAATGAGGAAGTGCCTCCAAATGCGTTTCCAAAGAGTTTGGGACTCGAAGCGTTTGTCACAAGAATGGGAGAATAATATCATAGTCCCTATACACAAGAAGGGCAACCAGAGTGAATGTGGGAATTATAGGCCGATCTGTCTATCCTCAGTCGTATACAAGATATATACACGAATATTTGAACAGAGGTTGAGGCATATAGTTGAACAAGAGCTGGAAGAGAAGCAAGCCGCCTTCAGACCTGGTAGGCAGACACAGGGTCACATATTCTCCCTCAGAATGATTATAGAAAAAGCATGGGATCGTGGCAAGGCAGTGTATCTGGCGTATCTGGATCTAAGGGCAGCCTTCGATTCAGTTCTGAGGCAAGAGATTTGGGACGCGCTTATTAGAAGAAGGGTGCCAGCAAATCTGGTGAGCGCCATAAAGTCAATATACCAGGACCCAAAAGGTATAGTCCAGGCTAAATGGTCAAACATCACAACCTTTTCACTTTTACAAAGGAGTGAAGCAGGGGGACAGCCTTAGTCCTTTACTTTTCATCCTTCTCATGGATGAGGTGTGGAAGGTTTGCAAAAGGAGAACACCAAGAGCTGTGGTGGGATACTGGAACCTGACACCAGTGCTCGCCCAGGCTATGATCTATGCAGACGACATTGTAATGATTGCGGACTCCCAGGAAGCTCTCCAGACATCACTAAATGAATCGTACAAGGAACTCCGGCTAAGAGGGTTTTAATCATAAATCCAGCCAAAAGTAAAATTATGTGCGTGGGGAGAGAAAATCTGGAGCCAAGGATATTATGTGGTGGTGAAACACTAGAAACGACGAATGCCTACACATATCTTGGAACAGTTATAAGCGATGAGGTAAGATAGACCAGGAGGTTCTAAATCGGGTGATGAAGGCCAATGGACTGTATTACCAGATATCCAAAACGATTATAGGAAAACATGAAGTTAGCAGAGATGCTAAAATTAGGATTTTTAAATCTGTTTTCCTTCCAGTACTCTTAAAGGATCTGAAAGCTGGACAACCCTTGATAAACATACTAGCAGGATGACAGCGGCTGAGATGAGATTTCTCTGAAGAATACTTGGAAAGACCAGGAGGGACCATATAAGAAACGACAGGATTCGCGAGGATTTGGGAGTACGATCAGTGCGTGACACTACTGGGAAAGCGGCAATTGAACTGGTTCGGGCATGTCTGCCGAATGAATGATACCCGAAAGGCCAAGTGGTTTTTTTGAAGCCAGACCGGAGGAAGACGTCCTCGTGGCAGACCCAGGTGTATGTATTCAGACTACATTGGGAAGTTGGGTGCAGCAAGAGGACTAACCATCCCAGAGATGAAAAGAATAGCTAGGGACAGAGACCAGTGGGCTCGATGGACCGAGGCGGCAACTCCACGCTTAGCGGCACACAGGAGTTAGAGGAAGAAGAAGAGAAGAACAATATAACACAAGTTTTTATTAGGAAATTGTAGCACACTACACAGTAAGAAGCAGTAATTGACTCAGCTAAAAAGCTATAAGGAATACATATACATGTATACAAGATATAAAATTAGGGCGTGCAAATATAAAATTATAAGAAACAGTAAAACAGTTCACAGTAATTGACTAAACCAAAAGAAATAAAGAATACAAATTCTATATACAATATATAAAATTAAGACAAGTAAATACCAGATTTAATTACATAATAAGCAATTATAAAGAAACATAACTTAGTAAACAGTAAGAAAGAGTAATGGACAAAATCAGAAAACAATAAAGGATACATATACTTGTGTACAGGATAAATAGCAGAATGAGTGACGCAGGCTGGCATTCAGTGCATATCTATAATATAGTTGTAGTTTATTCGTTTAACGTCACTTTATGCCACTATGGCTAATCGGACGATGCTACAGTGGGAGTCCTAAATTTTGCCTATCCAGGTTTTTTTAGGATAGGGATCTTTAACGAGAACCTGACATCGCACAGGCTCGGGACCACCTTTTAACGTCCCCTCCGAAGGACGGCATAACTAAGGATTTTTTACTCCCATTAAAAAATCCTAGGGCCACCCGCAGGTTTGAACCCGCGACCTTTGGCATAGAAAGCTGTTATGCTAGCAACTACGCTATGGGTGACCCCCTCTATAATATAAATTATTTATAAAATATAGTGGAGGTACGGGTACCCCTGAGTCATGAGTGTCATACAATCGAAAGAGAGAAATCTATAATATAAATTATTTATAAAATAAAATAAATTTTGAATAATATAACCTTTGTAATAGACCCAAAAAAAAATTACCCCTGCCCTTAAAATTTGAGGGACAACGTTTTAAGACAACATAGAACCCGAATAACGAATAAAAAAAATCAATTCGTACGCCGTCAGCGGAATTTCTCTGAACTACTGGATCATTTTTTTTTTAAATTATTAAATCATTAAATTCGACAGCGATGATCCTAACGACTGTACCTTGATATCAGCTGGTAATTTTAAAAATGGCGGCCGATTAAAAGATATTTAATTCAATAACCCAGTTATTTTTGAAGATAGAGAAAAATATGTAAGGAGTTTTAGAATCAGTCCATTTTGAATCGAATATCGCAAATAGAACAGCATTTTTCTCTCAAACAGGAGCTCCCTCTTCCCCATCTTTATTTCTTAAATTTAATTTAATAAAAAAATGAAGATATCGCCTGAAATGAAAGATTTTACCCCTGCAAAAAATTGCATAACACGCCTCAAGATGTTTTCTCTTAAAAAAAATAACCGAAATTTAAACGTCATTAAAGGTTTTTTTTTTTTCTTTGCGATTTACTAACAGTAGTTTGTAAATAATTCAATATCATTCTAGGAACCAGCTTATCGCTTCAGCCACTTTAAGATGATTGCTCGGGATTTCATGATTCAAGTAATAAAAAAAAGTCAGTCCAAACACTTTAATAATTTAAAGTGATATACAGTTTTTTACTTTCACTTACCTATATATGAAACAGTATTGCGATTGTGAAAATTCCAGTTTTTTGACTCCCCTGAGTCCAAATGGCCAAGTCCCGAAAAAAGATCTGTGTGTGTGGTAAGTCTAGCGCAAAAACGATAAGTCGTACGAAACTAAAATTTCACATATAAGACAACTACACGCCCGAGATGTTACAGCGATTTTTCATCAAAATCGGCTAACTAGAAGAGCCACTTTATACCATGGTATTTTGCACCTATTAACGATTTTCTCAAAAACGGCTCTACCGATTTTGATTAAACTCGTTTTATCTATGTAAAATTGGACGGGCTTCAACATCATGTAGGTTGATTGAAATTGAAAATGAACTGTTTGATTCTGATTGAAATAGTCTGACAGGGCTTAAATGTCAATATTTTGTTCCTCTAAACTACTTTTAATTTTGTAATAATAATAATAATAATAGGCTTACCGAACCCGAAGGTTCGATGCCGATACCACCAAACTTCGCCTGCACAGACTCGTCCAATGTTCACCGGTCAAGCCCAAGCCCCCGAGATCAGCCTTAATGCAATCCTCCCATCGACGCTTCGGCCTACCTTTCGGACGTCTACCAGTCGGTTCAGCGAATACCAACTTTCTCGGAATCCGTTCCTCACTAAGCCCAACAACTTTACGCGCCCATTTGAGTCTCCGCGATGCTATCAACTCAATTATATTCACAGGGTACAAACTCCGCAATTCCGCGTTGTGCAACCTTCTAAACTCCCCAGTGGCCTCATCTCTCTTGGGACCAAATATTTTACGCAGTACCTTGTTCTCGAAAACCTTAAGCCGTTGTTCATCCTTCAAAGTAAGCGGCCACGTTTCGCATCCGTAAAGAACCGTTGGAAGAATAATAGTTTTATAAATTCTAACCTTTAAGTTTTTAGACAGAAGCCGCGAGCTAAGTAATTTAGCAACTGAATAATAACACGCATTTCCCACCTTTAACCGGGACTTTATTTCTTCCTTCATTTCATTTTTTTTGTTATCATTGAACCTAAATACTTGAATTTCTCTACGTATTATACGTACGTATACGTACAAAAGTATGACCTGAAATTTTAATATCATCAAGATCGCCACCGTTTCTGCAACTAATCATATATTTCGTCTTATCGGTATTTAATTCGAGACCTATTTGTTTACCGGTTTTTATTAACACACTTGTATTTACTTTTAATTTTGTACATTCCAAAAACTAGGGATATCATCTTGTTAAAATTGGTAAAAGACGGCTAAATATACAAGTTGGACGAATTTGATGAGCAAAGAAACGATAAAAGAGCAAAGCTATTTTTTAATGTAATTTTTGTTTTTTTGATAATAAGAACATTAATATAGACGTATAATATACCGTTGGAAAGAGAAAGATTTTAGGACAAATATTATATGATACACAAAGTTGTAAAAGGTAATATTAAGTAACGAATTTGGATTAAACTTATTACTGATTAATAATTTAATAGAGTTATATTATTTAATATAAATCGTACGATTAGTCATAGTAGCATAAAGTGACGTTAAATAAAAAAAAAAAAAAAAAAAAAAAAAAAAAAAAAAGTTAATATAAATCATGTTTCCAACGAAAATGATTACACGTTTTAGAATAGAATAGATTTTATTTGTCTTTGGGGTATTCACCTTACAAATAGAGCCTAGCTTGGGTATTCACAATACATTTTTTTAAGTTACATACATATGTTTTTGAAATAATAATACATCTGTTTAAAAAAAAAAATAAATAATAATATAATAAATAAATAAATATATTAATAAGGATAAATTGGCAGTTCTTTAACACTCCACTGTATAATCTAAAATCAAATACACATTATTTTAAAATAATAATACATCTTTTTAGAAAGATAAAATAAATAAATACGAAAAAGATAAAGATAAATTACAGTTTTTTACTTTCACTTACTATATATAGTAAGGAAAAGTATTGCGATCGTGAAAATTTTCGAATTCCAGTTTTCAACGAAAATACACGTTTAAGGATCCCCTCTGTCCAAATAACCAAGTCCCACAAAAAGGTCTGTGTGTGTGTGTGTGTGTGTCCGTGTGTTGTAAGTCTAGCGCAAAAACGATAAGCCCTACGAAACTAAAATTTCATATTTAAGACAACTATACGCCCGAGACGTTACAAAACCTTTTACATCAAAATGAGCTTACCAGAAGAACCACTTTATACTATGCATTTTGCACCTTTTTTTGATTTTCTCAAAAACGGTTAGGACGATTTTGATTAAACTCGCTATATCGATGTAAAATTTAATGGGCTTTAATATCATGTATTTGACATTTCTTTTGTTTATATTGTAAATATTGTATGAATGGGATCCTTTAGCAATATTATTATTGTCCATTGTGACAAACTGTAATACATACGAATAAAAAAAAAATAAATAAATAAAATATCATGTAGGTTTTCGTTCTGATAAAAATAGGCTGACAGGGCTTAAATGCCGATATTTTAAACTTTCTTTCTCTAAAGTACCTTTAATTTTGTATATTTTATAAAAATAACCATATTATCTTGTTACAAATAATAAATAACAGCTAAATATGTAAATTGTGCAAATTTTAAAAACAACTAAAAGAGAAAACTGAAGAAATATTTTTTAAAAGTAATTTCATGTTTTTGAACATAAGAACCGTAATATACATGTATGATATACCGTTGGAAAGCTAAAGATTTTAGAAAAAAATATTATGTTATACACAAGCTTTTAAAAGTTAATAGAGAGTGATAAAAAGCCGATAAAACTAAGTGATTATTTTAGATAATAATATAATAGAGTTTTTAATAAAACACATGTTTCTATATTAATTCAATTTAATTAATTCTTTAATGGTTTCACTCATTTTTATCTCTAACTGTATTTGGAAATTCTTTAATCGATCCTAAAAACGGAGGTAAGTGAAAGTCGTGTGTTGCCCGCACCAGTTTCTCTTTTCTGTCGTTTTATTAAAATCAACTTCTAATATTTTTTAAATTGGAGTATATTTAGTTCAAATATATTTAGTCAAAGTAAGTGAAAGTGTTGTGTTGCCCGCACCAGAATTTTTTTTTAATATTTTGGTCTTTCCTTGAAGTATGGTGTTATAACTGGAAAATTAAAATAAATGCCAACAAATCCAACCAAATTACCTTTGCCCTTCGTCGTAAACCTATGACTTCCTGCCCTACTGTCTCCTTCAATAATACTCCTCTTGCCCCTGTTGATCCGATATCCAGGACTACACCTTGACAAACGCCTTACATGGAACCCTCATACAAGACTGAAACAAGAAACTGCTCGCCGCTTTCGCTTACTTCAACACTTACTGGACAGACGCACAAACCTTCCACTTAACTACAAAAGACTCATCTACATGACTATCATACGGCCTATATGGACTTACGTAGTAGAGCTTTGGGGCTCTACTAAACCATCAAATTCTTCCCGTATCCAATCCCTACAATCCAAAATCCTTCGTAAAATCCTCAATGCTCCTTATTTTGTAACTAATAAACTGATCCACAAAGACCTTAATATTCCGTATGTTGCTGATTTGGCCCGATCTAGATACCATTCCTTTCATGACAAACTCATTTCCCACCCTAATCCTCTAGTTTCAATCCTTTCTT
Organism: Piezodorus guildinii; assembly: GCA_023052935.1. Lineage (NCBI taxonomy): Eukaryota > Metazoa > Arthropoda > Insecta > Hemiptera > Pentatomidae > Piezodorus > Piezodorus guildinii. The sequence goes on along the minus strand of CM041296.1, from coordinate 137,074,915 downwards.
CCTCTTCAATTCCCGACAATCCTCCGAGGCGTCTGAAAAGGAGATGGCCCCGAGACCTTCTAGTTCTGAATAGTTACAGGAGTGCTACCATTGGGTAGTTCTGTAGAAGAACTTGTAGAAAGTCTTTTTCGTGTAATTTTCCTTATATCATATTTACTTGATGTATTTTTTTTAGTACAGTTGTAAATTTCAATAAATTATGTTTAAAAATTTTTTTTATTTTTTTTTTTATTTTTTATATACTTCTTTATTTGAATCAAAACACAGATATATTACAGTGCAAGTAAAAGTCACTATCCCACTAAGGCGAGCCCGTGTGTGGGAAAGGAGTTCACCTGCGGCAATTCAATAAAAGTACAATAAGAAACAGTAACAGTATACAGTATGATACAATACCATACTTAAATAATATAACACAATTTTATAAAGAAACAGTAACACACTATACAGCAAAATAAATTATATAATACATAAGAAATATAAAATACAATTATAAATAAACAGTAACACACTACACAGCAAAAACAATATAATACATAAGGAATATAAAATACAATTATAAAGAAAGTAACACAGTATGAAGCAGTAATTGACTAAGCTTAAAAGCTGTAAGGAATACATATAGATATATACAAGATATAAAATTAAGGCATGCAAATATAAAATTGAATTACATAATCCTTAATTTATACAAAAAACAATTATAAGAAACAGTTAAACAGTATACAGAAATAGACTGTAATTGACTAAACCAAAAGCAATGAGGAATACAAATTCATATATTCAAGATATAAAATTAAGGCAAGTAAATACAATATTGAATTACATGATAAGCAATATAAAGATACATAACATAGTACACAGTAAGAAATTGACAAAATCAAAAGTCAATAAAGAATACATATACTTGTATACAGGATAAATATCAGAAGAATTTTGGTCTTTAATTTTTTGGTTTTAATATTTAGTGAATCAAGTCACACTATTTTACTTCCAGAAACGTGTTAACGACGCAGTAATAAGCACTATACCACCCCCGCAAAGTGGCCATTAACATGCCGACCTTTGGCGAGGAAGGAGAGGATAAGAGGAAGGAATGGAGACTCTAAAAAGGAGATGGTGGCGAGATCGATCCCCTTTATTTAATTCTAATGGAATACAACGTGTCCCTCTCGTAAATATATCCCCCGCGGCACTTAGCCCTGATTGCCGTTCCCAATCTCCTACCATTCTACCATCTACCATCCTCTGTCCTACCATATACCATCTACCATCTATTATCCTTCTAGCTATCGCCTATAGATGTCTCTGGCTTTTATTTTTATTACTTTATATTTTATTTTCCTCACTTTTACAATTCCTGTGTGATATTTGATTGCCTCTTGTCTGTCTGATTTTGGTTTATAATTTTCAATAAAGAACCTTTGTAATCGACCAAAAAAAATACACCATATCACAATTTGAGGACTCATGTTTCAAGATACGTACAACCCGAAAAACGAATTTTAAAAAACGCTGCCGATGACACATGTGTGTTATCTGTGGATAATGATCCTGTTATTGCATCCCGAATCCTACAGAACCATCTATCATATATCTGCGGGGTGTATGGTGGCCTCTCGACTGTGCTCGAGGACAGGCTAAAGCGAATTATGAATATATTTTTAAGATTTGTCCTTGGTACACCGAAGAGGTCCTGTGTGACACATTTATACAGTGAGTTAAAGTGGCTCCTTCCCTCAAACCGCAGACAATATTTCCTTGGATCATTCCTTTACCAAACTATCAACTCCCAGCTACCTCCCTATATCCACAAACTTCTTCAATTTAAATCGTCCGTCCGCTCGCTCCAAACAAGATCGCGCCATCCTGCCCTTTATATTCCTGCCTACAGAACAACAAGTTTTGAACATTCCTTTCTTGTCCGCTCTACTACTCTCTGAAATTCCCTACCTACTCATATCCGCCATGCTTCTTCCCTACCATCATTCAAGTCTCAGCTGTTCGAGTACCTATTGTCATCTCAAACAGACGCTCCACAAGCCTGATATTTCAAATAAAAAATCTATTCAAAACGAAAATTTATTATTTATTGTTCATGATTCTGTATTGATCAATTATTATGAATCAGTTTCAATGTTGAGTTTTGTTCAACATTTCAGAAGTTATTCATTTATTTTACTCTTTTGTTTTAATGTATCCTACTTTTCTTCTTAAAGCTTTGTAAATAAGAATTAATTATAATCCTTTGGTCTTGTGGCCAGACACATTGTATATATTAATTGTAGATATCATATTGTTCTTAAGGGACCCAGTCCCAGAATAAAAATTATTTTTCTATTCTATTCTATTCTATCAGCCATCAAAGAATGGTGTCAGAACTGGAGAATTAAAATAAATCCTAATAAATCACATCAGATAACCTTCACTCTACGACGTAAACCTATGACTTCCTGCCCCACCGTATCCTTTAACATCTTACTTACTCCTGTTGAACAGATCCGGTACTTAGGACTATACCTAGACAAACGCCTCACATGGAACCCTCATACTAGACTGAAACGACAGGAAACTGCTCGTAGATACCGATTACTACAACACTTACTCGACAAACGCTCAAAACTTTCTATTTCCTACAAAAAACTCATTAATATAACCATTATAAGCCCTATTTGGACCTATTGAGTTATGGGGGTCCACTAAGAAATCAAATTCCTCTCGCATCCAATCCCTGCAATCCAAGATCCTTCGAAAAATCCTTAATGCTCCATACCAATAAAATTATCCATAAAGACCTAAATATTCCACTAGTTGAAGACTTGGCCCGATCCAGATATACATCCTTCCATTCCAAACTCCTTGCCCACTCAAACCCGCTTATCCGTGACCATTCCTCAACATCTATTCCTGACAATCCACCGAGGAGACTTAAAGGAAGATGGCCAAGAGACCTCTTACCATAAATTGGTCATTGGAGTTATACCAATGGGTAGTTTCTTCACAGGACAATTGTGTGTCTTAATCTCATATCAGTCCCATTTACTTGTGGTATTTAATCAATACAGTTGTAAATTTCTTTGAATAAATAAATAAATAAAAAAAAAAAAACGCTGCAAATTATTACACAATGGTTTATTATTTCCAAATAACAATATTAGATTATAACTGATTATAAGGCTGTTGATAGGTAATTAAGTAATACGAAAAGCACTAATTCAAAGCATCATATCAAAACACTACCACTGATTTCAAAACGCAATATCTCAACTAGTTATTAAAAAATTCAATGATCCTTTTTTCATTTGGTCCAATATTTAATTTTTGGTACTTATTTAGTAGGAGAAACAGATTTTTTTGTAATTCGTTATTCGGATTCTACGCATCTTGAAACGTAAGCTCTCAAATTTTGAGCAGGGTTAATTTTTTTTGTTTTTTGGTCGATTACAAAGGTTGATTATTGAAAATCATAAACCAAAAGCATTTTCTGATTCCAGAAAACCTTACATTTTATCTTTACCATCAGGGAATCAAATCTCTAATAAGTTGTGGCTTGACCATATAAATTGATTTTTTTATTTATTATTATTTTTTTTTTTTTGTTGGCACTTAGTTCATCGCGTTGTCTTGATCACGAAAATCTTTTCGATTTTTCTCTATTTTCACCAATAATCGATTTTGTGGTGTAATTACATCTATTACAATATGTTACTTGATTATACATATGATTTTTTTTATTTATCGCGATTTACTGATTCTAAAACGCGATACCCACTTTTCTCTATCTTCAAAAATAACTGAGTTATAAGTGCTTTTGTGTGTTCAATTTCAATTTTTGGTTTATTTTATTTTCTTTTTTATCTTTTATATGATTATTCGCGTGTTTTTTTTTTTGTTTTTTTTTTGTTAAAATAAAATAATTTTTTTTTCTATTTTCGAAAATAACGTAGTTACAAGAATTAATCTAAATCTCTATACACAGTTTTCTCTATCTTCAAAATAACTGAGTTATAAGCGTATTTATGTGAAAATTTTCAATTATTTTTTCACTTTTATAAAATTATTCGCGGTTTTTTGTTTAAAAAACACTAATAATTTTTTTTTTCTATCATCAAAAATAACTAAGTTATTGAATAAAATCCTTTTAATCGGCCGCCATTTTAAAACTAACCAGCTGATTACAACGTCTAGGTCTTAGGATCATCGTTGAATGGACTAGTATTTTTGAGGCGAATTTCAAAACAATTGATCCAGTAGTTTTGGAGAAACAGATTTTTTTTTTATTCGTTATTCGGATTAAACGCATCTTGAAACGTAAGCTCTCAAATTTTGACCAGGGGTAATTTTTTTTTTTTTTTTTTTTTTGTCGATTACAAAGGTTGATTATTGATAATAATAAACCAAAAGGTAAATCATATTAATAGGTCTTTAAATTAATAATGACAATATAAATTAAATTTATAAAGATAAATAATCTAATAATGTAATTTTACTCTAATTAAACTATAAAAATTGTTTTAGTCTTGATAATGGGGACAGAACCCCGAAACGTAGAAAAACAATGTTATAGATAGTGAAGAATAAATACAATTGTAAGAAAGGGAAGTCAATGAGTGCTTTTTTGAGTGTGATCTATATTACTGTTTTTAAGTTCAAAAAACACAAAAATTGCATCAAAATATTTCTGCACTTTACTCCTTTAGTTGGATATCGAATTCGTTCAACCTGTATATTTACTGGTTTTTTATCAATGCTGACAAGTTGAAATGTTATAATAAACCAAAATCCTTTTGTCCGCCGCACAGTGGGCTAAATCACCAATTTAAGTGGACAAAAGTCAAGTCTTAAGTTTGGAATTTTCTAGTGCTTAACCTTTTTATTATTATTTGGCAAGACCCTTAATACTAATATTTCCCGCCATACCGTATTTACAAATAAATTGTAAATGAGTGAGTCATTCCTGTTCACACAAGTGCCTAATAACCGGCAGTGGGATTATCTTTATTCGATGGTCATTTATTGTGTTCAAGCTGTATTTAGAGCAAGGTCTTTTTGCTTTTATTTAACAATGGGAATTGTTAAAACAGGTAAGATATTATATTTCCAAACTCGTTATTGAATATAAATTGCAATTTCACCTGTTGAGTTAATTTAGCAGTTTGTAAATGTACGCCCCTATTCAATAACTAAAAACTATATAACCCCTAAGTTACCCCAAGGATTTGTTTCATCAATCCTTCTAGTCTTTAAATATTAAGAAGAATTTTTGCGATTTCTTGATATATATATAGTAAGAGAAAGTATTGCGATCGTGAAAATTTGAGATTTGCAGTTTTCAACGGAAATGCACTTTTAGGGTTCCCTGAGTCCAAATGAAGAAGTCCTGCAAAAAGATCTGTGTGTCTGTGTTTTAATGTATTGAGGATACTGAGGGGAGTTCATAATTAAATAATTTTAATATTAAACAATTAATGATAACGAACCTTTGTCGGCAAAACATCAAAAGGTGTTTACCTAGCCCCCTAAATTTCCCATCGGTATGGGCTGCCCAGCGGTACCAGAAACCTCTGGTAGTTTCCCCCCCAGTGGCGGCCAACAAGAATATTAAGATTGGTGAAAAGATAAGAATAATAGCACAATGGCTATACCGCCAACCGGGGCACTTCCCATCTCGGCCCACCCGAGGTGACAAGAACGAGAGAGAAGAACCGAAGAGTTAGTCAAGTTCTATCCTCAAGAAGAGTGAGTCGGGTTCCATCTACAAGAAGAGGAGGTGGCCGTTAGGGTTCTGAGAGCAGCTGGAGAATGATGCCGAGAAAGGGGACCTGAGACTGATTTCACCTTCGCCAGCCGGTTAAGTGTTTCAAAGGTCATAATTAAATAATTTTAATATTAAACAATTAATGATAAGGAACCTTTGTCGGCAAAACATCAAAAGGTGTTTACCTAGCCCCCTAGATTTCCCATCGGTATGCGCCCCCCAGCGGTACCAGAAACCTCTGGTAGTTTCCCCCCAGCGGCGGCCAACAAGAATATTAAGATGGGTGTAAAGATAAGAATAATAGCACAAAGGCTATACCGCCAACCGGGGCACTTCCCATCTCGGCCAAGAAAGGGGACCTAAGACTGATTTCCACCTTCGCCAGCCGGTTAAGTGTTTCAAAGGTATATTGTTACTTGTAATATTGTATGGCAAAGGTAGTAGAGAAAATGTCCCTCAGTATTCTCAATCAGAGTTTTAGGCAATATGTGAATATAATGATATGTGTAAATTAATAATTATAGTAATGTATTAATTGAATCTTGTTTACTTTAATCTTACCCTTGGATTGGTAAACACGATACCTTTGGAAAGGAGATCCATGGTATCATTAAATATAGTTTATATATTGACTAAATATAGTAAGTAAGCTAGTTTTTGAAGCTACCGCTGCCTTAAAAAAGCAGCCGGTCAAAAACGTAGCAGTGTATGTGTGTGTGTGGTAACTCCAGCGCGAAAATTAAAAGTCTTATGAAACTGAAATTTCATATTTAAGACAATATGAAACCTTTTTTTATCAAAATCGGCTAACCAGAAAAGCAACTTTATACCATGCATTTTGAAACTTTTAATCATTTTCTGAAAAATGGCTTCAACGATTTTGATTAAACTCGCTATATCTGTGTAAACTTTAATGGGCTTTAGTATCATATAGGTTTCATTCTGATTGAAACAGTCTGATAGTGATTAAATTCCGATATTTTAAATTTTCTTTCTCTAAAGTACCTTTAATTTAGTACATTCCAAAAGATTAACCACATCATCTTAATGAGATTGTCGAAGAACGGCTAAATATACGAGTTGAGTGAATTTGATAAACAACTAAAGGAGAAAAGTGGAAAAACATTTTTTTAATGCAATTTTTAGTATTGAACATGAGAACAGTAATATACATGTATAATATACCGTCGGAAAGCTAAAGATCTTAGAAAAATTTTAATCTTATAAACAAGCTTGTAAAAGTTAATTAAGAGTGATGTAAAGTAGATATAACTAACTGATTATTTTATAATAATATAATAGGTTTTTTAATTAAGCATATGTTCCTATAGAAATTCAATTTAATTAATTCTTTTGGCACCCAGGACTGCTTTACAAACTCCGAAAATTCCTTCCTCCAACTTACTTCCTCATCATCCAGTCCTATCTCACTGACAGATCCTTCCAAATAAATCACAAGTGCTCCTATTCATCCCTTTTTGTTCAGTCCGCTGGCGTCCCACAAGGCAGTATCCTCGGACCCATTCTCTTCACAGTCTATACAGCTGACATCCCAACCAATCCTAACACTTTCCTCTCTACGTATGCTGATGACACTTGTGTGTTATCAGTCAATAACGACCCTACTATTGCCTCTCAAACCCTACAATCCCACATCAGAGACCTTCAGGTATGGTGTCAGAACTGGAGAATTAAAATAAATTCAGAAAAATCCCACCAAATAACCTTTACCCTCCGTCGTAAACCTATGACATCCTGCCCTACAGTATCCTTTAATAACATTCCGCTCGTTCCAGTTGAACAGATCCGCTACCTAGGGCTTCTACTTGACAAACGTTTAACATGGAATCCGCACACTAGACTGAAACGACAAGAAACTGCTCGTCGCTTTCGATTACTTCAACACTTACTTGACAAACGCTGAAAACTTCCACTTAACTACAAAAGACTCCTCTACATGACTATCATTAGGCCTATATGGACTTACGGAGTTGAGCTTTGGGGCTCTACTAAACCTTCAAATTCTTCCCGGATCCAATCCTTACAATCCAAAATCCTTCGTAAAATCCTCAATGCTCCTTACTTTGTCAGAAATAAGCTCATCCATAAAGACCTAAATATTCCATTTGTTGCTGATCTAGCCCGAACCAGATATCGCTCCTTCCATAACAAACTCTTCTCCCACTCTAACCCCCTAGTTTCAATCCTTGCTTCCTCTTCCATTCCTGACAATCCTCCGAGGCGTCTGAAAAGAAGATGGCCCCGAGACCTTCTAGTTTAGAAAAGTTACAGGAGTGCTGCCATTGGGTAGTTCTTCCTCAAGTCTGTATCACGCTGTTTATCTTTTGTCATCTACACATTTACTTGTTGTATTTTAAAATACAGTTGAAAATTTCAATAAATGATGTTATAAAAAAAAAAAAAAAAAAAAAAAAAAAAAAAATTAATTCTTTAAAGCTTTCACTCATATTTGTTTGTTTGTTTGTTTATTTATTTAACGTCACTTTATGCTACTATGGCTAATCGGACGATGATACAGTAGGAGTCCTAAATTTTGGCTATCCAGGTTTTATTAGGATAGGGATCTTTAACGAGTACCTGACATCGCACAGGCTCGGGACCACATTTTAACGTCTCCTCCGAAGGACGGCACGGAAAATTCTTTAATCGATTTTAAAAACGGAGGTAAGTGAAAGTCGTGTGTTGTCTGCACCAGATTATTGAAGTTTATTTTATAGTTCTTAAACTGGTTTTAATAGCCCAGTTAAGTGAAAGTCGTGTGTTGCGCCATTAGTTTTTTTTTTTTAATAGCTAATCTAGTTTTAGGCATTTGGTGCTTCACTTGCTGTTCGGCGTAACCAAAAATTGTTAATAAAAGGAATTAGGAGTAAAAGGTGATAATGGCGCTAAGGGATGGGAACTATAAATAAGCGGGACTATCCCCTCGGGAGGGGGTGGAGGGGGTAGGGACCTTAATTGCCCCCACTAGGGCCGGATAATGTCCCGCCCCCCCCTCTCTTAATTAAAACTGTATCCCCATCTAGGGCCAATCAGGTCTTGGCATCCGGCACCAATTGCAATTATAATTGTAACTGCTTCTCTGACCTATCATAAATAATGTGGGATGGAAGTGTAGCGGATGCTATCTATACCTTTTATACACAGATAGCGCTAGCGGCGGCTACTTGGGTCACCGCCCGAATATGTGAAGACTTACTATTTAATAATATTGTACATTGTAACTGATTAACACCATTGTAAATATCTGTATTAATGTAACTGATTTATAAGAATAAATAAAGCATTCAAGTTATTTGACCTAAGGCCAAGACAGTAGTTTGGTAGAGAAGCTCTCACTATTAATTATTGACATGGATGATTTAAATCTCCAAGAGTCAGCTCAGCTCTTCAGATCACCAACCTGCCTTCCCAGGTGGTATCTTCTGCCTTCGTAACATAATGTGGTCTATCTTTATTTAGCATCCCTCAAATACCTTCTCTCCTGATCCTTCCTATCCCCCTCATAGAATGGGGGAAGGGCATGACTTCTACCCATGTGCACTTATGAGGACTCCTATCCAACACTGCTGTTGTGCTACTACCACACGAAGTGTATCCATCCTCACCAGTCCGCTCTGCTTATTGGAAGGTGCGGTTTCGCTCCCTACCTGGAAGAGTAACCTCATACCTGGTGCTGCGGTACGTGCTTCTACCACGGCGAGCACCTACCCCCTTCTTACTCTCTTACTTTCTGGTTCATCTTGCATTTTGCACCTTTTTACGATTATCTTTAAAACTAGAGATATTAAATAAAACGTATTTTTTTGTTTTATCGTTAAAACTTTTCGATTTTTTTACGCCACTCCTGGAGATAGTTGTGTTATGTATTGAGGATACTGAGGGAAGTTCATAATTAAATAATTTTAATATTAATAAGCCTTTTTCGGTAAAACATCAAAAGGCGTTCACCTCCATGGGGCTCCCCTCGGGAAACTTCCTAGACCCTAGAGGCACTTCTCATATCAGCCCCGCCTTCCTTTGTCTGATATCAATTTCCAAATAAGGGTATTTTTAGAAAGAAGAGGGGGTGAGGTGATGAGGGTGCGATTTTAGAAGCAGAGAAGGTCAGTCAAGATCCATCCACGAGAAGAGAAGAACCAGAGATCCAGGAGAGGTCCGTTGGAGGTAAAGCTGAGAGCAGGTGGAAGTCTGAGAGGCTAGAAGGAACTCCTGAGACAATTTCCACCTCCGCCAGCCGACTAAAGTTTCAAAAGGTAACTTTGTATATTGTTTGGCAAGGATCAACTATAAGAAATCTCTCAGTATTCTCGGGCATAGTTTAAATAGATTGTATATGTATAAGCAATAAATACTAATGTCTTTATTGAAACTTGTCTAATTTAATCTTATCCTGCATGCCACCTACTGGGATTGGTAAACACGATACCTTTGGAAAGAAAATCCAATTGTTTCAGTAATATTAATCTATACATACATTTAATATTTTGCAGATTATTCTTCTTTTCCTTCCTTTCAAAGCGTAGAGGAATAGTTTGCAGATTCTAATGGTTTAGTTTTAGTGTCTAGTTTTACCTAAAAAACTTCATCAAATCGTTGAGACACATTTGGGATCCTCTCCTTGTAAGTACAAAGATATATTATAAAGACAAAGAGGTAGAAATGTGAATTGATGAAAAAAAAAAAAAGAAAGAAAATAATAAAGGTGATAATAAAATCTAAGAGGCCTTTCTTAATCTTATTCTGAGGAAATGAAGGGAAAGAATGGAGATGATAAAAATGGAGAAAGGTAAATGAGAGCTAGTTATGAAAGTAGTTTAGGGAACTGCTCTTCTCATTAGCGGGAATTTCCCCTGGGGTCGGGAACTGCGGTCCCTATCTATACTCACTGTCTTCTCTCTCCTTGCTGCTTCCCAAGTCACCTTCGGGTTATCTTCAGGCTCCCAGTAATCAAATGAAAGAGTTAATCCATAGATTTAAGAAGATAAAGATTTTCTCTTACTTAGTTTATGGTTAGCTTAGGTAAAGAATAAATACTTTTTGAACTAAAAACTCATTTAGTCGCGTTATGTGATTTTTGGCGGAGGTAAAAGCTTTGATTTCGTAACCATGGTAACGTTAGCAACATGCTTTAAACTTGCGCATGCGCTCTGTATATTTATTGGAGATAGGATAACGATATTGATTTCCGTAAACGTTATCGATACCATCGATTATCGGCACAAAAATATCGATATTTAAAATATCGTTATTTCAGTATTTAATTGAATTAAAATCAGTTGCAAATGAAATGAGAAAAGTCATGGTAGATAAACTGTCTGACTTACCTCTTAATATTTAGTTAATATAACGAATATCTTAAATCTCTTGACACTAAAATATCAATATTTGTAAACATTATTAAAACATTACTTTGAATAATAATCTGGTGCGGACAACACGCGAATTTCACTACCTCCATTTTTAAAATCAATGAAAGAATTTTCAAATACAGTTAGAGATAAAAATACGCGAAACTATTAAACAATTAATTAAATTGAATTTATATAGAAACATGTATTTTATTAAAAAAATCTATTATATTAATATCTAAAATAATCAGTTAGTTTTATCTTCATTTCATCACTCTCTATTAACTTTTAAAAGCTTGTGTATGAGATAATATTTTTCTAAAATCTTTAGCTTTCCAACGGTATATCATACATGTATATTACTGTTCTTATGTTCAAAAACGAAAAATTGCGTTCAAAATATATTTTTTCAGTTTTCTCCTTTAGTTGGGTATCGAATTCATTCAATTTATATATTTACCTGTTTTTCATCAGTGGTAACAAGATAATATAGTTATTTTTATAGAATCAACAAAATTAAAGGTACTTTAGAAAAGAAAATATCGGTATTCAAGCCCTGTCAGACCGTTTTAATCCGAATGAAACCTAAATGATATTAAAGCCCATTAAATTTTACATCGATATAGCGAGTTTAACCAAAATCGTCGGAACCGTTTTCGAGAAAATCGAAAAAGGTGCAAAATGCATGATACAAAGTTGCTCTTCTGTTAAGCTCATTTTGATGAAGAAGGTTTCGTAACATCTCGAGCGTATAGTTATCTTAACTATGAAATTTCAGTTTCATAGGGCTTTTGTTTTAAGCGCGGGAGTTACCACACACACACACACACACACACACAGACCTTTTTGCGGGACTTGGTTATTTGGACTCAGGGGACTCTAAAATGTGTATTTCCGTGAAAAACTGGAATTCGAAAATTTTCAGGATCGCAATACTTTCCCTTACTATATATTTTATATATAGGTAAGTGAAAGTAAAATGGATAAAATAAAATGAAAAACGTATTTATTATCCTGAATAAAATATTTAGACATACGAAGCAAAATCATGATGATCTTATTGTCAATATTTAAATCGTAGTGAAACAAAATTGAAAAGAATTTTGAGAAGAACCAACATCATGTAGGTTGATTGAAATTGAAAATGAACTGTTTGATTCTGATTGAAATAGTCTGATAGGGCTTAAATGCCAATATTTTCTTCCTCTAAACTACTTTTAATTTTGTACATTCCAAAAAATAGGGATATCATCTTGTTAAAATTGGTAAAAGACGGCTAAATTTACAAGTTGGACGAATTTGATGAGCAAAGAAAGGATAAAAGACCAAAACTATTTTTTAATGTAATTTTTGTTTTTTTACTAATAAGAACAGTAATATAGACGTATAATATACCGTTGGAAAGAGAAAGATTTTAGGACAAATATTATCTGATACACAAAGTTGTAAAAGGTAATATTAAGTAACGAATTTGGATTAAACTTATTACTGATTAATAATTTAATAGAGTTATATTATTTAATATAAATCGTCCGACTAGCCATAGTAGCATAAAGTGACGTTAAATAAAAATAAAAAATAATAAAAAAAAATATATAAATCATGTTTCCAACGAAAATGATTACACGTTTTAGAATAGAATAGATTTTATTTGTCTTTGGGGTATTCACCTTACAAATAGAGCCTAGATTGGGTATTCACAATACATTTTTTATGTTACATACATATGTTTTTGAAATAATAATACATCTGTTTAAAAAATAAAAAATAAATAATAGTAAAATAAAATAGTAAATAAATAAATATATTAATAAGGATAAATTGGCAGTTCTTTAACACTCCACTGTATAATCTAAAATCAAATACACATGATTTTAAAATAATAATACATCTTTTTAGAAAGATAAAATAAATAAATACGATAAAGATAAGTATTGCAAGGGTAGTAAGGGAAAGTATTGCGATCGTGAAAATTTTCGAATTCCAGTTTTCAACGGAAATACACGTTTTATAATAGCATCTTGAGTCCAAATGACCAAGTTCCGCAAAAAAGGTCTTTGGTCTTTGTGTGTGTCCGTGTGTGGTAACTCCCGCGCGTAAGCCAAAAGTCCTATGAAACGGAAATTTCATAGTTAAGACAACTATACGCTCTAGATGTCACAAAACTGTTTTCATCAAAATTAGCTTACCAGAAGAGCCACTTTATACCATGCATTTTGCAATTTTTACGATTTTCTCAGAAACAGCTCTTTTGATTAAACTCTTTATATCGATGTAAAATTTTATAAAAGCTTTAATATGTTGTAAGTTTTATTCTTATTAAAATAGGTGACAGGGCTTAAATGCCGATATTTTAAATTTTCTTCAACTAAAGTACCTTTAATTTTATAGATTTCCAAATTTCAAGCACATAAACTTGTCAGCATTGATAATTAATAGATAAATATGAAAGTTGAACGAATTTGATTAACAACTAAAAGAGAAATGTGCAAAAATATGTTAAGAAAACAGGGTCCTTAACGTATTTTAAGTAAGCAGTCAGCATCATTACCAAGAGTACAACGCTATCTAGTGGCAGTTAGAGGCAATGGTCTCCCGCACCAGATTTTTAATTGTTTTTATTTGTTTGGAAGAGAAACTAAGGTTATCTCTGTGTTGCTCATTTACCAGTGTTACACACCTAAATACACAAAACAAATTAACATTAAAGGTTAAGGAGAAAGAGAAAATCAAAAGTCCTTTAAAAATCGGCATTTACCTTTCTACATTAATGTTTTACATATTAATACTAATTTAGTTAATATTAATTTTGAATCATGTTTATGAACTGTATTACTTTGTTAACAAACTCCTTAAATAAAGTTCCAATAACTTATTATCGTGCTAATGTGAAAACGATACGACTGGTGGTAAATGAGATAACTAGCATTTCCGTTGCATCTAGTAGTCGCTCCTAAAGAAGTTTTACTTCAAAATTTTTTTGAAAACCACTTTCATTTACTTCCGTTGTTAAAATCAATTAAGAACTTTTAAAAAAAGTTTGAGTTGAAAAATGTTTAAGGTATTAAATTTAGTTTATATAAATTATTGCCGACATCAGTCACTTAGTTTTATAATATCCTCATGACTGATGAAAAAAAATCAAGAACCAGTCTCGATTCACACAAAAAATGAATAAGAACAAAAAAAAAGTTTAAGGAAAATTATTGAGAAATAATTTGTCGTGCAAGAGCGATCCACTCAACCACTAATGAAGAACACGACAATTACATTGCTTTCATTAATTACACAAATATAATTAACACCTTGAGTACCGTAAGTAATTGTTTACCGGTTTTCACACACGGCGCGGTTTCTGGTACTCGAGCACTCAACGCACTCCATCGTCAAAACTTATTATTAACAGAAATCTGAATTACATTACCCGACGGTTCTTTGCGAATGTGAAACGTGGCCGCTTACTTTGAAGAATGAACAACGCCTTAAGGTTTTCGAAAATAAGGTATTGCGTAAAATATTTGGTCTAAAGAGAGATGAGGCCACTGGGGAGTTTAGAAGGTTGCACAACGCGGAATCGCGGAGTTTGTACCCTGTGAATATAATTGAGTTGATAGCATCGCGGTGACTCAAATGGGCATGTAAAGTTTTTGGGCTCTGTGAGGAACGGATTCCGAGAAAGTTGATATTAGCTGAACCATCTGGAAAGTGTCCGAAGGGTACGCCGAAGCGTCGATGGGAAGATTGTGTTAGTACTGATCTCGGGGCTTGGGCTTGAACGGTGATCATTGGACGAATCTATGTAGGCAGTATTTGGTGGTATCGGCATCGAACCTTCGGGTTCGGTAGGCCATTATTATTATTATGCTTGGACATGGCTCAGTAATGCCCTGATGATGGCTCACAAGCTTGAGCCGAAACGTCGGCAAAATTAAAAATATTTAGAAAAAGACTGACTCCTGATTATAACACCTATAATAATTTCTACAGTCGACTGTATAGTCTATACATCCTCAATATAATTTCTCTATAGAAAACCCTGTGTAATTAGCATGTTATTTGACTTCCAACAGTAGTGGTATAGAACTATTATCTTTTTCCCGAGATTTCTTGTCAAGTACTGTCGACAGGAAAGAGCTTCAGCTTTGTAATTGTTCACATTCATCTTTACACATACTTACCTCTAAATTTCCTCAATATTAAACCAAACCTCTAAATGTTACGGTTGATTTCGGAAAACATGGCTCAACGGATTGTGGTTTGGTGGTCCGAAATTCTTATCAATAACCGGTTTTTTTTTTTTTTTTAAGCTGGCATGGGGTTTGCACCGCGACCAGTCGGTCTATTGTGCGCCATACAATCATACGGTGGTAGATTTAAAACATGAATTTTGTTTGCAAATTTCAAAAGGTTATTAGGATTAACAAGTTTGTTGTTTATAGGATGTTCTAGGCGGACTTCACCAAATAGAGTGAACTTAACTTAGTTAGCCTGTCACAGTAGCAGATTATATGGAACTATTCTTCGTCTTCCTGTCCACATAGTCTGCATAAAGGGGTATTAGAGATAACAAGTTTAAACATGTGGTAATTAAGTTTTCCGTGTCCTGTGTAAATAGCAGTTATGGTTTTTAGGCATGGCCTACTCATACTAAGTAGACACTTCCTTCTGCTAATGCTAGGACCATCTAAAAATTTGAGTGAGTGTTTAAGTCCTTTATTTAACCAAAGTTGTTTCAAATTTGATTAAGTAGAATTGTTTAATAGTCCTAAAGGCAGAACGTAAGCTGATTCCAGATAGGGGTTCTGGTGTGATGAGAATTGTTGCTGATCCCTTCCTAGCTAGTTCATCAGCTTTCTCATTTCCACTGAAACCAGTGTGTCCAGGTACCCATTCGATGCTAACGATATTCTTCCTAGCAAGATTATTTAGTGTCAGATTGCTTGCCTCAACGACTTTTGAGATAGTTGTGTAATTGTTCAAGGCCCCAAGTGCCGCCTGACTATCAGTATAGATGCATATCTTTTTGCCGCTAGTATTCTTAGCACGTAAGTCAGTAGCACAGTGGAGAATAGCGAGAAGTTCAGCTTGGAAAACCGTTGTGTGTTTGCCTAGTGGAATGATAGCTCCAGAGTTCGGTTTGTCTTTCCTCCAGACTCCCGCACCTGAGCCGTTAATAACCGGTTAGTTAGTGCCTAAATGGTCCTAACCATCATCGTCTATTAGGTATGTATTACACAATTTAAAGTTCTACCCAGCTTTATAGCATAGAAATTAAAGTTTATTTCAGATGGAGATTCATAGTGTTCATAGACAGTGTGTATAGCAAATCAGCTCAAAGAGATTTCCTGACTTTTCCATATTGTAAGAAGTCTTTTACCTGGCCAAATCTCGGTGAAAATCGACAAAACAAAGATTAATTATAATAAATATGGTATACTAGATTAAATATATATATAATGACTAATTATTTTACGATAAGATTCAACTATATATGCCCGACACCAGCTGAAATTGTAGTTGTTTAAGTTGACTTACCAATGAATTATGATGAACTTGAATACTGCTGCTAATAATAATCAATATTTACAAATCTGACTACAAATTTATTTTCAAATTCTTTACAATCAATATATCTATATAAACTTTAAGAGCTTTTTTTTTAATATGTGAATCTCTGAGCCAAATCTTCAGCTTTCTCAAGAGCTTCTTGGAGCAGTTTTGCTTTATTTGTCTCTAATTCCTTCACCTGAAGGTTAACTTTTCTCTTCTCCACAGCCCACTTGTCCTTTTATGATATTAAATATTAAACTCGCTTTATGATATTTGCAACATCACAACAAGTAGACATATTGGAACTTTTGTCTGAGTGAAAAAGAAACGATGTTATTTAGGAACCATTTTCCCTGACCAAGGAACAAATCCCTGACTTTTCCCGACTTTGTCTGTTACTAGACACTCTGATAGACGATTCATAGTGCAACATAAAATAGAGTTAATTCGGGTCAATTACCGATGGATAGCTCATTTCATAAGGGTTAATATGGCGGATAGTCTCGGTGACATGGTTGGCCTGTTGTCCTTAATAACCCTGATTGATTCGCGAATTTCAACAAAAATCAGCAAATAATGCAGAGAGAAACGATTATTTATTCAATTTTTTTTTTTTCCATCGTTTTGAAATATTTATGAGTTTATTTCACTGGCATTGTAAATTTATTTTTAATTAGCACCGTGTATGAACAACGCGTGTGTGTATATGAACAACTAGCTGTTGCTCGCGACTTCGTCTGCGCCGATTTCTGTTATTACGATCGCTATTAATTAGTTTTTAAAAGAGTATATTTTAAAGTACTTTTGCGTAAATGACATTTATAGCTTTATTTTCTTGTGGCAGAAGAACATACTGATTTTCTCTGCAACCTTGACGTAAATCCATTCCTACGTGTTATATATTTACCCCTGTGACTTATTAATTGTTACGGCAGAAGATAAATTAACGGGAAATTGAATTATTTTAAAATTAGTAGGTAAATAATTTGGAATCATTGGGATGCGAGGTTAATTTTTCCCCGATTTTTTTTCTTCAGATTTTCCTCTGATTCTTCACTCTATTGGTCTCAATGTGATATTATATAGCCCATAGCCTTCTTCGATAAATGGACTATCCAACTTAAAAAGAATTTTTCAATTTGAACCAGTAATTTTTTAGATCAGCGCGTTCAAACAAACTTTTCAGCTTTATAATATTAGTAGATTTTTTTTATTCTTGTTACATTGTTTTCTAAATTATTATTAAAAGATACCAGTTAATGATTGCTATTTATCATTTTCTTTGTTATCTCTGTTGTTTTTTGTTTGTGTTTTTACTCTAAGACACTGAGGTTCTAATTCAATTTTCCTGTAATATTATTCTGACGAGACTTGTCTAAGAATAAATATAGAGTTTATTATTATTATTAATTATCAGCAGAAGACAATATAGCCTTGTTACAGGTGACGCTATAATACTGGAAGTTAAATAATTTTATAGATACATTAGACAATTGTATACAACATTCAATAATAAAAGAATTAATAATAATAGACCTTTGTCGGGAAAACATCACTTATAGCTCTTGGCACTAACCATCCTGTCCTCTATTACCTGGAGGAGGTCACACCAGATGTGTCAACCCCTGTTAAATCTGGGAACCAGTCGAATTCTGAAGCAGAGAGTGGTATTACAGCCACAGAGAGAAGAGCAGGGGATGAAGAAGGGAGTTGGAGGTTGAGCCAGGGGAGAGTCCATCAGATAGGTGTCTTAATGCCCGGTACCTTTTATATAATATTATTTGGCAAATAGTAACAAACCATCCCCTCAGTATTCTATATCATAGTCAATCTCTGATGTAAATATGTTTTTTAATATCTTAAATAATAATAATAAATATCTTTAATGCTTCTGCTCTAGGCCTAAAGGGCTGGACTATTCCCTCAAATATTTAGGAATTACCATAGATAAGTATGCCTCAGTAAAAAGGGACATATCCTACAAAATCACCAATGGAAACAAAAGTTATTGGTATACTAAACAGAGTTCTATGGAATAAAAAGATATCACTCCAAATGAAGAAGATATTCTACTCATTTCTCATTACACTACACAAAATGGCGTAGTTTAGTTGACCGTTGAGAAATTAGATGAGGAAGATGGTTGGGGGTGTGGTCATTAGAGAGAAACACACATTAAAACTTGGTGATATTTTAATTATGTGCCGACGTTTCGGCCTACATTATGGGCCTTCATCAGGGCTAAAATTATTATATAATTATAAAATTATCCTGACATATAATTGTTAGTTTAATATTACATTACTTTAAAATGATTTTTTCATTCATATTGTTTCTCGTTTCTCATGACTATGTTCTTTTAATATCCTACCTATGTTTTTAATATATTACCGCCAAATATCGCTTCAAAATTGTTCATATTTAAAAATGTTAATTATTCACATATTGTTCTTGTTATAATTTTTTCACTTGCTCAGTCTCTCTTTATATATTCTTATTGAAATATTATCACCTTAATTTAGTTTACTTCCATACTGTATAACTATCATCTTATCAATTATTTTTATTACTGTCATCCATACTTTATAACAATCATCTTAATTTTGTTTATTTCCATACTTTGTAACTGTCATCTTATTTTCATTTAACTTTATGTTTTTTCTCATATTATATTACTGTCAACATATTATTATTATATACCTAACGCATTATTAAGTCTATAATTACATTGGTTGCTATCTTGTTTCTTTTAGCCCTGATGAAGGCCCACAATGTAGGCACATAATTAAAATATCACCAAGTTTTAATGTGTGCTTCTCTTTAAGGATCGCACCCCCAATCATCTTCCTCATCTAATACACTAAATGGATGTGAATTTCAACTGCTAATGGAGTCTGACAAGGAGACACCCTTGCATGCTTGTTCAATATATATCTGGAAAAAGCGGTCAGAGAAACAGGAATCCAGTCAAGGGAAACCATCTTTAACCGGATAACCCAGATCCTTGGGTATGCAGATGATTTAGACATCATAGGAAGATCGAGAGCAACTGTAGAAGTCTTCAGCTAGAAAAATGGGCCTCGTCGTGAACGCTCAGAAGACTAAATACATGATCGTTACAGAAGTGAAGCATCCTGAAGAAGTTTATTTTTATTAATTAAACATCATTTTATTTTAGGCTATCAGACAATATTAAAGTGGAAGCCCTAAATTTTGCTTATTCAGGTTTAATTAGGATGGGGATCTTTAACAAGTATCTGATTTAGCGCAGGATCTTGGACAGCTATTTCCAATATATAAGTTCCTTCTGAAAGACAGTATAATGAAGAATTGTTCATTCCCTTTAAAAAATTCTATAAGCATCTGCAAGGTTCTAAATTAAATTTTAGACATTCATTGTTTCACAGATTGAAGTAAACTCTTATAGCCAGGTTCCTTTTCTTCATTTCCATTTCCCCAACTAGGCAATTTCTATAATATAGAGTTTCGGTAGAGGTATTTCGCACACAATGTATGTGATACAGTTTATCCCATTATAAATCTCAATATATACCTAATACTTATAATTTAGAGGGTCCTTGTTATTGAAATAACTGTATAAAGGGGTTCGCAATAAATGTTTGTTGAGAACCACTGGTATAGAGGGTGAAAATTAATGTGTATAATATAATTGATCGCTCTTAAAACTCTGTCCTACCAACCTAAATGTGTATTATATTTCTTTTTTTAACTATATTGAGGATGTATTGTCGACTTGAAATAATCGGGTATCAGTTATTTTAGTTTTGCCGACATTTCGGCTCAAACTTGTTAGCCATCATCAGAACAAAAGAGATGCATATCAATATGATAATGAAAAATTTGTTTTTGATTTTGATAATCCTGAAATACTATACATCATATCTAACTACAAAAAACGACTCCTCTCCGAAGCTTTACACATCCAAATGGAAAAGATTGGGTACCCGTCAACCATAAAACAGACAAAGAAATAATCTCTCCCTTGTATGCCAACATCTTCCGCCTCCTTAAGTTGTAACTTTCTTATTTAATTGTATTGTTTTTTTTTACCTTGCTTTTATAATTTATATATTATTTACTGTATATTTTTCTTTTCATTTATACAACTCAGCTTCTACTGTTTATAATTTTATGTTAGAAATGTAGAACCAATATAGTACATATTTTGTTTTTCCTTTGTATAGTTTTGAAAAACCATTAAAAAGACAAGCTTTACAGCTTTATTTATATTTAAAGAGAGAAACCATTAGGGGGTTTTCTTTCAACCACCTCCATACCACCTATTGATGTTTTTCTCAGTAATTATACATTTATATATAGTTTTTCTTTACCTCTATATTAAAGTCTAAAGTTTTGATTTCATGCTTAAAGTCATCATATTGATTATCATATTATCATTATCTGTATCTATAATATTTATGTATACTGGTATATTATTTATTTAATTTTTAATTTTATGATCATCACTACATTCAAAATTTTTTATTATCATATTGATAAGTATCTCTTTTGTTATGATGTTTTGTAGCCCTGACGATGGCTCACTAAGTTTGAGCCGAAACTTCAGCACAATTAAAATATTTTTTTAAAAACGACTGACTCTTGACTATTTCTACCTACTATTATTTTTTTTTTTAAATTTCATAGTTCTTAATATGATAATTATTTATAATATTTCCCTTATATGTTAGAATCTTAGCTAACAATTAGGCAACTAAGTTGAAAATCTTTTTTCAACAGAATGTTTACTTTTGGTTTATTGTTTTCAATAATGGACCTTTGTAATAAACTAAAAAATAAAATAAAATTACTCCCTCTCAAAATTTGAGGGCTCATGTTTTAAGATAAGATAGAACCTGAAAAAAGAGTTTTAAAAAAAATCTGTTTGTCCACTTTTCCTCGGGTTTTCTCCGAAACTACTCTCCCAATTTTTCGTTTAAATTTGGCACAAAAATACTAGAGCATTCAATGATGATCCTAACATCTGGATATTGATATTAGCCAATTAGTTTTAAAATGGCGGCAAATTAGATTTAAAAAGTGATTCAATAAGTCAGTTATTTTAGAATGTAGAGAAAAAATTGTATTTTATAAAAAATTGAGTTTTTTAACAAAAAAACTGCAAATAATTGTTTTGTTTTTTAAATAATAAAATTAATCTTATATGGTATATCAGCAGCAAACAACTTATAAGATATATCATTTCCTGATATCTCAGTTATTATTGATGGTAGAGAAACCATGTTCTTAAATCAGAAAATTGTATTTGAATTAAAATCTAAAATAAAGCAGAATAAACAGTAAAGAAGTCTAGTATAAATGCTTTTGGTTATTATTTTCAATAATGAACCTTTGTAATCGACCAAAAACAAAAACAATTATACCCTCTCAAAATTTGACGGCTTATGTTTCAAGATATGTAGAACCCGAAAATGAATAAAAAAAAAAAAAAAATAAACACTAAAAATTTTAGAGAATTAAATTTCCAACAAAACGAAAAAAGAATAATTGAAATTGGTCCAGAAATAGCAGAGATATAGCGTTTTGAAGTTAGCAGTGGTGATTGACCATTTTCCTTTGAATTATAAGGCATGTTTTTTAAGTAAGTACCGTTTTGGAATTGAAAAAAGATATGCAAAGATATCGCAATAATTTTATTTTTACATGAAAGCCTGTATCGTAATCTACTTTCTACATAATTTCCATGAATTTTGAGGCACTTGTCATAATGCAGCACCAGTTTTTAAATACCATTCTCAAAAAATAAAAATTTTGCCGCCTGACTTGTTGACAAGGAAGGTGAAGATTTTTTAGACCAAATTGTTACTGGTGACGAAACATGGGTGGCCTACATCACACCAGAATTAAAACAACAATCCATGGAATGGAGACATTCATCATCACCCAAAAGAGTGAAGTTTAAGCAAACAATTTCTGCCCGGAAAATCATGTGCACAGTTTTTTGGGACAGAAAAGGAGTATTGCTAATGGAGTTTCTGCCTCGTAATGAGACAATCAATGCAGCGTCTTATTGTGAGACATTGAAAAATCTGCATCGTGCAATCCAGAACAAAAGACTGGCAAGTTTTGCTGCAGGACAATGCCCGTCCACATGTGGCTAATCGCACCAAAGATCTCATCAAATCATTTAAATGGGAAACTCTAGATCATCCTCCATACAGCCCTGATCTGGCGTCCAGTGACTACCATTTGTTCCTGCACTTGAAGAAACACCTGGGCGGTCGGCGTCTTCAAGACGATAATGAAGTCAAAACATTTGTGATGCAGTGGTTAACAAGTCAGGCGGCAGAATTTTTTTAGAGTATTCAAAAACTGGTGCCGCGTTATGACAAGTGCCTCAAAATTCATGGAAATTATGTAGAAAAATAGATTTGAGGTACAGGCTTTCATGTAAAAATAAAATTATTGCGATATCTTTGCACGTCTTTTTTTAATTCCAAAACGGTACTTACTTAAAAACATGCCTCGTATTTATCGCTTTTCATATTAGTTAGCTGTCTATAAATAGCTTTATAGACAGTTAAGCCCAAATATAGTTATTTGAAAACAATAAACCATTGTGTAATCATTTGCAGCATTTTTTCTATTATAAAAAAATAATAAGAAACAGCTGTTTTCTTTTTTCCTTTTTGTTTATTTAATAATAAAAAAAAGAAAATACAATTTATAACTTGATACTTTTTACATTTTTTTTTTCCTTCAAAGATGCTACAAACATAAGATTTTAAAACAAGAGAGATGCTCAGTTTGATGATGAACTATTTGGAGAGGAATCGATACAGCACAGCATCTAAACCGTTTCCTTCCTCTATAAAGTTAATTTATTTATTTCAAGTTTAGTTAAGTTGTTTTGATTCAGAGGAAAATAAACGGAAGGAGAACGACAAACATTTATATTTATAGCAAGTATAACAACTTGGATAAAACAGGCTTTACAGATTCAATCGAGCAAAGGTAAATCACACACTACATCTAAAATGTGTTTACTTTTTTTTTTGTTTTTTTTTCTCTTAAGTACTTACAATCTATTTTCAATGTTTTACTCATTTTTAAATTGGATATTTTGTACTTACAAACACAACATATCATATAATTACCATACTACACAACACAAAATAAAAACTGAGTGAGCACATTACCACAAAGCACCTTTTCAAAACCAAGCGCATTTAACAGCGCATTCATTCAAGATGCGATTGGTCAAGTTTTCACATTCTTTCCGGACTAGATTATACATGATTAAACAAAGTAAATAAATTATAAATGTGGCAAGTAAAAAAAAGGAAAGGAAAAAAAAAAAAAGAAAGGTCGAAAGTTGGATATGCGACTTTGAAACATACCAATGTGGTATATCCTATATTAAAAAAAAATAAGAAACATTAAAAGATGGAGAAACGTTCAATGATATATCTCTATCTCGTTTACACGACACTTTAGAAATATAAAATTAATCTTTACTTTTCCATATATATATTATTATTCTATTTTTTTTGGATTTTTAATTTTTTCTTTTTTTTTTGTTGTTTCTTGAGATCTAATAACAATGTAGACAACATTATCCATTGTTTTTACATAATGATAATAATGAGGACTCCATAAAATATCTTAAAAAATAACAAATCAATAAATAGAAGAATCTGTGACAGTTTTTTTTTCCTTACTCGATATATATATATTGCGAGTATTACGATTCTTCTTAACTTTCACTTTACTTTTAAATGCTTCTGAGAGATATTCAATTGAAAGTGTAATACTTTTTCTTTTTTCTTTTAATAAACGAGTTGAATAAGTAATATTATTATTTTTTTTTTTTTCTTGTTCAGCTCTTGATAACAGTATTCTTTAATATGCATCTCTCGTCTCACCATTTTAAGCGTATTTGACTCGCTAAACTTATAAACAGCCTCACACTCACTTATACTTATAATAAATTATTTTCATACAACAGGGGACCCGGTCGAGGCCCATTGCTGCAAGTTGAAAGACATTTCAATAAAGAATATTATTTCATTAGATTTCTTCTTATTATGTTTCTCTTTTTTTTTCTTTTACTTTTTATATAAACTGTTGAGATGGTCCATGAAGACCCTGTCATATATAAATACGGTTTGGAGGGGGAGGTCGAGCTCCTTGCTACCAAATGATATTGTTCATCACCTTCGTCTGCGCCAGAATTACAAACAGCATGTTTTTTTTTGTTTTTGTTTTTTTTTTCAAATTATCGGTGAGTCCTCCACTTTGCAAAATAAAAATGTAGTAAGATGATAAGTCCAGAATTACAGAGGGTTCCTAAAGAGAAAAAAATAATATTAGTTTTGATCTATGATTGATTCACAAACATGAACATTAAAAAGTAATATAATTACTAACAACTAGTTATTCATTTCAATACAAAAATCATCACTTGCTTATTTAGACTATTTTTAAATCATCTATTATTTTTATATTAATACCAGTTCCCGAGCATAACTGTGACCCACGGCTTAGCTAGTTTTTCATTCATTCATTTTGTGTTGATTTAAATTTACTTATTGGGAAGATAATTTGGGGTGCAGTGATCAAAACTTAATTTAGGATGCCAAAGTTTCGGTCTAAATTTTAGGCCATCTTCATGGCTATAAATAAAAAAAAAGATAACTACCGAAAAGAAAATCAAAAAACCACTTATCAAATGCTGCTCGTCAGATGTAAAAGAAAATCATTTCTTCATCGAATAGTGACAGGTGATGAAAAGTGGATATATTTTCAGAATCCTTAGCATCATAAATTATGGGTGAATCCAGGCGAACCATCAACATCCTCTGCAATCGTTTTGGAAAGAAAATAATGCTGTGCATTTGTTGGTGGTATCAAAAGGGTATAATGTATTATGAGCTACAAAAACCTGTTGAAACCGTTAACCCTGATTGCTACCAATAACAAATGATCGATTTGAATCGAACAACACATGAAAAACGACCAAAATATGCAAAACAGCAACATAAAGTCATTTTGTTTCATGATAATGCCCCCTCACACACAGCAAATGGGTCATAGATATGATCAAGGCATTCAATTGGGAAATACTAGCACATGTGTCTTATTCTCCAGACTTGGCTCTGCATTTTCAGATCATTGGGACATGCATTCGCCGAACAACACTTAGATTCGTATGAAAATGGCTCGACAACTGGTTCTCTTCAAAGAAAGAATTGTTTTTTTAGTGTGGCATTCATAAACTGCTGAAGAGGTGGGAAAAATGTATAAATCCTAATGGAGCCTATTTTGAAAAACATTTTTTTTATGATTTTCAAATAACAGATGTGCAATTTTTACAAAATAAATTTCGGTTTCATGCTTCTACACCTGGTATATATTGTTTTATACAACTGGTTATCTTTTGTTTTATAGCCCTGAAGATGGCTGAAACCCTGGCACATTGAACTAAGTTTCTACTTAACTAAGTGTTTTGACGACTGCATCCCAAAGTATCTTCTCAATATCTACATACAGTCAACCATTCTCACATCATTAAATTTACTTTAATTCATTTGACAGTGTAATTTCACTACCCATCCATCAGTTACTCTTTCAACTATTTTTATTTACAATTAATAAAGTAAATATTTAGTGCCAGAATTCAAATTTATTCTATAATTTTCATGGAACATACAAGAAGAGGTAGGAATACTCATAATTGCTAAATGTTTTTAAAACTAGCTATGGGCTCCATCAATAAACTACTTACATTAAATGAAGAAAATGGAATTTTTATTTCTCTTTCATTTTGGACAAGCAAAATACCACTTAAAAATAAGGAACCGCAGTCAAAACTGATGTATAAAAGCATCTTAACTAATCATTTCATAGAATATGTAAACATTATTGACCAAGTAAACATGATTTTATAAACACAGAGGGGATTAAATTGAAATATTGAAAAACACTACTAACTTATTTAACAACCCAATAAATAAAATTAAAAATCATCATCATATATTGTAAAATAAAAACTAATTAATACCTTTTAAATATGCATTGTGTTTCACTTAAGCCTTACTGGTTGTGTGATATGATTCTTGTCTTCCACCCATTTTGGACCTTAAAAAAAAATACATTTTTTCCTAACTACACTCCTTTAATGATGTAAAAAAAAAAAATAATGGACTATAAAGAATAATTTAATTAATTCTTATTCTGAGTCAATTAGTACTCAAAGAATAATCTACAATGCAACTGTACCATAACAAATAATTTGTTCGGCTTCATTTAAATACATAATTAGCAAGCCAGCAAATAATAAAGAAATTTATAAATATTGAGTTGTCAGGGAAATAATGTTGGATTTTTAGTTTTCTTTAAAATACCCTACCCCATTGTATGACAAACTGTTTACATTAACTGGATTATTCATTTGTATGTATGTCAACACTTATTAATCCCCTTCCTAATGATAGAGTTTAATTACATCTGTAGCATTTTGCTGCTTAGGAATAATTTAGTATTTACTAAGATGTTGATGTGTAATATTCGTATAATTTTGTTATACTAGTTTAAACTAAATCAGAGCAGGTCATAGACAGCCAGAAACATCAATTAAGTCAGGGGCGAGGGCAGCATTAATGAGTGCACTATAAAAATTTTCGGAAGAGAGACTTCAATCTTGAAGACAAAGAAGGTCGTGGCGAACTTCCTCTCTAGATAATGATGTCCAGCAAGCTTTTGTAGAAGAAAACCTCAGAACAACTGAGAACTTGCTGGGAACCTTAGCCTTAGACAATCGACCGTCGATGACCACCTCAGGGAGATTAGAAAGGTAAAAAAGCTGGAAAGTTGGAACCCGCTCACACATATTAAACGATCAGTGGTGTTAAAAAGAACCTTTTCTGTCCAGAATCGATAAGAATTAGTCGACTGTTAAAAATTACAGGAAGGAATTAGTCTGGGTAACGGTCAGTAAATGAAACAATTAAGTAGTTTTACTGACCGCCATCCGGACTAATCCAGCCTTCCAGTAATTCTCAACGGTCAACCAATTATATCAAAAATGAGAAAAGAACACAGGAACAACAAAAAAATACATCCTCCCCAACTATTAGCCACAGCACCAGACATGATATACTATCCAAATCTTAACAACAGTTGACAGACTCATCTAAACAAGCTATCACTTCTACACCCCCAGGTGACTCATACTTTCTAGATTGCCACCTTACCACCAGCACTAAAAAGGTAATCACTACTCAATCACCATCTCGACTATTCAACCCTCAATCAGGTAGACAATAATAGTTAAAATTATTTCATTGTTTCATTTTCTGACCACCACCCGGACTAATTCCTTCTTGTTTTTCTGTCTAGAATCGTTTCTTGTGATGAAAAGGGATACTTTCCAATAACAGTAGACGTTCTGGACGATGGATGGACAAAGGAGAAGCAGCACATCTTCCAAAGCCGCCATCTCATAAAAATAAAAATGGATGTTACTGTGTGTGTTAACCTGGTTTGGTACTCTCTTCTTAAATCCTGGAGAAACCATAAATGCTGAATTGTATTGTAACCAAATTAATGCAATTCATTAGACATTGGCAATAATAAAGCTATCTTAGGTCTATTGGAAGGAACCCATTTTGTTGCATAATGCCAATGCCCACATGTCTCACCTGTGACGTTACAAAAACTGTTGAAGCTTGAATATGGAACTCTGCCACATCCTCCCTACTATATGGACCTCTCACCAATGGAATATTTTTTTCAGATATCTGGACTGATATTTGCGTCAACAAATTTAATAGACAAAAGGGAATTAAAAAAAGCTCTCTACCTCAGCGTACTACACGGTCGATAAAACCGAATAAATTATTATCCTCTCAGAGCAGGGTTCAAACCGACATCACGAAATTAGTCGAGCATTCCTAATTAATATAAAAGCTATTAACTCTTTTCAAGCTACCTATGCTTCCTTGCATGTGCTGTTTTCGGTGGGGGTTGAAGTGTGAATGGGAGCCTTCCTGCGTTTCCGATCAGCCTCATGTCTCCTAAGCAGAGGAATAGATCACAATTAATATTAATACAATAATAAATAATTAATTAATATAATAGGCCTCAATAATAATAATTAAGTTATGTCAACTTTAGTATATTATTAACTTTTAACTTAAATATATTATACATTTACTGTCAAATTTAAAATAATATATTGAGGATAAGTTAATTCGGGGTACAGTCATCAAAACAATTAATTAAGTAGAAACTTAATTTATTGGACGTGAATTTTAGACGAAATTTGGACCTAAATTTTAGACCACTAATAGAGCGATTGAAGGAGAGAGATCACATTACAACAATCAAAGATGCGTTCTTAATGCATAGGTATTGTTTTGTATTAGAATTGTTGTGATCTTGCCCTGATGATGGCCTAAAATTTAGGCTGAAACATCAGCACAATAAATTAAGTTTATACTTAACCTTCTGGCGGGAACACCAGTCTGAGAGACCACTATAGTTCATAAAAACGCCAGTGAGCACTCTCCTGATGGTATTATATTTTTCTTACATACTAATAGCCTACACAAGGCAATTTTCATTAATTTATTTTCAATATGCAATTAAAAAAAAAAATTGTTGTTCCTAGGTTAATTATGTCTTACTTATTTTTCCTTTCATCGTTAGTCAATATCATATTTAATCTATGTAATAGGTAAGACAACCAAGCTCATTAGAACTTACAAAGTAACTTTGAATGTTGAAGTGGTCTGAGAGACCGGTATTCCAAGATCCCGTGTCAAAAAGATGCTCTTACCAGTTTTGATGACTGCACCCCAAATTAATTCAATATCTACATACAGTAGACTATTCTAGTATAATAAATATATTATATACTTGTTAATATAATATAATGTTGGAGAAATGATTCTTCATACCTACTATATGTATGAATTTATGTTTCTATTTTATGTAATTTGACTTGATCATTTTTTCTGTATATATTGTATGAATGTGGTCTCATATCAGTATTACTATTGTTCATTCTGAAACAGATTGTGATAATTCCCAATAAATAAATATTAAAAATTTCATACCTGGAAGTACCCTGAAACCGTAGAGCGGTAAAGGCTGGAGTTTGTCATCTTGAGATCTATCTTTGACGGTGGGAGAAGAGGGGTACTGTGTCCTCAAGGGGGAGCCACACCTCACGCCGACCTAGTCAATCAATGTATATTAAAAAACTAAATCCAATCGTTAAAAGAATTTTTTTTTTGTGATTCACAAAAGAAGATTTGTGATTATTGATTCATTAAGTTGATTACGACCGATGAAACACAAACCAAGCAGAAAGTATTATCATCAAAGTAAACATTTAAAAAAGCTGTTTCTTTATAAATTTGTCGATCAAAGATGCAAAATTCTATAGTTGAAGAATAAAAAGAAGTTCTGAACTTCGGTAAAAAATAAGAAAAAGTTAAAAAAAAAATATATCTAAAATATTATTTCTTTTAGATTTGAAACTTATCGATTCATTCTAGAGTATAACAAAATAAATACTAACCCTTAGAACAAAAAACAAACAAAATTTTTTTTTTACCCTTCACTAATTCTTCCGTCATTACATATACATAAATTATACTTTTTCAATATATTTTATCATATTGTATTTACTTATCTCATCCCTTTTACACTCACGTTTCATGTATTACAATCAGATCAAAAGTGAATTAGTAAAGACAACTATAAAATTTAGATCATATTAGGATGTATAAAAAAAAAAAAAAAAAAAAAAGGGGGGAATTTCTTTTAACTTTATTGAAAAAAAATCATAACGAGCCCACCATTTTATCTTGCTTATCAAAATATAGACTATTATTTTAACGAATATCTCAACTAACTATTATATGTCCATCTATTTGATGAAAGAGACTTACATTACTTGAACACATTGACTGCCACACGCATTTACAGTAAAATCTTCTTTAGGCCATGCGTACCGCTGTACTGGTATTCTCACCCTTGCAAGTAGTAAAATTAGCGGGTGATGCTAACCAAAAACTTTACTGCCACCCGAATATGGGTGACGTGGCAGTCAATGTGTTAAAGGTTAATGTAAACTTTCTGAATTTTTCTTCCTAATTCCACTTCACTAATTTCCTGAACAGTGTTTGAGGCATTAAGCCTTTTCTAAAAATAAGATGGTGCATGGTAACACTGATTCAGAAACTTTAATATGGGTTGATCCATTCAAAATAATCCAACCTTGCCGCTCAACATTTTTTGAAAATATAGAAACCAAATATGACTATGTTCTTGTTTTCCTTCCTCCTCAGTGCCTCTCAGCGTAGAGGTGAGACTATGTTCTTAAGATAGAAATTTTTATAGTAAGTAGGACTTTGACTAAGCTAAATAAGAAAAAATACAAAAAGGTGAGTATATTTTCTTTAACAAACTTTTTTAAAAAACAAATGTATAGTATAGACAACAAATATAAAGCACATCCTTATTAAATTGTTAGTTTTGGTTTATTATTTTCATGAACCTTTGTAATCGACCAAAAAAAAAAATTACTCCCCACAAAAGTGATTCCTTGATAACTTGGTTATTATTGATGATGAAGATAAAATGTAAGGTGTTCTGGAATCAGGAAATTTTATTTGAATTATTTGAATGAAAATTGAAAGAAAAGAAAAGGAAATAGTAAAACAGTCCTGTATAAATGCTTTTGGTTTATTATTTTCATTAATGAACCTTTGTAATTAACCAAAAAAATTAATCTCCCTCAAAATTTGAGAGTAACGTTTTAAAAGATGTGTAGAATCCGAATAATGAATTTTTAAAAAAAATCCATTTCTCCTAATTAATAAATAAATACCAATTTTTTTTTATTTTAGTGCCATTTGATAGAGAATTAAATTTTTGACAAAATGAAAAAAGAATCATTGAAATTGGTTAACAACTAGCTGAGATATTGCATTTTGAAATCAGTGATATATGATAGCATGATATGACAGTGATATGACATTATCCTTTGAATTATTGCTTTTCATATTACTTAATTGCCTATCAACAGCTATATAAACTGTTATACTCTAATATTGTTATTTGGAAATAATAAACCATTGTGTAATAATTTGAAGCATTTTTGTTTTGATTCAGGAAAGAGTAGAGAATAACTGGTGAAAAAAATCATGAAAATAAAAAAAAATGTTGAGAGGTAAAATTAATGTAAATTGGACAATTTTAAATGGATTGGCCCATATACCATTCCATAAATTTTACGAAAATCAATGATGACTTTTGATAAACTGTTATATACAATAAACATTTCTAATAAATAAGTTTTTTTTTTCTATTGCTTAAAATTTAAATTTATTTACATCAAAAATACTCAGAAACTCTGATAATTGAACAGCTCTAAAATGAAAGTTTTAATGTTTCAGATTATAAAAATAAAATTTACAAAAACTAAAACTAATATGATAATGTGTTATAAAGCTATTAGTAGTCTTAGGAAGCACTCTTCAATCAAAAATTAAAATTGCTACACTATTTTCTACTAGAGCACACTCCCTAATCAGGACTTTTATTTCTGAATTACCAAATGGAAAGTAGTGTGAAGTGTCGAGATGTGATAGTGAGTCGTGCATTACTCAGTATTTTTGCTCATAATAGAAAGGTTAATAAACGAAAAACAAATGGTTTGATAGACAATTATATTAATAATGAAATCCATGCTTAGTGCTATCTTTTGCCTTGTTTGAAATATAAAGGATGGTGTACATCTCTTCATAAAAACCTTGTCTTGGTCTAAAATCAAGATTTTGATTGTTCTTACTTGAACTAGCAAACGGGATTGTAAACAATATTTTTTTAAGTTTCAAGATACAACAATTAAAAGTTTTATTTTCCTAATTACTCTCTGGAAATAATGTCGAATAACAAAATACACTAATATGTAATGTGCCAGTGACTGGGTCTATGTTGCAGACTCTCAGAACTTGTCTGGGTGGGTGACAACTCAAGAGCAGTGCGTGTATGTGTATGTGCATTATAATGTAAAATAATTGTTTTAAACATAACAACTAAATATATCTTACCAAGTTTTATATAATTTTAATTTAGAACCAGAAACCTTTCTAGGACCAAGAGAAAGTATAATTAAAAGATTTCTAGAAAAAAACTAGTAAACAAAAAAAATTAGTTAAAGTTAATAGAGAGTTCAACATTATTTATGTGATTTACAAAAACAATTTTGTAAAAAAACCATCATACACACTCCTAGAAATACGATGATTCAGCAAAAAAAGAAATAAGCTTGAAATTTTTCAAGCAATAACTATGTGGTGTTCCCTGCAGCTGCCATGATAGTGTTCAACTGATATGATACATTTTTTAAATAACCTTATTCTTCTAGGATATGTATTTTTTAAAAGTTAAAACAATAATATTCTCAATAATAATAATAAGGCATAAGAAATGGTTTTATCTTGTTAATAATTTCTATATGGTATATAACTATAAATATCCTATAAAATGTTATATACCTATTATTATGCACTGTGATTGTTATTTTATATTGAATTCTGCCAAAAAGCCCATTAGTTCAATTCATTTCCCTCTTTAAGACCAATGATTTCAGAACCAGAACCAGGAATCTTAAGTTGTTGAATATGGCAATTTTGGAACACTTGGAAATAACAATAAAAAAAATAAAAAAAGTACTAATCAAAAGATAGATGTATTTTTTTTTTTTTTTTTTTTACCGAAAGGTTATATGATATTTCATAGCAAGGTATTCGGATAATAGAAAACAAGAATAAATCTGCAATCAGATTCAAACTTTAATTTCTATACTTTCTTTATTGGGACTGTTCATGGATCCTCCATGACAAGAGGAAATATTATAATTAAAATTAACAATAAATTGTAATCACCAGGCTCCACCATTTTGGGCCCTCCAATTTTGTTGACAAGTGAGAGCCAGTCATGTCAAAAGCATTCTCAGTCATGAAATCATTGTAGTGGAGTCAAGAAAAAGTGTAAGTGAAGGGACAGGGCAATGAAAATAAACATTACAATATATCAGTAGAAGCACTAGGAAGACTGAGCAGGGAGAATGATAGGCCAGCCACCACAAGTGAGAGGAGCTGGAGGGGCGGGGTGGCTGAGTTGGTTAACGTTACTTTGAACTTGCATTGTCCAACTTCTTTTTTCCCTTTTTTTTCCACCCCTACCTCGCCTTTGAAGGCTATACAGGGGTTTCTCAGACCAGAGGGGTGAGAGCAGGGGGATTAATGCCGAGATAAAAGACCCCTCGGTTCCAAGAGTTAAACTCGTAATTTTTTTGTTTCAAGGTATTGGTCATCTGGTAGCTAGGCAACTACCCCATTGCCATTGCTCAATTACCACAGATGACCAAAAACTTGAAAACCAAAAAATTACGAGTTTGCATCTTGGTACTGAGTGAACTTTTATCTCGCCATTTACACTACACCTCGTCCTCACTAGGGGTGGGCATAATCGAATGATCGGACTTCGATGATTTAAATAATCGAATGATCAAATGACTAATATGCATTCTGAGATAGGATAAGCCACACCACAATTCCCGTCTCTATAATGGCTGACCTGCATATAATTTATGTGATGAGAAAAAAAAAAAAAAATTGTCATTCGATTATCAGAGCTCCTTACAATCCATCAATTATCATTCAACAATTCAGTTCGAATGATCATTCGTTTCTCCAAACCGATGATCCAATTATCGATTAATTCGAATAATTGAAATAATCGAATGATCCGATAATCGTCATTCGATTATGCCCACCCCTAGTCCTCACTCCCTGCCCCGAGAAGCCTTCAAAGGCGAGGTAGGGGTGAAGAAAAAAAAAAGAGGAGTTAATAATGAAATATATTCAAAATTAGAACAACAATCAATCTACCACCCACATTGCACTTATCTTTATATTATCAAATCCCATTTTCTATTGTTATAAATTAATTAAACATTGTCAATCGGTTGATCTATGTTTCAAACCCCCCAAAAATTACAGTCCACTCAAAATCATAAACTATCCATGATTCATTCGGAACAAATTAAAATGAATTGCTAGAATCACAAAACAGGGACATTTATTGATATGTAGGCTATAATATACTATAACTGTTATAGCTAAGGCAATGAAGTATAACAATATAAATTATTTCTAAAATTAGGCAAAATTATTATTGATATAATGATGATAAGACATTTTTTTTAAAAATGGAGGTGATATTGTTATGATGGTGAGTTGAATACCTTGAAACAATGACATGAAAAAAATAAATAAAAATATGTAACTTTGGATTAATAAAGTAATAGCAATTAACTTTTCTTCTTTTCCCCTCTTAGTCTTACGAAGTGCTACAGCAAATCATCCATCGCCAAAATTAAAAGTTTTGAATAATGATATTTAACAGACTATTATATGCTAATATAATATTTACCTGACTAAGCCAACCATTAAAACAATCAGTGTGCCTAGTCATTGGTATAGAGTCAACAATACTTATACTTAGATTTGAGAAACAATTTAAATGTACATAGGTAATAAAAATCTGTAGGATCACAATTAAAATTTTATCCGCTGCTCAGAAGTTTATGTAACACTCGTCATTTAGAATATTTTCACTGGCCTCAAGTAATTGTGAGGAAGATAAAACTGGATATAAATAAATGCATATAGAAAAAACTTTCTGGAGGTGCAGGTCTTAAATTCTTTACACATGCAGCAATCAAGTTCTGTCTACAAGGCTCGAGCATTGAAGGAGCAATAGCAAATTTCAGCCTTCGCTAAGAACTCTCTCATTAAGAAATTTTATTAGTTAAAGCAATGCACTGTTTTTCTTTTCTTTCTTTTTTAAATAACAACTATTTCCTAATTTTATAAACAAATGTAAGAAATGTCGGACTTTATAAGTGAAATTATTCATAACTGTTATCGATAAGAATAAAGGAAAAAGTAATGTAAAATAAAAAAAGAAAAAGAAAGGAAAAAAAAAAAGAAGATGAAATGAATGCATCAGCTAAAAAAGAAAAAAAAATGGAACACTTTATGTTTCTTTATAGAAAATCAGAACTGAACCTTGTTAAATCCATGAATGGCTGTTTGTTCGTATTTTTTTGCACATTATTAAAAGTTATCTAAAATTATGAGAAATAATTTAAATGAAATAGGAATAAAGATTAGGATGTCAAGGATGAAAGAGGTGTTAACCAAGACAGCAGATTGTTATAGTTCTTAGGAAATATTAACATCATATTGCAGAGAGATATAAAACAGATTTTCTCATACACCATGGGGTAGGATTAGGTTTGTTTGTTGAATCATTAAACTTCACTTTATGCTACAGTGGCTAATTGGACGATGCTACTACTAGGATCCCTCTAAATTTTGCCTATCCAGGTTTAATTAGTAAAAATAAATTGAGTGTTCCATACTAAAATAAATTGAATGTTCCATTTTTTCTTTCTTTCTCTTTTGCTTAGTTGATGAGTATAATTATAATGCACTCGACTTATTACATTAAGTGTATTCACTCGGAAAAAAAAAACATGACAATACTAATTAATTCAAAAACCAAACTTGGAAAAATAAAAAAAATAAAATTTAATATTCAATCATAAAACAAATATACAAAACAAAAATCAACAACTCAAAATAAGCAAACTAGGCTTTGAAAAAACTAAGTAAAACCAAACAAACTAAAACAAAGCTAAGGTTTAGGAAAAAACAAAAGAAAAATACTCATTTTTCCTATTTAGTTTTGCTTTGAATGAATTAAAATCATGCCGAAAGGATACCTGTAGAGCAGGTTTCCTGAAGAGTTGCGCAGGGACGGGAAGTGAAGCTGTCGGCTGATTGTATTGTCCAGGATAGCAACCGTTGTATACGGCCAATTGACCACAGACGCCCTTCCAATGAAAAAACAATTTTTTTTTTCTTTTCTTTGTCATTTTATAATTTGCGTTGACCAAGCTTTACTTACACACTGGTTAACATAATCATACGATTATATGGGTCCAATGTCAACTTAATCAGTTAATAATATTTTGTATGGTTGCATTCAAACATTCATCACATCAAAACATGATACAACTTGGCAATCAGAAGACAAAAAAAACATAATAAACAAAATTAAATTATGCAACAATGTAGTTTTCAGTCCAAGATTCGTCTTGCAAACTGGATACCAGCATCTTTCAATCAATTCAAAAATACCAAGGAACGCTATTTATAAACATGAAAAAGTTATTATATTTATTTGTGTTATTTTTTAGTCCTGTCCATTCATATATAAACTGAAGATTTTAATAAACAGCTTTTCAATAATAATACTTCAATTTTAATTTATAAGTAGAGATGGTTAACTGTGGATTAAAACCAGGAGATAGATAGTCTAACTAAAAGTCATGATCATACGGTATGATAAGGTTATAACATTTTCTTTTTATAAATTTAAAAAATATATAATTACATAAAACAGACTATCATCAATTATAATTTGAACTGAATAAAATTAATTCAATTTTTAATTATACATTTCTTCTTTATTTCCTGGATTTGAATCCTCACTTTGAATACAAAATTATCTTACTGTTTTAAAGCCTAACAGCCGAGCAAGGGGGTGAATAAAAAAAAGTACAGAGCTCACACCCAGCTGCCAGGTTTCTCCCCCTCCCTTCCAAATTTTGGTTACCCACTTTATAGAAACTAGGTGAGGATTGTTCTACAGCTGAAATAATATAATAAGTGATAATTCTGCCAGAGCCAAATTTCAAAACTAAGACTCTGAGAACAGTAGTCCAGTGCCTTGTCCACTGCTGCCTATCATAAATTTTAATTTAACAAAAAAAAAAAAAAAAAAAAATATATATATATATATTTATATATATAATATATATATATATATATATATATATATATATAATATCAAACCATTACACCACTATAATGGAATATTAAGTGAATTACAAGTAAAATGGTAAATAAAAAATATCTTAGTAACAGAATAAAAATTGACAGATCTTTTCGAAATAAATGATCCTTCATCATGAAGGCCATGAATGCCTGATCATGAAGGCCATGAATAATTAATCATTAAGGCCATGAATGATCAATCATGAAGGCCCAATTTTGAAATAAAATAAAGAACTAAAAATATTGAAATGATATGCTAAAGCATCTCATTTAAAAATCTAAGAATTTCAATTTTAAGGGCATAAATTCAAATTAAATCATTTATAATTCGGTAATTTTAAGTTTTTGTTTTTAAATAAAATAAGATAAAATTGAGTAATTACCTGAGGTGTATGAGGAGAAGTTGGGTGCGGGCATGGCTGAGGATACTGAACAGCTAATATTGGAGTGCTGCAGGTTGTCATGTTTCCATAGTAACTAGTACTGGAATGGGCTCCATTGGTATGGTTACCATTTGTCTGAACGCTGTTATAAAATGATAAGGTTATAATAAAAAATTGGATAAATATCTCAGAAATAATAATTATAAACTTCATTGCTCAAAAGTATACAACTTATAGCAATGAATTGAAATAAATTAATAGTTTTACTTTTTCAGTTGCATTTGAAAATTACAATGTGGAGATTCTAAAGAATAAAAAACTAAGAGAAAGAATTTTGTATGTAATCCTTGATAAAATACTATGCTTCTCAGTATAGTTCCAATTTTAGGAAATGTACCACTGAATCAAGTACCTTTCTATACCCAATTATCATAAATTGTTACATTTTCAAAATATAGTTTAAATCATTTATTGAAAATAAGGTTACCTGTTATATGGTGTAGGAGTATAGTACATATGAACTGCTGAAGGGGCGTATGGAATACATTCTGAACCTGGGTAGCCTCCACCATAGCAATTTCCTGATTTATAACAAAATAGTTAACAACAATTAATACCGAATAAAATAATACATATGAATCCAAATAAGAAATATATTTTAAATGTTTTTTATTTCAATGATTTTGCTGGTAGTGAATTGAATTTATCTTTGAATAGCGGTAACACAAAAATAAAAAATGAATGATTTTCACTTTTTTACTTCAATCATCTTTTTACTGAATTCTATATACTTTTTCTATATTTGTCTATGTTTTTATGAATAAATAATTATTGTGCATATAAAATCCTTTATATGTACAATAATAAATTACCATATATGTAATAACATTGATTCCCCTCCCCCTAAATTCTTAGTGCACTGTTTCCAATAAAATAAAAAAAATAAAAACCTATACCTCCACAACCCATAAAGTGTCTCAAGTTCAGTATTTAAAAAGATTCGTACTGTTTCAGCAAGGAGGAGAGACATGATTATGCATAGATCACACACAGCAGCCAGGTCTCCTCCCCTCCTGATTTTCGGGTACCCACTTCATAGAGGATGGGTGTGCCCAAGAAGGGTATCCATACCTTAATGTACGCTATACACAGCTGATACAACATAATAAATAATTCTCCAGCTGGGGTTCGAACCCGGGAAACTGATTAAGTCTATATTACTAGACCACGCCATTCCTACACTGTTTCCAAAACACTTCAAATTTTTTCCTTACCTTCACATATAGATGAGTAATGGGCGTCAGACCTTATTCTATGGCTATTTTGAAACCAAACAGCTGATGCTAACATTGAGAGTTCCTAGGATTTGTGAGGTGCCACATCTCAAAAATATAGGCCAAATAATTAGGTAGAGAACCCATGGACGGCAAGTAAATGTGTTTTACTTTTAGTAAATATTCTAACAGGGTGTCTAGCAAATTTCGGTGAAAATTGACAAAACAAAGAATAATTATAATTAATATGGTATACTAGATTAAAAATATATATAATGACTAATTACTTTACGATAAGATTCAACTATATTTACCCGACACCAGCTGAAATTGTAGTTGTTTAAGTTGACTTACGAATTAATTATGATGAACTTAAATACTAATGTTAGTATAATCAATATATACAAATCTGATTACACATTTATTTACGAATTGTATACAATCAATATATCTATATAAACTTTAAGAGCTTTTCTTAAATGTTTGAATCTCTGGAGCCAAATCTTCAGCTTTCTGAAGAGCTTCTTGGAGCAGTTTTGCTTTTTTTTGCCTACAATTCCTTCACCTGAAGGTTGACTTTTCTCTTCTCCACAGCCCGTCTGTTCATTTATGATATTAAATATTAAACTCGCTTTATGATACTTGCAACATCACAAAAAGTAGGCATATTGGAACTTTTGTCTGAGTGAAGAAGAAACAATGTTATTTAGGGACCATTTTCCCTGACCAAAGAACAAATTTCCTGACTTTTTCATATTTTTTTTTAAAAATCCCTGACTTTTCCCGGTTTTCCCTGTTGCTATAAACCCTGTCTAAGCTACCGTATTTCAAGGAAACTGAAACCTCAAATTTTGAGAGGGGACTAAAAATTGTTTTTTTCTTGGTCGAATTACTATTGTTCATAATTAAAAATAATAAACTTGAATTATGAATACGAGACATACCTGCATGTTCAGGTGGAGGATGTTGCTGTGGAGGAGGAGGAGCAATGTACGGCTGAGGTGGTGCCAGTGGTGGGTACCTCTGCCCTCCGCCGGGAGCTGTGTAGTATACGGTCCCACCTTGCGGCTGAGCCTGTGTTCGTTAATAAAAAATATTATCACTTACAATGTTACAACTTTTATATACTGTAATATACCCATTTTTTAAATATAATTACAGTTGTTTATTTATTATTGATCATTGTGTTAGGCAGGCTAACAATAAGATAAGAAGTAAAATTTAAATTAAAAAAAAAACAGCTCCTATTTGGTTGTTTGTTTACAAATATAGCATCCATTTTGGATGCTAAGAAAAAAGGTCACTAGAAGGTACAAATTGGCAGGTATCTTTATAACCTGGTCAGTTAGTTAGTTATAGTGAGGAGTTGTAAAGGTGAGGAGTTGCTGTATGAATATGAAGAATCATTGTTAGTCTGGTTACATATTGTTTGTATTATTATTGTAAGTTATAATTATAATTAAAAAAGTTATATAATAAAAATGTGCCTGATTGTCAAGAACCCATACCATACCCTGAGAGTAAAATGAGTAATAATGAAGTTAATTTGTTATTAATTGATTTTTTCTTAAAAGAATAAATTAAAAAAAAATAAGTATATTATAATACATATATTATGTTTTTTTAAAACATATTTTTGGCCATTCCCAAACGAAGTCAAATAATTTTCGTACCTAGTTCTGCTATAAATACTGTTATGAAAGTTGAACTTTGTTTACATCCTTCAGTATTATTTAGATAATCCTGATCTCTATCAGATTATTTTCTTTACATGTTAGGGTAATAATCTCAATTAGTTTGTATTTTTCTTTCGCTCAGTTAACATGAGTGGGGTGATAAAGAAAATCGAATAGCTGTGATCACGTTACACAAAGTTGAAAAATGTAGGTTAGAGATTTTCAATACTCTGAAACCTTTGGATAACAGCCTTTTGTTTGTTTACCGAACTATAAATGGATAGACTCCTTTAGACACCATCTTGGAGTCAACCCTGATGAAGGCCCACAATGTAGGTCGAAACGTCGGCACATAATTAAAATAGCACTTGTTTTAATGTGTGTTTCTATTTAATGACCGCACCCCCAACCATCTTCCTCATTTAAATGGATATAATGAGAACCTATCTGTATGTGACAGACCTTGACTGGGTCGTCTCCACACAGTGAGTACGGCAAATCCAGTTGCTGCTCGAATCAGAAGAAATTCCATTCAATACCAACAAATCATGCCATTTTGTAAAAACTATCAGGAGAATATTTTGGAACCTGTCGTCAAGCCTCCAAATGATATTCTGTTTGCTGTAAGTCATAGGGTTTTCCAGCAGGGTTTCGCTCCAGCTCACAAGGCCATGTCAATTCAGAAGTGGCAGCAAAAGAACATTCCAGCGTTTATCTCTGGCTCGGATTAGCCCTCAGGAAACCTTGATCTCAACCAACTAGATTACAGACTTTGGTCCAAACTGGAGAGGATGGCATGCGACAGAACACACCATAAGTTGGAAAGCCTTAAACCATCTCTGGTCCAAAAAGTTGAGCGTTTTCCTCAAGAAGTGCTGCATGCTGCTATTGATAACTGGCCACGGAGATTAAATGCCTATGTCAAGACAAAAAGGGAGCATTTTAAGTGATTTATTTTTTGTTTTAATCTCTATAGATATACATTTTATTTTCTAATAATGTTTTACCTATCATGCATATATTCTTTCACCGCTTCATCAGCATTGTCGTTTAATTTCACTTACTATGTCAAAAATTTTATAATTAAAAAAAAATTGACAAAAAAAGGAATATATGTGGAGAAATATACTTGATAGGTAAGCCTTTTTTTGGGGGGAGGGGAGGAAGGAAGGGGGAGAAACACTATTAATAAAATAAGTAATTTGAAAGTTGAAAGAGTTGTTTGAAAAAACAACCGTGCAAGGATGTGATTAAGCCTAAATCATGCTCGGTCGCCAGATTTTTTCCTTAATTTTGGGTACCCGCTTTATAGAAGGGTCTCCACCCCAGGGTCGCTCTACAGCTGAAATAACAGATTAAATAATTCTGCCTCAGCCGAGATTTGAACCTGGGACCCAGAGAATAGTAATCTAATACTCTATCCACAAGGCCACACCGCTCCCTACATGTCAAAACTCTAATAACTACCACAAAAAAATTCACAGATATTAAATTAACATACCTGAACATGATGAGGAGGCCAGTACAAATGTCTACCGTCCGAAGGCATGTGTGTCCCAGGTTGCCTTGAACCATCTAAGCTCAATCCGACCATATATTGAGATAAATCACCTCCATTCATGCTTTCCTATGTAATAAAAGAAAGAATATATATTAAAATGGTATATAGGTTTTTACTTCCAATTATAAACTCAAAAATTTTTTAAAATATAATTATAATTAAATATTATAAATCCTGAAATAAGTTTAATAAAAACACTAAGTTATAATATATAAAAAATTAAGTTTAAAAAACTTAATAAAAGTTCTTAAATTGGATAAAAAAATAATTAAGTTAAAAGCACTCAGAAGGGGAAAATAATTCATTTAAATGATGCAAAGCAAAAAAAATTAAAGTTGTTGTGTTATTAAATAAGTAAATATGCACAATGATAAAATGACATGAAAAAACATTTAGAGAACTAGCCATTGGTAGTAATGCAGTAATAAACCTAAGTAAGAAGGTCTCATCGCCATCTTCTTTTTCAAACCCTCAGAGGATAAGGAATAGGAGAGGAAGAAATGATTTGAAACTCGTGATTTGGAGTGAGAATGGAGTTTGACATTTGACATTCAGTTCTAAACAAATCAGCAAAGTATAAAATATTAAAGTCATGATGGATAAGTTAATTAGCAACAAAGAAAAAAAGATGAATCAAGGATTTAAGACAAAAAGAATTTGATGGTTTAAAGGAGCAATTAAGTTCGATTCCATAAATCCAAATAGGCTTCCATCATAGTTATGTAAATGAGTCCTATGTAATTAAGTAGAAAGTAATGTCTGACTAGTAAGCTTTGAAGCAGCCAATAATGGCAATGAATCTTCATTAAATTTCAATAAATCCTTTAATCGGATCACCTGTGGTGTAGTGACTAGGATAACAGCCTTCTATACTCAAGGTTTTGGGTTCAAACCTGGCAGACGGCCCTAAGATTTTTTAATGCGAGTAAACAATCCTTTGTTATGCTATCCTTCGGAGAGGATGTAAACAAGTTGTTTCAAGCCTGTACAATTTCAGGAGCTCATTTAAGATCAATATCCTAATGTTCACGCCATATGTTACGGCCTGAAAAGGTTTTTATAGTTTTTCAATCGAAAAATTATAAGTTCATAATTTTATGATATTTATAATAAGATCATTTTTTTTGTTTAAATCTTTATTTTTTAATTTCTTTTTAAAATAGTTATTTTAAATATAATTATAAGTTTTTAAACGAGAGCAGTAGAAGAGAAAGACAGAAGACGATCGTACTTCAATTGTTTTTTGACTGCCTCGTGGCGAGTAGAGTCTTAAGCTAGCGTCTGAGCGGTGAAGATGTGCCGTATATAGACCCAAGATTCCTCTCTACGTTTGAACGTTTGGAAACGAATTTCTTCATCTTCTCATAGTTCCCCTTGGAACTTGGAAGAGCCGCCCTGCGGTCATTTTCAACACTCAAGAGAACTTCGTCCAAGCCGCCCTGCGGTAATTTTCTTCAATACTCAAGACGACTTCGTTCAAGCCGCCCTGCGGTCGTTTTCTTCAACACTCAACTGGACATCTTTACGTGAATATAACCTATCTTTATCCATTAATGGAACATTTAATTTCTTAATTCTTATTCAAGAAACGTTTTAATTTGATAACTATTTTTTTTTACATCTTTAAGCATTAATTAAGTTAAGTTTGTTTCTTCTATTTTTACAATATTTTAATTAGGTTTATTTTGTTTCCTACATTTTCTTACAGCTGTTTAATTATAATTAGGTTAATTTTTCTTATATAAATTTATTAGGTTAATTTGTTTCTTATCATCTTTATATGTATTTCAGAGTATTAAATGTATTGTGATTCGTCGTTTGCTTTCATTATTTTTATTTATTTTAAATCTATACAGTCCACTTATTTATTTCAATAGAACTACCCTCAATTTTGAGTTGTCACTTGGAAGTACTATTCTTTCACGGATAGCCCAGCGTATACACCTAATTATACCTGGAAAGACAAAATTAAGGATTCCCACTGTTGCCTCGTTCGATTAGCCACAGTAGCATAAAGGGATGTTAAATAAATAAACAAACAAACTAGGAGATTAGAAAAAAAAAAGAATTGATCGGATGATAGGAGATTAGAAATGATCCTAAAACATTGAATTTCAAAGTCCATTAGAACTATCAAACTTTTTATTTATTTTATTAGATAACAGC
The DNA here is from genome assembly GCA_023052935.1 of Piezodorus guildinii. NCBI lineage: Eukaryota > Metazoa > Arthropoda > Insecta > Hemiptera > Pentatomidae > Piezodorus > Piezodorus guildinii. The sequence goes on along the minus strand of CM041296.1, from coordinate 137,030,206 downwards.
TGTTAAATTTGGATTACTATGTTCCTAATAATTTGTGCAGGTTTTTTTTAACATCTGTCTAGTAAGCGTTGCAGCAGTCAATAATGGCAATAAATCTTCATTAAATTTAAATAAATCCTTTAATCGGGTCACCTGTGGTGTAGTGGCTAGCACAATAGCCTCTAGGCCCAAGCTTATAGGTTCAAACCTGGCAAATTTTTAATGGGAGTGAAAAATTCTTGGTCATGCTGTCCTTTGGAGGGGAAGTAAATGGTGGTCCTGAGTTTATACAATGTCAGGAACTAGATAAAGAACCCTATCCTAATTAAACTTGGATAGGCAAAATTTAGGACTCCCACTGAAGCATTGTCCGATTAGCCACAGCAGCATAAAGTGGTTTTAAATAAATAAACAAACAATCCTTTAATCTACCATCAAAGATAAAATTACTCGAAAGGTAAAAATTGATTCAAATCAAATATAAAAAGATAGTTTATACTTAAATTAACAAAAATAAGTACAAAGTACTTATTTATTAGAAATAATAAGAGTGACTAAGAGAAAAATTAACTAAAAAAAGAAAACAGAAATATTACTCCATATAATTACTTAGTAATCTCCATCTCTTTAACAAAATAATGAAAATTTTGGAATCATATTTATTACGATATAATAGGTTCTTTCCCACACACAGGGCTTAGAAATCAGTCAGAATATTCGCAATAATTTTTTTTATTCCTACAGATCCGAAACCAGAAATCAAGGAATCAGACATAGGTGTGGAAAAGTAGACAGGATTGGTCTGAGAGTGGACGTGGGAATGAACCTTTAGTTAAAGCTGTTCAAGAACATTTACCTGAACTCGGTGGGGTTGATAATGATGAGGTGGTTGTTGAGGATGATACACAGGATGAAACTGGAGCTGCTGAGCTTCCAAGGACTGTGTATATTGTTGAGCTGCTGGCAGGTATTGAGCTTCATAACCGTTCTCCATTTTATTTTGCACTATCTCACAGCCATCTGAATTTGAAAAAAACAGGAGAAGTGTTAAATTGTAAAGTAATTATAATAAAAAGGACCAATATAAAACAGTAAGAATTTGAAACATTAATAAAAGTATGTAGTGTTGTGTTATTATCCAGTAAAAAAAAAAAATTACATCCAAGAGTAGATATTTACAATAATAGGTATAATATGTAGGTACATAATGTATAAATAATATCTGAAGACTTTATGATCCTACTGCTCTATCCCAACTCTTCAAGCGTGATCAGTGACCACTTCCAGCATCGCTGGTGAGAGAGCTGACAAAAAATGTTTTTTTCACTGTTGAGTACATTGGAGATCAACTTGAAAAATATATATATTGTGCAGAACCCTCCAATGAAATAAAGTAGCAAAAATTGAAGGTGTACCAATCCAACATAACCTAAAAAAATATTTTTAAAACATTAAAAAAAATTTTTTTGGCTCTCATTTACAGAGAATTTTTTTGAAAATCCATAATACATATTCTTTTCATGAAAATTGGTTGAGCTGTTCAGGTGAAAGAAAATTTTTTTACCGTCTTTAACTTCCATTCCACAAGGATTATGGAGCTAAAAACTTGCAAAAAAAATGTGGTTTTTCATAAGTGTGAATCAATGGTATAAATTTGGGTCTGCTTTTATAAAGCAAATAAATTATTACTTGCAGGTAATAATTGTAAATTATAAATACAGACAGTTGCCTCAGGGCGCTAACATGGCAGTATAAGAAGAAATACTAATATTTATGGCTTTTGCAAAGTTCCCATTTTTCCTAATGATAAAATAAGATCATGCATTAATTATATTTTTATAATCAGGTAACCAAAAATAGCACAAAGCGGTATGTACACAAACTTTATATTTATTTTTTCTTTAATTTATTAATGTGTTTATATCCTATGTTTATGTTATTATGTGATAACTTATGGGACTGGTCTACTTTGATACAGCATTATGTATGTTTTGTGTATTTATATTATATATTGCTATAAAGATTATGAAATAAATAAAAATAATAATCAGATAAATCCTCTAATATAGAATTAAGTTATTTACTGAGAAAAAGCAAATAAGTAAAATTTATTTGTTCTTGAATATTAGAGAGAGAAACACTAAAGAACCAAAATTTTACTTTTTAAAATAAGCAAATTTCAATAAACTTGTTTTCAAGCATAGAAACAAGTATGAAAGAAAAAAAAGAGATGAATTAAATCTTATGGAAGATTTCGTCAGCTTAAATTGTTTACGAAGTAGTCTCATCCCTAGGACACATAGCTTCTGAGGTTTAAGAAAAAAAAAATTAAAAAAAAGGACATTCAAACTGAATTTTTAAATCGCAATGACAACCTAATAATTTAATCAAAACAAGCAGATGACCCTAAATGGGGTATTTTTATTCAATGGGTAAGTAATTTTTGTTATCGACACAGCTAAAATCCTAGTTATAGCTTATCTATTCCAAGATTAAAAAATAATTTAGTTACATAACGATTGCTGGACTCAATAATAAATTTATTATTCCATATATTTAATAATAATTTTACTAATTTTATTATTTTACCATAAAATATTTAGTTGTTTCATTTACTGACTGCCATTCGGACTTATTCCTTCGAGTAATTCTCAACGGTCAACTAATTATATCCACTATTATATTGCGGATGTATAGTCGACGGTAGAAACATAGGTGGAATAATCAGGAATCAGTAATTTTTTGAAATTTTTTAATTTTGCCAACGTTTCTGCTCAAGCTTGTGAGCCATCATCGTAAACGTTGACAGTTTATGCTTGGATATGGCTCAGCAATGCCCTGATGATGGCTCACAAGCTTGAGCCGAAATGTTGGCAAAATTAAAAAAATTCAAAAAATTACTGATTCCTAATTATTCCACCTATAATTATATCCACTATTACTATAACAATAAATGTAAACCTTGCAGAGAATTTAAAATGATTATTGACTATACTAGTTTCTTGGAGGGCGGAGAGGGAAAAGACTTTGAAAAATCTTTCTTTTTTTTTTTTAGCGGTTTTTTGAATATGGTGGAAAATGTACTAGCGTCGGGAGATCGAAATTTCTTTACAAAGGTTTCTATACATACCAACTTAAAAATGAAATAACCTCTCCAAATATTTTCAATAAAAACTTTTTAAAAACATGAATACAAAACTAATATAACTAAAACATCTAATAAATGAGGAAAATATATTATAAGTAAATAAATAATAATTGTATATTAAGGAACAACACTAACAATCCAAAGCCTTCATAATTAGAGGAAGAAACAATTTCTTATTGGTTAGTTGATATTAGTAAAGAAAGGTTATAATGACTGTTTCCTGATTTTATTCAGTTTAAATATATTCACATCTACACTTTTCTGTTTTTAATTAAAATAATTTTTCTTGACTTTTATAAATTAATATAAGTCCAATATAGAGTTGAAGTACTGTTTAGAATTTTTTAATTTGGAAGGCAGTGTTCATTTAAAGTAAAATAAATAACATTTTGAGTAGAAAAATAACTATTGTTGAAAAATATTTCATGTTAAATACATTTTATTATCTTCTCTTACTTTATCAGATATAAATATTGGTAAGTTTAAAAAAGCATAAATAGACAAATTTCTGCAACTATTGATCTGAGAGAATTAAAATAAGTAGCAGGGAAAATTTGATTCAACAGTAAGTTTACTTTTGCTGTTACTTTTTAAAATCATTTCAGAATTTTATTTATTTTTATTATGACTTAAAAGCAGTTTATGGTAAAATTGTGAGCCAGACACTAGTACATATCAGGAACAATATGCATTAACTTGATAATAAAACTTATGTTGCATTTTATTACTTAACCTTAACAATTTTATTCATAACAGTTTGAAATATGAATTGTAATGGTTTTGAAACTAATTTGTATATAGAAGAAAGAACAAATGTGGAATAATTTTATAAATTATCAACACGTCATGTTTTTGAGATTTATACACTGCCTTGATAGCAGTTCATCCGATCAGTGTTAAATTATGGTTAAGAGGCTTGGGTTATAACAAAGAATGATGATTAAATACTCCTGATTTTTGAGAGGAAAATCCATGGACTCTTAAAGATATGTGAAATATGAAGAGGGCAAAGTAACCAGGAACTGTATAACCTATGTTGTTAAGGTAGCCAAGCTGGGAATGCTAAGATGGCCAGACCACGTTGCAAGAATGAATGAAACGCTGGCACCAAAAAAGGACTCTTATTGATGAAATGCATGTGACAAGAAGAGTGGGCAGACCTAGAGTGAGGTGGATGGATAGTTTAGCAGAAGAGGCAAGAGCCTTACTCAGCGCTCGGAACTAGAGAGAAACTGTGCATGATTGAGCCATCTGGCAGGGGCTATTGGAGGGAGCCCTGACTCGGTGATGAGTTGTACCAGACGAAGAAGATGGCAGTTCATTATGTAACTCAGATGATCTTAAGAAATAGTTTTGGGCAAATATACAGAGCAAAACAAAAACAATAATGAGCATATCTTAAAATCAGATAGATAATGTCATTGTTCATAGATAATTATTCATTTGATGTTTAAAATCCTACTTAGTGACAGTATCATTATCATGAAGTTTTATATTTAACCGTTAAAGTTTATCATAAGAACAGCAAGTCGGGAGTCTGCCATAAAAGGTTATAATATAAGCCAATATCAGGGTGAGTCTTTAAGATAAGAGATTCTAGTTCTCGTCAGAAAATTGTTCATGGCTTAATATATTTGCACCAAAACCGTTGGCATATTTAAAAAACTTTTAATGACAGTTGCCTGACTCTTCTATAATCATAGTATGTTATCATCACAAGTGAGGATGGAGGTTCACAACCATTTGAGCGCCCCGATATTTACCAAATCATGAATACATATTGAGTCATCAGTAACTGTTATGTTTATTTTGATTATTAATAAGAATTAAATATAGAAGAAAACATATGTTAAGTGACCAGTTGGAATTAGAGTGTGCGTTTGTTGTGAATTATTTTTCTGTTCAAATATAAGTGTATTTTCTTTCTTTTTCAATTGTTCTATACATTAATTTACACCTTTTCAACATAGCAAAATTGGCGACGAGGATTAAAGTCAAGAATTCGTATTGAGATACATATTAATTACATCAAGTACAGTGAATCTTCACATCCAGGTAACCTATACTTTAACTTATCATCATGAATGCGGAACAATTTGAAAAATTTATGGCAGTCCAACAGGCTCAATTTCAAGCCCTTTTATCGGGGATTCTTCCTATACAAAAACAGACAGAATCTGTTGTTTACAATTTTGAAAATTTCGATAAATCAAAAGAAGATTTTTCACAGTATTTAGAACGATTTCATAATTACTTAGTAATGAAGGGGTTAGATAGTAATCAAACAGCATCAAAGACCATTCTGTTAAATAGTATAGGACCAGAAAATTATGAACTCTTAAAAATATCGGCCGCACCCAAGGAAGTCAATAGTTTAGATTACAAAGAAGTTATTGAAATTCTGAAAAGTCAATTAGTTCCCAAATCAAATGTAATGGTAGAGAGGCATAGATTTCTATCAAAAAAACAAAGACACTTCTACCTAAAACTGTTTTCTGCGGTCTTCAATTAGAGGCAAAACTTCAAACCACAAACATACGTTTTCGGTCTTATACATCAGGAATTGTCATTCCGCTTGGTTTTGTTCAAGTTCGAGTACAATATAGGGACATTACTTCTCAGGAAATACTATTTGTTGTTCCGGATGGATTTACGCCGTTGCTAGGTCGTACCTGGATTAGGCATCTAAATATAAAATTAAGTGATTTGGATAATGAAGAAAAAATACAATTGGATAATTCGATTTCAAGCTTAAATACTTCAAATTACATCAAAAACATTCAGTCTAATTTCAAATCAATTTTCGAACAACGGATTGGTTGCGTACCATTACAGTGTAAATTGAGATTGTGTGAAAATGTAAAACCCGTATGTTTAAAATCAAGAGAATTGCCATTAGCTCTAAAAGCCAAAGTAGAAGAAGAACTTAAAAATCTTGAAAGAGATGGAATCATAACATCAGTTCAGGTTAGTGATTGGGCATCACCGTTAGTTGTCATACCAAAGCCCGATGGTTCGGTAAGGCTTTGTGTTGATTACAAGGTTGCTGTCAATCCACATCTCCTCTCAGCACATTATCCTATTCCAAGAATTGATGACATTCTAAGTAACCTTCGAGATTCCAATTTCTTCTGTACCTTAGACTTATTTAAAGCTTACTTGCATATACCAGTAGACAAAGAAAGTGCGAAAATACAAACTATTATAACCCACAAAGGGACATTTAAATTTAATCGCCTGTCTTTTGGAATCAAGACGGCTCAAGTGAATTCCATCGCATCATAGACCAGATCTTGGCAGGCCTTAAAGGAGTTACAACCTATTTCGACGATATAATTGTGCATGGTCCATCTATAGAAGTTTGCTACAATCGACTTTGCGCTTGCTTGGAAAGACTTCAAGTTTACGATTTACATTTAAATAAAAAGAAATGCACCCTTTTCAAAACAAAAATTAATTATCTGGGTTATGTGATTGAGAAAAATCAAATTTGAAGGATCCATCGAAGATAAAAGCCATTACAGAAGCACCAAGACCTCAAAATCAAGAAGACGTTAAACGATTTTTAGGAATCGTCTCTTATTACTCAAGATTTATTCCAAACGCCTCTGCAATTACTCATTCCACTTCGATTATTACTCCAGAAAGAAAGGAAATTTCACTGGTCGTCAGATTCTGAACAAGCTTTTAAAAAATTAAAAGCAGAAATGGCTAATGACAGAATCCTAATACCCTTCAACCCTGAATTACCTCTTATAGTAGCCACTGACGCATCTCCAACTGGGCTAGCAGGTGTTTTATCACATGTAGTCCAAGGTATAGAAAAACCAATCGCATTTGTTTCTAGGTCTCTTTCAAAATCTGAAATGAACTATAGTCAGTTGGACAAAGAGGCACTCGCCATAGTATTTTCCTTGAAAAAATTTTATTATTTCTTATTTGGCAAAACCTTCACCTTAGTAACTAATAACAAACCATTAAGTAGAATTTTTCATGAAAGTACAAACCTACCCGCAATGACTTCTGCTAGATTACTCAGTATGCAGCATGGCTAACCAATTTCGATTACAAGATTCAACATCGTCCAGCTGAAGAAAATGTCCATGCAGACTACCTTTCAAGAGCACCACTGCAGGAAGACACAACATCAATCGAAGAAGAGATAAATACAGAAGTCGATTAATTTCATGCAGATACCTTTCAAGATCACCACTGCAGAGGAAACAGCAAATCAATGAAGAGTGTCAAAAAGAAAGTCGATTTTAAATTAAATGAATCGTATATTTCAAATGAATCATTAAATTACAAAACACTAGCAGAGGAAACAGCAAAAGATGAAGAGTTGTCAAAAATTAAATGCGACCTTTTAAATAAGGATTACTATGATTCAGAATATTATCTACAAAATGGGATTATTTTCAAAGGTCAACGGATTGTAATACCGCATGCTCTTCGAGAAGAGGTGTTAAAGGAACTACATCATACACACAACAGGTATAGTGAAAATGAAACAGCTAGCAAGAAGGTATGTTTATTGGAAAAATATTGACAAAGAAATTGAGAACCTTGTGAAGTCTTGTCCAGAATGTGCCTGCGTTAGGAAAAATCCGGAGAAGGCTCCAATCCATTCCTGGGAGGAGCCGACAGAAAATTTCGAGAGAGTTCACATAGATTACGCTGGACCATACGAAAACCATTATTTTTTGGTACTGGTGGACGCGAAATCAAGATGGGTGGAAGTCCGATTAACAAGAGAAGCTCCTACATCTCAAGGAACAATCAATTTGCTTCAATCCATATTTTACATTCATGGATTTCCAAGAATATTAGTCTCCGATAACGCATCAATTTTCAAGAGCGAAGGGTTTATCAAATTTTGTTTCAATGCGGGAATCAAACAAAAGTTTATAGCTCCGGGACATCCAGTGACAAATGGTTTGGCAGAGAGGAATGTCCAAACTCTGAAAAATAAGTTAAAGGCAATGTCAAAACTGACACGCCCCTACAGACCAAAGTACAAGAAATTCTGCTGCGATATCGTTCGACACCTTTGGCTTGTGGAAAGTCACCAGCAGAATTATATCTTAAAAGAAGAATCAATATAAAATTAGACGCTCTTAAACCACCTAGATGTTTTGATAAACCTAGTACAATGTATTTAAACAAAAAAGTTCGAAAACTTAAAATAGGTGACAGGGTACAAGCTAGATGGTACTCTAACAACAAGCCGTCTTGGAGATTTGGAACGGTGCTAAAAACATTTGGCAAATTACATTATCTAATCATATTAGACGGAGATGGGTATACTCTAAAGCGACACATAGATCAATTGCGCCTGGTATACATACCAGAACTGCCAGGAGTACACCCTTCTAAAGAGGTAGCACCAGTATGAAAAACGGTAATACCGTTATTTTCTGGGACAAACAACTCCGGCAACCATCTAACAGTGCCACTGTACCAGCAGAAGGGACTTCAACAACTGAGCCTGAACCTGAACCTGTAGCTGCCGGTCCTGCAACTGCAGCTGATGTAGACGGTCAACAAGAAAACCCACCTCTTCGCAGATCACAAAGACATCATAGAAGACCAACACACTTCTCCGATTACGTTTTATATTAAGCCGCAGAGAGTTGTTATGTTTATTTTGATTATTAATAAGAATTAAATATAGAAGAAAACATATGTTAAGTGACCAGTTGGAATTAGAGTGGAATTTGGAGTGTGCGTTTGTTGTGAATTATTTTTCTGTTCAAATATAAGTGTATTTTCTTTCTTTTTCAATTGTTCTATACATTAATTTACACCTTTTCAACATAGCAGTAACCTATCTCAAATGCTGGCCAGACCGAATTCATCGTGTATTAGAGTGTGATGAACATTTTACCAATTTGATTCACCAAGATAGAATTAACAAAACTTTTGTTTGTTCTTATGAAACTAATAATTTAGCAGTACTTACTTATTGAAGAATTGATCATGCCTTTTTCTGAGATACTTATAGGATTTCATGAGGTAACAATTTTTTAATTTAAATATTTCCCTGATATAATTTTTTTATTTAACCTAATGAGGAATGACAATATTTTATTTTTTTAATATTTATAGAAAGAGAAGACAAATGATGATATACATAAATAATACTCCCATAACTACAAGAGTTGAAAAAATTATTTAACTGAAATGATCCTAAAACTTATAATATTAAAATTTAATTTCATTGAGACTATAAAACTTTTTATTTCTTTCAATTTTTCCAGCCTGCATCAGGGCATTAGCAAAAGAGAAGTTCAGGAGCGTCTACTGAAATAATAACATCCTGGAATGGAAAAAAAAAAAAAAACCTGTACCTTAACAACCCATGAATGTTTAGTGTTCGGTACTTCGAGGTTCGTTAGGAATCTACTTTATATAGGCTGTGCATGCCTCAGGAGGGTTGCTCTCTGGCTGAAATAACAGTATAAATAATTCTGCCACAGCTGGAGTTTGAACCCGGGACACGTAATAGACGTAATAGTAGACTAGTACTCCATCCACTATACCATGCCCCGCTCCCTACTCACACACACGCTATTCTAACTAAGAAATTATTTTACTTTTGGCACATTACTTTATTTTAATTTGTAATGATGGAGTCACTGTTGACCGTGCAGTATAATTGATGGAAGAAGTTGTTAAGGGTTGAGGTCATAAAAAAAATTAACATTAATAAGAAAAACTTATTATATTTGTGATCTGTGTTTTTAACTCAATTTTAAGCATTTATCTTGTTTGTTTTCAGCCATGATGAACGCCTAAAATTTAAGTTGAAGCATCATCAAACAGTTTTCTTATTTGTGTAATTTTTTATTTATGACTGCACCTCCAACCAAATTCTCTAATCATATCAGATTTATTTCTAATTAAACAATAAAAAGAGATCCCTAACTATATGGAACTCTTCCAAACTAATTTATTCACATTAAATACCTTATAAGACTATTACTAAGCACCAAATTAAATATATAAATATAAACTCACTATAGAAAAAAATAAATAAATAAAGGAAACAATGAATTTTATTCAGATAAATTTTTAAGGTGGTAATTAGTAAAATATGTTTAGTATACCTGTTACAAAACAGGCTGTTAAAGAGTAGTTGAATCAATGAAATTATAAAGAATGGAGAAAAAAATAAGTAAGACAAATGAAGAAAAGGAAAATAAAAGACTAAAACGATCACAATTTAGTGTGCCAATTTTTATCCACCGGTAAAAGGTTTATACTATTTCTTTTGAAAACGTTCTTTTTGATAATCCAGGAGCCCTCAAATCAGTAGAGCCTGTCAAACATCTGCGGTTCTGGCAAGGACATGGTCGTAGCTATTTCGTCTTTGTACAAGTCGAGAGGAGGCCAGTTGTAATAATCAACTGGTTCAGCCACTGGGGGAGGGTGGTTAGGAGATGTATAGAAGTAAGTCGTCCCAGAGTTTTCAAAAGAATACACCAAAGCCTCGATCGGGATTTGAGAAGGAGGTTCCACGTATGTTGTCGCTGGGATGTACAGGGGATCGTAATACACCTGAGGTATTATGATGGCGGTACCGGAATAGTCGGGTACGCACTCGGAACCTTCATTAAAACCGTTATTAAAGTTAATAATATTGCCACTTATTGTTAACGGTATTAACGATGATTTCGTTATTGTTGATAACTCCTCCATTTCTGAGCAAGCCATTGTTCCGCCTCCTGTTATTAGTTCCCTTCCCTCCTCTACCTTTCTTCTTCCACTCACCATGTTTTGCTGGCGATTGGGAGCCTTGAGGAGCCTTGCTGCTTGAGCCCCTGCGTTATTGTCAGCAATCATGCGAGGTGGGTTGTTAGGGTCGTAATGGTATATGCTCCCGTCGGGATTCGTATAAGGTTGACCACTCTGAAAAGTAAAAACATATATCAATGAAGAGACAAAGAAAAATTCTATTCATTTAATAAGAAGGTATTGTGATTCCTTCCCTTTCTTATGACTTTCTAGAAAATTTTATTATTCTTTCCCTTTTAATCCTTTATTATAACATTAACCCTTATCGGTCATTATGTCTCCTGTCATGACAAAAATACTACATTTGAAAGAATCTCATCAAATTATCATGTATTATTCACAAGAAAATGAAGCGTTGAAGGTTTAATAATTGCTTTTTATAAACAAATTTGTTTTTCTAATTAAATATTTTAAGTATTTATTGATGAAGAATTTAGAATCAAAAACATTATGTAGGTATTATTAATCTTGATCTCTCTTTTAGAATTTTTTAAAAACATAAAATAATGGAACAAATCTAGCAGAAAATAATGAGACAATACTTTTATTACTCCAGCTCTCTTAATAAAAATTAATTTAACAAATACCTAACATTGCATGAATAATATCAAAAGATTATTTAATTAATAATTAATTTGATCTGAAGGACAATAAAGTTGCATTAAATAATAGAACTTTTGGATACTATGTAAGAAATTTTAAGTTAGAAGAAAAAACTTGTTCTATTCATAATAAGAAGGTAATATGATTTTATAATGTTTTCCTCTTTAACCCTTATTGGTCATTAAGAAACCTCTCACATGACAACAGTACTTTGCTCTTGCAGTTGTAGGTCATGTGAGATGAGACAAGACTAAACATGTAAAAACTCAATTTGTGTGAAATGTAGGCACTATTACCTTATCAATTAAGTATCCTTCACAGAACAATTAATATCTCCAGGTATATATCACAGCCTTTGTCTAATTATTTTTTAAATATATTAAGCCATATATTAAACATTTTGAATGTTTAATATAATTTATTTATAGAAAACATGTTATTCAAACAATATTGATTTTTCTCCTTATTTACTGGTGAGAATCACTTATAAAAAAATAGAGACCAATAAGAATTAAATACTGATGCAAATAAAAAGACAGTTTAAAAAATATAAACCATAGTAAGTATTCTAATTGTAAACTAAACTTACAACACCAATAATTGAAAACTAAAAGTACACATTTTATAATATTACCCTATTTCATGTTTCTTAGATACTATAAATTATATGATTCACTAGAAAGCACGTGCAATAAGCAACAATTAATTGTGGTTTTCAATTAATAAATATTAAAAAATGAGTGTCTTAAAATTTTTCACCATGCACGGAAAACACAAGATTTGAAATATTTATAATAAATACAAATAGCTCAAAATTAGGAATTTTAGAAGAAAGATAGTCCAGGTGGCGGTAAAAAAAAAAAAAAAAACAACAAACAAAGAAATAGCAGTTTCCTTTTTTTTTTTTTCAAGGCCCTCACCCGAACTATCCTCCTTCTAAAATATTTGTAGTTTAACAGACATCTGAAGACTTAAGTAGCAAAAAATATACATATAATATCAATGCCATTGTGATCAATCTACTATGTTTTTTTTTTTCTTAAAAAACATAATATAAATATATTACTATATGGAATAGAGAGCTGTATATGACCTGAATGAAAGTTTGCCAAAAAGTGTTAACATATAATTAATACAGTTGATTTTTAATGCAAGAGAACCAAAATAAAAACAGAGGTAAGGTTAACCTTCATTACTTTCAAAATTCTAATATATATGAAAATGTACATATGGTATGAATGATTTATTCTATCTCTAATACTCATTGCCCCAGAAGGTGGCAGATTGTATCATCTCTTAATAAAACAAATTTAAAAAAAAAAAAAAAATATATATATATATATATATATATATATATATATATATATATATATATATATATATATATATATTATATATGAAAATAGTAACATTCATTGAGAAGAAGTTGATTCAAGGTGCAATCATTAAAACACTTAATTAAGTATAAACTTATTTTATTGTGCCGACATTTCTGCCTAAATTTTAGATCCCCATCAGGGAGATTGAAGGAGAGAGACCACAACAATGATTTAATCGCCCTGATGATGACCTAAAATTTAGGCCGAAACATCGGCATAATAAATTAAGTTTATACTTAATTAAGGGTTTTGATGGCTGTACACTGAATTAACTTCACAATATCAACATACAGTCAACTATTCTTACATTATTAGTAACATTAATATATAATAGCTCTTGCTTGGTTCTTGAAGATCAAATGAACCATAATTTTTAATTTTATTTGCCATTATTTCTTTATAGACATACTTGTGCAGTGAAAATAATTTCATAAATATTCCATAATTAAACATGTAGTAATTAAAAAATAAAATAAAAAATCATTAAAAGAAATATGAATTCATGCAATATAATATTGAAATATATTATGTATATATAAATATTTAATTTGTAAGTGATAGAAAAGAAACTCAGCAAGGGTTAACTTAGAAAAATAAGCTCGAAATATTTTTAAAAAAATAAAAATCATGAGGAAAGGTTTTAATTTATAATCAACACTATTAAATTATAATTTATAGCACAAATGTGGTACCTCATTGTGTAATGGTTGGAGGTTATTTAATTATATTGTGATCGCTAGTGATGCATTTCATAGTTTATATATTAGTATAAAAAAAATAAAATAAAATAAATAAAAAAAGCTAAGCAATACAGACGCTTTACAAGTTTACATAACAGGAGAAATATAAGCTGTTCCAGTAGCCATTATATTATGGTGATCAAAATATAAATCAAACACCAACTATTTTAGTGAATGTATTTGTGTAAACATTATTAATAGTAAAAAAAAAAAAAAAAAAAAGAACCAGCCTAAGGTTTTTTTTCAGGGGGGAATGGTTGTGAGGCAAGATGCTGAGTTACCTGTGGATGGATGAGAACTGAGCCAGGAGGTACCGACGATAGGTCACTCACAGCCCAGACCACGGCCTCAGGCTCAGGCGAAAGAGCACACGTAGTGCTCTGCGATGACAACTAGTCCACAACAATCGCACAACAAATTTTGTCAAGGTGTATCATACAAATAGGTCCATTCAACTGCTTCTTAAGCTTAACTTTGACTATTTTAATAATTAACACCAGATACATTATTGAAAGGTTGAGTATTATCTGTTTAAAGTGATTTCTAAGATAAATCAGTGAAATGAATAAAATAAAATATAATGGTGGACTTCTTCATTTTTTTTTTTATGATATATTTGTAAGGATGAGAAGGTTCGGGTGACGGTCATAAAATAATGAATAAAATAGTAATAAATTTACTGTCATTCACCTTCCATACTTTATGGAGAGGTCAGCCACAACCATCTTTTTATTTTTATATATTATTTTAATATTTATTTTTATTTTACCTTGTACTACTCTACAACTTATGAAGGGCCTTGTGCTCAGTACATATAGAGATTTGTATTGTTTCTAGGCTAAAGGACTGTGCAATTAGGTTATTAGACTGAAATCCCGCCTACTCATCAGTCTTTTTCTCCATTTATGGGTACCCACTTTATTGAGGCTAGGTCTAACCCAGGGGGTCCCATACCCTAGGGTTGCCCCCAGCTGAAATAGCAGAATATTATTTATTATTATATTATTTTACAGAGAGGATTCTAACCCAGAACCGAGAGTAAGTAGAGTAGTGCTATGTCCATGTATTTATTGCACTGAGTGATTAATAGAACTTATAATACAGACAATTGTTGCACATCTGTAGTATATTATATGGTCAGAAGAGAGTACATTTTGAATTTGTTACAAAACCTTTAGAGAGAAACCTAACTGATTTCTTTGTATTTTTTTTTGTATTATAACTTATTATTATATACTATACAATTACACTTCTTAATATTCATACTTCCCATTAAATCTATAAATAATCTCTTTTACACTTATATTTACTTTGAATTTTCTATTTTATTATTCTGTTAGACTTTTCTTCACTCCATGTTACCTTACATACTTTTGTTAAAATTATTTATTTTTCATTTCTCTATTTTCTTATGTTCATATATTATTTCTTAATTAGTTAGTATTACTTTCTTTTTCTGTTCTTGTGTTTTCAATTTTACTCATTTCTTATGTTGTTTTCTGTCATTATCAAACACTTACACTGTATCTTGTTTTTTAGCTCTAATGAAGTCCCACAACATTGGTCGAAACGTAGGATAATAAATAATTTTGTTTACTATTTCCTCTTCTTTTATGACAGCCACCCAAACTATCTCATCCATTATATTAATTTCACGGTCAACCATTTGATATTCTAGATGATATACACGTATTTAACAATATTTTCCTGAAGGAATAACAACAGTATATTTAAGAAAATTTAACTGGAAAATTAACTGGAAACGCTAAAAAAACCTCACATTAAATTATTATTGACCCTATTCATTTGATTCCTTAACTATTAGAATCTAGAATTTTTTTTTGTTTAGATAATAAAGATGTTTATAGCATGCTTTAGAATGAAATATGTCATGTATTACCTTTCGGAAATGACAGTCTCAATTACAAACCAAATAATAATAATGTCTCACATTAATATCCTTTAAAAAAATACAGATAATAAACCACCACATGAAGACATTTCCAGTATAAACATACTATTCCATACTATATCACTACTCAGGATTAGTCAAACTGTATAGGAGGGATGTAAAATAACTGTACAGTTATTATCCTACAGTTGAATCATATATATGACATTCCTCCAAATTTATGTTAGGTTCCTTTATTAAAATTAATTTTAAAATAAAAATTGTTTTTCTAAAAATCTCATCAGCCAAAAAAAAAAAAAAAAAAAAATGCTAATATTTACTAATTAGTTCTCCTTAACTATCTGTGGAATCTGCCATTAAATTAATTTAGCATTATCAACTAACCAAAAGAAACAAAATAATTTCTATTAATTAAATTATTATCCACTATATAAACACTACTTTATATCATATGACACAAACAAATCTTAATAAAGTCATTAACTTAATCTGTATTTCAATATAAAGTTAAAATTAGACACTGTATGATCTACATTTACTTAAAATGTGATATGTCAATTTTATCTAGAAATCTACATTGAATGAATGAAGATTACTGTTTACTGCCCAAATTTTAATTTGCTTCTAGTTTCATTTTGTTAAAATATGATTTTGTATAAGAAAAAGTTTAAAAGATGTGTATTTTTTTTCTCGTAATTTCTTTCTTAGTTTTTTATGTATAGTATTTCTCCTTATTTTATCATTGTAAACATGTTTATTTTGTCTATTGGGCAGACATATTATATATTTTAATTGTACATAACTGTTATTCTTAGGGAACCTAGTCCCAGAATAATTTTGTTTCTATTCTATTCTATTCTAAATAATCAGGAAGATGAAATTTCAGATTGAATAAATTTTAAAATTATTCAGAAATTCATTAAGAAATTAAGTATTAAGTAGTTATCCAATAAACGTTTGCTCAATAAGAGACTAATTTCACTTAAAAAACCTAAAATTTACAAATAACAAGCTCTCAATAACAATTAATGAACCTGTTAATACCTAAATTTATTATTGAACTTTAACTTTGGAAACTAACTCACCTGAGTATGAAGATTTGGCGTGGCAGTCGGAGAAGGTGTAGCACTGAGGGTAGCATCTGACCTTTGAGATTTATAGCCGGAACTGGATGGAGAGATACGCGAGGACATGCTGCTCCCAGAATCTGAAAATTTATTTCTTACTGAATATCTAAGTTTAGACGAGAATGCATTAAAACATTTTTCTCAAAAAGATGAATACTAATCTATATTTATTAAAGAAAGTGCCATTCTACTCAATTTTCTGGTCATCGCACTATCTCAAAAACGACTATGGTTGTGAAGTTGAAATTTTTCCTGGAGATTCGTCTTACCGTCTAGATGTGCAATAAGGCTGGGTTTTGGGAAATTCCTTCTTTAAGTGTTTAAAAAAACAGTTTTATAAAACCTAAAACGATATTGGTTTTCGAATAACTCAAAAACTATATGCATCCTCAAAAACTATAAGTACTCATCTGAATGACAAGCATATATCTAACCCCCTGGAAGCAAAATCGTCTTAATCTGATCAGTAATAGCATAGATACTAAAATACTTATAACAAATATATTTAGGTATATTTCGTTTCATAGCCATGTTTTGTGTGTAGGTTTCTATCCAGGCCATATGTTTCATTGTTGTTGGTTTTTTAAAATGATCAATAGGCTGAAAAAGGTTTATTTTTGAAAAAATAATAAACTTAGTTCTGAATCCTAAAAAAAAAAATGCGAGCTTATTCTGTTGGAAAGGTAAACCCCCGAGTGGAAAAAATACGCATTTATGTTACATAGAAGTTATGATGGTATAGAATGATAATGTTTTGAAGCAAAAATGTCAGTATTAGATAATCACGGGTATGGCTGGCTACTTGCTACTGGTATGTTATTGTAGATTAATCTGAGTAAAATTAATATCTGAAAATCAACAATAATCATACACAGACATAGTTAAAAGTTTAACTCACTGCTATCTCAGGTATATTTATATTGTATAACCTCACCTAACACAGTTATTATAAAAAATTTTCTTAATTCGTAGCAATTAAAAAAAAAAAAATGAAATAGTTGCGTGCAAAGCCACGAGGTACAGCTAGTTCATTTATAAAACAACTAGCTGTATCTAACGGCTTTGCTCGCGAAGTCTTGATCTTTTTGTTTTTCAACACATTTATGGTTAAGAGTAGCAACAGTACATATTACTTCACTAGCTAATCAGCTACTCTTTCAACTATTTTTATGTTAAACAAAAGTTATTATTATTTATTGCCATATTTTGATTTTATTCGGTCAAATTTACAATTAACATCCTCAAAGAAGTACACATATCGATAATTACTAAATACATTTTAGTTTTCGTTATATTCAGTGGGGTTATACTAAAAAAGATACCTGAAATAGCAATGTGTTACTCTGTGTATGGTAAATAGAATATTATTATTTCATGCTAGATATCAATTTTATTCACTCTCGGTTACAATAACATACCATTACCACTTAAAAATTATTCAATAACATCGTTTTATCTTCTAAACATAAGCGTTGTATAGATAACAACATAACCAAACTGTGTATTTTCCCCAATTGTAAGTGTGCCTTCCTCCAGAATAAAACGTGTTTTTTAGGCTTGAAAAATAAGTCTTACTACGTTCTTGAAACAAAACATTTTTTAGTCATCTTGAATTATTTTTAAAAAACTAATAAAAATTGAACATGTGTCTATGGGACCCTTCACAAGAAACATGGATACAACCTCAATATGCTTAAATATATATTTGTTATAAATTATTTCATATAATATTTCCTGATACTAGTTATGTCAAGATGCCTGTTCGTATGCAGTTAGGAGCTTGATTGTCATTCATATGAGTACTAATAATTTTTCAAGGGATGTTTAGTTTTTGAGTAATTCGAAAATTAATTTTGTTATACGTTTTCGAAAAATATATTTTTTTAACCACTTAGAGGAGAAATTTTCCCAAACCCAGCCTTATTGCACATATATACGGTAAGGGGATGCTCCAGGAAAAGTTTCAGCTTCACAGCCATGGTAATTTTTGAGATACTGCGATGACCAGAAAATCGAGTGAAATGGTTCTTTCTTTTATAAATATAGATGAAGAAATTTATTCTAGTTGAAAATAGAAATACATTTGTAATATTGAATAGACCATATGTATATAATGAAGGAGATGATTAGGATGGCAGTCAAAGAACGATAAACAAAAAATATTGAAAGCTATTTTTGAAACAAACATTTTGACTCAAATAATAGGCCTTCGGCATGTATATACAGTAACAAGATACAGTGTGAAGGAAAGTATAGAGAAATAAATGAATATTTATTCAATAAAACTTTAGCCAATTTTAACATACATTAGATCTTTATCCTTTTTCCATTTATATCAATGACCTACCGGATTACATCCATCATTCTCGATGTCATTTTTACGCCAATGATCTACAAATATACTTTTCTTTCCACCCTTCTAGTCTCATGGAGGCATCCCAGAATGTTCAAAATGATATACATCAAATTTGTCAACAATTAATTATTTGTATGTAATTATTTGCATTGTAATATAACTATTTTTTTACTTTCACTTACTATATATAGTAAGGGAAAGTATTACGATCGTGAACATTTTCGAATTCCAGTTTTCAATGGAAATACATGTTTTAGGGTCCCCTGAGTCCAAATAACCAAGTCTCACAAAAAGGTCTGTGTGTGTGTGTGTGTGTGTGGTAACTCCCGGGCAAAAACAAAAAGTCCTATGAAACTGAAATTTTATATTTAAGACAACTATACGTCAGAGATGTTACAGCAACTTTTTCATCAAATGTTTTCATCAAATCAGCTGACTGGAAGATCTACTTTATACCACGCATTTTGCACCTTTTTACGATTTTCTCAAAAACGGCTTTAACAATTTTAATTAAACTCGATATATCGATGTAAAATTTGATGGGCTTTAATGCAGGTTATAATTTAATAATTTGATGCAGGTTTCATTCTGATTTAAATACTCTAACAGGGCTTAAATGCCGATATTTTAACTTTTCTTCCTCAAATGTACCTTTAATTTTGTAGATTTTATAAAAAAAAACTATATTACCTTGTTAACATTGATAAATAACTGCTAAATATGCAAGTTGAGCGAATTTGATAAACAACTAAAGGATAAAACTGAAAAAATATTTTTTTAGTTCAATTTTTTGTTTTTGAACATAATAACAGTAATATACAGGTATAATATACCGTTGGAAAGCTAAAGATTTTAGAAAAAATATTACCTGATACAAAAACTTGTAAAAGTTAATAAAGAGTGATCAAAAGCTAATAAAACTAACTGATTGTTTAAGATCAAATACATATAATAGATTTTTTAATAAAACACATGTTTCTATAGATAATAAATTTAATTAATTCTTTAATGGTTTCACTCATTTTTATCTCTAACTGTATTTGAAAATTCTGTAAACTAGCTAGCTAAAACCCGCGGCTTTGCTCGCAAATATTTTATTTGGTCTTTATATAAATTTGCATAAATGAGTTTATGAGTAGTAACTATAGAACTACGGAGTAGAGGTTTAAGGCTCTACTAAACCATCAAATTCTTCCCGCATCCAATCCTTACAAATGCAAAATCCTTCGTAAAATGCTCAACGCTCCTTACTTTGTCACGAATAAACTTATCCATAAGACCTTAATGTTCCCTATGTTACTGATTTGGCCAGGACCAGGTATCAATGCTTACATGACAAACTCCATTCTCACTCTAACCCACTAGTTTCAATCCTTTCTTCCTCTTCAATTCCGGATAATCCTCCGAGGCGCCTGAAAAGGAAATGGCCCCGGGACCTTCTAGTTTAAAATATTTTTAGAGTGCTGCCACTGGGTAGTGTCTCTACATGTTTTTCATGACAGTTTTGTTAATTACCATCACATTTACTAGATGTATTTTTATTTAATACAGTTGTAAATATCAATAAATATGTTTAAAAAAAAAACAAAAAAACTATAGAACGTATATGATAGAGCAGTTGTTTGAGGATATGGTAACAAAGAA
This sequence comes from Piezodorus guildinii, assembly GCA_023052935.1. NCBI lineage: Eukaryota > Metazoa > Arthropoda > Insecta > Hemiptera > Pentatomidae > Piezodorus > Piezodorus guildinii. Next base: position 137,009,521 of record CM041296.1, on the reverse strand, counting down.
ACTACCAATAAATCACACTTATTTCATTTTTTCCCTATTGGTGTGTTTTCTTGGTGGCTGCACTCTCAACCAACTTCTTTACCATCTAGTCAAATCGGCCAGCAACTACTCCATTATTATAAATTTTCAAGAAATATAAATATCATATTTTTAACAATGAAATTATCAAAGTTGTTTTCAAGATTGTCATTCAAATAAGTACTCATAATTTTTTTGAAAACGTATAGTAATATGTATTTTATTATGACTGGAAACTATGGAGTGAATGTATATTTTATAAATAAGAATGCATAGAAATTATCAACACACACTTATATTGGAATTAATATTTACATATGTAAATATATAGGAAGGTTATTGGGAACCAGTGTTGCCACAGTTAAACAATTTTCGTTATAGAATAATTTAGAATAGTAATAATAATAGATAAAATCTATATCTTTTAAGTTGGACCAAATAACATATACGAAGTTCATTAAAGTCGTTTCAGTAATTTCAGAGTTTATTGTGAACATACATCGTGACACGAGATTTTTGTATATATAGATGAATTATGAGGAAATATGATTAGCAAGAAAGGGAGAAAACAAAACATAAAACTATAAAGAAATTTAATTATTACCTTGCTTAGTGAGGACCCTGGTCGACGGGGGGTGGTGCTGAGGGGGAGGTTGCTGTTGGGACTCGTAGCCGTTGAAGCTATGAGACTTCGAGACGGAGAGCCGCAACGAATTGGCTCGCAGGGTATCTCCACTTTCGTAAGATTCTACCTTCAATAGTCTACCATTTCTAAACATAAATTATAGTAATAAATATATTAAGTATGTAACAACTACATACAGTTTACCGTAACCTTAACTGGTGGTTTAGAAGATTTTATATATAGAGAGATATTGTTTATTTATTTAATGTCACTTTATGCTACAATGGCTAATCAGACGATGCTACAGTGGGAGTCCTAAATTTTGCCTATCCAGGTTTTATTAGGATAGGGGTCTTTAACGAGTAACTGACATCGCACAGGCTCAGAACCACCTATTAACGTCCCTCCGAAGGATGGCATAACTAAGGATTTTTTACTACCATTAAAAAATCCTAGGACTACCTGCGGATTTGAACCTGTGACCTTTGGCATAGGAGGCTGTTATGCTAACCATCCAGCCATAAAGAGATATATGGTAAGGTAAAGTATTAATACAATTCAAATATGTATTTTTAGGGTCCCTTGAGTTCAAATAACCAAGTCAAGTAAAAAAATCTGAGTGTCAGTGGTAAGTCTAGCACGAAAATCAAATGTCGTACATAACTGCAATTTCATATTTGAGACATAAACACACCCATGATGTACTAACTTCTTCACCAAAATCGGCTAACCAGAAGAGCTACTTTATATCATGCATCTTGGACCTTTTAACAATTTTAACAGCTCTAAAGATTTTTATTAAACTTGCTATATCGATCTAAAATTTAAAAGCCTCAAGTATGTAGATTTCATTCTGATTAAAATAGCCCGAAAGGGCTGAAATGGCATATTTTAAAATCTTCTTCCTCTAAATTACTTTTAATTTTGTAGATTTGAAAAATATAACTATTTCATCTTGTTAGCGTTGATAAAAAACAGACAAATATAAGAGTTGAACGAATTTGATAACCGACAAAAAATGATGAGAGAAAATATTTTTTATAAAGTAAATTTTTCTTTTCTCGAAAAATAAGAATAGTAATATAGATGTATAATGTACCGTTGGAAAGCTAAACATTAGAGAAAAAATGTTATCTTATATACAAAGTTGTGAAAGGTAATGGATAGGGAAGAAAAGCAGATAAAATTAAGTGATGGTCGCCGATAATAATTTTTATTGTTTATTTATTGTTGACTAGCTGACCAGACAGACGATGTCCTGTGTGAACTAAGTCTTAGCGAAATTGGTCAAGCCCTTCACGTGTGTTGCGATGACCAAGGGAAAAGGCGATTCATTTTTATATACATAAATAGAGCGATTATTATTAACTTTAAAAAAGTATATCTATCAAAGTAACTTTACTCTTTATTCTTTCATAAGATACTTCACCTGACTGATATAAACATAACAAAAAAAGATTTAGAGAAATAGGTCAAGCTTTTCATGCGTAATGCAATGACCAAGGGAAAAGGCGATTTATTTATTTATTTATTTATATATATATATATATATATAGATAATATTATATATATATAGATATAACCTAAATTTAGGGCTCCCACTGTAGCATCATCCAATTAGTCACATAAAGTGATGTATGAAGAATGAATAAAACATGTTTCCATCTAAATTCAATTAAATTCAATGTAATTCTTTAACCTTTTTTGAACTCTAGCTTTATATGAAAGTTCTTAATTATTTTAATAACAAAGGTAAGTGAAAGTGTTGTGTTGCGTGTATCAGATTTTTTTTGTCATCTTTTGATAATAGTATGTCAATAATATAAACAATGGTAGTATTAAAAAACATCTGTACAAACAAGTCTTTGTAGTAATGAATAAAAACTGCCAATCAGTCACAATGTTTATCGATCCATTTTATAAAAATATTAACCTTGAATACTAACAAATATTATTACAAAGTATTAGATATTGTTACAAATATTATATAACTATTATTATATAGCTATTATTATTATAAATATTTATCAAAAATATTGTATAAATTACCTTTGGTTGTGGTTACTTTGGTCACAGTCATTAGTAAAAACACCGTTATCATCATTTTCCCATTGAAAATCATCAATGCAATCAATATCCCCTTCAACCTGAAAATCATAATAAAAAAAAATAAAATAAAAAAAACTGAAAATAAATAATAAAAAATAAAACTGAAAATTAAATAATACAGATCATAAATATTCAAATAAAAAAATACAATTGATTAATATTTCAAAATAGAAATCATTAGAAAAAAAAATGCAAATATATTTGACATAATGAAATTAACACTATTACATTTAATGGCAATCAATTTAAAAAATAATAACAAGATATATAATTAAGAATTTATCACTGAAAAAAAATTTCCTTCGACATAGTTTTGCATTATTCAAGCAGAAATTGCTTTAAAAATGTTGTGACAATATTTAATTCTTATGCTTCTTTAAATATAGAGTAAAAGCTAATGAAATTGAACAATATAGATTTGAAAAATAAAATTGAACTGTATTATTTGCAAGTCAGCAGTTTGAAAAGATGTTTTTAAACTGTTTACAATTACAAACGAAATCATTTAAAAATAAATTACTGTCAACTTATCCCATTGGATGGAAAAAATAAATCGAAACATTAATAATACAAAAGTAGGTCTAGTGCCCTCACTCAGTCTCCACTGGCTTTCAAGACCAGGCACTGGGATCTCCTGGCATTATGCTTTCACATCCACTAATGGTTATAGTTGTTCGATTTGGAGTTCCCTGGGGTAGAGAATGTAAATATTGTATATAAGTACAAATTTTTTAATTTATTCTTCTTTGTAATTATTCATTTTATTTATGTTTAATCTTTGCTTATAGAATGAATGTTTTTTCATAGCTGTAATACTTATTGTCCCAGAGTGTGGCAGATTGTATTGTTTCTGAATAAAGCAATTATTAATTTAAAAAATAACATAACATAAGTAAAACTTCTTTTATCACAAAATCAAATAAGAATCTATCTTAAATTCAAAGATGTCATTGATGAAAAGTGGTAGCATCAGAAGCGTAGAAGAGCATCAGAGGCGTGGAAGAGTATCAGAAGTTGAGGGAATAACAAAATCACTTTCACATGTTTTAGGGTCTCCTAAGTCTTAAATGACCAAGTCCTGCAAAAAGAGCTGTGTGTAGTAACTCCCGCCTGTAAACGAAAAGTCCTATGAAATGAAATTTAATATTTAAGACAACTATACGCTCGAGACGTTCAAAAACTTTTTCATCAAAATCAGCTAACCAAAAGAGCCACTTAATACCATGCATTTTGCACCTTTTTACGATCTTAAAAACAGCTCCAACGATTTTGATTAAGCTCGCTAAGTAGATGCAAAATTGAACAGGCTTTTATATCGTTCTGATTGCAATAGTCTGACAGAGCTTAAATGCCGATATTTCAAAATTTTTTCCTTTAATTTTGTAGATTCTAAAAAATTAATCATATCGTCTGATTAGCATTGCTATCCAACTAAAGGAGAAAACTGAAAAAATATTTTTTTAATGCAATTTTTTGTTTTTGAACTTAAGAACAGTAATATACATGTATAATACACAGTTGGAATGCTAAAGATTTTAGAAAAAATATTATCTTATACATACTATTGTAAAAGTTAACGGAGAGTGATGAAAAGCCGATAAAACAAACTAATTGTCATAGATAATAATATAATAGATTATTTAATAAAACACATGTTTCTATTAAAACCCAATTTAAATAATTCTTTAACAATTTATTTTCATTTATAAATTTGTTTAAAAATTCTTGAATTGATATAAATAATGGAGGTAAGTGAAAGTCGTGTGTTGCGCGTACCAGATTTTTTACTATCCTTAACAATAAGAAATGGCCAATTAAAAAATTTAGCATTGAAGATTGGTGTCATAAATGGAGCATTAAATCAATCCCATCAAATTTCCTTTACCCTATGTCACAAACCTTTAACTGCCGGCCCCGCTGTATCCATTAGCAACATTCCACTAATCCCTGTTGAACAAGCCCTCCATTTAGACAAGCGCCTTACTTGGAATCCTCATACTAGACTAAAACGACAAGAAACTGCCTGCGGATATTAATTACTACTACACTTACTCGACAAACTATCAAAACTCTCTATTTACTACAACAAAAAAAAACTAATAACTATTATTAGACCTATGGCACTGAGCTATGGGGTTCCATTAAATATTCAACTCCTCCTGCATCCAATCCTTGCAAGATTCTTTTTACAGTATATAAGTGTTTAAACTACAGATTTTATAATGTTGTATCAAAAGAAAATTTATAAAACTAAAGGTTATAAGAACGAAAATCGATTATTGATCATAATCGCAATCAGTTATAAGAACAAAAATAAAATTAGATATTTAATGAGGTATATCTCCCAAACATATAACCTGCCTTTGATCAAGGATGGGTGGCAAGCTTTACGTCTTGATTTGTTTCATCATTTCTTTTATCGTGATTTCAAAATTATAAAATCACCAATATTAAAAAGTGTCCTTTTTAGAGTGGTAATCCTAGTAAGTTACCACTGAATTATTTCGATTTATATCCTTTTAAAAGGAGAATAGAGTCAAAAATGGTGGTTCTCTTCTGCTTTGAATTCGCATCCTAGTTACAAGATATGTCAATTGTTAAGAAGCCTTTCAAAGAAAATGGCATTATTTAAAGCAGTCCTTAAAATATGAAAATCAGGCATATGCTTCGAAATAGTAAAATTAGTCCTTTTCGTGCATAACCCGCCCTCCATCCCTTATATAATAGACATTTGGACTTGCTATTTCAGACCGATTCTTGCATCAGGAAGAGAAGTTCTATATTAAAAAGTGTCCTTTTCAGTGTGGTAATCCTAGTTACTACTGAAATATTTCAATTTGTATCCTTTTAAAAGGAGAATCGAGTCAAAAATGGTGTTTCTCTTCCATTTTGAATCGTATCATAGTTACAAGATATGTCAATTGTTATGAATCCTTTCAATGGAGAATGGCATAAATACTTTTAAAATAGAAAATCGGGGATATTCTTCGAAATAGTAAAATTAGTCCTTTCCTGCGATCTGAAGCTTATTTTAAGCCAATCGCCAATGATTTAGTACTCATCTTTATATTCCAATATCAAGTATTTCCCCATTTATTTCAGCATAATAATTAATTATTGTCACAATTCATCAACTAGTGTCCATATATTTTCCAAAAATAACATAACAAGTTGATGATATATATATCAGAGCTTTTAATATTTAAATTAAAAACAAATCATAAACTAAAAATAAAAGTCAACCAGGGCCATACAGCTTTTGAAAACCAGACCTTGCAGTTAAATAAACAATAAATGTTGAAAACGCAAAGTTTCATAGGGACTTTAAAAGGAAAATTATATTTATTGATGGAAATGATTAAACAGCTGTAAATAAATTTCATTAAAAAAAAAAAAAATAATAAGAAAATAAAAAATAGTAGGTTTATAGAATGGATTCATTACAAAAAGAGGCGCCAACTCAGGAATATGTAATTAATTTTTAAAAGAGTAAAAAAATATTTAAAAAACAAAACAAAAAAACTTCAGGTTTACAGATCAGTTGCAGGTTAACTTTGAAAAATCAATGATTTAGTTTTAGAAAAAAAAAAAATGGCAAATTGAAATATGCTATAAAGCATGAATTCGGAAGGAAATTATACAACAAACATAATCCATTATAAACCTGGAGTGTTTCGTGAAGGAAGGTTTATCAAGGGAATGATGAAGGGATGGGTGAAAAGGAAATAACATGGCGCAGGGTAAGGTTGGCTTGTTCGATATTTGCTCATCGACTAACAGAGTGGTCCCGGTTGAATATCCTTCTCCTTGCCTTCTCATATTCCTCTTCACGTTCTTCGAAGCTCTTGCTCCTTCGAGAGTCTCCTCCGAGCATTCTCTCGCCACACTGAAACACAGGAATTCTACCTAACATTCAATTACGTCAATGCCAACCTTAATAAAAAAAAAAAAAAAAAGGTGGAGAAAAAAAAACACTTAATTAATCAAATAGAAAAGGTCATCCCTAAGGAACAACTTTGCGTTTTCTTATTAAAGTTTTATTTAAAATAAATACTGCATACTTCTCATCTCAATCTTTCAACAATAAAAAAAATGAAATACTTAAAAAAAAAAAAATTGATTTATATTAATAGATATTTTTGAAATCAAATCAAAACCGTTACCTTGTACGATCCAGTTTCGTCAAACGAAGAGGAATCCCTCTTAAGGATTGATCTTCGTGGCTCTTCAGGAAGAAGTAAATCCTCCCTACAACAAAAATATCACAAGATTAGATTACGTCAAACTAAAAATATATTATTGTGAAGTGAGAATGGTTGACTGTGTGTACATAATGGAGAAGTTAGTTCAGAGTGCAGTCTAAAGAACTAGCAATTAAGTACGAACTTAATTTATTGGTGCCGATGTTTTAATGGTTTGATTCACAACAATATTGTGAGGCCCACTCCACCAATCGCCCTGAAGAAGTCCTATAATTTAGGCCAGAGCATCGGCACCAATAAATTAAGTTCATACTTAATTGTGTGTTCTTTTGACTGCACATTGAACTAACTTCTCCCATAAAAATATATTAATTAATGAAATTAACCAAAGAAGTTGTGTTATTAATGAAGTGTTTCCAAGGGAGCCTTCCCAAAAAAACATAGATAAGAAGTCTATGCTTGAATTTCTGTTATATATACAGGATGGTCCAACCAGAACACACGATGTTAATTGTGAGACCCACCTTAATGTAAAGTTTTTTGCCCAACTCAATTTGACATGTCTTTGTTCCAGTGTTTGACAAATTCAACCTAAAAGAGGTACACAATTGAGCAGCGCGTTAAGATTATTGAAGCCTTTTACAAAAATTGATGTTCAAATCAAAATGCATTTCGTGCACTATGATTTTTCGGTCAGCATAATCGACCAAATATGTTCACAATCAGGAGAATCGTACACAAATTTCAGCAAAGAAATGTGACAACATAACCAGTTAGCATGATGTTGGCCATCACGAGATAACGAACTTATTGTGGCCAGAAATTAAGGATATGGATCTGAACGTTATATGGTTCCAACCGGATGATGCAACTTGCCACACAGCCAATGAAACAAAGGCTCTTTTGTATTGACCTGTGTTATCTCATGTCATGGCAATGTTAATTGGCCCTCACAATCATGTGATTTGACTTCTTTTTTAGGGAATATTTAAAAGAAAAAGGGTAACACACGAAAAGGACTAACTTTACTATTTCAAAGGATATACCCGATTTTCCTATTTTAAGGACTGTTTTAATTTTTTTATTTTAAGTTAAAGCCGCCATTCTGGTTGAAAGGATTCTTAACAATTGACATTTATTGTAACAAGGATACGATTCTTAATGGAAGAGAACCACCATTTTTGACTCGATTCTCCTTATAAAAGGATAAGAATTGAAATAGGTCACTTGGTAACTATGTTTACCACTTTCATATGGTATCCTATAAGTTATATTCTTTCATTCAGTACCCAATATTTTAGAAACTATATCATGAACCAAATTGTAACTAAGTTGTTAAAATAAATGCTAAGTTTTTATAAATCTATGAACTAACATTGTTATTAATTATTTCAACTTTTAAATCATATCATAAAAAATATTATTCCAGAAATATAAGCAGTATAGCAGAAATATAGCGGTGTAAGCAGAAAACGTGATTTTGGATTCCCTGAGGATTATCCACCATCACCTATATGGCAATTAAATGGTGAATGTGATTATATTTCGATTATGTAATGTGCGCATCAAAGGTCTAAATTTACAATAAGTGGTAGAGACAAATAAAATAAAATAATGCAAATAGCTAAAAGAGAGGAAAAAAAAGAAGGTGTAAATATCATAAATTTGTATTAGAATAGGAAGAAAAAAAAAATTCAAAAATGTATGAGAAATATGTCCAAGGGATTGATAAAGTATGATGTGTTATGTAAGCAACCCGATGTATTTGGGCAGCATTGCCAAATAAGTAAAGCATTTCTCTATATAATATACCACAGTAGTATATAGACATATAATATACCATTGGAAAGCTCAAGATTATAGGAAAGTTAATATGAAATACAACCAATCGTACAAGTTAATAAAAAGTTGTAAGCCTATAAACTTATGAACATATGTTATAGATGAAGAGGGAGGTTATAATAGTTCAATGTTGCCACCGTCATAGAGTATCCAATAAGTTATATCCTTTCATTCAGTATGCAATATTTTAGAAATCATATAATGTACCAAATTGTAACTAAGTTGTTGAAAAGCACTCAAGTTTTCTATATAAAATAAAATTTTCGGTTTAAAAATCTATGCTTCACTTTAAAATAACAAATAAATAAACTGAAGTCATTTTGATTTATGTTTTTCATTTCTATCAATCAATGATTAAATATAATAATGAATAGAAATTATAAAATAAACATATATCCTTGCATAATTGCACTTTTCCTTACAATAAAACTATCAAAGCAATAAACTCTAAATCGGTTATACAGAGCCTTTATAAACATAAATAACAACTCATTCAAATTGCACCCGTGCGAAGCAGGAATGGGTCAACTGGTTTTATTATAACTTCTATTTAAGTAACACAAACGTTAAAGTGTCCTGAATTACATTACAAGGCAATGAAACATGATATGATTAGAAATATAGAGTTAGATACTTTCATATACATCAATGAATGAACATACCTAACGAAATCCCTGAACCTGGTCTCAGGTATGCGAGTGGATTTGGTTGTATTGACAATGACGGCAACGCCTGACGTATCTACATTGTGCTCCATGCTGAAATAGGCTGCTACCCTGTGCACCAGCATCCTCTGGTAGGAGGACATCTGGGCAAACTTATGCATCGTCCTTCTGCAAAAAGTTATTCAACATTGAGGAGATAAAATATTTTAAAAAATATAATATGCCATAAAATAAAAAAAGAAAGTATATTGTTGTGATATAGAAAAAATTTAAAAAAATTAATAGATCAAGGAGGCGCAAAGTTAATAGCCAATAGAAGAAGAGGATCAAAATGTTGTGGTATAAAATGGATGCAAAAATAAATAGATCTAGGAGACGCAGTTAGAGCGGAGGTAACTGTACGTTTTTCCAGGGAATAGAGTCTTTTGCCAGAAGCAGTGAACATGTGTGTGGAGCTCTGACCTCGTGGAAGAATAGTGCAATTGTTTCAAAGAAAAAAGAGGAACAGCATTAATGAAGAAAGGAATGCAGAATTCAGAGAGCAGCACAGCCATTAGAAGATAATAAAATTTTTTAGTTTATTTTTTATAATAGTATTAATTTTTTTTTTTTATAGTACTGTAATATATTAAAATAATTTATAATTAAATATTATTTATTTATTATTTAATGGCATTACAACCCAATGTGGATCTTAGCCTCCTCAAGGAACCTTCGCCAGGTGGCTCTATCAAATGCAGTCGCCCTCCAGTCACAGACGTTCAAGATATTCCTCGCATCTTGCGCCACAGCATCCGACCATCGCAGTCTCGGTCGTCCTCTTCCTCTGCTGTGGTCCAACTTTCCCTCGAGCAATCTCTTAACAGGATCATTGCCACACATTCTCGCCACATGCCCGGCCCATCGGAGTCTGTACATCTTCATCCAGGAAACTATATCAGGCTCCCCAAACATTTCGTACACTTTTTGTTAGTGTCTTTTCCATTGGCCGTTCACATAAATTCCTCTGAAAATCCTCCGTAATAGCATTCTTTCAATGACTGCTATGTCTTTTTCTTTGGTCTTTGATACGGTCCATGTTTCGGAGGCATACGTCAATACTGGCCTAATGAGGGTCTTACACAGCATTATTTTAGTTTGCCTAGATAAAAATGAGCTCCCCAAATGTCTCTGCAACCCAAAATAGCATCGATTGACATAGAATTTTCTTTTCTTTATTTCGAGGGACACATCATTAGAAGCGCATACGATACTTCCTAAATAAGTGAAACTATTTACTTTCTGAAATTTATAAGGACCCCATTTCTACAAACTCCTGGATTCCATTGTTTGTGGACTCACCAGTCCTCATATATTTAGTTTTCTCTTCGTTGATGCACAGTCCCATTTCATCTGCCGCCTCCATCAATGATAAAAATGATATAATTAAATAACCATAGCCATATTCGATATGCTACTAAGTTAATATGTTATCAAGTTTTAAGTAAACTTAACAACTATTTGTTTACTTTTACTGTAAAACCTTTTTTATTAGTGTACTAAAAACCATAGTTGTTTTTCTTAACTCATGAACTTCTATTCTTATGTTTCACAATTTAATTTCCTCTAAATCAGTAGCATCTCAAATAATGAATGTAGTATTATTATAATTTTAAATAATAAACAATAATAACAATTTAAAGAATAACCAAACTGGAAAGACTGAATTTCGCCACTAGAAACAATGTTTGGAACATTGGAAAAACATCTACACAAAAAACTCTCCTCTAATGCAAAAATAAGGCACTACAGTACAGTGGTGAGACCAGTGATACTGTATGGTATGGAAACAGTCAGTCTTAAAAGCCTGGAGAAAGTCCTGATGTCAGAGAGGAAAATTCTGAGGAGGATTCAAGGGCCAAAAAAAAGCAAGGGGGATATAGATGATGATCCAATAGGGAAATATACACGAATCTTGAGTATCTTGAAACAGTAGTTAGGACAAGGAAGGAGATTGAAGCTCTACAGTCACACTACTAGCAACTAAAAGAAGTTGGGGTTCTTGTGGGAGGAAGGAAGAGACAAGGGAGAAAATGGACTAAGGAGGAGCGAGAGTCCAGGAGGATGAAAGAGTATTGGAGTGGACGGAAGGCGGGAGGTGTGAGGAGGAATTAGTAAAGGTATTGGCGTGGTCCTTGCAGGCCGATTCATGCAAAAACAATTGATTGTTCCTTTCAGTATACATCTTTTAGTGTTCTTTCTTACATATATTGTTATGAACTAATAATGATCGACAATGTGGGTCGAAACGTAAGAAAAAAAAAAAATAGTTAAATACTATTTCATTATTGTTGTTTTTTTTTAGTCTTAAACAGCAACCCAGACTATTTTTCTTCTAAAGACATATGTAATAAATTATATATAAGAGAAAAGTTGATTGAGGGTGCTGTCGTCAAGAAGAAATAGCACACTAAGAAGGCAAACTTATCATATTTGTGTGTCGACGTTGCAACCTATACTGTAGGCCCTTAATCAGGACTAAGAAAAAAAATCAAGAGAACAATCAATACAATTAAAACACAAAAATAATGGTAAGTTAATAGTAATAAGATGACAGTAATAAAATATGGAGAAAAACAATAATATAAGATGTTTATGCTTGATGTGGCTCAGTAATGGTGCGTTTATATATAATTTTTTTTTTTTTACTTCTATATTAAAGTCTTAAGTTTTGATTTCATACTGATCGCATATTGTTTATCATAATATCATTATTTGTAGCAATAATATTTATGTATACTGGAATATTTTCTGTTTTACTTTAAATTTTATCATTGTCACTACATTCAATAATTTTTCATTATCATATGTATCACTTTTTTTCTCTGATGTTTGTAGCCCTGATGATGGCTCACAAGTTTGAGCCGAAACGTCGACAAAATTAAAATATTGAAAAAAGACTGATTCCCGATTATTTCTACCTATTATAATTTCTACAGTCGACTATACATCCTTAATGTAATATAAGATGATATTTTTATACCAAAATATAATATGTTTTCCTTCTGAGAGTGTTATATTTTTTTTATGAACCCACTTCCAACTCCATCATATATTCTCTCCAGTTCTCTAACATTACTCCACAAATATTAATATATAGTTTGGCATACATACTTGGGGTCATTTGCGAGATTGACAAGCTCATTTTCTATCTTGAGAAGAAGCATGCGGTCTTTATGATTGCGATTAAGGGTCTCCACAATGAACTGATGTAGATCCACCTGATTGCCACCATCGTACTGTTGCTCCCTGCTGTTACCTGAAATAAATAACAAAAGTTGTAACAATGAAGAGAGGTGACAGGAAACTGGGGAACTATGGGAAGAATTAACCAATGCCACCAAAATAAACACATTAATAACAAGTAATTATTTATTACCTCTATTATATTGTTACCTTTAAACTGGGCCCTTCTCCTAAATATCATGTAATTAAATACCAATTGATTTTATTTAAAATCTTCTTGCAGTGAATAGAATGGCAATGAAAAATTCTTTTGTTAAAAATAACCCAGATGATTTGGGTTTTTCACCTTAACTTTCACTTCATTTTTTTTTTATAAAACTGGAACTTAACCGAGGTAATAATTTTTTATTAATTATATATCACATAAGGTTTAGATATTAAATTTAAAATATACAGGTGAAATACCTTAAATTTGTCTGGCATAAATAAATATTTCAAGTCCATTCTCAATGACAGTTAGATAAGCAAAATAACATGTGTCTATTGCCATGGTAAAACAATGATGATTACTTGATTGATTAATTATAAACTAATCAACAAATATATTTATAAGGCTTTTTATTGTTTTTTTTTTATAATAGTATCTTCCTTTACAGCAAATCTTAAAAACTTTAATATTTTAAATTTTAAATTGAACAATAACAGAACTAAATAAAGTTAACATATTTAAAAAAATAAAATAAGCATGAATCAGATATTAAGCATCTTGTATATTCCACTCAATCTTAGTATAACTAGTTCCTTCCTAGTAACAATGCCCGATATGAACAGCTGGAACTACACACAGTAGCAGTAGGGTTATTAAAATACTTAAGAATAAATTCATATAGTAGCAACTAATTTCTTTTTAACATTCTACATTAAAATATTGTTGCCAGGATAATGATTTATGATTTTGATAAAAATGCCAATTTGTTGTTTGATATTATAAGTTCAATGACAAGGCTAGGTTATAAAATTTAGCCCTTATATACCAACAAAATGTAAAATAAAGCCAATCTTCTTTCTATATAGTGGTGGCTTCTAGAAGTATTACTAACAGAAAAGGTTGTACCTCTGATTCAAAATGTATTACTATGGACAATTATGGATGTTATTAATATAATAATTACAGTATTAAGCATTGATAATTATGAAATCAGTGAATAAATACTTAATGAAAGACAATTTGAATTTTTAATGTTTTATTTGGAATATTTGTTATTTACTTCAAGAAATGTTAATTATGTCTATATTTGAATCTATTTTTTTAAAATGACTTATTTAATGGGTCTTTTTCATTTTAGGCATTTTGGGCAACCTGTTACTAAGTTATGATAATGGATATTTAAATAATAACAAAGGCTACATAATTATTTAAAAACAAATGATTTATTTACTATCTAACTTATTAACAAGAAATATTGGGGAAAAAAAGTTTATTGTTCTGGAGGCCAACAGGCTTTCATTGCCTCAAAAATTTCTATCAATAAATCCTTGCCTTCGTTACGACACCTCCATACATACACAAGTATATATGACTGTATATCCCAAGATGTCGTGTAACCATTAGCCCATGAATAAATAAATAGTATAGCTTAATCGGCTGAAACCATGCAGTTTTCAAACCATATACCTTTATATATACTTCTGGATTGGTTACATCCCTGTCTTCGGCATCTCCAAATCGGAACGTGTTTCTTACAGTAAATTATTTTCATGTAGTGTCTTTTTCTGCATTTCATTTTTCCATGTAGAACACCGATTCTTTGTAAACATTTTATAGCTATTTCATTTTACTTCAAAACCGAACATAATTCTAACAGGTTCATTTTTAAAATAGAGAGCACAGATTAAATCTATACACCAATTCACACTGTGATAATAACCTTTAGAGAATTACAAATATGAAATCATATGATTTTATCTGATATAGATAAATCACTGTTTAAATTCATAAAATAACCGTTATCATAACTTAGTAACAGGTTGCCTAAAATGAAAAATACCCTATTAAATTAGTAGATCTAGAACATAATGAATATTGAATTATGTTGCATGAAGCAATAAAAATTAATTGGCTATAGTTTAATTTATTTATTTTTTAATTTAATTTAATTTTGTGTGATACAATTAATAAATGAACCATGGTAACATGAAAATGTAGTCTAGAATTGACCCAGCTATGCCTGTCAGTGACTCCTTGAGTAGTCATGTAATGCCAACAAAATATGGACTGTTCATTTCCCCTAATGTTATTACTAAAAGAACCATCATATTAATTAATATATTATTAAATACAAGGAACCAGTAATACTATGAAAAGTATTTACTGGTAAATTTCTTATTAAAATACTAGGATAAGATCGTTGTTAACATCCATAATAATACAATCAGTACTCTGATACAAGTGATACCTGCGAGACGAAAAAACCCAAAATTTTTGCAAGATTAGTCAAAGGTTTTGAATATCAAATATACAATGGCCAAGGAAAACTTAGTTGGAAAAAAAAAAAAAAAAAAAGAGCAGGATGTTGGAATTTCGAAAAATGTTGAAATATTTGTGACTAAGCAAAATTAATTAACTTAGGATGATATTTTATTTCAGTCAAATATGATCATAAATGTGTTGTAAAATTTTTATATTTTTATATACTAATAAAATAGTAAACTTATTTTGAATTACAATCAACAGAAGAAAACACTGCATTAAATTAATTAAACTAAAAATAAACATACCGCGGGAAAGCGGAGGTTGCCAGTCTTTATGTCTCCGTGATTCTGGTTTTGTCGTAGGTTCTTGGGTCGGTTCGGGAGGGGGTGATGTTTCTTCCCTCACTGCGTGACTTCTCACTAATAGTTTCACTTTATTCTGTGACTAAAATAAGAAATAAAATAAAAAAATGATGACACCAATATTATATAATTTAAATTATAAATAACTTTAGTACAAACATTTCACAACATAGGAAAATGTGACCTTTTACAGGCCACACGTAATGAACTAAATGTAGACTCCAAGCAATAAGGTTACTCTAAGTGGAATAGAGTCTCAAAACAATCTTTTACAATTTCATGTGGTTCTCTGACTTTCTCATGTTTTTCAGAGCATTAGAGCAATACAATGACCAACGCCCAAGCTCAAATCTCTAAGATCCGAAAGCACACTCCTCACAACCTTTGCATCTGCCAAGGTCTTACCAGTCAATTCAGTGCAAAATAACTTTTTAGGAATTCGTTCTTCACTAAGCCTTTGCATGCTCATTGAGCCGCGCTACAAGCTCTGTAATTCTTCATTTTGTAGCCTTCTAAATTCCCCTTCGGATCAAAATTTATACATAGAAACTTCTCTAAAATCTTGAGGCGTTTTTATCCTTTAAACTAAACGACCACGTTTCATTCAATCACGAAAATCAAAAATATCGAGCAGCAAAATTAATGAAAAATGGACTATTTCGAATGGATTGACCCATATATACCGACACACCATGAAATATTCTTGAACGAAGCTGCATGTTACAGCTAGTACTTCAATAAATAAAATATACCTTTACCCAATCATAAACTCCCAATACCCTCCATACATTCACAGTTCCTTCAATTCAAATCCTCAGTCCACTCACTTGAAACTAGATCCCGCCATTCTAACCTTAACATTCCTACCCAAACAGAACTAAATCTTTTGATGATTCCTATAAATATCCGCTATGCAGTCCTCTGGAAATTCCCTACCAACTCATATTGCCATGCTTCTTCCCTTCTCTCATTTAAATTCCATCTTTTCCAACAACTTCTTGCATCCAAAAAGACAAACAAAATTTTAAAATTGTAATTCAACTTACTTACTTTTAACATCAAGACGATTATTTATTTTACCAAAATCCTAGCATTATGGAATAATTCCTTTATTTGAAAATTGTTCAGGTCTTTAATTCTTCAGGTGTGCTATAAAATATTATAGGAGATTTTTTTCCCTCAGTTTCTTTCCTTTTTCATTTGTTTATATTCCACATATTTAACATATTTATAAAATATTATTTATTTATTTATTTTTTATTTTTTTTTTTTTATTTTATTTTTTTTTTTTTTTTTTTTTTTTTTTTTTTTTACACATTTGTGAAAAAAATTAATTTCATTGGTCTCTCGGCCAGAGATGTATATTAAAGTATATATTTACGGTACAAATTGTTATTCTTAAGGGCATAGTTCCAGAATGAAGTTATTATTATTAAAAAATATCGACTGACCCTGGAACGATGAAGAGTTCCATTTTGTGCAGGAGGTTGTGCCTGTTGGTGAGGGGCTTCTTCCGAAGACATCTGTCCTTGTAATTGACCTTTATTACTATTGGATTGTTCCGTCGGGCTCTTTGTGTTCTCATAATTATTAAGTTCGGTATCCTCATCTATTCCCTCCTAAAATCAGAATAAAAATTAGTTAAAAATTAATTATCTAGTCGACAAAGTATTTTATAATTTTAATAGCAAATCATAGTTATGTATAAATAAAAGTAATGCTGGGTTAATTTTTTATGAATTACTAGCTGACCTAGCAAACATTTTTCTGCCATATAAATTATTTCCAGTGATTATTTTGGTTATTTAAAAAAAAAAATCTGGTGCACGCAACACACGACTTTCACTTACCTTTATTGTTTAATTTAAGAATTATTAAATAAACATAGATAAGAAAAAAGATCAAAGAATTAATTACATAAAATTTCGATAGAAACATGTGTTTTATTAAATAATCTATTATATTATTATCTATTACAATCAGTTAGTTTTATTGGCTTTTCACCACTCTCTATTAACTTTTCTAATTTTGTGTATAACATAATAATTTTTATAAAATCTTTAGCTTTCCAATGATATATTATACGTTTATATTACTGCTTTTATTTAAAAAATACCAAAATTGCACAAAAAAATATGTTAGCACTTTTCTCCTTTAGTTGGATATCGTATTCGTTCAAATTAGATATTTATATGTTTCTTATCAGAACTAAATAGATGATATAGTTACATTTATAGATTCTAAAAAATTAAAGGTTCTCTGGAGAAAGAAAATTTAAAATATCGGCATTTAAGCCCTGTGTAGACTATTTCATCATAATGAAACCTACATTATATTAAAGCCCATTAAATTTTACATCGATATTGGGAGTTTAATCAAAATCGTTAGAAATGTTTTTGAGAAAACCATAAAAAAGTGTTAAATGTAAGGTATAAAGTGGCTATTCTGGTTAGCTGATTTTGATAAAAAAAAGTTGCTGTGACATTTTGGGCATACAGTTGTCCTAAATATGAAATTTCAGTATTGAACGACTTTTCGTTTTCATGCTAGACTAACCCCACACACACACACGCGAGGGGACACACTCAGACCTTTTTGCAAGGCTTGGTCATTTAGACTCTGGGGACCCTAAAACGTGTATTTTTGGTAGAAACTGAAATTCGAAAATTTTGACAATCGCAATACTTTTCCTTACTGTATATTTGATAAATATGTAAGTGTGAGTAAAGTGATGAATGTATTGTAAATTGTGTGGAGATGGGAAATAAAAGAGCAATGGAGCACTGTAGACGAAGTACACCTTTTACGATTTTTCAAAAATCGTAAAAAAATTTGATAAAGATTGTATCCATGTAATGTTTAATGGGCTTTAATATCATGTAGGTTTCATTATGAGATGTTAAAGCAATAATGTCATCAAAATTGGTGAACAAAAGAACCACTTTACAGCATGGATTCGCACTTTTTAGGACTTTCCCAAAAACGGCTCTAACGATTTTGATTAAACTCCACTATATCAATGTAGAATTTAATGGCTTTAATAACAAGGAGGCCCATTTCAGAGTGGAACAGTCTGAAAGGGCTTAAATGCCAATATATTAATTACAGTATCTTTATAATTTTATTAATTCAGTAAAATCTCAGTTAAATGTTGTTAGCTTTGAAAAAAAAAAAAATAGGTAAATACACGATGTGAAAGCATTTGATAACTAACAGAAGAGAAAAACTACAGAAATATTGTTTCAGTCACAATTTGTTTTTCCGAACATAAAATGGTAATATACAGTTGAAAAGCTTAAGATTTTTGAAAAAATGTTATATTATATCCAAAGTTGTATAAGATAATGGATAGTGATGAAAAGCGGATAAAACAAAATAATTATTACATATAATAATTTCTATTGTTAGATTAATTAATTTAAAACATATAATTACATCCGTTGAAACTCAATCTATTTTTTTTTTTCTTTTTTCATCTCGAAGTTAATTGAAAATTTCTCTTAATTGATTTTAACAATCATAGGTAAACTGAAAATTCTGTGTTGTGCACTGCAAAAGATTTTTGAAATACAAATGACAGTTAAATTATTTGAATATTGTTCATTCAAAAATACTAATAAAAACTTTTTCTTTTTTTTTTTGTTAGCAACAACACCTGAATCACCTAGTGATATGAAATACTTTTTAGCACCAATTCTCATACCTATAAATTATACATTAAAAAATTCATAAAAATTGGTTAAGCCATTTCCAAGGAGTTCGACCACAAACACCGTTGACACGAGATTTTAATATATCAGATATTGTTAAATATATGCACATGAGAATTTATTAAACAGTAAGCTACATCGATGCAACTTAGTTCCATTATATGTAACAGCCCAATAACAAAACTGACAATAGCATTAATTCCAAAACGAGATTTGGCAAAATCCTTTCGATTTTTCAGGATAAAGTAAAACTGGTGTGTAAGTACATGTATCCATCATTATTCAGCACAATCAGTGCAGATCTTTCCACGAACTGTAGAATGCCACGTTCATAGAACTCATAATAAAAAAAAAATTGCTTTAAGTACTTCTTGATGTCATGTTTGTTTTGGAATTGCTTTTAATTCATAGAGTTCTAAAACGAGATCAGAAAAGTGCTAATGTTCAGCTTGAATTTCAAGCCTTCTTCAGGGCTCTAAAACAAAAGATAACAACCAGCTGTAGAACACAATATATGAAAATGATATGTAAAAGAAATTATACTGATAATTAAAATGAAATTGTACTGATAGTTAAAAACAAAATAGAACAGTACTTATGATAATTAACAAATATTATAATAATTAAAAACAAAAGAGCAAAATATTCACAGTGATGCTATTGAAGAACAACTATACAGATCAAGCAACAGAAACAGAGTAAATTAAATATTTCAGTGTTACAACATAAAGAATAAGTTTCTAATCATTATAATATTTGTTAATTATCATAACTAATGTCCTATTTTGTTTTTAACTATCAGTACAATTTCTTTTACTTTTCTTCTTTATATATTGTATTCTATTGGGTTGTTTCACATGAAATGTCCGTTTTTATAGTTTCTGAAATACATAAAGGATTTTGTAGGTCTCTGTTGTTTTCTTCCGAATGTTTACATACTTAAAGTAAACAGTTACTAATCCTCTACCTTTGTATTATAAACATTAGCTTCCCAATCAATTACCCACTTTTTAGTATACCTCTAAATATGAACATGGAAACACCGATTTTATAGTAATATTTTTGTACCAGTTTAAACTCGGCCATTCAGCAGCTGAGCTGCTAGAAATATTTGCAAGGCGTTTCGGGGAAGGGAGTGTTAATGAACGGACCATTCGCTGTTGGTTTGCTAAGTTTTCAGCTGGGGATACCGACTTGGAAACTTGCCCCGAGGAAGACCTCCGTCCGTAATAGACAACGATGTCCTCAAACATACAGTAGAAGGAAACCCCTACCAAACAGTTAAAGGACTCTCAGCAAACTAAATGCAAGTTCATCTACGTTTCCAGACATTTAAAGTTTATTGGGAAAGTAAAAAAGCTCGATACATGGGTACCTCATGATCTCACTGAGCGGCAGCAATTGAAACGCCTTGAGACCTGCGTTACTTTGCTTGCGAGGCAAAAAACCGAGCCTTTCCTTTAAAGAATAATTACCTGCGATGAAAAATGGATCGCATATGACAATCAGCGTCGGTCAGGGCAGTGGTTGAACATCGACGAAACCCCGGGGCAAATGACAAAACCGAATTTGCATCCCAAAATATTGATGGTTACAGTATGGTGGTCCATGGCTGGGATAATTCATTATTCCTTTTTATCTAGAGGTGAAACCATTACCTCTAAACATACTGCAATGAAATTGACCAAATGCACACAAAATTATTAAAAAAACAACCTGGATTGGTAAATTTGGAAGGGTCCTATACTCTTACACGACAACGCTAGACCCCATGTTTCAAAACATACCGTGCAAAAATTGAAAGAACTGGGCTACGAAGTTCTTCCGCACTCACCATATTCTCTCAACTTGTCTCCAACCGATTACCACCTGTTCAGAATTTAGACAACTTCGTCAAAGGAAAACTTTTTGAAAATGATTATCAAGTGAAAAGTGCGTTTTCAGATTTTGTTTCACTTCAAAGCTCAGAGTTTTTCAGTTCGGGGATAAAAAAGTTGGTGTCACGTTAGGAAAAATGTGTAGAAAAAGAAGGTAAATACTTCGAATAAAATTATCTTGTTTTCATATCGTATTTTTAATAAAAATCCTTTACCTTGAAAACGGACATTTCATGTGACACAACCCAATACAACTGGTTTTTATATTTTGTTTTATAGCCCCCCTAAAGAAGGCCTGAAATTATGTTGGCAAAAAATAAATTAAGTTTTCTACTTAAGCTTAATTAAGGGTCATGGTAACTTGTTCAGAAGAATTGATGAAGATTCGGTGCTAGCCATGCATTCTGATCTTCAGGTAAAGAAATATACACTTTACTGTGTAGGGATTAATAGGACTGGCTCGTACAGACCGAGTAATGGAGTCAATTGCTATACAGACAGATCCCTGACAGAGCTAGCCTCAGCGGCTGGAAGGAATATCCATTTCTCTAGGTAAACATACTTGAGTCTTTCAGGCTGAGGTAATGGCGATAAATATCTGTGCTCAAAACCTAATTACAGAAGGTATGAGAGACAGACTTATAACTATCCATACTGATAGTCAAGCTGCTATCAGAGCCTTGGGTAGCATATGACTCAGGCCAAATTAGTAGAGGAATATACAAGAAATCTCAATACGCTTTCCCAGCTGAATAAGGTCTGAGTCCATTGGGTGCCTGGTCACTCAGACAATTTAGGCAATGAGAGAGCTGATAGCCTCAGAGGGAGAGGTTCTGCTCAGTTACCATCTACACTTGAACCTGTGTATGGAATAAGCCTCAGCTATGCTAAATGTTTGATCAAGGCAGCTGCTGGCAATAGATCCAGGGAATACTGGAGAGATACTGGAAAGCAGCATCACTCTAAGATGTTTTTGAAGGGACCATGAAAAAAGAGAAGACACAATATGGGGTTGGTGGCCTCAACGACTTGCAGTTTCATTCAACCAGAAGGAAGATGAAACTGCATATCATGTGATATGCAGTTGTCCGGAGATTGCCAGGTAATATAGATCCTGAGTTTTGTGACCTGATTAACCCCTACAGTTTGGTCAGATTCAATGAGGCAATACGCCTGTATCAACAGGAGGATGGACAGATAAGACGGAGGAAAAAAATAATAAAAAGGTGTTTTGTTGACTGGAATCAACTTCTCCCCTTTATATACATACAGTCAACAACCATTCTCATATCATTACAGATTATTTTCATTCATTCATTGATCCTAATTTATTAATTATGTGTGTGTTGAATCAATTATTACTCCTGATGACAATTGCTCGTAGAAATCTAGTGAGGAAACGGATTCATTCGGAATTCATGGAGCATAACTGATGTCAAAATTTTTAGTATTGTGGAACAATAACTAGCAGAAAAAATCGTGATGTCAAGGGATTTATAGATTAATTAGAGTTTAGATTTAGACATAGACAAGAAGTGATAGGATAAGATTATTGTATTTTTTAAGATTAGTTTTAAAATAAATATATTAAATGTTATTTTTGATATGTTTCATATCGAAGCAATGTAAATAATTATAATTATAATTAACAAGCAATATTTTCATGGCATTAGATTACCCTACAAACAAATTATAGATATGTATTGATTAAAAATGATATTAATAATAAATTAACTGAATTACCTGCTTTGACAAGGTACGTTGAGTTCGAACAGTCCTCTCCATGCCTTTTACTCCACTTTGTACGATTATGCTTGGAACTAGAGACAAAAAAAAAAAAAAGACAAAAAAATTAGTTTCTTCATTATTTTAATCTTAAAAAAAAAATAATATTTTTATATTTATAACTGTAAATCATAATTAAATTGTCAAAATGAATGTGCGGTTTTATATAAGTCATCGATAAAGACAAGCATTAGAAACAGGAGTGAAGGAGGAACATAAATCAGAAAAAATTATAGCTAATTTTCTAATTCACGGTGATGTTATTCACGAACAACTTTACTGATCAAGCAACACAAGCAGTAAATTAAATATTTTAATGTTACAACATGAAGACTCTCAAATGGGATGCAGAGAAATAACAACTTAAACCATAATATAATCTGCTGCATACATTTTAAAAGGCTTTTCTGTCATCTGCCTATTATTTTATATTTAGTATATTTATTTAATTATTTATTATCATCTGCACTATTGTAAAATTAAAATCAAAACATAGTTTTAATGACCCTACTTCTTGAAAGATAACATAGCTAACACGTCAGTTAAGAGCAATGTTTCCTAACAAAACAATTAATACAAACAGTTATTCTTAGAACTTAACACTCTACATTCCTGTTTAGCTAGTCATGTCCGACCATTGCTCCGGGCATAAATTTATTTGATCAAAGTGAAAGAAAACAGATGAATAAGTTAGTTGTATTTATTTCTGAGTTCTATTTTGTAGCAAGTGAGTCAAATATCACAACTGTTTATTTATATAATGTCACTTTATGCTACTATGGCTAATCAGATGATGCTACAGTGGGAGTCCAAAATTTTGCCTATCCAGGTTTTATTAGGATAGAGATCTTTAACGAGTACCTGACATCGCACAGGCTCAGGACCCCCTTTTAACATCCCCTCCAAAGGACGGCATAACTAAGGATTTTTTACTCCCATTAAAAAATCCTAGGACCACCTGCGGGTTTGAACCCATGACCTTTGGCATAGGAGGCTGTTATGCTAACCACCCAGTTACAAGTGATCCCGATTCTAGTTTTATTCCATAGCTCCTGATATACATCACTTCTCCTGCTATATAACTTTACCGCAAAGCTTTCATTTATACTTGACTCTCTAACAGAAGAAACATAAACACACAGTCTTGGCATAGAAATTGCATTACTCGATAAAAAAAAAAAATTGTTAAAATAATTAAACATAACCGCATGTTTTTAAAAAATACTGATTACACAAAAAAATAATATTTATATTGTAAACTAAAGACAAGCACATAAAAAAGAATTAAAAAAATAAAGAAGTTCAAGTTCTCTAGTCAAATCATAATATTAGTTTTCAAAACTATGACCACTGTTGATTTGTGTCACCGCTGTTTTCCATTAATATTGTTCCGCTTCATGTAATCTCACAAAGTAAGTTGTTTCTGATAATGAAATGTTTAAAATTCGACAAAATGAAAAAATGTATTCTGGTAGTAATTAAAAACAAACCCAAGAACTAAGAAACGTTATTTTTTTTATTTCTTTACTTCATTAAGCGTATGATATGAATAAGTAGTCAAAAACAAAAATATTCAAATGGATCAAATTCATTACCACAAAAAATTAAAGCATAGATGATGCAATTTCTATGATCACGCTGTAAAACAACAGAACAAATAAAGAATGTCTCATAGTAAATATTATGAAAATAACTATTTCGTGCAACTTTTAGAGAATAATAGAATGAACATTATATAATAATTTAAAGCCTGAAAAGTTACATCAACATCTCAGCAATCGCATAAAGAGAATCAATCGATTTGACATAATCTCAAAGAATTAAAAAACCAACTCTCAGCATGCCCTCTACCTTTCATCACGTACAAAACCCAAAAACAGCAGGTCTTAATCAATTCAGAATTATCAAAATAATAGCAATGCAAATCTAAATGCACACAATTTCTTAAAAAAATAAAATAAATACCATTCATAAAAACATAATCCCAAGTGCACTTAATACTAATAGGTAACAACATCAAAATTGCCAAGGATGACGAGGTGCAAAGTGTGAGTTAATAACATCTAAGAGAACAGAACAAAAAAGGGTTAAAATTTAATAACTTCAAAATCGCTACTCACTCTCCAGTTTAGCCATATTGGGTCGTGGGGATCATGTGGTTAGATCTGCTAAGTGTCAGGCACCTGGAATCTAACCACACAGTATCCTTCCAATTTATAAAGAATTACAAATCAAAATGTAAGGCACACACAAAATTTAAAAACATATATATACATAAATTCTACTAATACACATCTCATACCAACTTTCAGAAACAAACTCTAAAAAACCCATAAGGCAAGTTAATTCACGAATGCTTGAAATCTGAGTCTGATTTTTTTCTTAATTTTATTCATACACATAATAATTATTATTTATTTTATTGTTACTTTCACTTACCTATATATGAAATATATAGTAAGGGAAAGTATTGCAATCGTGAAAATTTTTTAATTGAGTTTTCATCTGAAATACACGTTTTAGGGTCCCTCGAGTCCAAATGACCAAGTCCCTAACGAAAAAGGGCTCTAATGATTTTGATTAAACTCACTATATGGATGTAAAATTTAATGGGCTTTAATATGATGTAGGTTTCATTTGATTGAAATAGTCGGACAGGGCTTAAATACTGATATTTTAAATTTTCTACCTCTAAAGTATCTTAAATTTTGTAGATTTAAAAAAAAATAGGCACATAATCTTGTTACCATTGATAAATAAAGGCTAAATATGCAAGTTGAGATAATTTGATAAAGAACTAAAGGAAAAAAGTACAATTTTTTTTTTTTTTTAAATGCAATTTTATGTATTTGAATACAAGAATAGTAATATAGATGTATAATATACCGTTGGATAGCTAAAGATTTTAGAAAAACTATTACCTAATATGCGGAATTGTAAAGGTTAATGGAGAGTGATGAAAAGCCGATAAAACTAACTGATTGTTGTAGATAAAATATAATATATTATTTTAAAAAAACACA
Source organism: Piezodorus guildinii (assembly GCA_023052935.1). Classification (NCBI taxonomy): domain Eukaryota; kingdom Metazoa; phylum Arthropoda; class Insecta; order Hemiptera; family Pentatomidae; genus Piezodorus; species Piezodorus guildinii. Next base: position 136,983,605 of record CM041296.1, on the reverse strand, counting down.
TGTTTCTATTGAAATTCAATTTAATTAATTCTTTTACAATTTATTTTTATCTCTAAATGTATTTAAAAATTCTTAAATTGATTTTAACAACGAAAGTTGTGGTGTGACCAATAGATTTTTAATTGCTTTTGGGTTTTACTTATGACCTTGTTTTTTCAATTCACTTTTATGCTTATTTAGAAAGGAATGTTTAAAACATTATCGACAATGCTGTAATATTTTTTATATTAAATTTTTTTTTATTAATTAATAACGAAAAATCACAAATGTTAGAGTAAACAGTAAGAACAGAAAAATATTTTTTAGAAAAATACATAAAATATTTTAAAACGAAAGCTAAGGAAAATATTTGAAACATAAATATTCAACAAACTTAAAATAACATAAGGAAAGAGTAGGATTTAATAATCAAGGTGTAATTTTTAGACCTTTCCTTCTACACAAGGTATTCAGAACAAAATATGATATTAATTTGATTTGAGAAGGTTATGGGGGAGTAGTTGGTTCCAGTGCAGTCAAATAAACACTAATTAAGTTAAAACTTAATTTATTTGTGCCTTCATTTCGGCTATATTTCAGGTCTTCTTCAGGGCTATAAAACAAAAGATAGCAAACCAGTAGTAGAATAAGACGATAAGTAAAAGAAATTATATGATAATTATAAAGAAATAAAACAGTAGTAATGATAATTAACAAATACTATAATATTTATAAAAAAAAAAGGGCAAAAGAAAAATTTAATAATAGGTAAATAATCAGATATGGTGTAAAAAAAAAAAAAAAAAAAAAAAAAAAAAAAAAAAAAAAGTTACAGTTTGAAAAAAATAGTTACATATATATGATGTACACAATTATTGCATCGTGTATATTAACTCATAATGTAAGTAATATATATGTAACTCTTTTTACATACTAACTTTTTTCATTTTTTTTTTTTAAAATCTCGATTATTTACCTTTTATTAAATTTTTCTTTTGTCCTTTTGTTTTTAATTATTACAATATTTGTTAATTATCATAACTACTTAGGTGTAAATTCTTCAAGGTGAAGGTCATATTCTATGAATAAAATTGGAGGCTGATATATTACTTCACCACTCTTTTGTTAAATATTAATGCACATAATTTCAGCTAAAATGCCATCTTCAGGTGCAAAAGAATAATTTTGGCTAAGGTGGGTGTAAGCATCCTTTGTTTGTTCTTTTGCACTTGAAGATGGCATTTTAGCTGAAATTATGTGCATTAATATTTAATAAAAGAGTGGTGAAGTAATATATCAGCCTCCAATTTCATCATAACTACTATTTTATTTGTTTCTAATTATCATTATAATTTCTTTGACTTATCGTCTTTTATTTATTATATTCTACTACTGGTTGTTATATTTTGTTTTATAGCCCTGAAGAAGATCTGAAATTGAAACGCTAGCAGGAACACAATAAGTTTTAACTTAATTGTTTATTTGACTGCACTGGAAAACAACTTCTCCCCTGTAGATACGAACAGTCAACTATTCTCACTTCACTGAGAAGATAATTGTTTATTTACAATTTTAATATTTCTATATATATTTAGTAATAACAATTTTATTATTTCAGTATTAAACTATAATGATGTTTTTGATAAAAGACTGTTCAACATGATCATACAAAGACCTTTCATTCTTAATCAATAATACAAATTCAAAAACAGACTATGCCATTGAAACATTAAAGTGGCATGGTCGAGTGGATAGAGCACTAGACAACAGTTTGCCGAGTATCAGATTCGAATTCTGGCTGTAGCAGAATCATTATTAATTATGTTATTATAGCAGTGGAGCAATGCTGGGTATTAGGAAAACCCTCCCTCTTGCGGGGTTTCTGAAAAAAAATCTGATCTTGAATTAATCACATTATTGCAGAATCTCTATATGTACTGAACTCAGGAGTCTTCAAGAAAGGTTGTTTGTTGTTTCATCTATTCCATTATCTTGAGAACGATACACCATAAACATTACCGATACATATTTCAAGGCAGAGTTAAGTCTCCAATTAAAATTCAGGATAACATTCTTAAAAACCATTTATTTTTAAAAAAACTGCCAACTGTGTTTTATTTTATTACTTGTAGGTTCATAAAAATGATAATAATAAAACATCGTTTTTTTTACCATGTAAACTACAAAAATTCTAGCATATTAGGCATAAAAGCTTAGTGGCATAGTGGCAAAAATAACAACCTTCTGTGGCGAAAGTCGTGGGTTCAAACTGCAGGCGGCCCTATTTTTTTTTTTTTTTTTTTTAACGGAAATAAAAATTTCTTAGTCATGCTGTCCTTCGGAAGGGACGTTAATAGGTGATCCCGAGCTTGTGCGATGTCAGGTACTCGTTAAATATCCCCATCCTTATTAAACCTGGATAGACAAAATTTAGGATTCCCACTGCAGCATCGTCTGATTCACAGAAGCATTAAGTGAGGACAAATGAATGTTTTTAAAAAAGGCTACTTTTAAGAAGAATTACTAGATTCATTGTTTTAAGTTTTTTTACTTTCACATACCTATATATGAAATAAATCGTAAGGGAAAGAATTGCGATCGTGAAAATTTTCAAATTCCAGTTTTTAACGGAAATACACTTTAGGGTCCCCTGAGTCCAAATAACCAAGTCCCACAAAAAGGTCTGTGTGTGTGATAACTCTAGCGCAAAAACGAAAAGTCGTACGGAACTGAAATTTCATATTTAAGACTACTATACGTTCGAGATGTTACACCAACGTTTTCACTAAAATCGGCTGACCGGAAGTCCTACTTTATCCCATGCATTTAGCACCTTATAACGATTTTCTCCAAAAAGGCTCTAACGATTTTGATTAAAACCCGCTATATCGATGTAAAATTAAATGGGCTTTAATATCATGTAGGTTTCATTCTGATTGAAACGGTCTGATGGGGCTTAAATGCAGATATTTTAAATTTTCTTCCTCTAAAGTACCTTTAATTTTGTATATTTTATAAAAATAACCATATCATCTAATTACCAAGGATAAAGAACAGGTAAATATATAAGTAAAACGAATTCGATATTCAACTAAAGGAGAAAACTAAAAAAATATTTTTTTAATACAATTGGTCCACCGCTTAGCCACTGGATGGCGATGTCATCGCCGGACGCTCCAAGTAGTTCTAACAGTGATGAAAAAAAACTTACTGAATTTCGTATATAATATGTGTGGCGGTCGTGAATAAGTAGTTAAGTCAAAATCTTTTATTTTACAGGTGAGCGACTTAAAATTTACGTAATACCCAAAATAGAGTTATAACGTATAGCTTTCTTTCCATCTGAAATTTCCTCCACCAAGAAATTTCTTTAACTAATTTAACACGACGTGGGAGACGGTCTGAGGGAGCGATACGTGGAGTTAACTCATTTTTGATATAACTCGAGTTATCCAGTTTTTCACAACCGCCACAGATATTATAACATATTATTTAATAAAACAAATCTTTCTATAAAAATCAAAAGTAAATAATTCTTCAACAATTTATTTTCTTCTCTAAATTTGTTTTAAAATTCTTAAATTGGTATTAATAACAGAGGTAAGTGAAAGTCGTGTGTTGCGCGCACCAGATTTTTTATTTTGTTTTTCCCCCGAAAATAAAATCCCTTTTCAATTTTATTTAGGGAAAATCTTTAAGTGGAAAAGGGTTAAGAAGATTCTCCTCTCAATCACCTTTTGGCAAAAAACAGAATAGATTTTTACCATGTAATAAACTCAAGACCTTTATGGATTATGGTGGCACTCTATTATTTTTTTTTCTATTTTATAAAAACCACCGTTTACATAGTATAAAACTCAGAACAAATAGAATTTAATTTAAAAAAGAAAAAAATTTAAATTTTAAAACACTGGTTTATTATTACCCAATAATTAAATTATCATATTATATTTCATTGAATTATATCGCTGTGTTGGCAATCAACCAGTCTTTTAAAATAAGATCAAATGTCCAATTAATGGCTACATTGTTTTCGGGAAATCAAAGAGCTAATAAATGATGAGTCAGCTACTCTGCCAATTTATATTCCAGAAAAATCACGAATCACTCCATTTTGAAAAACCAACATTAACGTCCTAGTATCGTCTTATGGTGTCAGACGACAATGTCTAAATTCGAAGAGGGGTTTTATTTACATACACTCACTTATATATGATATATATAGTAAGGGAAAGTGCTGTAATCATGAAAATTTTTTAATTCCAATTTTCAACGGAAATAAACGTTTAAGGATCTCGAGAGTACAAATGACGAAGTCCTGACGGCAGGTCTCTCTATGCTGGTATGTGTTTACACACTTACACTTACGTCTGGCACGGTAACAAAAAGTCGTACGAAACTGAAATTTCATATTTAGGACAACTATACGCCCGAAATGATACAGCATCTTTTTCATTAAAATCGACGAACCAAAAGAGCCACTTTATACCAGGCATTTTGCACCTTTTTACGATCTTATAAAAAAAAAAAAGGCTTTAACGATTTTGATTAAATATCGATGTAAAATTCAAGGTTTTTCGGGATAGGTTTCATTATTAATGAAATGGTCTGTCAGGGCTTAAACGCATATTTTTTTTAATTTTCTTCTTCAAAGTAACTTTAATTTTGTAGATTTGAAAAAAATAGCCATATAATCTTGTTAGCATTGATAAAAAACGGTTAAATATATAATTTAAATGAATTCTGTAATCAACTAAAGGAGATATGTTTGTGTTTTTGAACATAAAAATATATGTATACCGTTGGAAAGCTAATGATTTTAGAAAAAAAAAATATTATCTTATACACAAGATTGTGAAAGTTAATAAAAATCCGATAAAACAACTGATTATTTTATAACATAATAGATTTTTTAATAAAACACATGTTTCTATCGAAACTCAATGTATGAGGCATGTTTTTTTAAGTAAGTACCATTTTGGAATTAAAAAAAGACGTGGAAAGATATCGCAATAATTTTATTTTTACATGAAAGCCTCTACCTTAATCTACTTTTCTACATAATTTCTATGAATTTTGAAGCACTTGTCATAACGCTGCACCAGTTTTTTAATACCCTCCTCAAGAAATTCTGCCGCCTGACTTGTTAACCACTCCATCACAAATGTTTTGACTTCGTTATCGTCTTGAAGGCGCCGACCGCCCAGGTGTTTCTTCAAGTGCAGGAAACAAATGGTAGTCGATGGGCGCCAAATCAGGGCTGTATGGAGGATAATCTAGAGTTTCCCATTTAAATGATGAGTTTTTGAGGAGGGTATTAAAAAACTGGTGCCGCGTTATGACAAGTGCCTCAAAATTGATATAAATTATGTAGAAAAGTAGATTAAGGTACAGGCTTTCTTGTAAAAATAAAATTATTACGATATCTTTGCACGTCTTTTTTTAATTCCAAAACGGTACTTACTTAAAAAACATGCCTCGTAATCATTTCTTTAACAATTTATGTTCATCTCTAAATGTATTTAAAAATTGTTGAGTTGGTTTTAACAACGTATGTAAGTGAGAGTGGTGTGTTGCGCAATTTTCAATTTTATAAAACCAACCTAATGTTATATGGTTTTGAACAAAGAAAGGAAAATCAGCAAATTTTAAGACAATGGTTTATTATTCCGAAATAATTATATTATCATAATGTATTTTATTAAATTATATCGCTGTGTTGGCAATCAACCAGTCTTTTCCAGGAAAATATATAATTACTTTGTTTATCAAGTAATCAAAGAGCTAATAAATGATGAATCAGCTATACTGTCAATTTATATTTTAAAAAAATACGAATCACGCCATTTTGAAACATAACATTAATGGTCTATTATCATCGTATGGTGTCAAATGACAAAATTCGAAGAGGAAGTGTTTTTTTTTTTTTTTTTTGGTCGTTTACTACAGTGATTTATTATCGAAAATAATAAAACTTTTAAAGCATTATTTCAAAAGAAGTATATTGAGGATGTATAGTCAACTGTAGCTATTATCGTAAGTAGAAATAATAGGAAGTCAGTCTTTTTAATATTTTAATTTTGCTGACGTTTCGGCTCAAACTTGTGAGCCATGTCAAGCATAAACCGAGGTTATAATTTATGTTTATGCGAGTTTTGTGCTTGACGTGCCTCAGTAATACCCTGATGATGGCTCACAAGTTTGAGCCGAAACGTCGGCAAAATTAAAATATTAAAAAAGACCGACTCCGGATTATTTTTACGGACGACTATACATCCTCAATATATTTCTTTTGGAATAATACTCTTAAACCTTTAATTGGGGAAGTGGTGTATACAGTTCTCTCACGGACTTTTAGATGTTTCCCACGATCTGAATTATTTTCTTAAAATTTTAATTTTTTTTTTTTCTTTTCCTAAAGCCAATGAGAGATACAATTTATGATATAGTGAAATTTATTTAACAATTAAAAACATTAAAAATCTCCGGTTGGGGCAGTTGGTACCCGACATGCCATTTTCCTATAAATTATTTATTAAATTTATTTATTAAACAGTTAAAATAATTAAAGATATTGGTAGAGTTAGTGAGAAAAATAATAAATAGAAAACCATTACTGATTTTTATAAGAGCGCTACAGTTGAAAAAACAACAGATGTTAATAATCAAAATATTAAAGATGCTGAAATAAATAAGAGCATAAACATCAAACAATTTTTCAAAATGCAATATATACCACATCTTACTAGTGAAATAAATAAAACATTATTAGCATATGATTTACCCAACATCAAATTAGGCCTTTATAACCATAATAAATTACAAAAATTCCTTACCAGTACAAAAGACCCAATAAGTAATGAAGAAAAATTAAATGTTGTATACAAAATAAATTGTCTGGACTGTGATAAATGTTACATAGGGGAAACGTCCAAAAAAGTTAGTACTAGAACTAAACAGCACAAAAGTAATTGTAACAACAGTAAAAATATAAATACAACTGCTTTATCACAACATAGCATACATTTGAAACATAAGTTTGATCTCAATAGACCACAAATTTTGGAAATAGTCAAAAATAAACAAAATAGAAAAACCATAGAAGCTATATATATTAATAAAAATATAGATAAAACCGTGAATTTTAAAACTGACTCAAGACATTTAAGTTACCACTATTCAGATTTAATTAATAAATTAAAAATATAATATAAATAATTAATAATAAATGTTTTAAAGAATTTCACAATATGAAATAATAATAACTATATACAAGTTAAAAATTGGTCTAATCCTTAATCCAGTTGAGGACAAAGATCTGAGCAATACTCTTGCTCAGATCTGAAGGTTTTCCTGGCTCAAGGTGTGACAAGTGTAAATATTTGGATTACAGAATATATAACGAGGTAACTTTATAATATTTATTTATTTATTTAAGTAAGTACTGTGTAACATTGTTAAAATTTTTTTTTGCTTTTAATGCCACCTTACGATTTTAAAATTTGTTAATTATTAGTTTTAAAATGTTTGTTATCAATTGACTCCTAATTTATAAATTTTTTAAACCATTCACTTCATTATAGTGATTTTTAATGTGATGGTAAAATTGCTTAATATAATTTTTTGTAGACTTCTGAAGATGGAAGAATATCCCGAAACGTCATGAAATAAAAGATGACTACTAATGGAAGAATTATTCAGCCCTAAATCAACCTTAATATTATTTATTAATTTTCATATTAGTTAATCATATATTAACAGTTATATTGAGGATGTATAGTCGACTGAATAAACTGTTATACTGTTACATCCTCTTCCATTCCTGACAATCCTCTGAGGCGTCTGAAAAGAAGATGGCCTCGAGATCTTCTAGTTTAAAATACTTTTAGAGTACTGCCAATGGGTAGTGTCTCTACATGTATTTCATGTCAGTTTACTATGTCCATCACATTTACTTGTTGTATATAATAATACAGTTGTAAATATCAATAAATATGTTTAAAAAAAAAAATTGCCGACGTTTCGTCTCAAACTTGTGAGCCATCGTCAGGGCTTTACTGAGCCATGTTAAGAATAAACCGAGGTTATGATTTATGTTTATGCGAGTTTTGTGCTTGACATGGCTCAGTAATTCCCTGATGATGGCCTGGAAGTTTGAGCCGAAACGTCGGCAAAATTAAAATATTAATAAAGAACCGATTATTTCTACCTACGATAATTTCTACAGACGACTATACATCCTCAATATATTTCTTTTGGAATAATACTCTTAAACCTTTAATTGGTGATGTATACAGTTCTCTCACGGACTTTCAAATGTTTCCCACGATCTGAATAATTTTCTTAAAATTATTATAGGTGGAATAATCAGGAATCAGTCATTTTTTGAAAATATTTTAATTTTGCCAACGTTTCGACTCAAGCTTGTGAGCCATCATCAGGGCTACAAACATCAGAACAAAAGAGATACATATTAATATGATAATTAAACATTTTCTTTTGAATGTAGTGACAATGATAACATTTGAAATAAAAAATAAATTATACCAACATATTTAAATATTATAGATACAAATAATGATAATATGATACACAATCTGATGATGATAAGCATAAAAACAAAACTTTAGACTTTAATATAGAAGTAAACAAAAATATAAATATATACGGACCATTACTGAGCCATGTCCAAGCATAAACTGAGGAAAACCATAAACATAGGTAGTATGGGGAGGGGTTCCATGTAAAAACCCTGAAGGTTTTCCCCTCTAAATAATTTTCTGTTAAAAATGTTGAGCCTTATTATAAATACGAGTATATTGTTTTGTTTTTCCATTGTATAATTTTGTAAAACTTTTTAAAAACAAAGATAAGCTGTAGATTTACATTTAGAGGGGATATTTAATATTTACATATAATTATAATATTTAAATATTATCATTATTTGTATCTATAATATTTAAATATGTTGGTATATTTTCTTTCTTTATTTCAAATGTTATCATTGTCACTACATTCAAAAGAAAATTTTCATTATCATATTAATATGTATCTCTTTTGTTCTGATGTTTGTAGCCCTGATGATGATGGCTCACAAGAATGAGCCGAAACGTTGGCACAATTAAAAAAATGACTGATTCCTTATTATTCCACCTATATCACATATTAACAGCTATATAAACACCGTAATATAGTTTTAGTTTGGAAATAATAAACCATTGTGTAATAATGTCCAGCGTTATTTTATTTTTGGTCGTTTACTACAGTAATTTTTTTTTTTTTTTTTTTTTTATTCGTATATATTACAATTTGTCATAATAGACAATAATAATAGTGCTACAGGATCTCATTCATACAATATTTACAATATAAACAAAAGGAAAGTCAAATTACATAAAATAAAATCAAAATAAATAAACGTATACAATAACAAAATTTATAGACAAAATAAATACAAATAAATGAAAGTTAACAAATAAATAAACAAAACATGTCTCATTCATACCTATGTACAATATTTACAATCAGCTCGGGAACCCCGGACGGGGCTTGTCCCTCCACTTGTGGAAGGACAAGCAGAGCCCAAAGGATCCCAGCGCCTCCCTCTCAGCCGCATCACTGGTGAGAGCCAGCGGAAGCTAAGTGAGGGCGCCCAGCCACAATCACACCGCACATGAGAGGAGAATCTGACCAGTGTCAGAACTCCAGAATAGATGTTTACAATATGTCTCGGGGCCACTGCCGTTTCAACCTTCTAGGAGGGTTGTATGGATGAGTGGAGCTGGATAGGGATTGTGCTAGAGGATTAGGATGATGAATGAGGTTCTGGTGGAATTTGGAAAATTTAGATGGAATCAGGTCTGAAATAAATGGAACATTAAGGTACAGTAATTTATCATGGAAAATAATAAAACCAAAAAATATATATCTTTACGAATAATACTCCTTAAGTATAACGTGGAAGAATAAGAAGTGCTCACACGAAGTTGTTATCGTGATGGCAGTTGCACATTAAAAAGCAGATGTTGCGGAAGGGTAAGACTGGGCATCCAAAGAGGATCAAACATAATATAATATATCAGTGAAAGATAAAGACTTTAAAGTTATACCAAAGAGAACTGGGAGGAAACAATTATAAGAAGTGCGCACACGAAGTTGTTATCATGATGGCAGTTGCACATTAAAAAGCAGATGTTGCGGAAGGGTAAGACTGGGCATCCAAAGAGGATCAAACATAATATAATATATCAGTGAAAGATAAAGACGTTAAAGTTATACCAAACAGAACTGGGAGGAAACAATTATAGATAGGAGTTCTATTTGGAAGAGAGGATAATCTAAACTAAGAAGAGAGGGAGACAAGATGGTGGCCATGGCAACGACAAACCCTCTCCCCTGACCCAGAGCGAGTATTGATCCAGCTCCCTGGTATAGTGACCTACTTCCTACCTCCAACCTCCCCCCCAGGTCACCCCCCACCGCCAGCCTCTTCCTATATCTATCTGTATTCTCGAGGGATCAGCGTCTTCTTTTGGCAGAAGAAAAATTTACAAGCCTCTCCAAGAGGCGAAAATTCAACACAACAGACACAGTAGTGTGCTGAGATTAGTTATGCCTCATCTCGGAATATGATAAATCAAAACTAATAAGAGAAAACTCGGAAGGATTTTAAACATGCATACGTTGCTATGTTAGTGTTAAATACGCTGTAAATTATTACAAAATGGTTTATTAGTTGCAAATAACTACATGAGGGTGTAACTGTTTAGTAAATTGATATTTAAAAATGATTGAAGTAAATAATAAGATATGTTTAACTAATGGGAAGAGGTCACACGCCACGCAACCTGGTTAGATAACACAGGACTGCAGAAGAACCTACCTTCCAAAAGAACTATCAGCGAGCTTTTAAATAATAACCGGTAAAATTTTAAAACTCCTAATAGCTGCACCAGCAATCCGAATAAGTAGATATTGAAAATCCAGTTTCCAAAAACTATGGGTGGAGCTGAGGTAGAAATCGACAACACCCCTAGAAGTGATTCAACAAAACAGACACAGTATTGTGGCTGAGATTAGTTCTACCTCACCCCGGAATATGACAAGTACAGTATGACTAATTTCAGAACGATATATCTCTGCTATTTCTACACCACTTTTAATAATTCTTTTTTCGTTTGTGGAGAAATTTAATTCTCTATCGAATGTCACTAACAACTAAACAAATTTGGGTATTTTTTTATCTTCAAAAATAACTGAGTTAAGGGCGTATATAAACGTAAGCTATACAATTTTGGGCAGAGGTATTTTTTTTTTTTTTTTTTGGTCATTTACAAAGGTTGATTATTAAAAATAATGAACCAAAACAACAGCTACATACTCAAATTAGATCATTCAGATTTTAACAGTTCAAAAATACGGTGAATTATGGTGGAAGAAATTTCAGGTGGAAAGAAAGCTGTATGTTAATTACTCTATTTTGGGTATTACGAAAAACTTTAAGTCGCTCCCCTGTAAAATGAAAGATTTTGAATTAACCACTTATTCACGACCGCCACAGATATGTTATGCGTTTCTGTGATATCCCGTGTGGTTGTTAGTGACCAATGATTGAATCTCCTGAAAAGACCTCCCGAGCGCATCGCGTCTTCCAAGTCAAAATTTCCAGTTCTGAACCGAGAAAACCACTTACAGACGTAGCTTCTCCTAAGACATCATCATCATACACACTGCAAATTTTGTTAACCGTCTGTGCAGTGGATTTTCCTTTTCGGAAATAAAAAATCATAATATGACGAGAATTAATGTTTTTCTCTTCCATTCTGAGCAAGCAAAATACCACTCAAAGATAAGGAATCTCGGCTGAAACTGATGCATAAAAGCACGTTTATTAAATATTTTTTTTTAGAATATGCAAAACATTATTGAGCAAGTAAACATAAACAGGCTTTTAAATTGAAATATTAAAAAATGCTATGAACTTATTTCACAACCCAATACTTCCAAACTAACAGATAAATAAGTTTCCTCTGGCTCCCTTACTATCACATCATATTTCATCATATCGTACTTTTTTGTCTATGACCAAAAGGGATCACTCCGTCATTAATCCAATTAGAGCTAGCCCTACTAGAATATCTTTTTCATCTTTCATCGCATTTAATATCAACGGTTCTAAAGGCTGTAGTGAGTTGGAGTGAGAGAACAGTTTGTATAGTCATAGATTCATTCCCACACAGCTTGAAGAAAATGCGCAGTAAATGTTTTTGACATCGTTCCAACACAACTAACAAATTTTTATGAATGGACAGAAAACAAAAGAAATGCAAGAATTAGAAAACATTAACCACTCCTAAGGTAATCCGAAATAGTAAAGTCCGATTTCTAGCCAAGTTATGTGAAACCTTCGAATTAAATAACCTGGCAGATGCCGCTAGGATGGCATTAAAAGGTTATTCCGTCCTTCGGAAGAGACGTTAAATGGTGGACCCGAACTTGTGCGATGTTAGTTACACGTTAAAGATCCCTATCCAAAATATAACTAGATAGGATATATTAAATTTAGGAACCACTTTGTAGCTTTTTTTTTTTTTTTTTTTTCATCCCTTTCTCGCTTTTATAGGCTACACGAGGGTTTCTCAGGCCAGGGGGTGAGGGCGGGGGATAAATGCTCCAGTGTCTTGTCTGGCCTAATCGGCTTAAATGAAGTTGGTAAAAATATTAAACCTCCGGTCTTATTTTTATATCAATATTTGCTGCTAGACCCGCGATTTAAGTAACTTTGAATTCAACGTATTCAGCGTTGATAGTAACTTAATTATTCAACTTACTTCATGTGCTTTTAGATATGTCATGGCAAATGGATGAATCTATTAGCGAAGTACTGTGCTTTTAACTATTGATCCCTGAAGATTGTTTATTTTATTTAACGTCCCTTTATGCTGTTGTGGCTAATCGGACAATGCTACAGCGGGAGTCCTAAATTTTGCCTATCCTGGTTTAATTAGGGTAGGAATCTTTAACGAGTACCTGACATCTCACAGGCTCGGGACCACCTTTTAACGTCCCCTCCGAAGGACGGCTTTTCTAAGGATTTTTTTACTCCCATTAAAAATCCTAGGCCCACCTGCAGGTTTGAACCCAGGACCTTGAGCATAGGAGGCTGTTATGCTAACCACCCTGCTACAGGTAACCCCTATGGGTATACCCTGAAGTTCGATTCTCGGTTATCGCAGATAATTATTTATTATATTATATTAGGGCGTGGATCGACCATAGGACACTCAATACAGTGGAAACTAGTGAGAAGACCTCTAGCAAGGCACTGAGACCATTCGAATCCTCTGAAACAAGATAAATAACCTGCAGACAAGAAACGATAGCACATCTCATATCGACAGATAAAACCACAGACTCAAGGAGCATAATACTCCAACCAAAAGATATATTATAAATAATAACAGAGATTATATTGATTCCAAATCAGTTTAAAATAATCTAATCCATAAGTGAGTTTTGAAAATATTTATTATGCGTTTTTTGCAAGCGAAATCCAGTGCTATCGATGAATCATTTTACAAATATTTAAAAGACGCATTTGTTATCATATCTTACGACAAATAATATATCAACAGCAATTTCATTTCGTATTCCAAAAGTAGATCAGTTATCTTTTACAAAACGTGCTTAACGACGAATTCCTGCGTTATAGATAAATTATGATAGTTACACATCGTTAGGGTCCAAATAATATTGGCTTCGAAAATGTTTAATTGATTTATATTTATTATATGCATAAAAGAATTCTAGAAAAAGCTAAATGAAGTATCCTAAAACATGTTTAATACTGACTTAAAGACATAACAAGAAACTATCCACTAAATTTCGAATAAAAAAAACAAAAAAAAGCACAAACATATTAGGAAAACTAGCCTATTTGTGTATAAAAAACGTGATAATATCATATTAGCGAAGAGGAATAAGGAATTTTTTTTTTTTTATTATTCCAGATTTTGATTCTATGTTTTTAGAAAAAAGAAATCTGGTAAGCGCAACACACGACTTTCACTTACCTCCGTTTATAAAATCAATTTAAAATTTTATAAATATAGTTAGTGATGAAATGAGTGAAAATAAAAAGGTTAAGGAATTAATTTTTTTTTTTTTTTTTTTTTTTTTTTTAAATCTTTATTTATTGTAATCTACACCTGTCACTTTTCCGCGACAATAAGCAGATGCGCTGTATATATATTGTAAGAGCTGGCATGTCAGGCATGAGGGAGGTCAGTACCCAGCGGCACCTCCTCCTAATATCATAAGAAAATCCTAAGTTTTAAACAAGGAGATCCCTTAACCAGCTCCTTTTCAGCCTTCTTCTGGTGAGTTCGCTGTCTGTCGCCATGTTTTGAATGAGTGTGTTGTAATGTCCGTGAAGTTTGTCATGGAATCTCTTGTATGAAGTATGAATGTAGTCTTGAACAGTAGGTATATGTAGGTCTGTATGTAAAGTTTTGTTACTCACGTACCAAGGTGAGCGTGTTATTAGTCTCAACGTTTTCGATTGAAAAGTCTGTATTTTTTTAATGTGAGTCTTTTTAGCGGTGCCGAAAATTTGAGATGCGTATGTCCATAATGGTTTTAAAAGGTAGGTATATGTATTGAGCCGTTGTCTAATTTTCAGTGTGGATCGTTTATGAAGAATAGAGTACAACAGTTTCAATCTCCTGGTTAGGCATAAACGTTTCTGTTTCACGTGTGGACCCCAGGTCATTCTTCTGTCAAAGGTGAGTCCTAAGTAATTAACTGTGTTAGTCTGTGGAATAGGTTCATTATTCATGTAAACTGGAGGACAGGTATTAGGAATTAATTAAATTAAATAAGACAGAAATATGTGTTTTATTAAATAATCTATTATATTATTATCTACAATAATCAGTAATAAGTTTATGCCATATTCTTCACTTTATATTACCTTTTAAAACTTAATGTATAAGATAATATTTTTTCTTAAATCTTTGGCTTTCCAAAGCTACACTATATTATTATATATATTATATCTATATTACTGTTCTTATTATAGAAAAACCTAAAAATTCATTAAAAAAACATGTTTTCTATTTTATCTTTTAGTTGGTTATCAATCAAATTCGTCCAACTTGTATATTTAGCCGTTCATTACTACTGTTAATAAGATGATATGGTTAATTTTTTTATATCTACAAAATTAAAGGTACATTAGAGGAAAAAAAATTAAAAAATCAGCATTTCCCCTTATTTTGTCACAAAGCAACTCCTCCATAATGACCTAAACATCCCATTTGTTGCAGACATAGCCCGTGATAGATACTCCTTTTCATTTTTTTTTTTTTATTCTTCCTTTTTCTTTATTGTTTAATAAAGTTGTAAATTACTATTAAAAAAAAAAAAAAAAAATCGGCATTTAAGCCCATTAACTATTTCATTTAACGGCATTTAACTATTTCAATCATAATGAAACCTACATGATATTAAAGCCTATGAAATTTTACATCGATATAGAGAGTAAATTCAAAATCGTCAGAACTGTTTTCGAGAAAATCGTAAAGAGGTGTAAAATGCATGGTATTAAGTAGCACTTCCGTTCGGCAATTTCAGCGAAAAAAGGTGCTGTAACATCTTGGGCGTATAGTTATCTCAAATATGAAATTTAAGTTTCGTACAACTTCTCGTTTTCGTGCTGGACTTATACCAGACTTTTCTGCGGGACTTAGTCATTCGGACTCAACGTTTATCTCAATTCAAACATTTTCAGGATAGCAATACTTTTTCTTACTAATATTTCATATATAGGTAAGTGTAAGTAAAGAAATTTTGTTTTTGTTTGTTTAATGGTTATTTGAAATAATATATCAGAAAATAAACAAATTAATATATATATATATTATATATATATGGGCAGGATTTGTCATTGGGCAAATCAGAATGATTTAACTTTAAACGCTGCGAAAACTCAGGCTATCATTATTGGATCCGATTCCCTCCTCACATCTATTCCTTCTCTTCCTACCCTATTTCTAAATGACCATCCTATCACTTTCAGCTCCTCTGTGAAAAATTTAGGCATCCATTTTGACCAAACCTTATCCTGGAAACCACATGTGGCCCAAATTTCCCGAAGGTCAATAAGCTCCCTCAAATTATTCCATCGTTCCCGTCATGTTCTCCCACAGTCCACCCGTAAGCTCCTTGTATCCTCTTTAATTTTCCCTCAATTTGATTATGGATGTGCGGTATATGGTGGCCTCTCGATGATGCTAGAGAAGAGGTTGAAGCAGATCACGAACAGTTCTTTAAGATTCGTTTATGGCACGTCGAGGCGGTCTCATGTATCCCATCTTTATACCGAATCAAATTGGCTTTTTCCCCACACCCGTAGGCAATACTTCCTTGGATCTTTTCTATACCAAACTATCAACTCCCAACATCCTTCCTGTATCTATAATCTCCTGCAGTTCAAACCCTCAATTCATCCACTAGAGACTAGATCCCGTATGTCCAACCTTTATATCCCTTCCCACAGAACAAAAAAATATGAATGCTCCTTTCTGGCCCGTTCTACTAGTCTCTGGAATTCCCTCCCATTAAACATCCGCCATGCTCGATCCCTCTCCACATTCAAACACCTTCTCTTCCAGTACCTTCTAGCATCCCAAAATGACGCTGCTTGACAATGTTAAATTTTTTAGTAGGATTGTATTCAATATTTTTATTTTTTTCCACAAGTATCGAACTATTTTTTCAACTATTTTATCTGGAAGATTTATTTTATTATTATTTTTTTTTTTTTTACATTTTTTTTTTTTTTTCTTTTTAAATTGTTTATATTGTGATTATTATGCCTGTTATGTGAAAGAAGACTTCGTTTTGTATCATTGTAGTATATTATTTTTATTTATGTTTAATTGGTTTATTTTTCACTATTTCTTGTCCAGTTTAAGTTACTTTATTATTTCAAAGCTTATGTTATTCTTAAAATACCAAGTAACAAAATAATGTAAACTGTTATTTTTCTTCTTTTTATTATCCATTCAAACTCATTTATTTTTCATTTTGTCCAAACAACTATTTTCTGAAGATATTTTTTTATTTTAATTTTTATTCATTTTATTTTTATATTTTACGTATATATTTACCCATAATTGTAAACATTAGTTAATTATGTTCATTTTGTCTGTTGGCCAGACATACTGTTTATTGTAAACTGTACAAATATGTTATTCTCAAGGGACACAGTCCCAGAATAAAAATCAATTTCTATTCTATTCTATATATATTTATAAATTGCAGTCAGTACGGTGCTTACTTGATTCACCCTATTATCCCAGATGTCATCGATGAATAATCAAGATTTCCACTAAACCAGATGTTATCCAAAGAGGAACGCTTAATAAAGATTATCTGTAAAACCCCCATTAAACCAGGAATCACATTTGCAATCGATTTCACTAACCAACACAGGATCAGATAAACAAACGACTTTTCGCAGAAAAATCCACCCCAAGCTGACTCTGAACAATGAATTTATTGTACAAAAACAAACACACCGAAAAAGTACTCTCGATTTATGTTCGTATGAGTAAGTAGCCATATCATTTCAAGATATAACACTTGGATTAAATAAATCTCTATACATAACAAAAATATACGTTTGTAAATTTAAGAACCTTAAATACAAAAACATATATCTGCTAACACTATTAATAATTATTTCTACTTATAGATTATGATAAAGGGATTTTCTACTGCAAACTAAGTGGGACTCTCATAGAAACTGAATTAAAATTTTAAATGTATTTAGATAAAGCTCATTTGAAATTGTTATGTATTGAGAATACGGAGAAGAGTTAATTAATTATTAGATTATTTTTATATTAATCAAATCAATATTAATAAGAGCTGGCGGCGAAAGTACAAAAGGCGTTTCCTACCTCCTAGGTTCCCTCATCGGTCTGGCCCCTACCAGCGATACCCCAGGAACTTCTTACTGATAGCCGATAAGGGTTTTAAAGGTAGGCAAAGTCTGGACCGCCGACTTCGGGCACTTCCTATATCATCTCCGCCGTCCTTTGTCCGATAATAGATTGGCAATTTCCAAAATATAATATTTTTGAAAAGAAGAGGGGATCGAAGCGACGAGGATAACAATCGAGAAGCAGAAGAGGTCAGCCGTGTTCCATCCACAAAAAGAGAAGAGGCAGAGATCGAGAAGTCCGTCGGGGGTCAGAGAGCAACTGGAGGATGAAGCCGAAAAGCGACGCCTAAGACTGATTCCACCTTCGCCAGCCAACGAAAAGTGTTTTTAAGGTATTTAGTTGTTTGTAATATTGTATAGAAAAACAAGTAGTAACGAACCCCTTAGTATTCTCAGGCATAGTTCTAGGCATTGTGTAAATATATTGTACATGTATCAGCTGATTTTAAATAATAACGTCATTTATTGAAACCTAGTTAATCTAATCTTCCCCTGTATGCCGCCTATTGGGATCGGAAACAAGATACCTTTTAAAAAGAACTCCAATGGTTCTAAAATGTATAGTATATAAATGCATATACAAATATACGAGGCATGTTTTATAAGTAATTACCGTTTTAGAATTAAAAAATCTGGTGGGCGCAACACACGACTTTCAGTTACCACCCTTGTTAAAATCAATTTAAGAATTTTTTAATACCGTAAGAGATGAAAATCGTTTAAAGAAGTAATTAAATGTTTTTCGATAGAAACATGTGTTTTATTAAATAATCTATTATGTTATTATCTAAAACAATCTAATTTTGTCCGCTTTTTATCACTCTCTACTGAATTTTAAAAGCTTGGGTATGAGATAATATTTTTTTTAAATCTCAAGCTTTCCAACGGTATATCATACATGTATATTACTGTTCTTATGTTCAAAAATAAAAAAATGCGTACAAAATATATTTTTCCAGTTTTCTCCTTTAGTTGGGTATCGAATTCATTCAATTTATATATTTACCTGTTTTTCATCAGTGGTAACAAGATCATACAGCTATTTTTATAGAATCAACAAAATTAAAGGTACTTTAGAAAAAGAAAATTTAAAATATCGGCATTTAAGCCCTGTCAGACCACTTTAATCCGAATGAAACCTACATGATATTAAAGCCCATTAAATTTTACATCGATATAGCGAATTTAATCATAATCGTCGGAACCATTTTTGAGAAAATCGAAATAAGGTGCAAAATGCATGGTATAAAGTGGCTCTTCCGGTAAGCTGATTTTGATGAAAAAGATTTTGTAACGTCTAGGCGAATAGTTGTCTTAGTTATGAAATTTCAGTTTCCGCCCGGGAGTTACCACATACACACACACAGACCTTTTTGCGGGACTTGGTTATTTGGACTCAGGGGACCCTAAAATGTGTATTTCCGTTGAAAACTGGAATTCGAAAATGTTCACGATTGCAATATTTTCCCCTACTATATATAGTAAGTAAAAGTAAAAAAAAAAGTGCTAAGATATCGCAATAATTTTATTTTTACATGAAAGCCTGTACCTTAATATACTTTTCTACATAATTTCCATGAATTTTGAGGCACTTGTCATAACGCAGCACCAGTTTTTGAATACCCTCCTCAAAAAATTCTGCCGCCTGACTTGTTAACCACTGCATCACAAATGTTTTGACTTCGTTATCGTCTTGAAGACGCCGACCGCCCAGGTGTTTCTTTAAGTGCAGGAACAAATGGTAGTCGATGGGCGCCAGATCAGGGCTGTATGGAGGATGATCTAGAGTTTCCCATTTAAATGATTTGATGAGATCTTTGGTCCGATTAGCCGCATTTGGACGGGCATTGTCATGCAGCAAAACGATACCCTTACTTAACTTGCCACGTCTTTTTAAGACGATAACGAATTCAAAACATTTGTGATGCAGTGGTTAACAAGTCAGGCGGCAGAATTTTTTGAGGAGGGTATTCAAAAACTGGTGCTGCGTTATGACAAGTGCCTCAAAATTCATGGAAATTATGTAGAAAAGTAGATTAAGGTACAGGCTTTCATGGAAAAATAAAATTATTGCGATTTCGTTGCACGTCTTTTTTTTTTAAATTCCAAAACGATATTTACTTAAAAAATGCCTCGTATTAAATTAATTAATACTGTTTTGAAGGAACCGCTGACTTAGAATAGCAGCCGGTCAAAAACATAGCAAAATATAAAATAGTAATAAATCCAATTTAATACGGACCCTTTAAAATCAAACTCAAATAAACTGAACTAAATTTGATTTTTTGACCAATCCATGTTTCTAATTTCTGCCGGTGATTAAATTTGTAGACGTTATATAACAAACATAACATTTGTTTGCTAAGTGCACTTTTCGTTACAATGAACTGTTCTTAGGTTTCAGTCAATAAATAAAAAAATTTATTTATGCAACGTTTCGAGAATTTATTCAATTCTCAAATTCATGCCTTAACAGTGGAAAAACAAAAAACTGTACATTAATATGTTTTTTACTTTCACTAACTATATATAGTAAAGGAAAGTATTGTGATTCTTAAATATTTCGTTGCACGTCTTTTTTTTTTAAATTCCAAAACGATACTTACTTAAAAAATGCCTCGTATTAAATTAATTAATACTGTTTTGAAGGAACCGCTGACTTAGAATAGCAGCCGGTCAAAAACATAGCAAAATATAAAATAGTAATAAATCCAATTTAATACGGACCCTTTAAAATCAAACTCAAATAAACTGAACTAAATTTGATTTTTTGACCAATCCATGTTTCTAATTTCTGCCGGTGATTAAATTTGTAGACGTTATATAACAAACATAACATTTGTTTGCTAAGTGCACTTTTCGTTACAATGAACTGTTCTTAGGTTTCAGTCAATAAATAAAAAAATTTATTTATGCAACGTTTCGAGAATTTATTCAATTCTCAAATTCATGCCTTAACAGTGGAAAAACAAAAAACTGTACATTAATATGTTTTTTACTTTCACTAACTATATATAGTAAAGGAAAGTATTGTGATTCTTAAATAATTCCAGTTTTCAACGGAAATACACGTTTCAGGGTTCCCTGAGTCCAAATAACCAAGTCCCGCAAAAAGGTCTGTGTGTGTGGTAACTCCCGGGCGGAAACTGTAAGTCCTATGATACTGAAATTTTATATTTAAGACAAATCTACGCCCAAAACGTTACAAAACCTTTTTTATCAAAATGAGCTTACCAGAAGAGCCACTTTATACCATGCATTTTACACCTTTTTTCGATTTTCTCGAAAACGGTTCCGACGATTTTGTTTAAACTCGCTATATCAATGTAAAATGTAATGGCCTTTAATATCATGTAGGCTTTATTATGATCAAAAGGGTCTGACAGGGCTTAAATGCCGAGATTTTAATTTTTTTTTCTCTAAAGTACCTTTAATTTTGTTGATTCTATAAAAATAACTATAGTATCTTGTTACCACTGATGAAAAACAGGTAAATATATAAATTGAATGAATTCGATACCCAACTAAAGGAGAAAACAGAAAAAAATATTTTTTTAATGCAATTTTTCGTTTTTGAACATAAGAACAGTAATATACATGTATGATATACCGTTGGAAAGCTAAAGATTTTAGAAAAAATATTATCTCTATACATCACTACTATATAGTGAGTGATGAAAAGAAGATAAAACTAAGTGATTATTTTAGATAATAATATAATAGATTTTTTAATAAAACACATGTTTCTATAGAAATTTAATTTAATTAATTCTTTGCTAGTTTCACGTATTTTTATCTCTAACTGTATTTGAAAATTCTTTCATTGACTTTAAAAATGGAGGTAAGTGAAAGTCGTGTGTTGCCCGCACCAGATTTGTTTAGTAATCAATAGATGTTATTGCTAGAGAGGCAGAAATGAACAAATTGGAAAAAGAATAGATATACAGTAGTTAAATATATATTTCAATTATAATTTACATTAAAGGTATTATTAAAAATTAACTTACAATTTGAGATAAAATAATGTCTTACATAGACAAATGTGTATACCATAAATTTTAAAAGAACACTGAAGCAAAGATGCTTAAGAATATATAATTATAAACCTTTGCAATAAATAAATCGATAACGAGTTACTTATCAATAATAGTAGTCATCGGTGATATTATTTCTTGTCCATATTTTGATAAGTTAATCAGTATCTATTCAATATTTAAATTAAAAACATAAAATTACCTTTAAAAGTATTATAGTACAATAACTTATGAAGGTACAAGTTATTACATTAGGGTTTATTATATCAAAATAGTAACATGATAAAAATGTGAATATATTAATTGATAATCATCTGAGGACTTGTAAATTCAGTGCTCAATCTCTGTCTAAAAAAAAAACACTTTCAGATTCTAAGTGTATTGTGTGTATAAGTGTGTATGACAAAACTTTGATTAAAATTATTACATTTCCGTTTTTACGGTCAATTATGAAGTTGAATTGAGAGCTGAAGCACGAGACCAAGCATTAACGGTTTTAAGTCAGAAGGGTTTGCATCAGGATGCTTTATTTTAAACTTGATGACTAATCATTGAGCTTTTACGTGTCTCCCGGCCATTTTGCCACAGCTTTCATTCCTCGAACAAATTTCAATAAAGGGACTTTGATTGCCCTAGGGAACGAAAAAAAATCAACCCTGCATTATTATGATCATTAACATCACATAATGATACCAAGAGCATTTCCTATGTCGTATTGGGTTGTATCACATCAAATGTCCGTTTTCAGGGTAAAGGATTTTTATTAAAAATACGATATGAAAACAAGATAATTTTATTCGAAGTATTTACCTTCTTTTTTATCCGAAAACTCAGAGCTTTGAAGTGAAACAAAATCTGAAAACGCACTTTTCACTTGTTTGTTTATTCGTTTAACGTCACTTTTATGCAACTATGGCTAATCGGACGATGCTACAGTGGGAGTCCTAAATTTTGCCTATCCAGATTTTATTAGGATAGGGATCTTTAACGAGTAGCTGAAATCGCACAGGCTCGGGACCACCTTTTAACGTCCCCTCCGAAGGACGGCGTAACTAAGGATTTTTTACTCCCATTAAAAAATCCTAGGACCACCTGCGGATTTGAACCCGTGACCTTTGGCATGGGAGGCTGTTACGCTAGCCACCTAGCTACAAGTGATCCCCACTTTTCACTTGATCATAATTTTCAAAAAGTTTTCCTTTGACGAAGTTGTCTGAATTCCTGAACAGGTGGTAATCTGTTGGAGACAAGTCGGGGAACTATGGTGGGTGCTGAAGAACTTCGTAGCCCAGTTCTTTCAATTTTTGCACGGTATGTTTTGAAACATGGGGTCTTGCTGACGCTCAGTGAGATCACGAGGTACCCATGTATCGAGCTTTTTTACTTTCCCAATACACTTTAAATGTCTGGAAACGGTGGATGCACTTGCATTTAGTTGTGCTGAGAGTCCTTTAACTGTTTGATAGGGGTTTCCTTCTATTGTAAGTTTGAGAACATCGTTGTCTATTACGGACGGAGGTCTTCCTCGAGGCAAGTTTTCCAAGTCGGTATCCCCAGCTGAAAACTTAGCAAACCAACGGCGAATGGTCCTTTCATTAACACTCCCTTCCCCAAAAGCCTTGCAAATATTTCTAGCGGCCTCAGCTGCTGAATGGCCGAGTTTAAAATCGTACAAAAATATTACTAGAAAATCGCGTGTTTCCATGTTCATATTTGGAGGTATAGTAAAAAGTGGGTAATTGATTGGGAAGCTAATGTTAATAATACAAAGATAGAGGATTAGTAACTGTTTACTTTAAATAAGTAAACATTCGGAAGAAAACAACAGACACCTGCAAAATCGTTTATTTCAGAAACTAAAAACGGACATTTCATGTGAAACAACCTGTAAATGTGTGACACGTATATGCTTCTTGGCCAATACTTTTTTCGTGTAAATTATTTTTTTACTTCCACTTACCTATATATGAAATATATAGTAAGGGAAAGTATTGCGATCGTGAAAATTTTCAAATTCCAGTTTTCAACCGAAATACACGTTTTAGGATCCCCTGAATCCTAATGACCAAGCCCCGCAAAAAAGGTTTATGTGTGTATGTTCGCGCGAGTGTGTGTGTGTCCTATGAAACTTAAATTTTATACTTAGGACAACTATACGCCCGAGATGTTACAAAATCTTTTTCATCAAAATCAATTAACCAGAAGAGCCACTTTATAACATGCATTTTGCACCTTTTTACAATTTTCTCAAAAACGGCTCTAACGATTTAGATAAAATTCGCTATACAGATGTAAAATTTAATGGGCTTTAATATCCATGTAGGTTTCATTCGGATTGAAATAGTCTGACAGGGCTTAAATTCCGATATTTTAAATTTTCTTCTTCTAAAGTAGAGGTTTACCCTTCGAATGCCGCACAGTGGGCAAAATCACCAATTTGGGTGGACTAAAGTTTGGAATTTTCCAGTGCTTCACCTTTTTATTATTAGTTGGCAAGACCCTTAATACTAATATTTCCCACCATACCGTGTTTACAAATAAATAGTAAATGAGTGAACCATTCCTGTTCGCACAAGCTCCTAATAACCGGCAGTGGAACTATCTTTATTCGATGACCATTTACTGTGTTCAAGGTGTGTTTAGCGCAGTATTTTTGCTTTTACTAAACAATGGACATTGCTGAAACAGGTAAGACATTATATTCCACACTCGTAATTGAATATACCTTGCAATCTACCTGTAAAGTTTATTTAGCAATTTGTAAATGCATGCCCCTCTTCAAAAACGAAAAGCTATATAACCCAAATTACCCCAAGGATTTGTTTCATCAATCTTTCTAGTTTTTAAATATTACAAAGAATTTTTGCGTTTTGGGTGAAACATATTTGTAATATACATGTGAAACGTTTTTTTCAGACACAGCATTCCGAATCAAAAGTTTTACAATCTATAATTTGGTATAAAATACATTTATAGAGGTTTCAACAACTCCGAGCCATAATTAGATTTTTTGTATTATTTTTCCCGTATTCTGGGACTTCAAACATAAAACGTAGAGAAGTTTTAGATAGCAAATAAATTTGATGTTTGACCACTGTGTGCTCACCAATCGTGTATAGAAATTAATTAGTTTTTATAATTTCTTCTTATAGGGGACGGGATGGCCGAGATGGTTAGCGCGCGTTGCTTTAAACACGCGTTGCCTAGCTACCAGATGACCAATACCTAGAAACTAAAAATTACGAGTCAACTCGCGGAACCGGAGGGGACTTTTATCTCGGCATTATTCCTCTCGCCTCACCCTCTGGTCAGAGAAACCCCCGTATGGCCTTCAAAGGAGAGTTAAAAAAAAAAAATGTTTTTATATTTTTTTCCCGTATTCTGGACCCCAAAGATTAAATATAGACAAGTTTCAGAATTGTGTCCACCTAAATCGGTCATATTTTCCACTGTGCGCCGGAAATATTTCCTTGCATCATTCTTTTACCAAGTTATGCAATCCCGGGCGCCTATCATAGATTTTCGACCTTCTACAAATCAAATCTTCTGTCCATACCCGTTATATACGCTCCAGGGTTTCAGATTTATACACAGGGCACACAGACTGCACATTTCGACAGATCTTTTCCTATTCCATCCTAAATCCTATGGAATTCCACTCCTCTTTCCATCCGTCACTCGCAACTCTCTTTCTACCTTCAAATCCCGTGTATAGCCTTTATAGTGAATAACCTTTATTTCTTCTTATTATTTTTTTTCTTCTTACACATGTAACATGTAATTGTTAACGTGTTTATTTGTATTCAATTTACTCTAAGACTCTAAAGCACATTTTCTACATTCTGTAATGTTATTCCAAAAGGGACATGTCCCAGAATAGTAAAGATT
This sequence comes from Piezodorus guildinii, assembly GCA_023052935.1. Classification (NCBI taxonomy): domain Eukaryota; kingdom Metazoa; phylum Arthropoda; class Insecta; order Hemiptera; family Pentatomidae; genus Piezodorus; species Piezodorus guildinii. Next base: position 136,957,694 of record CM041296.1, on the reverse strand, counting down.
TTATTTATTTAATAATTTCCATTGAATATCAGTTAAAACCATGATGGTTAAAACAAGGAAATCTGAATAGAACCAAACCTCTTTAACAGCTGAAAATCTAATCTATACCTTACAAGTGACTCCTATTTTCTACTCTCCTAGTTGCATCGCTTGCAGTTCAAACAAGGCCTAACAACGACCCTTTGAAGTTACTTGAAACTGCAAGCTTCGCCGTCCAAACCAGCCGCAAAGCTCAACAGTTTTTCGACCAAGTTCTTTTACAAACACCTTAAGACTTAATACTACGATGCTAAATCACTAAGCGGAATGCAACTGACACAGCCTTTTAGATTCAAAATGTCCGACATTAAGGTAAAGCTTAAAAATACCATGATACTGGCTAAGCTATGGGTTAGAGCAAGGACAGTACCTGGTTCGAGGGGCAGGAATTGCAGCTCATTATAATTCTTATTTGTCCCTTCATCCTTGGGTGGACTTTTTGATTTTCGGCATCTGTTCGGAGATCGTAGACCTGAAAACACGACAGTGTGTTAACTAACAGTCTTCTTTAAATTGGATTACCTTATTTTAAACTCTTATCACTTAATCTTAGCGAAAGCGTTTCTTAATAAGCTTACAAAGCAAGATACAAGGGACTTGGACAAAACAGACAAGCGGTCGGTCAGAATGGTTGGATTTTAGTATTGCAGTGGGGTTAAGACAGGGTAAATCCCAAAGTAATTTTAAAGGAAGGAAAACAGGAAGGCTCAAAGTGCTTTTCAACTCTAACAAAGTCGAACAGAACGGGTTATTTTACAGGGAGTCTAGCAAATCAGTCTAAAGAGATTCCCTGACTTTTCCGTAATGTAAGAAGTCTTTTACCTGGCCAAATCTCGGTGAAAATTGACAAAACAGAGAATAATTATAATTAATATGGTATACTAGATTAAAAATATGTATAATGACTAATTACTTTACGATAAGATTCAACTATATCTACCCGACACCAGCTGAAATTGTAGTTGTTTAAGTTGACTTACCAATGAATTATGATGAACTTGAATACTGCCGTAAGTAATAATCAATATTTACAAATCTGACTATTTTTATTTACAATCAACATAAAAGTTTATATAGATATGTTGATTTTTTAAAATATAAGAGTTTTTTTAAAATATTTGAATCTCTGCAGCCAAATCTTCAGCTTTCTGAAGAGCTTCTTGGAGCAATTTTGCTTTTTTTGCCTCCAATTCCTTCACTTGAAGGTTGACTTTTCTCTTCTCCACAGTCGTCCTCCTGTCTTTTTATGATATTAGAAAATAATCTAACTTTATGATATTTGCAACATCACAACAAGTATTGGAACTTTTGTCTAAGTGAAGAAGAAACGACGTCATTTAGGGACCACCTTACCTGACCAAACAACAAATTTCTTGACTTTTTCGTAAGTTTTTGAAACACTGAAGTGCTACCACTGGGTAGATTCTTCTCAAGACTTTTTCAAGCCAATTTTCTGTAAATTTCTGTGTACAGTTGTAAATATCAATAAAATAATTTAAAAAAAAAAAGTTTTCCCTGTTGCTAGACACCCTGTTTTACAACTCAATAATTAATTCAAGCAAAATTATTAGATAGTGGAAAGAAAGTTTCTGAAAGACACAGGACTCAACGTCTTGCCAGATAAGAGAGCTATAATCCTCAGCTGATAACCGAACAAAATTACTCGTCCTACAAAGCCTTTGTGTGCAGGTGGAAAGATTGTCCTGGTCCAAGGTACTTCAAAGAGTAGTAGAGAAGATCAAAGAAGATCGCCTAACATCTGCGGACACTACAGGCTGAAGATTGAATAGCATGCTGTGTGCACGGCCATTCATTAATTAGTTTCGTAGCAGCTGTGGGTTGTACCTCGGTTACTATCCACAGCTGCAAGTGCCCATATTGTCTCAAGGCAGGAGAGGGTAATAAATAAATAAATAAAGAGAGTAGCGTTTTCTAGTGGATAGAGCACTGGTCATCTGTTCTCCAGATTCCAGGTTCAAAACTCGGCCGAGGAAGAATAATTGTTCTACGTAAAAGGCCTTTGGTTCGGAGCCCGCGGAGCTGTGCCAGGTTCAACAAGGAGCTTCAAGAAGGACATAGGTGTCGATATAAAAGACGTAGCAAGGATAGCAGAAAGTGTGGTTCTCGACTCCCTGGGAATTATACACTATCACATCTACTCCTAACAGGTATAATTGGAGGGGCATGCATGTGCATCTGTGATCAGTTATATTTTAATTTTAACAGATTATTTTAATATAAATATATTGATTTTGGGTGCTGAGTGTTTTGGTATTGTTTTTATTGATGATAGTGTGATTTTTTAGTATGTAGTTGTTTAATGTATATATAATTTGTTGTTTGTTTTTTAATTTAATCTTTGGTGTATATGTATAGATATATCTAAGTATTTGTAAGAAAATGTGAAACAGTAGAGAAGGAAAAGAGAAAAAAACAAAAAAAAAACAGGAAAAATAAGTAGGAGAAAAAAATTTAAAAGAGTAAAAAATAAAAAAAATTTGTATTTATAGTTAAATAAAATGTTAAGAATATTCCTGAAGGAAAAAAATCGGTATGCTGTGTTATAGCAACCCAATTAAGTTGGGCAGCATCATTTTGTTTGTTTATTTATGAATAAAGTGTATCTTCTCTCTCTTACTCCAGAACTCAGATATGGAGATATACCTGGGTACACCTAGCCGCTATTAAGTGGGTACCGAAAATTGTGGGGGAATCTAGCGACTGATAAATCGTATCACCTCCTCGCGCAGGCTAGTTAATGCTACCACGAGTTAGGTAGTACATTGTTTAACACATGATCCCAGCCCGCTAACCTCCATTTTCCTTCTCATTGAAATCATCTAAATCCTTTAGCTTGCTTGCGACCTCACTTTGGAATTCCATACCTACCTCTATACGCAAAGTATCTTCTTTAACCTCATTTAAAAACAAATTATTCCTTATCTCCCAGAATAATCTTCCGAATAATTGTATACAAAATTAAGAATAATAGTCATATTTCACTCTTAAATGGGGAACACTACTAATATGTTAACAAAAACTTTTTTTCTTTTTCTTTCTTTCCATGATTTTATGATATAGTGTGAGGTACAATTTTAGTATCTCTACATTCACATGTGTTTAGTATTATATAGTCATACATGTAGGTACTATTGTATTTACTACTTTATAAATAATGTAAGTAGTAGTTGTATGTCGTTCAAGTGGTAAATACGATTATTTACCACTTTATAAATAATATAAGTATAACTTTAGTTTGTTTTTTATTTTTATGCCAGACACAAGACTCAGTTTTTGTACTTTACTGTTATTGTATTGTTAGGGGACATAAGTCCCAGAATAAAATTTACTTTTCTTTCTTACTGTACTCAAGACCCTTAGTGGGTTGTAGAGGTATGTATTTTTTAGAATTAATATAATAACACACGAAAGTCGGTACAGAAGTTTCATATTATTTATGGTGTTATGTTTTCAATTAGCCATTTTTATTTCTTCCGAGGTCATTTTTGAAAGACATTTCTCTTCACTTAAGGATAGAACTCAGAATTCCGGTCTATAAGCTATCATACTGTTCGACTGCTAAATGGAATTCCATTCCTTCCAATATACGTCATGTTTCTTCCTCGCCCTACTTTTAAGATCCACAATTCCAACACATATTAACTCAAAAAGACGATCTTTGATAGTAAAATTTTAATTTAGGTATGATGAGGAAGATGAAAACATCAATGATCTAAATTCATCTTTTGAATAGTTCAAGATATTTGTTTTTTATTTTTTGTTTTACTTTCTTTTCTTTACATCTTTCTAAATTATAAAGTACTTTTTAAATATTAAGGTAGATTTCGGGCTGAATAAATCCTTCCATAAATACTCAATTTTTTATTTCATCAGCTTGACGTTTCGGGATATTCTCCCATCTTCAGAAGTCTACAAAGTAAATTAAGCGATTACCATTACATTAAAAATACTAAACTGAAGTGAATGGTTTAAAATTCTTTTTATAAATTAGGTGTCTATTGATAACAAAATTTAAAACCATTAAACAACAAATTTAAAATCAGAAAGAGGCATTAAAAACAAAAATTAACAATGTTACATATCATTATATTATAATTACCAAATCAAATCCAGCATTTCACTAATAAATTAGTAAAAATAGAAAATGAAGTCAATATTTAAAAACATCAGATCTGAGCAAGAGTATTGCTTCAGATCTTTGTCCTCAACTGGATTAAGGATTAGACCAATTTTTAACTTGTGTATGGTTATTGTTATTTCATAGTGTGAAATTCTTTAAAATTTCTAAATTATAAAGTACTTTTTAAAGTATTTTGGACAATGATGTTGTATTATAATTATTATAAACTTTTTTTTTTTTTTATGGAACCAAAAGTTCCAGAATAAATTATTTTTCTATTTACACGCCGATACTTCCAATTCTGATAAAGTAGAAGAGGGAAGGATGTGTGATTGATTATTTTAAATAAAGGCGAAAAAATAAATTAAATAATACTGAAAAAAAAAATGTTACTATAATAATATTAACTAAAGCTGAAGAACATGTTAGCTTGATTATTAGTTATTTTGAAGTATCATGTTTCTAACAGAGAGATTTAAGTAATTGACCTTATTATCGAAATTATAAAGACCATTCCTAGTCAGTTAGCATTACTAGTGTTAGCTTTTTAAACTATTGTTTACATAAAAATATTTTTTCTTTCTTTATTATTTTTTTTTTTTTATTATTATTTTTTTTTCTTTCTTTCTCTCAATCACTCATTACCTAATAATAGTTCTTTCTTATAAAGGTTGAATATGCATATAGTGTCTAGGCGTTGATGACCTTAGGGTTTTACGCCTTAAAACCAAAACAAACAAACAAACAACAATAATTGACCAAAGATAAAAACTATTGTTTATAAACTATAAATACTTTCAAGTAAACTAAATGATTACAGATATATTTTTTAAATGCAACATTGTTCGTACTATATTTCATAAAGCCATTTTAATTGCGAAATAAGATCTCGCAATAATATTCCGGGAAAATACTACAATACTATATCCTGTTCCTAGGAAACAATGACATCTAAGTATCAAGAAATCATTTATTTTCAATTAGGAGCTATAAAATGTTTTTAATTAATTCTATAGATATTTTTACCATTGTGTTGTGCATTAGGGAGCGGCGTGGTCTAGTGGAGAGCACTAGCCTACTGTTATCTGGATCCCGGCTGTAGGAAAATATTTTTTATTCCCAATGCCTTCATGGGTTGTAGAGGTTCAGGTTAGGTATTTTTAAATTAATATAAAAAACTTGTAAATACTAATAATTCTTTTTAACTTAATAGATTAATATATTTCTTCGGAAAACTGGAGCAAACTTTTACTGCATTTTGCCCTTGCAAACCCTTCAGTTAATGTTTCTATCATTACAACAGTATCTCAGAGATCTATTCGTATACAAATTTATATATGAATAACTCGATACGAAAAACAAATTAAATATTTGAAATCTTAAATACGTCATTAATTGATTTATTATAGGGAGTGGGTTCGTGGGCGTTGATGTGAGAGCGCGGTTCGCGACTCGGCATTGAGGCATTTAACTTAGCATTCATTCCCGCCCTCAACCCCAGCCCGAGAAACCACCGTCATATAGCCTTTAAATGGGAGGTAGGCCTGGTAAAAAAAAAAATTTACTATTCCTTTCATCAATTTCGCTATGATGGAAATTTCGGGCCACTGTTAAGTGAATATTTAATAATTAAAAAAATAAAAAAATAGAGGATTATTTTTAGCAATACACTATACAGCAACCATTGAATTAGTATTGAGAAGATTAGTCAATCCATATTTGTCGAAATATAAATAATGGTTGATTAATACTATATACTCATATAGTTGTTAACATACACATATCTGTCAAGGCTAATAATAATAATAATAATAGGCTTAGCGAACCCGAAGGTTCGATGCCGATACCACCAAATTCCGCCTACACAGACTCGTCCAATGTTCACCATTCAAGCCCAAGCCCCCGAGATCAGCCTTAACGCAATCCTCCCATCTCCGCTTCGGCCTACCTTTCGGACGCCTACCAGTCGGATCAGCAAATACCAACTTTCTCGGAATCCGCTCGTCATCGAGCCCAACAACTTTACTCGCCCATTTGAGTCTCCGCGATGCAATCAGCTCAATTATATTCACAGGATGCAAGTTCCGCAATTCCGCGTTATGCAACCTTCTAAACTCCCCAGTGGCCTCATCTCTCTTTGAACCAAATATTTTACGCAATACCTTATTTTCGAAAACCTTAAGCCGTTGTTCATCTTTCAAAGTAAGTGGCCACGTTTCACAACCGTAAAGAACCGTTGGAAGAATAATAGTTTTATAAATTCTAATCTTTAAGTTTTTAGATAGAAGCCGAGAACTAAGTAACTTAGCAACTGAATAATAACACGCATTTCCCACCTTTAACCGGGACTTTATTTCTTCCTGGATTTCATTTTTTCTAGTTATAATTGAACCTAAATACTTGAATTTCTCTACGTGTTCAAAAGTATGACCTGATACATCAATATCACCAAGATCGACACCGTTTCTGCTATTAATCATATACTTCGTCTTATCGGTATTTAATTCGAGTCCTATTTCTTTACCGGTTTTTATTAACACACTTGTATTTAGTTGTATGGTTTCCGTGTCTTCACCTAGCAGTACCAGATCATCGGCATACCCCAAAACCGGAATCTTGTCACCCATATTTAAGCCTTTCTCGGTACACATCACCTTTTCTATGACATATTCTAAAGCTAGATTAAATAACACAGGTGAAAGGGAGTCACCCTGTTTCAAACCCGATCGCACCTCAAATCTCTCGGAGTAATTATGGCCGATTCTAACTTTATGGAATGTTTCCGACAAACACATCTCTATTAGGTTTACTAACTTTCTAGGTATTCCCTGTTCAATCATGATATTATATAGCTTCTGACGGTCTATTGAATCATAAGCCTTTTTAAAATCGATATAAAGTTGATGGACTACACCGTTGTATTCCAATTTTTTCTCTAATATTTGACGTAAGGAAAATATTTGGTCAATAGTCGAGCGATTCCACCTAAAACCACATTGGTAATCTCCGATAATTTCCTCAGCGTATTCCGTGATTCGACAAGTTAGAATTGACGAGAATATTTTATAGCATACTGGGAGAAGAGAGATCCCACGATAGTTGTTACAATCCGACCTCAGTCCTTTTTTATGAATCGGAATAAGTATTGATTCTTTCCATTCTTCTGGCATTTTTTCAGTTTCCCAGATCTTTTTAACTAAAAAATGTATTTTGAAAACGCCCGCTTCTCCACACGCCTTGATTAATTCACTCGTGATATTATCATTTCCTGCAGCCTTATAACGTTTTAATTTTCCTATCGCCATTTCGACTTCCTCTTTACTCGGTGCGTCTATCCATGGTTCAGCGCTCTGATATTCAGAGAGAGGAGATTGATTATCATTTTCCGTATTTAAGATGCCGTCAAAGTGTTGTTTAAATTTATTTAATATCTCAGAAGGATCCGCAATTATATTGTTATTTGCATCTTTAACCGCATTCAATAGAGGTTCAAATCTTTTACGCGATTGGTTTATACCTTTGTACATCTCTCTTACGTTATTTTCGTTTCTGTGTTTTTCTATTTCTATTATTTTGCCTTTAAGATACTCTCTTTTCTTATTTTTTAAGAGTTTTGAAGTTTCATTCTTTACTAACCGAAAATAAGCCACATTATTATCGCTTGGATTATTTAAGGAATTCAGTTTAGCGGCTTTTCTTTTTTCGCACATATTTTGACAATCCCTGTCGAACCAAGGTTTGTTCTTTTTATTTTCGATTTTTCCAAGACATAAATTACCGACCTCTTTAATATTATCCCTAATCCCTTCCCATAGTTTGTTTACATCTTCGTGTTCCTCGTCTGAAGATTCCAAAGCTTCGAACCGATTTTTTACTTCTATCGCGAACTGTTTTCTAATTTCGAGGTTGTTCAATTTAACTAAATCAAAATTCTCGGGACGAATATAGTTCGGTGTTCTCTTTTTTGTATTTAGTTTTTGTCGAAGTTTCGCGATTACTAATTCATGATCAGAACCGCATTCTGCACCCCGATACGATCTCACGTTAATTATGCTACTTTGCCATCTGTTTTGTATTAAAACATGATCGATTTGATTCCGTGTTTGTCCATCCGGCGATGTCCACGTATACTTATGAATATCCTTATGTTTAAATGTAGTACTTTTGATTACTAGGTTTTTCGAAATGGCAAAGTTTATTAGTCGGGTCCCATTATCATTACTATATTCGTGCAAACTTTCTTTACCGATTGTAGGACGATATACTTCTTCCCTTCCAACCTTTGCGTTTGCGTCACCTAGTATTATCTTAATGTAATTTCGCGGTAATTTATCGTAAACCGACTCTAGTTTATCATAAAATTCGCATTTTACTTCATCATCACTGTCTTCGGTGGGAGAATGAATGTTTATAAACGCGATTTTAAACCAACGCCCTTGAAATATAGCAACCGATATTCTTTCACTAAAGAACTGTACGTCCCGTAATGCGGAAAGAAATCTATTCCTAATTAGAAACCCGGTACCTAGACAATAATTGACGCTCCCCCCGTACCAAATAGTATACTTTCCTTCTGTTAACGAACCCTCCCCTGGCCAGCGAACCTCTTGTAATGCAACGATATCTAAGTGGTATCCCTTAACTTCATTCGCGACCGACTTTAACCCATCTGCCGTATTTAAACTTCTAACGTTCCACGTCCCTATTGTTAGATCTCTAATTTTCATCTTGCGCCATGATTCCCCTGAAGCAGTCCCCACCCGGAGACCCGAACGGGGGACTAGTTTACCTCCGGATAATGAGCGTTTTACCTCAGAGGAATCCATGACTTTTGGTGATATTTTGTGAACTAAAATATGTGAGTAGGGCGTTCGAACCTACGTCACACCCTCCATCAAGCCTGGGGGGCCGCTCTCATTGTTGGTCAGCGAGTCCATCGGACTTAGCCGGGAGGAGCTTCCGAGGAAATTCCACCGACCATCCCCACATCCGCCACCCGTGGGACGCTCCCCATACGCGGTAATGAGATCCGCGCGAGGAGGAGGAGAGTCAAGGCTAATAACATTATAAAAAGTGTGTCGTTGAATTAAAGGACCAGTTTAGAACGATTATATTGTGTCATAACAATTTTTTTAAATCTTAATCTTTATGAAGGATAAAAGCGTAGCCTGTTAATGCATAGCAGAATAGGAGTAATATTAATCAAATATTTGGTGAAGGAAGAACCATTTGTCGTTGGTTTACTTAATTTTAATCAAGGGAAGTTAGAAAATCTGCTCCGTGGATGGCTTTAAACATCAATGGAGGACGAAGATTTTAATAATGCTGGAAGTAGAACCTCACAAAAATTGAGTCAGAGCTAAGCACAAGTCGTATGACAGTTCCCATAATAATAATAATAACAGGCTTACCGAACCCGAAGGTTCGATGCCGATACCACCATATTTCGTCTACACAGTCTCGTTCCGCAATTCCGCGTTGTGCAGCCTTCTAAACTCTCCAGTGGCCTCATCTCTCTTCAGACCAAATATTTTGCGCAGCAGCTTATTTTCGAAAACCTTTAGCCGTTGTTCATCCTTCAAAGTAAGCGGCATGTTTCACATCCGTAAAGAATCGTTGGAAGAATAATAGTTTTGTGAATTCTAACCTTTAAGTTTTTAGATAGAAGCCGTGAGCTAAGTAACTTGGCAACTGAATAATAACACGCATTTCCCACCTTTAACCGGGACTTTATTTCTTCCTGGATTTCATTTTTTCTTGTTATCATTGAACCTAAATACTTGAATTCCTGCACGTGTTCAAAAATATGCCCTGATATATCAATATCACCAAGATCGCCATCGTTTCTGCTACTAATCATATATTTCGTCTTATCGGTATTTAATTCGAGTCCTATTTCTTTACCGGTTTTTATTAACACACTTGTATTTAGCTGTTTGGTTTCCGTGTCTTCACCTAGCAGTACCAAATCATCGGCATACCCTAAAACCGGAATCTTGTCACCCATATTTAAGCCTTTCTTGACAGTTCCCATACATTTAAAATTTATTTCAAGGGCAAAAGCTCGATTCCTGTTTTCCACAGAAGCTCAAGGAACGTCAGCAGTTAAAAAGTCAAGATACGCGTGTTTCTTTGCTTGCTCGTCAAAGTAAAGAACTGTTTATCGGGCGCATAACTTGTGAAAAGCGTATCAAGTATGGATATCGAGGCCGATCAGCCTCCAACACACACGCCAAGGATGAAAATGCATAATGGTTACTGGATGGCAGGGATTATTCATTTGTCTTTTCGAACCAAACGGTAAAACAATTTATTCAACATCATACAGACAAGCAAATGCATCGGAATGTGACCAAGCAACAGCCACCGCAGCTAAAACAGGAAACCTATACACATACATGATAACGCCCGACCTCACGTTTCGATACAGACAGTGAATAAATAAAAGGAGTTGGGCTATGAAATCCTACAACTGCATATATTCTCCTAATATATCTCTTACAGCAGTCGTTCCCAAACAGTGGTCTGTCCAGACATTTCGCGAGATGCTTTAGGAAAACTGTATTAAATTACCTTCATAAAAAAACCCTTAAAAGTCTTGGCTTGTAACAAAAATAACGTATTACACAGACTCATGAAATTAGGCGCAGTAAATTATAGTAAATCTGTACTTATTGGGCTGTCCGGAAAGTTCTTAGAGAAAATTGGACAAAAATTAAAATTTGACGTAAATTTATTTATTTAATCTACAAAATAGTTACCAGTGTTAGCGATCTCCCTTTTCCAACGGTTTGGAAGGTCTATTATCGCCTTTTTTCTTTTTTCAAAAATCACTGTCCTTACTCCTGAAGAACAATATAAGATCCGCTTTGACGTCATCTTCTGAAGAGTAGGATTTCTCTAGTAGAAAATTTACAAAGGAACGGAAAAGATGGAAATCCGAAGGAGCAATGCCAGGAGAGTACGGCGGCTGAGGTAAAACCTCTCATCTTTAGCTTAATAACTTTTGCCGAGTCCTTAAAGACACATGGAGCCTAGAGTTGTCTTGGTGGAATAGCACTCCTTTCCGATTTTCCAACTCTAGCCGTTTCTCTGCAATTGCTGCCTTCCATTAATCTAACTGGGCCCAGTAACAGTCCGCAATTATAGTTTGGTTTTGTGGAAGAGCTCAAAATGTATGGGTCCCTTCCAATCCCACCAAATACTGAGCATCACCTTTCTTGGATGCAAGCCGGCCTTTGGTATTGCGAGCGGCGTCGTTCCAGGCAAGAGCCTGAGTATAGCATATAGCATCTTGGGTCATTTTAAGAAGTTATTTCAACGGCGGTCATCTAATCTTTAATCTATTTATTTTAACAAATAAAAGGTACCTGTTAGTCGGACGCGGCTTAAAATTAATACAATGATTTGGAATAGGAACTACACTATATAATTTTAGACAATAATTAAGTGTCAAATAAATAAAAATCTACATTAGTTTATAACGTTATGGAAAGAGATGTTTTTGCATGCTTTGGATTGAAATTAATTTTAACTTAGTTACATTAAAAAATAACTGCAATTTTCTAAAGCGCAATATTTTTTAATTTAGGCGGTATTTGCTCTTGTACTGATTAGATGAAGGTGTTGGCGAAAATTATTTGTTGGGAAACACTGCCCTGCAGAATAACACTTCTTTCGAAGTTTAGGCAAGTTTTAGCGAGAAAACATTAAAATGCGTTCTCGAAGTTTTTCAAATTTGTGATAGAAAACCTAATAAGCCGTTGGCAGAAGTTTATCGAAAAAGACAATGTAATGTAAATACTTTGAATAAAAAATATGCTTAGATTTTATCTTTTCTTTTTATTTATAAAATGGGTCATTTCGAGAGTTACAACTCAATAATAAGTTTGCTCAGACAAGTAAGTATAGGATATGGAAGGTAGGTAGGTACATTGAAGAAGATGGGGTGTGGTCAGGTACGGGCTAGGTCAGCAATCAACAGGTATCAGCTGATCATGAGGCGACCCAAGCCTTCTAAATAATTTAAACTCCATTCGGTCCCCTCCAAGGTCCGTTCCATTAACATCCACAGATCAATAAGGCATGACATTCAACAAATGGCTGCTGTATTAAATAATTAGTCTTCCTTTGCATTGATCCAAACAACTCGACAGTTGTAAATTTGTTTTCTATTACTTCATTATTGTTTCAGTGATATATTTTTCTTCGGTCTTATTATTATAATAACACCAAAAACGCAGGATAACTAACAAGTAAAAAGAAACAAGTACAGTAGTTTTCAATTCAAAATAAAACAAAGTCACTTATCTATTGTTTTATCTCAGAAGACATTTTATAATAAATCTATCTAATAGGAAAACCAAAATAACCTAAATTATTTTAATCCAAAATCACATGAAAAAAATAAATAAATGATGGATATAATCAGTTGACCGTTGTAAATCACAAGAAGGAATTAGTACGGGTGGCGGTCACCAGAGGAGCCACTTTACACCATGCATTTTGCACCTTTTTTCAATTTACTCGAAAACGGTTCCGACGATTTTGATTAAACTCACTATATCGATGTAAAATTTAATGGGCTTTAATGTCATGTAGGTTTTATTCTGATAAAAATAGTCTGACAGGGCTTAAATGCCGATATTTTAAATTTTCTTTCTCTAAAGTACCTTTAATTTTGTTGATTCTATAAAAAGAACTATATTATCTTGTTTTCACTGATGAAAAACAGGTAAATATATAAATTGAATGAATTAGACTAAAAGAGAAAACGGAAAAAATATTTTTTTTAATGTAATTTTTTGTTTTTGAACATAAAAGCAGTAATATACATGTATGATATACCGTTGGAAAGCTAAAGATTTTAGAAAAAATATCATCTAATACACAAGCTTTTAAAAGTTAATTGAGAGTGATAAAAGAAGATAAAACTAACTGATTATTTTAGATAATTATATAATAGATTTTTCAATAAAACACATGTTTCTGTATTAATTCGATTTAATTAATTTTTTAATTAATAGTTTCACGTATTTTTATCTCTAACTGTATTTGAAAATTCTTTCATTGATTTTAAAAATGGAGGTAAGTGAAAGTCGTGTGTTGCCCGCACCAGATTTTTTTTTATAAATAAATGTATTTATTCGTATATATTACAATTTGTCACAATGGACAATAATAATATTGCTAATATTACAGTAATAATTGAATCATTTAAGAAATTACTACACAACAAAGATATCGAATCGTTAACATCGAGTCAATACAGCCCTTTCTTCAATAGTCTTTACCAACAAACTTCACTCAGCCACAGCTATCAAACCATTCATAATATTCCGTTTAAGATGTTGAAAATAATAATCCAAGCTCGCCTCTCTTGAAAATACCATATTAAATTCTCTCATGCAAACAATACCTACAATATCAACCCCAGTTCCGACGATTTTGATTAAACTCACTATATCGATGTAAAATTTAATGGGCTTCAATGTCACGTAGGTTTTATTCTGATAGAAATAGTCTGACAGGGCTTAAATGCCGATATTTTAAATTTTCTTCTTCTAGTACCTTTAATTTTGTATATTTTATAATAATAACCATATTATCAAGTTAGCATTGATAAATAACAGCTAAATATACAAGTTGAGAAAATTTGAAAAGCAACTAAAGGAAAAAACTTAAAAATTATTTTTAATGCATTTTTTCGTTTTTGAACATAAGAACAGTATACATGTGTGATATACCATTGGAAAGCTTAAGATTTTAGAAAAAAATATTATCTAATACAAAAGAGCTTGTAAAAGTTAATAGAGAGTGATAAAAAGCCGAAAAAAACTAAGTGATTGTTTTAGATAATTATATAACATTTTTTTTAATAAAACACATGTTTCTATAGAAATTTAATTAAATTAATTCTTTAATAGTTTCACGTATTTTTATCACTGTATATAAAAATTCTCTCATTGATTTTTAAAATGGTGGTAAGTGAAAGTCGTCTGTTGCCCGCACAAGATTTTTTAAATTAAAGTGGATGAAAATGGATCACTTTAATTAAAAAAAGAACTAACAATACATTTATTCATTCAAACAAGTTTTAATTGTAATAAAAATTTATTAAATACAATATTTTATACACTATTGAGTTAGAGGATGTCATTATTTAAAACATAAAAATAGAAATAATAATGGGAATTGAAGAATGGTGTCAAAAGTGGAGAATTAAAATCAACCCTACTAAATCCCATCAAATTACCTTCACCCTTCGTCGAAAACCTTTGTCCGCCTGTCCCACTATTTCCTTTAACAATATTCCACTCACCCCAGTTGAACAGATCCGGTACCTAGGACTCCATCTAGACAAACGTCTTACTTGGAATCCTCACACTAGACTGAAACGACAAGAAACAGCTCGTAGATACCGCTTACTATAACACTTACTGGACAAACGATCAAAACTTTCCTCATATTACAAAAGATTAATTTATATAACCATCATTAGGCCTATTTGGACATATGGGATTGAGTTATGGGATCCATCAAACCATCCAATTCTTCCCGCATTCAATCCTTGCAATCCAAAATCCTCCGAAAGATCCTAAACGCCCCTTACTTTGTCACCAATAAAATAATCCATAAAGACCTAAATATCCCATTAGTCACAGATCTAGCCCGAACTAGATATTCCTCCTTTTATTCCAAATTACCCGTCCACTCCAACCCACTCGTCCGCAAACTCTTATCTCCTATTCCTGATCATCTCCCTAGGCGGCTGAAAAGACGATGGCCTCGAGACCTACTTAGCTGAATAAACTTTAAAGTGCTACCACTGGGTAGTTTCTTCACATGCCTGTATCACGCCCACTTGATCTATTAGCACATTTACTTAATGTATTTTATTTTAATACAGTTGTAAATTTCTTTTAAATAAAAAAAAAGAAATAATAATGGGAAAGAGTATAATTTACGATTTTATAATTACTATGAATTTATATTTACAATACCATTATATTTTCCTTTCTACTCCTAACATCACACCTTTTCCTTCACACCTCACACAGAGATTAAATTTGAACTTATTTATCCGCAATATTTTAATTTTTCTTATTTTATTTTGATATTGATATTTTTGTAGATTATCTTAAGTCATAATTTGTTTTGTATATCCTTTCATTATTATAGTAAAGTCATTGTAATTTAATTATTCGATTTTTACTTTCACTTACCTATTTATGAAATATTCAGTAAGAGAAAGTATTGTGATCGTGAAAAGTTTCGAATTCCAGTTTTCGACGGGAATGCACGTTTAAGGGTCCCTTGAGTCCAAATAACTAAATTCCGAAAAAGGTCTATGAGTCCATGTGTGTGTGGTCAGTCCAGCGCGAAAACGAAAAGTCCTATGAAATTGAAATTTTATATTTAATATAACTATACGCCCGAGACATTACAAAATCTTTTTCATCAAATTCAGCTGTCCGGAAGAGCCACTTTATACCATGCTTGTTGCACCTCTTAACGATTTCTCAAAAACGGCTCTAACGATTTTGATTAAACTCGCTATATCGATGTAAAATTTATTGGGCTTTAACATCATGTAGGTTTTCACCATATATTTAAATATAGAAACTCCATCATGTTTTGTTTTTTTTGTTTTTTTTAAAACATAATTTATTGAAATTTACAACTGTACTAAAAAAAATACATCAAGTAAATATGATATTAAAAAAATTACATGAAAAAGACTTGTAGAAGAACTACCCAATGGTAGCACTCCTGTAACTATTCTAAACTAGAAGGTCTCGGGGCCATCTCCTTTTCAGACCCCTCGGAGGATTGTCTGGAATTGAAGAAGAAGAAAGGATTGAAACTAGAGGGAATGGAGTTTGTCATGAAAGGAATGGTATCTAGATCGGGCCAAATCAGCAACATACGGAATATTAAGGTCTTTGTGGATCAGTTTATTAGTTACAAAGTAAGGAGCATTAAGGATTTTACGAAGGATTTTGGATTGTAGGGATTGGATACGGGAAGAATTCGATGGTTTAGTAGAGCCCCAAAGCTCTACTCCGTAAGTCCATATCGGCCGTATGATAGTCATGTAGATGAGCCTTTTGTAGTTAAGTGGAAGATTAGAACGTTTGTCTAGTAAGTGTTGAAGCAGTCAAAAACGTCGAGAAGTTTCTTGTCGTTTCAGTCTTGTATGAGGGTTCCATGTAAGGCGTTTGTCAAGGTGTAGTCCTACATATCGGATCTGTTCAACCGGGACAAGAAGGAACTCCATTTTAAGAAATTAATATTTATTTATAAAAAAAGTTAACAAAAATAAATGATAAATTTTATAGAAAATACGGACAGTGCATATTAATTAATATGGTGAAAGTGTATGATAAATCACTAACGCAGACATTATATTAAACCTTCACACATTTTCATATTTTACTTTCACCAACTTTCACCGTGTAGCACGGCCTCAAGGTAAATAGTCCACTTTCATTAAATGTACAGTAAAATAAAGTTACTATTGTAATATTTCAAACCATTATTCATACACCTACCTTGTATTTATATATAATTAAGTCCAATATGTGAGAAAAAAAACTTAAATATCAGCGACACGAATTATACAGCATTATACAACCAACTTTGTTGCAAAAGGCTGAGAAAAAAGCCACTTAATCATAATCAAAAATAATTTACTTCAATTATTGTCGACTTTGAATTTGGCGAATATTTGAATACGTAAGAATAAAACTCAGGATTGAAATAATTTTCCAACAGCTAGTTTTGATCCATTTAAAACTATTAAAAGAACAAGTAGGCATTAAATGTTTTATTCATTAGTGGAAAATATTAATTAAAAGTAATTATAAAATAGTTTTCCAAGATATATAATCTTTTCAACCGCCACACAGTGGGCCAAATCACCAATTTAGGTGGACAAAAGTCAAGTCAAAAGTTTGGAATTTTCCAGTGCTTCGCCTTTTTATTATTAGTTGGCAAGACCCTTTATACTAATATTTCCCGCCGTACCGTGTTTATAAATAAATAGTAAATGACTGAATCATTCTTATTCACACAACTGCCTAAAAACCGGTAGTGGGATTATGTTTGTTCGATGGTCATTTATTGTGTTCAAGGTGTATTTAGAGCAATATCTTTTTGCTTTTATTTAACAATGGACATTGCTGAGACAGGTAAGACATTATATTTCCAAACTCGTTATTGAATATACATTGCAATCTCACCTGTAGAGTTACTTAGTTAGCAATGGGTAAAGTCATAAGGGCGGATGCTTTAGGGAAAAGCAGGGGAAGAAGAGAAAACTAAGTTTTTATATATTTTTCGGGAATATCACAAACAATATTATACTTATTACAAATGTGAAATTAAATCTCTTCTCTATATATAAAATGAAAACGGTATTTTGGTTTCTGCTAACTCCTAAGTCACTTGAAGGATTTTGATATGGTTTTCGTGTTTTGTTTTTTTGTTTTTTTATATGGTGGGTGTTTGATGATCTCCCATCTACTAATGCTACAGTATCTAATTATTAATAAAATTGTAAGCAATTGACTAGAACTCAATGCTAATTTTTGGCACCACCATGTGTATATATATATATATATATATATATATATATATATATATATATATATATATATATATATATATATATCCATAAAATTTACTAGAGTGAAAACATCAAAAGAATTAATTACTATTAGAGAATTTTAAAGTTCTTGAATACAGCTAATTACAATGTTTGTGTAAAACATAATATTTTCTGACATATTTACGATTTACATATTTAATATTAATTAATTAAATATATATTTTTTTGTTCTTATCAAAATGCAATAAATAAATAAAAAATGATCAAGTGTACTTTTTTTTCATTATTACAATTTATTCATTAATTTTAAATTTTTTTTATGTTATTATACTAACAATTTATTTAATATTTTTTTAATTATTACTATTATTATTATTAGTTATTTATTATTTATTTCATTTATTTTTGTTATTTATCTATGTTATTACATTAAAATTTTATTTTACTTTTTTAATATTTTATAAATAACTTATTTACTTAATATATCATTTATTATTTACTTTTTTTTCCTGCTATTTTTAATTTTTTGATAAATCTTTTTTTTTTTTTTTTTTTTTTTTTTTTTTTTTTTTGAGAGCGTGATAATAACCATTAGCAGTTTTTTCCCTTAAAATTAAAACAACGAGCGCTCTAAAATTGGATTTTACGTGACGTTACTAGTCATCGTACTACATTATGATGCCTTAAAACTCAAAATCAAAATTGTGACAAAATTTAAAACGGGATTATTGTTTTTCAATTTTCCACAAATTAAAAGAAACAATTTACTCCTCCCAAGAATTGTTCAATACGAAAGGTTTAAATAAAAAAATAAAGCTATTTTAAAAAATATTGTGTAAAAAAATAATAATGCATATTATACAAATATAAAAAAAAATATTATCTACTGGGTACGTTAGCAGTAGAAGGAATAACCCAGACTTCCTGGTGATAAATATTCCTTTTTATTTAAAGCATGTTTCAAGCTATGCTTCTGTTTTTCTGAAAATAGTTTCTTAAATCAGAAATAACTCGGCAGATGTCTTTCACCAATATTTTGTAATGTCGACTCATAATTCGGAAAATGAGGGTGTGATTAAGCACAATTAACACATTAAATTCAGAGATTCGAGGATTGAACTGTGATAAAAAAAAAAAAATAAATAAAAAAAATCATAAGACATTATGTATTCTTTTATTGAGGTAAACGACGATTATGAAATAATGCAAAAACAGGTTGATATGACAACGGTGTTAATTATTAAATTGATTCGATCAATACTTAGAGAACAATTCCACTTCGTATCAATATATCTTATTTTATTAATGATATTTGTTTATTGATTTTTATTATCGTTCTCACTCAGCTTCCATTGTCACGCCCCAGCGACGCAACTAATAGGGAGACTTTGGGATCTCTCAAATTCTGCTTTTCCACAAACAGGTATGTAATTAGTTGAGAGATCATTCATTTAGATTTAAATTTAACAGTCACCAATGGGCCACCGATGGTGTAGTAGTTATAACAACAGCCTTCAATGTCCAGGGTCGCGGGTTCCAAACCGGCAGATGGTCACAGAATTTTTTTTTTAATGCGAGTAAAATATCCTGGGATATACCGTCCTTCGGAGGGGACATGAAATCGGACCCTGTACGATGTCGGGCACTCGTTAAAGATCCCTATCCTACATAAACGTTGATAGGCAAATTTTAGCAACGTCGGATTAGCGACAGTAGCACACGGCGTTATATGAATTAATAGACAAACAGCCAAAATTTTTGAAAGTTTTTTTTTTTTACTTTCTTTTTTTACTTACCTTTAAGTAAAAAAGTGTGTGTGTGTGTGACTGTGGTTAAGTCTAGAACAAAAACTAAAAGCCGTACGAAATTGAAATAACTTCTTTAGACACCGTCTAAGAGTAACCCTGGTGAAGGCCCACAATGTAGGATGAAACGTCGGCACACGATTAAAATAAGTACTACGTTTTTATGTGTGTTTCTTACTGATGAGCGCACCCCCAACCATTCTTCCTCATCTAAAATATGATAGGTATATAATAATAATATATTGACAAGTAATATAATATGGAAACAAACATAAAGTTAAATGTAAAATAAGATGGCAGTTATAAAGTATGGAAGTAAATAAATTAAAATAGTAATAGACTTCTTTAGACACCGCCTCAGAATCACCCTTATGAAAGCCCACACTGTTGGCCGAAACGTCGGCACACAATTGTATGTTTGTTTATTTATTTAACGTCACTTTATGCTACTCAGGCTAATCAGCCGATGCTATAGTGGGAACCCTGAATTTCGCCTATCCAGGTTTTAATAGGATAGGGATGTTTTACGAGTACTTGACATCGCACAGGCTCGGGACCACCTTTTAACGTGGGGACATTCGGAGGGGTACGAAGAACGGCATAACTAAGGATTTTTTACTCCCAGATACACAGTTAAAATAAGTACTACTTTTTAACGTATGTTTCTTTCTGATGACCGCACCCCCAACCATCTTCCTCATCTAATATTCTCAGCTGTCAACTAAACTCCATCATTGTGATAACCGTTATGTTAGTAACACTATAACCTTCCTCATTACATTAACATTACTCTTTACTATGTTAATTACTAAATAATGTATATTTCCTTATTCTCAGCCTGAGAAATATCTATCCTTGTTGGTAAATTACATTCCATAGTCTGTTCTTGCTTAAGAAAGCGAACATTCAAATAATAATAATAACTGTGGTTTTGTTTGGCTATTGCACCTTTAAGAAGCAGAATTGTTAGCAAATTTTCAAATATGTAAAAACTTCTACTTTCCCCTGACTTTTTTCCGGGATGTAGATGAAGCTCCAGTTACCTGAGAGGAAGAAAACATTAAAAAAATAATAATAATATGAGCTAATTATACCAGGAGCTGGCAGAGGAGCTTAAGCAACTCTATAGATTGGAGAGCTGTGGGATTTACCCTATTATACTATCTTGCAATGGCCTGATTCCAGAGAGTACGCTAGAATCAATCCAACAGCTAGAGCTATAAAGATTCAGCGAGCAATCGTTCTAGGGACAGCAGCCACTATTAGAAATTTTTTAAATATAACATAATTAGAGCCTGACCCTTGACTCATTGAGTCCGGGTAGGTGAAAATTCCCAGAAAACTGAGGAAGTGCGAAATTCTGAAATAATAATAAGCTTGCCGAACCCGAAGGTTCGATGCCGATACCACCATATTCCGTCTACATAGACCCGTCCAATAATCACCGTTCAAGCACAAGCCCCCGAGATCAGCCTTAACGCTATGCTCCCATCGACGCTTCGGCCTACCTTTCGGAAGCCTACCACCAATCCATTCCAACTTCCTCGGAATCCGTTCCTCACCGAGCCCAACAACTTTACTCGCCCATTTGAGTCTCCGCGATGATATCAACTCAATTATATTCACAGGATACAAGTTCCACAATTCCGTGTTGTGCAGCCTTTTAAACTCCCCAGTGGTCTCATCTCTCTTCGGACCTAATATTTTACGCAGTACCTTATTTTCGAAAGCCGTTGTTCATCCTTCAAAGTAAGCGGCAACGTTTCACATCCATAAAGAACCGTCGGAAGAATAATAGTTTTATAAATTCTAACCTTTAAGTTTTCAGATAGAAGCTGCGATAGATAGAAGCGAACTTTCAAAAGACATTTTAATTTTTTAATGGCACTATAAATAAGAAAGTACTAAATTATGAATCTAGTTTGCATTCATGTATTTATACTATAAACTGCATGTGAACAATATTCAACTATCAAGACTAACATAATAAATACCTTTTTATATTTTATTTTAATCTTTTCATCCTTTTGGTTTATTATTTTTAATAATGAACTGAAAAAATAAATACACCCCCCTTTGTCAAAATATGAGGGTTTACGTTTCAAGATACGTAGAAAAGAAAAAATAAATAAAATAAAAAATCCGTTTGTCCACATTCCGCGCCTTTACTCCGAAACTACAGGACCAATTTTTTTTTTTTAATTTGGCACAAAAATACCATAGCATCCAACTTTGAATCTAACACCTAGACGTTGATATCAGCTGATTAGTTTTATAATGGCGGTCGATTAAAAATGATTTATTTCACTAACTCGGTTATTTTTAAAGATAGACAAATATTTTCTAACCATAAACCGCGAATAATTATTTTTATTAAACAAATAAAAAATAATACTTATAAAAATAAGTAAAATTTGTAGTCAGTGATATTTGATAGAGAAATATCAAATTAATTTCCTATAAAACAGAAAAAATAATTATTAAAATCGGTTCAGAAGAGATGTAGCTTTTTGAAATTAGCAGTGGTGATAGAGCGGCTTTTTTTTAATTTTAATTATTACTTTTCATGTTAGTTAATTGCCTGTAAACAGTTATACCCTAATCCAGTTATTTGAAAATAACAATATACTATTGTGTAATAATTTGCAACGTTTTCAATTTTTTTTTTCTTATAAGTTAGTTAAGGCACGCTCTTTCTTCTCATATTAATGTTGCAAGGTCAGGGAATACTAATTTCATCCATTTTCTAAATAAAATAACATTATTTTATTAAAATATGAATTAGTGATAATTGTATGTGGCTGCAAGAAGAAATGATTTGAAAAAACGCTGCAAATTATTACACAATGGTTTATTATTTCCAAATATAAATATTAGGGTATAACTGTTTATATAGGCATTAATTAAGTAATATGAAAAGCAATAATTCAAAGGATAATATCACATCACTACCGCTGATTTCAAAACGCAATATCTCAGCTATTTCTTAATCAATTTTCAATGATTCTTTAAAAATAAATGAGTTATGGGCGTATTTATGTGTAAATATTTAATTTTTTTTTTTATTATTATTCGTGTTTTTCCGGTTAAAAAACTACTCCATTTTTTTCTCTATTTTCAGAAATATCTGAGTTATTGAATTAAATCACTTTTAATCGGCAGCCATTTGAAAAATAACTAGCCGATATCAAAGACAATGAGTTAGGATCATCGTTATACGCCCTAATATTTTATTTTGTTAATTTCAAAAAAAATTGGTTCAATAGTTTCGGAGAAATGACGCGAATGGCGTACGGCGGACAAACGGATTTATTTTTATTCATTATTCAAATTCTAAAGATATAATTCTAAAGGTATCTTAAAACGTAAGCCATAAAAAAAAGTTTTCTTTATTATTGAATATTATTATTATTATTATCAACGAAATATTAGTTGTTAATTTATTTAACGTCACATTATGCTACTACGGCGACGATGGAACGAAGTATAACGAGTACCTGGCATCGCAAGGGGTTGGGGAACACCATTTTACGTCTTCTCCGAAGGGCAGCATAACCAAGGATTTCTTTGCTCTTCTTGAAAATTCTTGGACCACTTTCCGGGTTACAACCCACGATCTTAGGCATAGGGTGATGTTACGCTAACGACTAGACTACTGGTGACTCATGAGAAATATTATTATTGAAAAGTTTTATCCCTAACTCAATCGTAATGTGGAAGTACGAAACGAGATGTAGGATCCAGCCAAGACACGTGGACAGTATTGCAGTGAGGTTGTAGATTTCAAGTATCGCGATGATATCAAACTGATCGTTCATGAATGAACAAGAATCAATTCTAGAACAGGAAATGTTAAAAATAGTTAGTAATGAGAGGCTCTACCTCAACTTTCCAGATTTAATGTTATATATCTTTTAAGTTGAAGCATAAATGAAGGTCTTATAAAAACTAATGCAATTATTAGGATTACAATATGAAATTGTCTATTGTGTAAGTTTAAAACACTATATCTCCTTTATTGAGGATGTATAGTGGTCTGTAACAAATAGGTCTCGAATTAAATACCGATAAGACGAGATATATGATTAGTATCAGAACCGATGGCGATCTAGATGATATTAATATATCAGGGCATACTTTTGAACACGTCGAGAAATTAAAGTATTTAGGTTCAATGATAACAAGAAAAATGAAATCCAGGAAGAAATAAAGTCCCGGTTAAAGGTGGGAAATGCGTGCTATTATTCAGTTGCTAAATTACTTATCTCGCGACTTCTGTCTAAAAACTTAAAGGTCAGAATTTATAAAACTATTATTCTTCCAACGGTTCTTTACGGATGTGAAACATGGCCGCTTACTTTGAAGGATGAACAACGGCTTAAGGTTTTCCAAAATAAGGTACTGCGTAAAATATTTGGTCCGAAGAGGGATGAGGCCACTGGGGAGTTTAGAAGGTTGCACAACGCGGAATTGCGGAACTTGTATCCTGTGAATATAATTGAGTTGATAGCGTCGCGGAGACTCAAATGGGCGCGTAAAGTTGTTGGGCTCGGTGAGGAACGGATTCCGAGAAAGTTGATATTCGCTGAACCGATTGGTAGGCGTCCGAAAGGTAGGCCGAAGCGTCGATGGGAGGATTGGATTAAGGCTGATCTCGGGGGCTTGGGACTGACCGGCGAACATTGGACGAGTCTGTGTGGACAGAGTTTGGTAGTATCGGCATCGAACCTTCGGGTTCGGTAAGCCTATTACTATAGTCGACTGTAGAAACTATTATAGGTGGAATAATCAGGAGTCAGTCTTTATCTAAATATTTTAAATTTTGCCGAGTTTATGCTTGGGCATGGCTCAGTAATGCCCTGATGGCTAAACGTTAAAAAGCTTGAGCCTAAACATCGGCAAAATTAAAAATATTTAGAAAAAGACTGACTCCTGATTATTCCACTTATAATATATCTCCTTTATTTCTAACCAAATTGCAATAATTTTGTTTTTTAGAGAATTTAATTTGCTATCTAATAGCCATACTGAGGAGAATTTTTGGTATGCCTAAATTCGTAAGGCGAACAGATTTTTTTTTTTAATAATGGAGTTTTGTTGACCGTTGAGAAATTAGATGAGGAAGATGGTTGGGGGTGCGGTCATAAATTAGATACACACATTTAATGTAAGTGCTATTTTAATTATGTGCCGACGTTTCGGCCTACAATGTGGGCCTTCATCAGGACTAAAAGAAACAAGATAACAACCAATGTAATTATAGACTTAATAATATGTTAGGTATATAATAATAACATGACAGTAATAAAATATGGGAACATAAATAAAATTAAATGTAAAATGATAATAAGATGACAGTTATGAAGTATGGAAATAAGGTGACAGTAATAAAGTATGTAAATAAACAAAATTAAGATGATAGTTATAAAGTATGGAAGTAAACATAATTGAGATGATAATATTGTAATGAGAATATATAAAGAGAGACAAAGCAAATGAAAAAAAGGCAAAAGAAACATATGTGAACAATTAAAGTTTTAAATATTAACAATTTTGAAGTGATATATGACAGTAATATATTAAAAACATAGTTAAGAGTATAGGTAATATATAAAAAGAACATAGACATTAAAAAAGAGAAACAGTATGAATAAAAAAATAATTTTAAATTTTAAAATAATGTAATATTAAACTAAGAATTACATGTCAGGATATGTAACGGAGAAAGATATGAGTATGGAAAGAGGAGAAAGAAATGGGCGATGTTGATGATATGCGATGATATTAAAATAGCACTTACTTTAAATGTGTGTATCAAATTTATGACCGCACCCCCAACCATCTTCCTCATCTGATTTTTTTTTTATTCGATGTATGGATTATACGTATCTTGAAACGTAAAATTTTAAATTTTGAGAGGAAGGAAAGTTTTTTTTTTTGTTTTTTTTTCTAGGTCTCGAAAAAAATTAAGATTGTATAATTTTTAGGACAATATTTTTCAGCCTTTAAGAATTTCGTGGAGAAAAGCAGACGTGGCTGGTGTAAGTAGCATTGAATATAATTAATTATTTTCTTTTAATGGCTGAGGGCTAAATAAAGAGTACAATACTTACATTATAATACTTAATTCTTAAGAGATGATAATGAAAAAAAAAAAAAAAATTAAATTCCAATAATGAACCTTTGTAATCTAACAAAAAAATTTTTTTAAATTCTATAACTCAGTTATTGTAGAGAAAAAAATTATAAGTGTTTTTAACAAAACCAAAAACAAAACGCCAATAGTTATAAAGAAGAGAAAAAAATTAGTAAACAATTGAAATTTTACCCATAACTCTGTTATTTTTGAAGACAGAGAAAAGTATGTACAGAGTTATATAATCAGCCTATATATAAGAAATTGTAACTCCGTTATTTTCGAAGATAAGGAAAAAAATTATTTGTTTTTTTAACAACAAAAAATCGTGAATAATTATAAAAAAAGAGGGAAAAAAATGAAATTGAACTGATAGTTAGCCCAAAACTCTGTTATTTTTTAAAATAGAGAAAAAATATATAAAGTTTTAGATTCAATAAAGCGTGATAAAATGGAAAAAAAAAAAATTGATCTATATATTAAAGTCACAAATATAATAGATGTAATTCTACTAAAACTCGATTATTATTGAAGATAGATAAAAATCGAGAAGATCAGAAGCTATAACCTATAATTATTTGGAAATAATAAACCATTATGTAATAATTTGCTGCGTTTTATTTTGTAGAGAATTTAATTTTTAAACGAAACATAACAAGAAGTCTAGAGAAAATTTAGTATTCGTAACACGAAAAGATTTTTTAAAATTCAATAAATGGATTATATCTTGAAACGTGAAACTTTAAATTTTAGAGGAAGGAGAGTATTTATTTTTTTCTAGACCTGAAAATATTGTATAATTTTAAGACAAACTTTTAAAGCCTCTAATGTTACCGTTTCTGCCATCCTTCGGAGGAGACGTAAAAGGGTTGTCCCGAACCTATGAGATGTCAGTTATCCGTTAAAGATCCCTATCCTAATTGAACCTGGATAGGCAAAATTTAGAACTCCCACTCAAGTATCGTCCGATAAGGCATCGTAGCATGAAGTAGTGACGTTAAAAGAATAAACAAACACAAACAGCTCGCCTTTATACTAAGTATCTATATACACATTAGGATTTAAATAAATAAATTTGTTTAACAATCTATATTAATTGATTGAATTATGTTGAGAATTAATTAACTATGTCTACATATACATCCTTGAGATATCCACACGACTAAAAATCATTGAACACGGCGTCTGTTGGTGGCAATTTGTGAGAATGCTAGACTGTGTGTATATATGGGAGAAGCTAATTGAGGGTGCAGTAAAATAAACACACAATTAAGTATAAACTAAATGTAATGGTGCCGACGTTTCGGCCTAAATTATAGACCTTCCTCAATGAAAGGTTTTTAAATGAGACGTTGATTTCCAAAAGGTACTACAGGACATTTTTTACGAAATTGATTTTTTTACATATTTATATTCTCCTCATTTAGTTTTATCTAAATCTTAAATTTGATTGTATCTAATGAACACTCATGATTTAGAAATGCTATTAATTTCTTAAGATACTTATTACACATTTAGTTTCATTCTAAATCACAACAGAACATTTCATTTCATAACTTTAATATGGTTTTATTAATATAGTAAAGAAATAATTCTAGATTTTAATGCGAAAAGAATCAAATTAGCTGATTTAATAATATAGTAATGAGAGATTTTCGCGCTTCCTGTAAAATTTCCCAGAATGGATATAGTACCTTTTGGAAATCAACTCCTCAAATGTCTCTCGCCTCTATACCTATCCACTTCTTTTTTTTTCTTTCTTTTTTTAAATAAATTTATTTATTCGTATATATTACAATTTGTCACAATGGACAATAATAATATTGCTAATATTACAGCAATAATTGAATCATTTAAGAAATTACTACACAACAAAGATATCGAATCGTTAACATGGAGTCAATACAGCCCTTTCTACAATAGTCTTTACCAACAAGCTTCACTCAGCCACAGCTATCAAACCATTCATAATATTCCGTTTAAGATGTTGAAAATAATAATACAAGCTCGCCTCTCTTGAAAATACCATATTAAATTTTCTTATGCAAACAACACCTACAATATTAACCCCAAAGAAATCTGTACAATCTGCAATATGAACACATATGAAACCATATACCGTTTAGTAGCAGTCTGTCCAATATACTCAGGACTTAAAAACTACTACATCCCTCACGCTAATAACATACAGAAAGCCTACTTCCTACAATATTAACTATTGATGACCCAATTAAAATCAAACTACTGTATTATTATTTAGTTAGCACCTTAAAACTAAGATCATTTGTAATAAATGAGTAACATTTACCATCTACATTAGAAAATAACCAACTATTTATAAAATTAATAATAATGTACCTAGTCAATGTTTCATAATAATTGCTTGTACTATTGCAAAGATCTATTTTAATCCATAACCTGGTTTCACACAACTCTTTTAACTATATTTATATATCAATGCTCATTTAAAATTTTATATTTAATATTCATTCACTCCGATGTTAATTTAAAATGTATTTATGTATGTATATATATATATATATATATATATATATATATATATATATTAAATCTTTGTATTTCAAAGACTATTTAAAATCTAAAATACTTTAATACTTCTATATAACATAAAAAAAATTGTATAAACCTGTATTAAAATAATTTGTTATTTTCTGTTTATTTTGTTTATTCTACTGTGCTGTTTAATACTTATCTATCACCCTATTGTGATTTGTTCCGTTTCATGTTTATTACTTATAATTGTTATTAATTGCTGTTTGTAATGTATAGCTCGACCAGGCTTTATTTGTATGGGGAACCTCCAAAGACAAAAAACACATTCTATTCTAATAATATTACTACAGGATAACATTCATACAAGATTTACAATATAAACAAACGGAAAGTCAAAAAACATAAAATGAAACCAAAATAAATAAACAATATCCACTTCTAACATCTCAACCTTTCCAACATATCGTTTTTTTTTTTTTTTTGTTTTGTTTTTTGTTCTCCGTAATTTTTTTTTTTTTTTTCACAGAGAAATATGTATACATACGCATTAACTATATTTTATATTATAATGCTTCACATTTTATGAAAGTATTGACCTTTTGTACGTCATAGATTTGGAACTGTTTTTCTCATACTGTAAAAATTATAATTTTTTTAAGTTTATTATGTTTCACATTTTGCATACTGTAAACATTTTTTTTAATTGGTATTTTTTAAACATTGTGGATGTAATTAGTTGACCGTTGAGAATTACTGGAAGGATTAGTCCGGGTGGCGGTCATTAAATGAAACAACTAAATAGTTTCAACTATTTTATTGTTTGCCAACGTTTCGACCCCCTTTGTGGGTCATCATCAGGGCTAAAAAGATACAAAAGAATATAATTTCAATGACATTACATACAATATTATATAACCTATTTAGCTAGAGAACGTCGGTATTGAAAAAATAACAGAAGAACTGTATATGTAAAAAAAAACTTAATTAAAATACAATGACCATATTACAATAATGAAAGTGTTATACAGAAAAAATAAAAATGTTCACTAAACAAAAATTTTCATGTAAATTATTGATACCTGTGTAAATTTTGTTTAGTGAACATTTTTATTTTTTCTGTATAACACTTTCATTATTGTAATATGGTCATTGTATTTTAATTAAGTTTTTTTTACATATACAGTTCTTCTGTTATTTTTTCAATACCGACGTTCTCTAGCTAAATAGGTTATATAATATTGTATGTAATGTCATTGAAATTATATTCTTTTGTATCTTTTTAGCCCTGATGATGACCCACAAAGGGGGTCGAAACGTTGGCAAACAATAAAATAGTTGAAACTATTTAGTTGTTTCATTTAATGACCGCCACCCGGACTAATTCCTTCCAGGTATTTTTTAAATTTTAAGTTTCTATTATCATAATATTCACCTTTTATTAAATTTATTTTGCCCTTTTGTTTCTAATTATTATTATATTTGTCAATTGCTTTAACCACTCTCTCACTTTGTTTTTAATTATCAGAATACTTTCTTATACTTATCATCTTTAAATATTGTATTCTACTACTGGTTGTTATATCGTTTTTATAGCCCTGAAGAAGGCCTATAATTTAGCCCGAAACGTCGGCACCATTAAATTAAGTTTATACATAATGTATGTTTATTTGACTGCACCCTCAACTAACTTCTCACAAATAAATTAATAACATGCTCTCAGGATTACCTTATCATAACCCTCAACTAACTTCTCACAAATAAATTAATAACATGCTCTCAGGATTACCTTATCATAAAAAAAAAAAAAATGTACATCATAACAGTTCAAACCAACTCAATCACAAAGCCATAGTTAATATGGTATAATTAATTTTGAAATAATTAGTGATGCCTTAAAAGGAAATCTGTTTGTCAAATGAGCTTAACAGGATTAAGCTCAAAGGGTTCCTACGGACCGACGGTCGCAGTGTAAAGGCCAAATATCAACTCATCAAGCACAGAGGGATATCTTCAAAACGGTTGTTTGGAATACCTAAAATGCTCTGAAACTTCCAAATCTTTTCGAGATTCGAGAAAATAATAAAGTTTTATTTTGACTAACCTATATATGAAATGTATAGTAACGGAAAGTATTACGATCGTGAAAATTTTCGAATTCCACTTTTCATCTGAATCACACGTTTTAGAGTCCAAATGACCATGCCCCGCAAAAAAGTCTGTGTGTGTATGTGCGTGCGTGTGTGTAAACGAAAAATCGTACAATATTGAAATTTGGTATTCAAGACAACCGTAGGCCCGAGGTGTTACACCAATTTTTTGACAAAAAATGTCAGACCGGTTGTTCGACATTATACCATGAATGTTGCACGTTTTTACAATTTTCTCAAAAGCTGCTAGAACGATTTTGACAAAACTCACTATATCCATCAACTTCATATCGATTTTAAAAAGGCTTATAATTCCATAGACCGTCAGAAGCTGTATAACATCATGATTTAACAATTATATAACAATAATACCAAGAAAGTTAGTAAACCTAGAAGAGATGTGTTTGTCGGAAACATTCCATAAAGTTCGAATCGGTCATAATTACTCCGAGAGATTTGAGGTGTGATCGGGTTTGAAACAGAGTGACTCCCTGTCAACTGTTTTATTTAATAAAGTTTTAGAATATGTCATGGAAAACATGATGTGTACCGAGAAAGGTTTAAATATGGGTGATAAGATTCCGGTTTTGGGGTATGCCGATGATTTGATACTGCTAGGTGAAGACACGGAAACCATACAACTAAATACAAGTGTGTTAATGAAAACCCGTAAAGGAATAGGACTCGAATTAAATACCGATAAGACGAAATATATGGTTTGTAGTAGAGATGGTGGCGATCTTGTTTATATTAATATATCAGGGCATACTTTTGAACACGTAGAGAAATTCAAGTATTTAGGTTCAATGATAACAAGAAAAAATGAAATCCAGGAAGAAATAAAGTCCCGGTTAAAGGTGGGAAATGCGTGTTATTATTCAGTTGCTAAATTACTTAGCTCGCGGCTTCTGTCTAAAAACTTAAAGGTTGGAATTTATAAAACTATTATTCTTACAACGGTTCTTTACGGATATGAAACGTGGCCGCTTACTTTTAAGGATGAACAACGGCTTAAGGTTTTCGAAAATAAGGTACTGAGTAAAATATTTGGTACGAAGAGAGATGAGGCCACTGGGGAGTTTAGAGGTTGCACGGCGCGGAATTGCGGAGCTTGTACACTGTGAATATAATTGAGTTGATAGCATCGCGAAGACTCAAATGGGCGCGTAAAGTTGTTGGGCTCGGTGAGGATCGGATTCCGAGAAAGTTGGTATTAGTTGAACCGACTGGTAGGCGTCCGAAAGGTAGGCCGAAGCGTCAATGGGAGGACTGCGTTAAGGCTGATCTCGAGGGCTTGGGCTTGACCGGCGAACATTGGAAGAGTCTGTGCAGGTGAAGTTTGGTGGTATCAGCATCGAACCTTCGGGTTCGGTAAGCCTATTATTATTATTATAGTGGACTGTAGAAACTATTATAGGTGGAATAATCAGGAGTCAGTCTTTTTATAAATATTTTACTAATATTTTTCCAAATTCTAAAAAACTAAATATGTCATCTTGTTATCAATAATAAAAAACGGTTAAATGTGTAATTTGAACGAATCCGACATCAAAATAAAGGATAAAATAGCAAACATATTTTTTTATGTAATTTTTCGTTTTTTGGGACATAAGAATTGCCTTATAGATGTAAAATATACCATTGGAAAGCCAAAAATTTCAGAAAAAATATTATCTTGAAAACGAAATTGTAAAAGTTCATGGAGAGTATTAAAAAGGGAACAAAAGGAACTGATTGTTATAGGTAATGATATAATAGATTATTTAATCAAATACATGTTTCTATTGAACATTAATGTAATTATGTTTTCACCTACTTCATTTCTAAAGGCTGCGCTTCACAGGGAGAAAACAGGTATGCGTAGGAGAGGTGAAATATCGAAAAGGGGGGTCTTGTGAAAGTTCATGAAAGTAGCAGGAGAGCGGGAAGGCTTATTTAAAAAAATAAATTTAGATAATGACATAAAATATTACTTTTTGAAAAATTCTATAATACTATTAAATATAATTTTTAAAAAAAGATAAAAAATCTGGTGCGGGCAACACACGACTTTCACTTACCTCCATATATAAAACCAATGAAGAATTCAATACGTTAGAGAAAAAAATCTGGTGCGGGCAACACACGACTTTCACTTACCTCCATTTTAAAATCAATGAAAGAATTTTCAAATACAGTTAGAGATAAAAATACGTGAAATTATTAAGGAATTAATCAAATTGAATTTATATAGAAACATGTGTTTTATTAAAAAATCAATTATATTATTATCTTAAATAATCAGTAAGTTTTATCTTCTTTTCATCACTCTCTATTAACTTTTAAAAGCTTGTGTATGAGATGATAACTTTTCTAAAATCTTTAGCTCTCCAACGGTATATCATACAAAATATTTTTCTCTTTTCTCCTTTAGTTGGGTATCGAATTTATTCAATTTATATATTTACCAGTTTTTCATCAGCGTTAACAAGATAATCTAGTTATTATTATTAAATCTACAAAATTAAAGGTACTTTAGGGGAAGACAATTTAAAATATCGGCATTTAAGCCCTGTCAGACCATTTTTATCTAAATAAAACCTACTTGATATTAAAGCCCATTAAATTTTACATCGATATAGCGAGTTTAATCAAAATCGTCGGAACCATTTTTAAGAAAATCGAAAAAAGGTGCAAACTGCATGGTATAAAGTGCCTCTTCTGGTAGGCTCATTGTGATGAAAAAAGTTTTGTCACGTCTCGGGCGTATAGTTGTCTTAAATATGAGATTTCAGTTTCATAGGACTTACCGTTTCCGCCCGGGAGTTACCACACACACACACACAGACCTTTTTGCGGGACTTGGTTATTTGGACTCAGGGGACCTTATAACGTGTATTTCCGTTGAAAACTGGAATTCGAAAATTTTCACGATCGCAATACTTCCCCATACTATATATAGTAAGTGAAAGTAAAATGCTAAATGATAAAGTTCTATTCAAAACAAACAGGTATGATAAACACACCATGAACACATGTTTTTTAAATGTATCATCTTCATTTTAAGAAATTGGCCCATTGTTTATAATAATAATAAAAAAAAAAAAGAAGATGAAGCAGTATAGAAAATTCGGTAATTGAATATTTATTATAATACGTTGAAAGTATGTGAGAGTGTATGATATTCAATCTCACGATATTTCACCTTACCTACCCCTACCTGTTTTCTCACCGTGTAGCCAGAGCCTTTGACTGTAATAAAAAATCCTTAAATTGATTTTTAAAACGGAGGTAAATGAAATTCGTGTGTTGCGTGCACCAGATTTTTTGTTATTCCTCATTGAAGGGTCACAGAAATGTTTAAGAGTATAACAATAATAATTATATAACTTATTCCTAAGGTATACTGTTCCTCATAAGAAAACAGGATAAAGAGTCTATTTGTGGAATATTCCATTAGTACTGGTTAGGTGATTGAGTACTTTCAAGTTTCCATAGAATCCTGAGGTGGAATACTGGAGTTGGCCGAAGAAGGTGGGAAATGGATACGGAGTTGGAAAACTTGAGCTGGAAATGAAGATGGATGGGAGACCCGAGAACTCTAACTAGGACTAATGATGGTGTGGATCGCATATCGGTTATTTTAGGAATATCAAGATATGCCACGCCGTTCCTCTCTTAGTTCGGCTTATTGTCAACTCTTGTCTCCTATAAATATTCATATTATAATATTTAATATTGATCAGGAAATCGTTATTACTTTCACTTACTATATATAGTAAGGGGAAGTATTGCGATCGTAAAAATTTTCGAATTCCAGTTTTCAACGGAAATACACGTTTTAGGGTCCCTGAGTCCAAATGACCAAGTCCCGCAAAAAGGTCTGTGTCTGTGTGTGTTTCCGTGTGTGGTAACTCACGGGTGGAAACGAAAAGTCCTGTGAAACTGAAATTTCATATTTAAGACAAATATACGGCCGAGACGTTACAAAACCTTTTTAACCTCAAAATGAGCTTACCAGAAGAGTCACTTTATACCATGCATTTTGCACCTTTTTTTTTCATTTTCTCGAAAACGGTTCCGACAATTTTGATTAAACTCGCTATATTGATGTAAAATTTAATGGGCTTTAATATCATGTAGTTTTAATTCTGATTAAAATGGTCTCACAGGGCTTAAATGCCGATATTTTACATTTTCTTTCTCTAAAATAATGTTCATAAAACTATATTATTTGTTATAGATAAACATAAATATATAAATTGAATAAATTCGATCCTAACTAAAGGAGAAAACAGAAAAAATATTTTTTTAAGGCAATTTATCGTTTTTGAACATAAGAGCAGTAATATACATGTATGATATACTGTTGGAAAGCTAAATATTTTAGAAAAAATATTATCTCATACACAAGCTTTTAAAAGTTAATAGAGAGTGATGAAATGAACATAAAACTAACTGATTATTTTAGATAATAATATAATAGATTTTTTAATGAAACACATATTTCTACAGAAATTTAATTTAATTAATTCTTTAATAGTTTCACTCATTTTTATCTCTAACTGTTTTTGAAAATTCGTTGATTGATTTTAAAAATGGAGGTAAGTAAAAGTCGTGTAGTGCCCGCACCAGATTTTTTAAAGGTATAGTATGCTTTTCTTATATCACTCTTATCTTATAGTTGGGCTCATCATTCGTATTCATTATGTAAATAACTCGTTTCGCCAATTTAAGTTCTTATTGTTTAGGTATCGCTTATTTCAGGAATATCAAGATATACTTTGGTGTTCCTTTCACCTCATCACAGACTGGGGAATAACATTTTGCGTTTCATATGAATAACCAAGGAATTTTTACCCCCTTTTTAAAAATTCTAGAGCCATCGCCAGGTTTGAACCGATGTTTAAATGGCTATTATACTAGCTACTACATCACGGATGAGCCATAATAAAAAAACATCAATAACACAAACTTTTGAATAAAAAAATGGATATCTGCTCTTTAAGCTCATTATTGTCTAAAAAAAATCTGGTGCTGGCAACACAAGACTTTCACATAACTCAATTTTTAAAATCAATGAAAGAAATTCCAAATACAGATAGAGATAAAAATACGTGAAACTATTAAAGATTTAATTAAATTGAATTTATATAGAAAGATGTGTTTTATTAAAAAATCTATTAAATTATTATCTAAAATAACTACTTAGTTTTATCGGCTTTTTATCACTCTCTATTAACTTTTAAAAGCTTGTGTATGAGATAATATTTTTTCTAAAATTTTTAGCTTTCCAACGGTGTATCATACATGTATATTAATGCTCTTATGTTCAGAAACGAAAAATTGCATTAAAAAAATAATTCTTCTGTTTTCTCCTTCAGTAGGGTATCGAATTCATTCAATTTATATATTTGCCTGTTTTTCATCAGTGGTAACAAGATGATGTAGTTATTTTTATAGAATCAACAAAATTAAAGGTACTTTAGAGAAAGAACATTTAAAATATCGGCATTTACGCCCTGTCAGACCATTTTAATCAGAATGAAACCTATGTGATATGAAAGCCCATTATATTTTACATCAATATAGCAAGTTTAATCAAAATCGTCGGAACCGTTTTCGAGAAAATCGAAAAAAGGTGCAAAATGCATGGTATAAAGTGGCTCTTCTGATAAGCTCATTTTTATGAAAAAGGTTTTGTAACATCTCGGGCGTATATTTGTCTTAAATATGAAATTTCAGTTTCATAGGACTTACCGTTTCCGCCCGGGAGTTACCACACACACACACACAGACCTTTTTGCGGGACTTGGTTATTTGGACTCAGGGGACTCTAAAATGTGTATTTCCGTTGAAAACTGGAATTCGAAAATTTTCACGATCGCAATACTTTCCCTTACTATATATAGTAAGTGAAAGTAAATTGTTCTGAAAAACCTCGAACTGAACAATACGACTTTAAATATTTTAAAAAAGCTCGTGATCGTCAAAATTTTTGCTTCTTTAAAATACATATTGCATTTAATGAAGTGACAAGAGAGACATTTATACATTCATATTCCTAGCTGGCAGATTACTTTTTCTGAATTAGCAACACGATGCAAAGGAAGAAGTAAGGCAATGGGACATAGAAAATTATGAGGTAATAAATAATATCAAACAAGTTGGCAACAGTTGGTCTCGGGAAAAGAAACAAAACTCAACTCTAATCTTCCTACAAACCAACCCTTTATAAACCCAACTACTATTGTATACAAAATAATGAAAATATCACACCAAATTTTTTTTTTTTTTTTTTAATTATTTTATTGGTATTCACAACTGTATTAACAAAAAAAAAAAATCAAGTAAATGTGATGTGTTATGATACACATGTAGAGAAGCATCCCATTGGAAGCTCTCCAAAAATATTCTAAACTAGAGGGTCCCGGGGAAATTTCTTTTTCAGGCGCCTCGGAGGATTATCCGAAATTGAAAAGGAAGAAAGAATTGAAACTAGTGGGTTAGAGTGAAAATGGAGTTTGTCATGAAAGGATTGATACCTGGTCCGGGCCAAATCAGTAACATAGGGAACATTAAGGTCTTTATGGATAAGTTTATTCGTGACAAAGTAAGGAGCGTTGAGGATTTTACGAAGGATTTTGGATTGTAAGGATTGTATGCGGGAAGAATTTGATGGTGTATTAGAGCTCCAAAGCTCTACTCTATAAGTCCAGATTAGTCTTAAAATGGTCATGTAGATGAGCCTTTTGTAGTTCAGAGGAATGTTTGACCGTTTGTCTACTAAGTGTTGAAGCAGCCTAAAGTGGCGATCAGTTTCTTGTCGTTTTAGTCGTTGTATGGGGATTCCAAGTTAGGCGTTTGTCAAGAAGAAGTCCTAAGTATCGGATCTGTTCAACAGGAACTAGTTGAGTGTTATTAAAGGATACTTTAGGGCAGGAAGTCAAAGGTTTACGACGAAGGGTAAAGGTTATTTTTTTTCAATAAAAAATATTCTACCACTTAATTTTTAAATTAGCTCGTTAGATCATTCCTTCAATTGAATCCTAATACCTTTAATTAAGGAATCATACCCCATTTTTACATTCACTAACTTGTATACGAAATAATAGTAAGTTTTAGAATTCTAGTTTTCAAACCAAATACACATTTAAGGGTCCCCTGAGTCCAAATAACCAAGTCCTGAAAAAAGTCTGTGTGTCCGTGAATGTGAGTTTGAGTGGTAAGTCGAAAAGAAAAAATGAAAAGTACGAAACTGAAATTTCATATTTAAAGCCCGAGATGTTACAACAACTTTTTCATCACAATGAGCTAACCCGAAGAGCCACTTTAAGCCATGGCTGGTAAGGATTGGATGCGGGAAGAATTTGATGGTTTAGTAGAGCCCCAAAGCTCTACTCCGTAAGTCCAGATTGGTTTATAATAGTCATGTAGATGAGCCTTTTTATAAGGTTCCTAAAGGTTATTTGATGAGATTTGTTGGAATTTATTTCTATTCTCCAGTTCTGACACCATACTTCTAGGTTTTTGATGTGGGCTTGAAGGGTATGTGAGGCAATAAATGGATCTTTATGAACTGATAACACGCAGGTGTCATCAGCATAGGTAGAAAGGAAAGTGTTAGGATGGGTTGGGATATCAGCTGTATATACTGTGTAAAGAATGGGTCCTAGGATACTGCCTTGAGAAACACCAGCAGTCAGTGTAAAAAGGGATGAATAGGAACTATTGTGATTTATTTTGAAGGGTCTATCAGAGAGGTAGGATTGAAGGATATATTATTTGATCTTTAACATATATTTCCAACGCTATTAAATGTAATTCTTTAAACGTTTTTTTAACTCTATCCTTATTTAAGTGTCTTAAATTGACTTTGACAACCCAGATAAGTGAAAGCCGTGTGTTTCGCGTAATACCTTCTTTTTTTTTTGAAAAAATATAGTGAGTTAAATCTATATCTTCGAAAAAGCGGTTATTTGAAAAAAATGTAAAAAGGTACAAAATGCATGGTAAAAGTAGTTCTTCTGGTTATTTGTTGAAAAAGTTGCTTTAACATCTCGAGCGTATGGTTGTCTTAAATATCAGTCAAGCTCCGTACTGTTTTTTCGTTTTCGTGCTGGACTTACTAAATATACACATAGACCTTTACGCGCGACTTGTTTTTTTTGGATTTAAGGGACCCTAAAACGTATATTTCTGTCAAAAACTGGAATTCGAAAAATTCGACTATCGCAATACTTTTACTTATTATGTATTTCACACGATGATAATTCAGGTAGGTGTAGGTGAGGTGATATTAGGGAAGAGTGAATTATCATACTTTCAACATATAATAAATATTCAATTACCGAATTTCCTATATTACTTCATCATTTATTTTTATTTACCTTTTACTACAAACAATGTTTAGTATCTTAAAATCGAGTTTCTACATTAAAAAAAACATGTTTTATGATGTGCATATTACACTTGTTTGTATTGATATAACTTTATCATTCAGTTTTTGTATCTTTTTAAAAAAATAATATTTAATGATAATATAGGACTTTTCAAAAAGTAATATTTGATGCCATTATCCAATTTTTTTTTTTTTTTTTTTTTTTTTATAAATAAGCCTTCTCTCTCTCCTTCCACTTTCGTGAACACTCACAAGACTTGCTTTCACCTCACCTACATATACTCTATATTTTACCGTTTAGCGCTGCCTCAAGTGAGGTAAAATAACAGGAATTAATGAGTCTGAAATGTTAAAATCGGCACTTTATTTACTGGTGGCACTACACTGAGAACCGACCCAAGTCCAGCTGATGGCCTAGTGCAGTTAAGAATATCTTTCTTTGTTGTGCTTCGCCACCTGGTCTTTTGTCTTCTTCTGCCAACTCGTGTTCAAGGTCTACTGAAATGTCCCAATATGCATCTCTTAGCTACATGTGCATAGTAAGTACAGCGACCTTACTACCCGATGGATCATCTCCTCGTAACAACTGTGGAGTATCGAATAGAAAAAAAACACACTCATACCCTCATTGGAGCGCGATGGGTGAATCCCACGTACCCTCGTCCCTTTTTTTGCAAATACTAAAGCTTAGGCCGATATCACACTCAGCCGCCAGGATTTTTGCCCAACTGTAGCGTTGATTTCCAATGGTATTAAAGGATATTTTTTTTTTCTACAAAAATTAATATTCTTACATATTCGTATTATTATTGTTTAGTTTTATCGAAATCCGTCATCCGATTTTAACTGAAAAGCTCACAAGTTCTTAAAAAATGTGGTGCATGCAACACACAACTTTCTCTTACCTCTGTTGTTAAATCGATTTAAGAATTTTTAAATACATTTAGAGATAAAATTAATTGTTAAGAATAAATTAAATTGAATATCAATATAAATATGTATAATCCGGAAAATATACAGAGAAAAATTGGGTAAAAACAATGGGCAGACCTTTCGAAAAAATTTGAAGACACCCAAAAAATGGAAAGAAACTACTAGGAACATGGTGGATCTAGCTAGAGAAGCTGGCTCCCGGGGAAGGATCAAGAGGAAAGAGTAGTGGAACTGTGAATGCGAGAAACCGATCAGGAAGAGGATCGAAGCATGGAATAAGTGGAACCAGAACAAAACAGAAGAAGGATACAATAAGTATCTCTGTGAAAGAATGATTGCGCATAAGACCTTGAGGAAGCGAAAGATAGAGTTCTTCAATGAACAATTGGATGAAATGGAAAATAACTTTGAGAAGAACAAGAGTCTTTTTTACACCTTTGCCGAACACTTTGAGAACCTGCTCAACTGCGAAAAACCGCAAGAAAGAATGACAACCTGGAAAAGATCCGTGGAGCGAAAAGTGTCGGATCCCCCAGATGACGAAGAAATAGATAATATCATAGCGGCTCTTAAGAACAATAAAGCATCAAGTGAGGATGGAGTGTTAGCGGAGATGTGGAAGTTGACTGGGGAGGACTTTAGGAAGAGGGTCATGGAACTGATGATGGGCATTTGGCTGGAGGAGAGGATTCCAAATGAGTGGAGGACTGCAATTATACACCCTTTGCATAGGGAAGGTCCAAAAATAAACGTTAACAACTACAGGGGAATATCCCTGTTGTCCGTGAGTTACAAGATCTTTTCTAGGGCTCTCTTGAATAGGTTAAATCCGCAGGTGGATCCGATGATTGGGGAATATCAGGGGGATTTCCGGAAAGGAAGGTCATGCCAGGAACAAATTCTGAGTCTGAAACTACTACTAAATTACTACAACTCTAGGGCGAACAAGAATCTCTATATCTCCTTTGTGGACTTTAAAAAGGCATACGATTCTGTGGATGGGGAAGCTTTACTGGGGATTCTGGAAGAATATGGAGTGGCAGGAAAGACAAGGAGGTTGATCGAGCAAACGCTGACAAACACCATCACGAAGGTGAAATTCCAAGGAGTCATCAGTGGGCCCTTTCTGGTCAGGACGGGGCTCAGGCAAGGGGATTGTCTGTACCCGGTGCTTATGTATGGAATGGAGACCACTTCTCTTCCTAGCTTAAGGAAACTTTTAAGTATAGAGAGGAAGATCTATGGGCCAGTAAAGTTACCAGAGGGATCTAGGCTGAGGCCTACCACAGAACTGTACAAAGAAATGGATGACCTGTAAACGGACATTAGGTTAAGGAGGCTGCGTTTCTACGGGCATATGGTAAGGATGAGCCCGAGCTGAATAAATAAGGACATTTTTGAAAAAGTGTGGGGATATAAAGAGGACAGAGGTTACATTCATCAGATAAGGAAAGAAACAGTGAGGTTGGGAATCTCAACACAGGATTGTGGCAACAGAGTGGATATAGGGAAAAATTAGGAAAGATAAAGGTCCTTGTGGTTGCCAAAGAGGTGAGAAAGGGGAGAGTATGGAGCGAGGAACAGAGAAGAGTACAGTCTGAGAGAATGAAGAAGAGGTGGGAGGAGAGAAAAAGAGAGGAACGTGTGGGCAAAGTTGGGAGAAAATGATATTTGAAAAAAAAAAAAAAGAAGGAAATAATAAATAAATATGTGTTTTAATAAATAATTTATTATATTTTATTTTGATCTACAACAATCACTTATTTTCATCGGTTTTTTTTTCATTCTCCATTGACTTTTCCAACGGTATCTTGCACATCTAAGCAAGTATTTTTTGCTCTTGCACTTTTAGTTGATTATCACATTCGTTCAATAAGTATATTAAGTTTTTTTTTTTTTTTAAATTATCAATACTAATAAAATTATGTTTAATTTTTGCGAAACTACAAAATAAAAGGTACTTTAAAAATATCGGCATTTAAACTCTGTCAGACTATTTGAATCAGAAAGAAAACTACATGATATTAAATCCGATTAAGTTTTATCTCGCTATAGCAAGTTAATCAAAATTGTTTGAGCCGTTTATAAGAAAATCGCAAAGAGGTGCAGAATGAGCAGTATTATGTAGTTTCGGTCAGCCGATTTTAATAAATAAGTTGGTGTAACATATCGGGCGTTAAGTTGTCTTAAATATGAAATTTCGGTTTTCCTACAAAACTTAAAACCGAGTAATTAATATAGTAAACAAATAATTTGTTCTAGACGATCAGGTAGAAACAGAAGAGGAAGCCACAAAACAGGTAATACCCTGAAAGAAATTATGACGCCGGGTACCAACTTTAGAAAGAAAGTATTAAATACAAAATATGGGGATATAAAAGTAACAAAAAATCACGGATTGACTGCTTGGATAGGGAGTTTTTTGTTGGGGGAAACTTAAAAGAGGTTAGTGATGGAATTTAGTGGCCCGTTGAGAACATTAGATGAGGATGATGGTTGGGGGTGCGGTCATCAAAAAAATACACACTATTAAGTAATACTCTTTGGCTAATTTATACCATGCATTTTGCAAATCTTTCTCAAAAAGGGCTCTAACAATTTTGATTGAACTCAGTATATCGATGTAAAATTTAACGAGCTATAATATCATGTAGCTTTTATTTCGATTGAAAAATTTTAAAGGGCTAAAATGACAAAAACAATTTATTATCTTCCTCAAAAATACCTTTTATTTTCTAGATTTAAAAAAACTATCTATATCATTGTATTAGCATTGATAAAAAAACAGATAAATATACAAGTTGGAATCTGAGAATAAATCTGGAAAAATCAAAAATAATGGTCTTTCGAAATGGTGGTAGGCCAGCGCGTAAAGAAAAATGGTTCTTAGGCTCAGAAATATTGAAGTAGTACAGCAGTACAAATATCTAGGGATCACTCTTACGTCTACTCTTTCAATGACAAAACACCTCGAAGAAAAACTGAATAAAGCTAAGGTGGGTTTGAATTTGATTTGGGGCCAGTTTATGGAAAACAAAGATATAGTTCTTTCAAAAAAGTTGAAGATATTTAATTCCATTAGTAGGGCAGTTATGTGCTATGGAGCACAAGCCTGGGGTGGGGTTGGTCATGATGCCGTGGAAAAACTACAAAGATTTTTTCTTAAAAAACTATTTAAATTACCAAAATATACTCCAACTCATTTTCTCCATTTTGAAAAAAACAATAGATCCAATATTTATATTCACCCTAAAGATGCATTTCGATTATATTATTAAAATTTTGAATTTACCACCACATAGATATCCAAAGATATTAGCATTACATATAGTTAAGAAAAAAATAGCATGGTTCAAAAACATACTTTATCTGAAAGAATCGCATGGATTAAATTTTAACTTAAATCTATTTAACTGTGATGATATTAAGTTATGGAAAAATAGTCTAGCAGCATTAAGGGTTCAAATGCAAAAAGATATTTATACTCAAAATATTATTAAAGTTAAAAATT
Source organism: Piezodorus guildinii (assembly GCA_023052935.1). Lineage (NCBI taxonomy): Eukaryota > Metazoa > Arthropoda > Insecta > Hemiptera > Pentatomidae > Piezodorus > Piezodorus guildinii. Next base: position 136,914,476 of record CM041296.1, on the reverse strand, counting down.
CTAAAACTTCTCCCTTTTATCCACATTTAACCACAGTAAATTACATTACTGACAAATGTATGGGATGGGTAATTAAAATCAGGGGTGATGTATTAAACCTGAATTACAAACATTTCTTGAAAACAAATAATAAATGTAGTTTGTGCAATACAAATGAAGCAGAAGATCTTTTTCACTTTTTGGCTGCCTGTCCGATACTTACTGAGTTTAGAAAAAAATATTTTAATTCTAAAAATTTAACCTGAGATCACATTTTAGAGTTGATAAATGGAAAAGATTGGCTGGCGTTAGTTAATTTCTCCAGATCGGCTTTCTCTTATAGAATGTTACTAACAAGAGAATTTAACTATTAGTGAATTTGTTAAAAAAAAAATTTAACTAATTGTGAATTTGACTATTTGTGAATTAATTTTAGTACATAAATAACATGGGAAGTGTTTGTTTCTTATTTTGTTATTGATTATTTAAATTGATAGATTAAAGATTAATTTTGTTAATAAACACAGACTCCACGGACGGTCGATAGACCATGTAGTGTGTCTGATTTTTATTATTGTATTTCATAATTTGTAATTTGTTTATTTTTTATTTGTTTATTGGCTTTTTGGTTTAATTTTAAAAAATAAAAACAGACTTTTCTATCTATCTATCTATCTATCTATACAAGTTGAACAAATTCGATAACCAGATAAATGAGAAAAGAAAAAAACAGATTTTTTTAGGTAATTTTTTTCCTCTGAACATATGAATAGTAATATATGGGAGACGTTCATTGAGGGTGCAGTCAAGTGAAAACCCAATTAAGTACAAAATTAATTTTATGCCGACGTTTCGGCCTAAATTATAGGCATTCTTCAATAATCCTGAAGAAGAAGTATAACGTCGGCACCATTAAATTAAGTTAATACTTAATTGAGACGTTGATTTCCAAAAGACACTTAAGGACATTTTTTACGAAATTGATATTTTTACATATTTGTATTCTCTCCATTTAGTTTTATCTAAATCATCTATTTGATTTTATCAAATGAACAGTCAAGTCCTTTAAAAACGCGATTTAGAAATGCAATTATTTTCTAAAGAAACTGATTACGTATTTAGTTTCTTTCCAAATCATACTAAAACATTTCATTTCATATCTTTAATATGGCGTTATTAACATAGTAAAAAAAACAATTCTAACTTTTTAATGCGAAAAGAATCAAATATGTTTGTTTAATAATATAGTAATGAGAGATTTTGGCGCTTCCTGTAAAATTCCCTAGAATGGATATAGTACTTTTTGGAACTCAACGTCTCAATTGTGTGTTTATTTGACTGCACACTCAACGAACTTCTCCTATACATACACTAGGGGTGGGCATAATCGAATGATCGTCATGATCGAACTTCGGTGATTTAAATAATCGAATGATCAAATGGTTAGTATGCTTCTAAGAGACAATACGCCACAATTCCCGTCTCTATACGGGCTGAGCCTAATTACAAATATGCATATAATTTATGTGATGAGCCAAAAAAAATAAAATAAAATGAAAATAAATAAATTATAATCCCTCCTTGAACAATTTAGTTCGAAACCCAAACCGATTAATCCGGTAATCGATTAATTCGAATGACTGGAATAATCGAATGATCCGATAATCGTCATTCGATTATGCCCTGCCCACCCCTAATATACACACAGTCAACCATTTTCACTTCACGAATGGTAATGTAGACGTATAACGTATCTTTGGAAAGTTAAAGATTTTAGATGAATTGTTATTTTAAGCACAAAGTAATATAATGCAAAGTGGCGAATAGGGGCTAAACTTAAGTGATTATTGTACGCAACCTTATACAACTCTTAATAGTTGTTTAATAGATTTTAATACCGAGGTAAGTAAAAGTCGTGTGTTGCCCACTCCAGATTTTTTAAATATTGTTTTTCATACGATATTTTACAGTCGTTATGAGGTATGGATTAGCATCTTTCGTAGGTTCTTCTGAACATGTTTGCCATCTTGGATGCAGTTTCCTTGGCTCTCGGAACCTCCCACTCCCCACCTCGCTACCTGAGTATACCTGTCAAAGGCAGATGTGATAACTGATAATGCCTCACCCGGAAATGGATGAAAATATACCTGGAGGACAGTGTTCTGATGTTATATAGTCTAAATCTTTTTACGAAACTTCGTGAATACTAATAAAGGAACCTTACAAAGTGCATAGATTAATATAATAAAAAATAATATTCCTTTATATATATATATAAATATATATATATATATATATATTAATATTCGTGAGTATCTATTACTTATCTAATAATGATTACATATTATAAAATATCTTAACAGCACTAATCATAACGAGTCTTTAGTCCAGTATAAAGTACGGGCGTGATTTTTTTTTTAGATGTTTGTGCGAGGAGATTTGACAGAGAACACCCAAAAACCTTCTGGGTTTTTTGCTTCAGTCTAAATAAACTGGATGAGCCCAAAGAGCTTCTCTAGCCCCAGGTTAGATCCTAGGCTAGTAGGACAGAAAATATAATGATCTATCACCACCGGACTCGAACCAGGAACCAGGTGATGAGAATAGGGGTTTATTTATTTTTTAAATAATAGAATTTCGGCCAACAAAAATAAATAAATAAATAATTTCATTATCTAAGAACACTTTTCAAGATTTTTTTGGAATATTAATCAAGATATTGATGGTGTCAAAATTGTAATATATAACCCACAATACGGATACTAAGAGTTAGTGTAGTTGTGATAAGCCAAAATGAAAAATTGTTAAAAATGATATCAAATTAAACTATAATAACTTAAAAGAAGTGTTTTTCTCTCACTGACCATACAAAATATGATTAAATTGTAATAAATAAAATGAACATTTTAAATTAAAAACAATTCCTAGTATTAGTACAATATAAAAAAACAAAAAACATTCCATACACAATATATAAATAAACTATAATCGACGTAAATTTGATATAAAATGACAATAACAAAAACGAAATGATTCTAAACCAACTGGAAATAAAAATAAAGAAATTTTGGCAAATAATTCAACAAGACAATGAATAGTTATCAGATAAACTGATAACAAATATTTTAAATCCATCAAAACACAAATATAATATAATATATATATATATATATATATATATATATATATATATATATATATATATAATATTATATATTATATATTATATATATAAAGTATCAATACTTGATTTAATACCAATAAAAACAAAGACCAAGTACAAAGTTTTCATTGCATGATCCCTTAACACATAATATTAAATAAATCATTTGAAAGGAAACCGAGTTACATTTGACTGGAAACATATAGAGACGAAATCTGGTAAAATCAAAATTTAAATAACCAGACAATCCAAAGAATAATGGAAACATGAAATATTAGAAATAAATATATTTAAATCAAATTGTTAATACTGAATCTTACGGAGTTAAAGATGCAAAGGGCGGGAGGGGATGTGACATGAAGTATTGATTATATGGACTGACAAAAACTGGGCTAAACGGCCACTCAGCCGAATGCAGCATAACCTTCTCAAATCTAACTAATAGATAGGCCGGTATTTTTAAAAAAAAGTTATCTTTTAATATAATACAATTTATTTTTATTAATAATAGATATATAGTTCTGATAATGAAGTATATCGGCTCGAGAAAAGTTAACCTGTATAGATTTCTCAAGAAATGGTTGACAATGCACTAATAATACCAAGAAGTCAAAGAGGAAAACCTTATCAACAATGTTACTTCAAAAAATAGTGTTTTTTTTTCTCAAAATATTCCAATATCTTCCAAATCCCTGATAGATTTTTGACTCATATCAATCTCAAGGCAAAATAAATACAAACTTATAAATTTAAAGGTGGAGTAAATAAAAAAAAGAATAGTTTTTTTTTCCTGTAAATATAAAGTATGAATGAAAAAATGACTTACCTCTAAAAAGAATAACAATGGTGGGCCGGGGTCAGGTGTACGAAAATAGATTTCTAGGCAGTGATTTAGTGAATTAGTCTCCGGAACCACTTTAATCTTTTCATAACCGAAAACGTCCGAGACTTAACAGCAATAGGTAACGCGACACAGACTTCAGTTAAGTTTCAAAACGAATTCACGAATCCTCAAAGCACGATAAGAACAGAGCTCCAACATCCCTCCAGGGAGTTTGCTTACTCCTGTGTGGAATGAGAATGTTGATTTTAATAGTTAGCTAAGGCCCGCTAGAGTTCGTCTTCCCCGCCCATTTTCGAATCAGCCAATCTTAACTAATCAGATTTCATACTACAATTTAGTTTTATCTAATTTTACACCATCGTTAACCTTTTTCATATAAATATTATTTTTATTATCACTGAATTAATATGCTTTTTTTTTCATATGCTAAAAATAATAAATAACATAGAATGTCATTTATGTCCATACTTTATTACAATTAGAATAAATTTAATGTTTCATTATAGAACAATATATCTGTTTTCAAAATTATTTTTATAAAATTACACAATCTTTTCTTTTTCATTTGATAAAAATATTAAAAGTTATATGAAAATAGAGAATTCTTTATCCTGTAAAATGCTCAATTTCTTCACAATCTTTCAATTATAAATGTCAGCTTCAAGTTTTAATATTAATTACATGTTACTAATTTATGCCTACTTGAAAAGGTAGTATCTTTTTTTTAATCAATGCTTATATATTATAGATATAACCACCCATTATTTTACTTATATGACCTAACCACTTGAATATATTGAAATAGTTTCATTTATATGTGAACTATGAATTTAATTAATATCTCGGAGAGTCAATTTCTCTGTTTCAATGTTCTTAATTTTTCACCTATTCTGAGCTTCCCTAAGTTTAGGTATCTAACTAATAAATTATATTTTCTTTAGTAAGAAATTACTTCAGCTATACATATATCTTACTTTTGTTATAACAAATGCTTCTTTTTCCAAATCATATATTTACCATCACAAATCTCTAACAAATGGTTATCAATATTTTAAGTTAATGGATTATGTTTAAGTATGTGTTATCTTAATAATACCTTCCAAAAATATATTTCTTTTTTAACTTAAAAATTTAATAAAGAATATGAAGTTAAAAAAATTGAAACAGATTACTTTAATTTACAAAACAGTTTTGTTATTATTGGAAATTTTCTCTTTTCAATATTGACCTTAAAATGAAAAACTAAACACACTGTCTCTGAATCTAAACCTCAGCATTTATGCAAACTGTACTTAATTTGATAACTGTTTTTAACTTTTCTATTATCCAAATAATTTAATTGTTATTTTCTCATTCTTGTTAATTCAATTGGATGTAGAAAAAGCGTCTAAAGATTTCAATACATTCAGTGAATCAGTCCTTTTATTGTCTATTAATCTTCCGAAAAAGTGATCCATATAGTTAAAATGTTGACTGCTTGCATACATTTTTTCTCTCCCAAACTCTTGTTTATCTTGTTCCATGATCATTTCAGTTCTCTTTCCATTACACATCCATACAGAAATGATGGTAAAGTAAACTTTATACACAAGTCAAACAGTTTTATTTATGAAATAAAAAGTCAAAAGAGAGAAGTGGGGTCATAAACTGAAAGCATTTTATGCTTGGACATGGCTCAGTAATGCCCTGATGATGGCTCACAAGCTTGAGCCGAAACATCGGCAAAATTAAAAATATTTAGAAAAAGACTGACTCCTGATTATTCCACCTATAATAGTTCCTACAGCCGACTATACATCCTTTAAAAAACTAACCAATAAAAGTTTTCTAGCCCAATTTCAGAAAAGCTTAGTTGTGTCAAAACTCTATCTCCTTGAGCTAATATAGGAAATACTGGCACTCAACTACAGAAAAAAATAGTCTGAATGTGGCTAGTAAATACAAAATCTGGGAACGACTCCTAAGACAATCTAAAGGTAAAAACCTTGTGTATAAAATAATTTCTGATGGAAGTACTGGAAAAAGGTAATTAAGTGATAATGGAAGCAAAAAAAGCTGGTCTTGAGGTCAGAAGGTGCCTTTGAACCCCAATAAGACTATGGCAATAGTCCTAGATAAGAAAGGTGTTGGACCCCAATTCCAAAATGGATCGATACAATGCTTGAAATGGATTTGGGACACAACAAACTGTAAATGAAAACCAGATACCATCAGTGGGGGTAGGGGAGATCTCAGAATCTTATCTCAAGGTAAGAACCATACACTTACTCAAAAAAGTTTCCATACAGTATGCTACTAATTTGCACGGCTATTTATTTTCAACTTAACAATTCTCTAATGTACAAATTATTAATAATAATAGCAGTTAAAAATTAGATTTATTTATTTTCATTTCAACAATAATATCAAACGAGTCAGAATATGTTTAGTTAATGATAAGTCAAAAAAGTTTCCATACATTTTTTAATATTAATCCTATTTTTTGTACTACGGGCATCTTTCCAGTTTTATCTGTATAACTCTTGTGTCCATAATCAAATCTTAGTTCAGTATTGGATTTACGTATGCCTGGAAAACTGATTTCTTTTCAATATGTCTGTTTCTTGTGATTTGAGAAAGCTTATGATTTGTTACTGAATGCAGGGCTTATCCCCAAGAAAAATTGCACGTCTATTTAGTAAGCCACATGCGACTGTACAGTATAAGCTCAGGGTTAAAATCTCTGGAGGACAGACCACGTGCTGGAAGACCTAAGGAACTGCAGAATCACCACAGGCGAACGATCCTTGTCGAAGTTCATTCTCACACTACCGCAACCTCAATGGCCATCAGAATAAATAGTGACTTTGGGATTCAAGTCCATCCAGAAACAGTCAAAACATTCTAAGAAGGGAAGGATACAGTGGTTAAGTCGCAAGAAGAAAACCCTTCTTCAGTAAGTTAAACTAGAAGAAGCGGCTGTAATTTGCTAGGGAAGTTAGTAAATAAACCCAAACATTTCTGGGAACGGGTCATATTCTTTTAGGAATCCAAATTTAATATTTGTGGGCCAGATGGAAGGTCAAAAGATGGAAGGAAATCAACCTCAGCTTTCAAAACTAAGAATTTATTTATGGGTGTATGGAAACTTTTTTGAGTCAATGTATGTATGAAATGATGTCTGATGGAAGTACTGGAAAAAGGCAATTAAGATATATTGGAAGCAAAAAGAACTGGTCTTGAGGTTAACGTCAGGAAGACCAAACTAATGATAATTGAAAGAAAAAGAAAACAGCACCCTTCTTTCGACAACATTGAAGTTGTGTCAGCCTCCTCTATCTTGGTCCTTGAAGACACTAGAAGCCAATGAAGTAGAGGAAGTAAAAAGGATTATAGCAGTTAACAGAGCATACTTTGCCATAAGGAACCTGGTAAGGAGTAACTTGCTGTCTTGTACCACATAGTAAAAACCCTAATAAGACCAGTGGTAACCTATGGAAGTGAAAAATGGATTCTTAACAAGTCAACAGCCGAAAGATTAGACAGAGTTGTAAGGAATTTGAAGCGAAGAATATAGGGTGACATGTGAGGGAGGCGGGAGATGGTGCATACAGAAAAATAGAGAAATTTTTGAGTTATTTAGTTTGAGATGGTATGAGCATGTGAACCAAATAATTGAGGACAGGCAGATGAAGACCTACTACGGAACAACCATAGCCACAAGGAAATAGAGCCAGCCAAGAGTGTGATGGAAGGAAAAAGTCCTGGAGCATATAAGGCGCAGTGGCATCCATATAGTGGAGGATAGAGGACTGTGGCAGGCTATGTTGAGGCAAGCCAAGGACCAGTTAGGTCTGTATCAATGGAAGAAAAATGCTAGCATAGAGACTGCTACATGGTTTTCCATTTCATTATCAGGCAGGCAAATCCTTTGAAAGTACTCATCACCTGTTTTCAGGATTGAGAAAATTCTTATCTATAAAGACATTTTGGCATTCCTTTTCCTATACATAGAAGGTGCCTTTGAGCCCCAATAAGCCTATGACAATAGTCCTAGATAAGAAAGATGTTGATAAGAAAATACGATGCTTGAAACTAAATTGGGACACAACAAACTGTAGATAAAACCCAGATACCATCAGAGAGTGGGATCACATGTAGCTGGGTGGCTAGCGTAACAGCCTCCCATGCTAAAGGTCACGGGTTCAAACCCGCAGGTGGTCCTAGGATTTTTTAATGGGAGTAAATCCTAGTTACGTCTAGAGGGGACGTTAAAAGGTGGTCCCGAGCCTGTGCGATGTCAGGTACTCGTTAAAAATCCCTATCCTAATAAAACCTGGATAGGCAAAATTTAGGACTCCCACTGTAGTATCGTCCGATTAGCCATAGTAGCATAAAGTGACGATAAATAAACAACAAACAAACAAACCATCAGAGAGCTGAGTTGTCTTCACTTCTATAATGTTTGGTGCAAGTATAATTTTCTATGTGTACGTTACAAGAAACAGACTGTTCATGCACAAGTAGTTATAGCATAGCAATCACTTCAAGAGGAGAAGGAAGACTTCTGTTGGCTGGAAAATAAGTCAAAGAATGTGGGGCTCAAGAACCGAATTCCATATGTTGAGGGGAGAAAAAAAGCATATTTAACAACTAAAGCACAACACCAGAGGAAGCTACACTTTCAGTGTCAAGCTTTACCATAAATGACACCCATAACAAAGATGAGGAAATGTCTCGAAGCAAAGAGGTTGTGCTCGCGCAACTTTGTATAGGACACTCACGGTTGACCCATGGTTATCTCATGGCCTGTGCATCTCCGCCTCTCAGTCGATTATGTCAGGTTACTCTCTCAACACTCCACATCCTCACAGACTGCCAACAATATACCGCTTCTCGTATTCTTTTCAACCTCCCCACCGATCTGTCGCTTCTTCTCTCTGATTACTCTCCTCATATAACTAATATCATTCGCTTCTTAAAGTAACACCATCTTTACTCCCAGATCTAAACTGTATTCTCCCTCTACTCCTATAATCATCTAACCTGTGTCTAACAGTGTAAAGACGAACATGACCCTGGTGGTTGTCACCTTAAAAAAAAAATAAATAAAAAGATGAGGAAATAGCAGCTGGAATAATGGCTACTAATAGAGTTTATTATTCTCAAGTGAGCCTTCTCAAAAATAGAATATCGAGTTTTGATACCAATTTTAGTCAATATTAGCAACAATGTTTAGTATACCATGATTATAGTGGTATATTCAGGTTAGAAAAATTTTATCCGTCCCACAGGACCAAAATGTATGGTCTAATCAACTTTAATTTAATAGAAAGATAATTAACCCTTTTTAATAACTGGTTTTGAATATGAAAATGGACTTAATTAATTTAAAGATACATGAAATTATTAAATATTAAAAGAAAATTATACTTCTATTGAACCAATATGTACCACATATGGTTTCTAAGGCCAAAAATTAAGAATGGCGTTAGTTAGATATCTAATTTAAATGAAAAACGCAAATTAGACCTAAAAATTCTTTCACCAAAGAAAGAACCATGGGGTGGATAGTGCTCGGAAAATAGAAGTAAAAAGTGATATTTTGACATATCATGGGTAACTGCTTTCATTATCTTCTCCACTTTGGCCAGAGGGCCTTTATTAAATTACTCTGTCAACGATAGCTGACAAAAAAAAAATAAATATTAGCTCACAAACTTTTGCTAACTCCACCAAGGTGCCCTTCAGTCCTGTATTTCTCCCACTAGGGGTTGGTTTTAATTTCACAAACTACCAAGAGATGGTGACATGGTTGCTATTCCAACTTTCAGAAGTATTATTCAGTTGCTACATATGCATGTAAGACATGGACAATTAAGAAGGAAAGCCTGCAGAATGAATAGATCGGATGAAGAAAAGGAGAATATTAAGTTATACAGGGTGTTTCAGGGTTAAGTGGCCAGGCTTCAGGAACGAATTAAGGAGAAAATAAGAAAAAATAGTTCTATGGACATGTTTCGAGAAAGGAGCTAGAGTCGCTAAAATTTTTCAGGCAGTATCAGCATCTAGCTTCTAAGGTTTTGATTTTTCAGAAAATCTCTGGAATCAAAGTTTTAGGTCATTAAATTCTGTATGAATTGGTTTCAGCCCTTAGACCCGGAGATAACTAAGTTAGGGTTCTAAAATATCAGGTTTTTTCCTGTGATAAAACAGTACGATTTAAACATATTCATCATGGGGTATTAATGTATGAGAATTGTTTGGATGTTAAGAGATACTATCAAGCGCCGTGAGCAAACACTTTAGCCAAGTCTCCTGAAAATGTTTTATTCGTATCTTAAGACAAGGATAAAATCCTATAATGGAATGAAAACTAACGTATTCCTCAGGAAAAGCATTCACGTCTAAGGATATTCACTCGTATGAGTTATTTATGCTATGATTAATTAATTAATATATTTAAAATTCTGTATTAATGAAATTATCAGTTTATCCATTATTGGACATGCATGGAAATTTTCTAAAAACATACTGCACTAATCTCCAAATATTTTTAAAATTTATTTTGAGATTCTCAATTCATATTTAAACCCATGGAATCCTTAAACTAGACTGAAACAGCTCGCATATATGGCTTATTACAACATTTACCAGACAAACTTTCATAACTTCCCACCTAATACAAAAAACTAATTTATATTACCATACTTAGGCCTATTTGGACATGGAATTGAGCTATGGGGATCCACCAAACAATCAAATTCCTCTCGCATCCAATCCCTGCAATCCAAAATCCTCAGAAAGATCCTAAATGCCCCTTACTTTGTCACCAATAAAATAATCCACAAAGACCTGAATATCCCATTAGTTGCAGACTTAGCCCGAAACAGATATACTTCCTTTCACTCCAAATTACCAGTCCACCCAAACCCACTTGTACACAACATCTCATCTCCTTATATTCCTGATCATCCTCAGAGGCAGCTGAAAAGACCTACTTATCTGAATTGCTACCACTGGATAGTTACTTCTCACGCCTATCATGTCCAATCTCAATGTTCACATTTACTTGATGTATTTTTTTGTTAATGCAGTTGTAAATATCTATAATAAATAAAAAATTTAAACCCTACACATATACTTATTCACTAACACCCTTTCAGTGCATATTACTGTTTCTAACATCTTACCATCCTAAACTTTTATAAATCCCAACCTCATGATTACGTTAAATCGTACAGTTTGATCACAGGAAAAAACCTGATATTTAGGACCTCAACTTAGTTCTCCCCAGGTCTAAGGATGCTAGGTTCAATTGCTTGGAACCAATTCATGCAGAATTTACTAACCTACAACTTTTACTCTAAAAGGTTTTCCAAAAAAATCTATTTCTCAGAAGCTATAAACTGATAATGTCTGAAAAACATTTTCAACTCCAGCTCTTTAAATGCACATCGCCAGATACATCTATACACAGAGGACAGATCAATCCTCAAGCCTGACCACTTAACCCTAAAACTATTATTAGGGCCTAAACTAGGGGAAAGAATTTTTCTACTAAAAACAAACATGGGAGTCTATTCAATGTATGGTTATCTATCTGTCTCTCTGTTCGCCCGAATTCAGTGCATAAAATGGTTAGGGCATGTCCTGAGATTGGATAAAGCTTAGTCAAGAAGACTAAAAACAAGATGTTCAGTGTAAAAGCAAAATAAAACATATTAGGTGCGCTGCTAACAGAGACCACTTAACAAATGCAATTGAACAGACCATACCAATGATGAATGAATGTGAATGTGTAAAAACATTTACAAAATAAATCTAGTACCTTGTGCTATTCCCTCAACTAGTGTTTAGTTATTCCATAAGAATTCATAGGTCTGTTCTCTTCTGGCTTTGAAATCAGACAGGACAGATGCAGTACACGTTTCATGTTCCAAAAACTCTGGACAAGGATCAAGGTGTCAAATGTTTGTTCCAACAAACTTCTAAATTATCAGGGGGTTGCGTATAGATGGAAAACTGAGGACAAACCCAAGATCTTTAATCAGTAAAAGTTCATGTATGCGCAGAAAAGACTCAAGAGACTTTTTTAGTAGTATCAATAGAAGGAGATGCCCCCGCATAACTGTGCCAGAAAGTTGTAAGAACAAGGATGGGAACCTAGTTTTGTACAAGAATGGCATCCTATCACAATGGAAAAGTCACTTTGAGGATCTCCTTATTTCAGCTCCCTGTGCATCAGACACTGAGTTACATTCAAGTGAGGAATTGAAGACTAGGAATGAAGAATTAAACCTTGAACCACCCAATGATGAAGCAATAATCTATGTTATGGATTGGCTAAAGAATAATAGGGTCCCTGGACCTGATGACTTGCCAGCACAACTCTTCCAATATGGAGGTGAGGATATGTTAAAGAGGTTTGAGGATCTTATATTAATCATTTGGGAGGAAGAAGTGTTGTCTGAAGATTGGAAAAAACCAATATGTTCTATTTTCAAGAAAGAAGACAAAATTCAGTGCCAGAACTACAGAAGTATCTCTCTTCTCTCCTACGGATATAAGCTATTATCAAGCATACTATTCCAGCATCTCCTACCATTTGCAGAGCAGAAACTTGGTCCCTACAAAGCTGGATTTAGACGGGGAAGATCAACTACTGATCAAATATTCTCTCTAAGTATAATTCTGGAGAGAGAGAAAATAAACACCAAATTAAAACCCACCATCTCTTTGTCGACTTTAAGGCAGCTTATGACAGCATTAATCATAAAAAACTGTATAAGGCTCTGGAAGAGTTCAGTTTCCCCGATAAACTGATATGGCTGGTAAAGCTGACCATGAGGGATGTGAGGTGCACATTGCAGGTTGGTGGGCATCGAACGGAAGAGTTCTCAAGAAAAGGGCTCCGCCAAGGCAATAGATTGGCATGCCTATTGTTTAACTTGGCATGTGAGAAAGCAGTGAGATCTTCAAACGAATCAGACCGTTTACAATCATAAGACCCAGCTATTAGCCTACATAGATAAAGTTGACATTATAGGATGGTTGCTGCAGTCTGTGAAAGGACTTTAGGCTCTGATGGAGGCTGCCAGAATGCTTGGACTGGAGGTAAACATGGAGAAAACTAAGTACATTGGCATAGGAGAAGAACCCTGACCTTGTGAAACCATCAATATTGGCCCCTACTACTTTGAAAAAGTGGCCCTGTTCACTTACTTGGGGCCTCTTGTAACACAATATAACGCACCAGAGGTTGAGGCGAAAAGAATATTTTTGATGGCAAAAGGGTGCTACTTTGGCCTCCAGAGAGAGTTCACCTCTCGGCTCCATCTGTATAAGACGTTGGTTTGCCTAGTCCTGTTGTAAGGATCAGAAACATGGAGTATTAGTAAAAGAACTGAACAGGACCTACAAGTCTTTGAGAGAAAAATACTTCAACATATTTTTGAAGGAGTTCATCTCAATGGACATTTGACAAGGCGGACCAATAATGAACTTTATACATGTTTTAAGGATAATGTTATGACCTTGATGCTCGGAAGACTGCGGTGTGCTGGCCATGTGGCTAGAATGGAGGATGAGGCGATCCCTAAGGCCATTTTGACTGAACCTCTCCACGACATCGGCAGAAGAGGGGAGATCGAAACTTATATGGTCGGATGGTGTGACAGCAGATTTAAGAGATATCCTGTGAGTGAAAAGTTGGATGAAAGTTGTCCAAAACAGGAATGACTGGAGAAAGCTGGTAGGGGAAGCCAGGACTTGTGTCACCGAGTTGTAGTGCCAGATTGATGATGATGATGCGCAGAAAAGTAATCCTAAGAGAGGAAGTGGGAACAGACCTTATATTTTAATCATAGAAACATTTTCTTGAATTAAATGGAAAAAAGGGTATCTAAACATGTAAGTTATCAGGATTATATTGAAAGTTTGTTGGTTTGTAATTAGTCCAATATTTTTTAAGTTTTATCTATTAAAGATACTTAGGTGAGGAAGACTTTTCCATCATTTGGGTGTAACCTCCCAGATAAAGCTTTTTTTGGGAAGGTACTCTTTTAGCTAGTTGTCATACTTTTTTGGTACTGAGTTGGTAAGCATCATGCTGGATAATATATGACTGGAAATTGAACCAGTATTTCATCAATGCTGGTTTAGAACTCGCACATCATATTCCTAAAATGCAAGTAAAATAATTAATTTTGAAAATACAGAAAAGTATTGTAATAGATTCCAATTAATACTTAGTGACTAATCTTCATGAATAAGAAAAAAATCACAAAATTAATGGTAGAATAATACACAGAAACTAAAATAAATTAGATTAAAAAAGAAATTGATAGTGGAAATTAAAAAAATGGAGACAGTTGTAAGGAGCAGTTATTATTTTGTTTATTTCACTGAAATAATCTTCTAGAAAAAGATTTTCTCAATGAATCAACTGAAAATGAATATTTATAACAATATCAAATATTCACTAGTTTACCCTTTGAAATATATATATATGTACAATTTTAAAACTTTTATCGAATTAATATCACCATAAGTTATGCAATTTTTAATTACTAAATGGATACATCAAAAAATTTTGTAATTCCTGTAATGTTTTAATAAAATAACACCCGTAACATGCCATTAACTAGGACTTGAATAAATATTACGGACAATCCTTTTCACTGTTATTTAAAATTACAATAAGCGTTTTATTTTTTGCTTGCTCCGATGGAATGGTTCAGTGGAACCTCTTAAAAAGAGAATCGACGGAACAATTCGAAAGGTGCACATTTTAAAGGGGTATTAAGACAAATTCACATCGCCCCATTATTCGATTTGTACGCACATAAAGATTAATTACACATCTAAATATCGCCTTTTACAATAAAAAAAAAAAAAAGAAAACGAAAAGAAAAAATATATATATCTAACTATAAAATGGAGACGGTTTCCATTCCTAGGGTAAGCGTTTATCACTTTTGTATATTCAATTTGTGAAACAAAATATACAGTTTTTTTTTCTTACAAAATTTCTTAGGCAAAAAGTCCATAATAAGAGGGCTATGTAGGCCTGAAAGATGTAAAAGTTTAATTTCATTAAAATTACTCTTTTCAAGATGTTTTTCGTTTTTGGCAAATTACTTAGTTCGTCACACAACTTATAAATATATTATAGTCAAAATAAAATTTTAACAAAGCATGAAAAAGTTCATTTTAAATATAAATAAAACAACATATTGAGAACTCAACTTACAATAATTTTCATTTCGGATGTACAGTACAGGCTCATCACAATTTGTATTAAAATCATTAATATCACCACTATTAAAAATAATAAAAAAGTTTTGTTTACGTTCTTAATCATAATAAGAATTTTCGCCAAAATGAAGATTACTACAATAACAAAATTAAAAAAATACAAATGCTTTAAATAAAACAGAAACCTCCAGACCATTTACATTTGCCGTATATTATGATTCTGATGGTACGTAAAACGATTCTATATATCATATACACATATATACAACTATTAACAATATATATAATACACATATGCTCAAAAAGTTTTATGTTCAGCAAAAGCTTAATACTGAAGAAATAAATTACTGATTCCAATTCCTATTAAAGGGATTGTATATATACAAACATATACATATACATATTTATGTATACATATATAAAGATTAGGTACATAATATAAATATTTATAATAGTTCGATTCAAAATGGGTCACATAAACAGAAGGTATATAGAACCCAATAGTCTCTTTGAATTTCATTTTTATATACATAAATCGATTACTGGCTTTCTTCACATCCTTTTTTTTTTTTTTTTTTTTTTTTTTAAATTATTTTTTCTTTTAAATAGGAATGTGAGGGAGAGGGTAACAGGCATCAAGTAAGTGTTCAACAATCACAGGCTACATCCAAACAGTTTACCATTCGCATATTGGATCTCTCGAAATACAATTTAGTGCGATTAAACCTCCTCTTCAATGCATACACTTATAATGCGTAAACAAGAGATAGTAAATGTATAGACAAAAAAAAAGTAGATACAAGAGATTTGATAATTGACTATGATAACAAGAGGGCGGTGGAATGGTCAGGTGACCTCCATCGGCTGCGTATGGACAACTGCTTCCATAGCTCCGCTTCTTTTATGTACTTCACTGCTCTCACTGCAAATTAAAAACAACTTTCAGTTTTCTTTTTCTTATTTATTTATTTATTTTTAAATAAAACTAAGCGCTTTATTAGAAATACATATATATATAACTGAAAGAAAACAGAAAAGGGGCAGAATAATGCATTGATAATTCAAATCGATAGTTTAAATAAGAATTTTAACTGTAGAAGAAATTATTAGAGAAGTTAGATGAGTAAGTAACACTCATTAGTGTGTTTTTTTTTACCACATCCCCAACCATCTTCCTCATTAATATTCTCAATGCTCAACTAAACTCCATCATTAGAAGAAGTTGGTTAGGAATGCGGTCGCATCAAATAAATAACAAGTAACAAGTAATCAAATTATATTTGTAAGCTGACGTTACAGCCTAAATATTAGGCTTTATCAAGATAACAACCAATACAAATTAATATAAGACAATATAAAAATATAATTGTTGTGAAAATACATTCAAGGTCATATAAATCGCATCACCTATGCTTAAATAAAAAGTATACGATATATCAGGATTTGCATCCATGAAAATAACTAATAGCTAAAAGTATAATTTTATTGATCTTTTTAAACTCTTAAGCTATGCATAAGATGTACCTAAGAATAACAAAGATTCTCATCACGTTAAAAGTTAGGAAATCATAAAATTATAATTCCCAATTAATACATTTTTTTTTAATGATCATAAGAGAAGTGCTGTAATAATACTTTCTGGAGTAGAATAGAACAGCGCAAGGTAATTTTATAAGAAATAAATTTATATCTAGTCCTGTCGAACGAAAAGATGATATAATGTAAGTATTTTTTTTTTACTTCAACCTTTCTACTATTTTAATTGGGAATTTCTTCATAGCCCTATTCAAACATGGAAATAACTAAGTAAACTTCAGATATGCTAAATTTTTCAAAACAAATATGATTTCAAAAATATAACATATTTTAGAGAGTTATTGTCGGCGACTTCAATTTGTTATACGGAATAGTATACCTAATGTGTCGTTAAAGAGTCAAAATACGTTTTAAGACAATCAGGAGAAATATCGTTCTAAATTGTTTATGATGTTAAAATTAATGCAACCGAATATTTTTGTTTTAGTCTACTTATTTATACCATAACATAAGCTTGGTAAAATAAAAAAGTAACGTTTCTTAGAGCTCTTGGTTAGTAGTTTTAACTACTACCAGAATAACACTCAATTTTAAACGTTTTGCTATTAAAAAGATTTAACATAGTAAAGTTAAAGGAAGTGGAAGGTCTTCACGGGAAATAGCGGTGACACAAATCAACGGTGGTCACAGTTTTGAAAATCAATATTATTCTTCACTTCCCAAGAAAATTCAAATTTCTATATTTTTTTTTTATTGATTTTTATGTGTTTTCCTTTAATTATGAATATATATTATTTGTTTGTGTACTTAGAATTTTTTTTTAAAAATGTATTAATGTAAAATTTTGGAGAAAATGGTTTTAGTGACTGATGCAATTTCTATGACCAAAACTGTAAATTGAAATAAATACATGGCTGGTTGCTGTTATCTAGTTATTTTCCATTTATATAATTTAATTTTTATTGATTGTCATCCTGTTCATTTTAAATCCTAATGAAGGCCTAAATTTAGGCTGAAACATCAGCACACAAAGATCTTTACTTTTTAAGTATGATTCATATAATAACTGCATCCTCCAATGATTAAATTTAATAATAAATTAAAACTAGAATTAACTCAAATTAGTTAACTCAAATTACATTCATGGACAACCCATGGCTTCAGCACATAAAAATGTTAGGCATTCCGAGGAAGTTTATACTTCTATTAAACCTTTTTTTTCTCTCTCTGAATATAAAAGAAGAAAAATATTTAATGAATGAAAATTTGCTTGATTTATTGGAGTTATGTGATGTGCATGTCTGCTTGTAGTAAAATCTGTCCAGTAGTCTCTAAGTAAAGGCCTCACTTCACGGCGAGAAGTAGTGGAAAGTCAAGTATGAAAATGTGCGATAAGTCGGCAACAGTGAATTATCATACACTTTCAATGTATTATAGTAAATATAGGAAGAAATGTGTTCGGATGGCGGTCAAAAAAAGAAACACTTAAATTGTTTTTGAACTATTTGTGTGTTGTTTAAATTATTGAATTGTTTCTTTTACTGACCGCCACCTGGACTTTATTTATTTTTATAACTCTAAATGGTCAACTAATTATATCCACTATTATAAATATACAATAACAGTATTTTCAATAAAACTGCATTTTTTTTTAACTCATAAAAATTTTTCTTAAAAGGTGTTTCTAAATTTAAAGAAAAACATGTTTTCGTAATATGTATATTTCAATTGTAACATGATGATCTATGATCTAATGATTACAAAAAAAAGTAATATTGGATGTTATTAGCCGACTTTATTGAAAAAAATGTATGTCTTCTCCCTCTCCCGCTACTTTTGTGAACTCTCACAAGCATTAGCTTTCATCAATTTTCACTTCCCAATTCTCTCGCTGTACAGAACAAATTTCAAGGCTAT
Organism: Piezodorus guildinii; assembly: GCA_023052935.1. Lineage (NCBI taxonomy): Eukaryota > Metazoa > Arthropoda > Insecta > Hemiptera > Pentatomidae > Piezodorus > Piezodorus guildinii. Next base: position 136,895,799 of record CM041296.1, on the reverse strand, counting down.
AGATGGGGCTTATGGCAGACAATTTTTTAAAAATATTTTAATTTGATACAAATTTTAGGGAAGGTTGCAGAGATATTTTTTTTTCTTGATCCATATATTTTAAATTAACGTAACTAAAGTATAAAGAATTTGAGTCTATTATTCCAGATATTTTACCGTGAAATGAAAATGAAGGAAGAGATGATTCGGGTGGCAGTAAAAAAAAATAATAAAAAAAACTTTTTCAGTATTTTCTTTTTTTTTTTTTACCGCCACCAAATTCATCTTAAATCTTAATAGTACTAAACATTAATTTTTTGGTCTAATTATTGACATATAAAACTAAATTTAAATGTAGGATCTAACTTCTCAAAATGATAACTTCACCATTCATTGAAGACATAGTAAAGTAATATTAAGTCTGTTCCTACATGATTATTTTGCCTGCTACGCACGCACAGAACCCTGGCAAAATAGTCGTGTTGGAACAGGTCATGTATTAAATGTTATATCATACAATAATGTATATAATTTGTTCCTTATATTAATTAGTACTGTTATACATCAATAATTAAATCATCTGGACACTTCTAATTAAAATCATTTTATAATTTTTACTTTCACTTACTATATATAGTAAGGGAAAGTATTGCGATTGTGAAAATTTTCTAATTCCAGTTTTCAACGGAAATACACATTTCAGGGTTCCTTGGGCCCAAATAACCAAGTCCCGCCAAAAGGTCTGTGTGTGTCTGTGTGGTAACTCCCGGCCTAAACGGTTAAGTCCTATGAAACTGAAATTTTGTATTTAATACAAATATACACCCAAGACGTTACAAAACCTATTTTATCAAAATGAGCTTACCAGAAGAGCCACTTTATATCATGCATTTTGCACCTTTTTTAGATTTTCTCGAAAACGTTTCCGACGATTTTGATTAAACTCGCTATTTCATTGTAAAATTTAATAGGCTTTAATACCATCTAGTTTTCATTCTGATTAAAATGGTGTGACAAGGCTTAAATGCCGATATTTTAAATTTTCTTTCTCTAAAGTACCTTTAATTTTGTAGATTCTATAAAAGTAACTATATTATCTTGTTACCACTGATGAAAAACAGGTAAATATATAAATTGAATGAATTCGATACCCAACTAAAGGAGAAAACAGAAAAAAAAAATTTTAATGCAATTTTTCGTTTTTGTAAATAAAAACAGTAATATACATGTATGATATACCGTTGGAAAGCTAAAGATTTTAGAAAAAATATCATCTCATAGACAAGCTTTTAAAAGTTAATAGAGAGTGATGAAAAGAAGATAAAACTAACTGATTATTTTAGATCATAATATAATAGATATTTTAATAAAACACATGTTTCTATAGAAATTCAATTTAATTAATTCTTTAATAGTTTCACTAATTTTATCTCTAATTGTACTTGAAAATTCTTTAAGTGATTTTTACAACGGTAAGTGAAAGTCATGTGTTGCCTGCACCAGATTTTTCTATATAAAAAAAATTACATTAAAAGTGTTCAGTTATTTTTAATAATTGATATATAAAAATACTTACGAAGAAATATGAAATCAATCATACATGTTCTTATACATAAATGAGTATCAGTTCATATCGATTCAAAAGACTTCAAAAACTGAAAAAGTTAACGATTCGACTGTATTATATATGAATAATAAAATTATAGATTTCAGAAACAAGACTACTTAATTTCAATCACAAAACCAATGACTTCTTAAACAAAAGAAAGAAAATCTGATGTTAGTAGATTAAGGATAATCTGTTTAAAAACAAAAATTATATAATCCCATTAATTATTCATGCTTAAAACAATAATTTAAATAAATACCTTATAAAATCAATACGTATAATGGGGTCACCCATAGCGTAGTTGCTAGCATAACAGCTTTCTATGCCAAAGATCGCAGGTTCAAACCTGCGGGTGGCCCTAGGATTTTTCAATGGGAATAAAAAATCCTTAGTTATGCCGTCCTTTGGAGGGGACGTTAAAAGGTGGTCCCGAGCCTGTGCGATATCAGGTACTCGTTAAAGATCCTTATCCTAATAAAACCTGGATAGGCAAAATTTAGGACTCCCACTGTAGCATCGTCCGAATAGCCATAGTAGCATAAAGTGACATTAAACAAACAAATATGTGAATATATCAATACGTATAATTGATAATCAATTCTGTCAATCTCAAATGCTCAAATGTTAGTTAAGTAAGTAAGATTAATGCTAAATTCCTTTGACATCAGAGAAATAAGGTACAGGGTAGTCTACTGGAGTAGTGGGGTAAAGGAGAGATGTGTTGCACTCTTGTCAAACAAGCATAAAGCAGATGTCGTTTCCTTCATTTCAAGTCCACAAACCAGTCTCTAAGTAATTTTCAGGGAAGTATCAGTATGTTTACATTGTTTCCGGTGTTTGAGCAAGGATGGTGAGAAAATAATAATATTATAATGATTAAGTTATCATAAAATTTCATTTTATTCTTCGAATGATATAATCTCAATAAAATAAGTATGTTAATTTATTCCTTACAAGGAGGGAATCCCAAATGTGTCTCACCAATTTTGATAAAACTTTTTTAAGGTAAAGCCAGACATTAATCCCTTAGACTCTTCAAAATATTAGGGGCCAACGCTCCCCAGGAGTCGGGTGAAAAAATCGGAAAGTTTGTGCAAGAAAAACACATTTTATATATTTCTGGTTAAATAAAGGTAGAAAAATAAATTTGATTTAAAAATTACCCTATTTCAAAATGGAATAATTTAATTTTTTTTTTTTTTTTTTCCTGTGGCGCGACAGACTGTGCAGGCCCTGGGCCTCGTGATGTGATCTCCTGGGAAAATACACTCGCGTTTCACAATGAAATTCGTAGTGTAGGGTCATCGCTCCCTACGCCTAATTTTGTGAGTGGCCACCATTTGGCTGACAGGTCTCACATACCCTGGGAGAGGCTGTGAGAGAATCCCCATTTAATTACATCCTTATAAAAGCCCCGCCGAGACTGGGATTCGAACTCGCAACCTGTAGCATGAGAGACTAGCACACTAGCCACTCAGCCACGGGCTCCCCTAATTAAAAAAAATAAACCTTTAGAATTGTATACTTGGTAATAACCCTAAAAATATAAATTATCCTTTTAATAAGATGTCTTAAAAACTATTTTGAGATTGAATAAAATATTTTAATGGCTTATTTTTTTTAACCATTTTGCTTTGAAATAGAGTAATTTTGACAACAAACTTATTTTTCTACCTTCACTAGAACCAGAGATATTAAATAAAATGTGTTATTCGAGTGCTCATGGGGAGCATTGGTCCCTAATATTTTGTTAAATCTAATGGTTGGGATTAATTTTTGACAAAAGATTGACATGGGGCCCACACGTCAAGACAAAACGAAAACACACATTTGCTTATTGTATTCATTTTATAGATGCAAATTAAAGTATTGAGTTAAAAAAAAAGAAAAAAGTTTAATGTCTAGTTTTACTTAAAAAATTTCATCAAAATCGATGAAACACATTTGGGATCCTCTCCTTGTTAAATTAAAGATATATTTTTGAATAGGTTTTTCTGAAAAAGGTTCTGTTATGAAATAAATCCATGCGTATTAAAATATACAACTCCCAAAACAGGAGTTATCTTAACTTTTTAAAATAATTTTCTTATCTTCTAAGCTACCATCAATAATTTATTTGTTGAAGTAATTATTTAAAGAATAATATTGAGGATGTATAGTCGACTGTAGAAACTATTATAGGTGGAATAATCAGGAGTCAGTCTTTTTCTAAATATTTTTAATTTTGCCAACGTTTCGGCTCAAGATTGTGAGCCATCATCATCAGGGCATTACTGAGCCATGTCCAAGCATAAAAATGGTTTCTTTAAAAAAATTTTAAAACACTATATATGCCATATAGTGTGTCATCCATATAGTCATTTGGATATGTCATCCTCAGGTAACAGTTTTCAGTGTGGTATTGAGCCAAGCCCAACCATCACTCTAATAGCCTGGCTTCAAGGATTTAAAGGCAGTGATACACGGCGATAAAAAAGACAAGTGAAAGCAGAAAATGTGCGATAGTGAATTATGCTACACTCAACATATAATAAATATACGATAACTGTTTTTTCTACATAACTTAATAATTTATTTTGTAGAAACTTTTATTATAAATAATATTTGATTTCTTAAAATGGTGTTTTCTAAATTAAAAAAAAAAAAAATTGTTTTCATAATATGTATATTGCAATTGTTTGTTTTGAAATAACTTTATCATTTGATTTTGTTATTATTTTTTTTCTTGATAATACTTAACGATGTAATATGATTTTTTTTAAAGTAATATTGATGTTATTTTCTGAATTCTTGACATTATTTATTAAAAATAATTATGCCTTCCTCCTCTCTGCTACTATCGTGAACTCTCACAAGCACTCGGTTGCTTGACTTTCATCTACCACCAGGCCTTAAGTCTATTACTTAATCACTATCACTAAGGAAGTCTACTATATTTTACAATAATTTAATAAAGGCATGGACTATATGAGTAAATGAATCCTATTATATTAATAAACTCAATATATCCCTTTAATTAAAAGAAAAATAATAACATCACTTCCCAGATTAATTAATTTAAGAACTAAATAAATATTAAAATTACATCTCAGAATGAAAAATAAACAGCACCCTATCAATATGCTCTCAAACAGTGTTAAGATGTTTAAAACTAGGCGGGCCACTGCACACATGATAGTCTTCCAAGCTTGATGTCATCACTAACGACCATCTTATGTCTACATATTTTGTGTCATTCATATTTTATTCATGTAGTTTACAGTTGCACTGCACCTTATCTGAGTAAGAGCACATCTAATACATAGTTAATTACAATAACTTTATCACAACAGCGGAACGTAGTAAATTAAAAAAAGTTAGCTGTGGGATTCGAAACCGTCGAGGTATGCTCTTCGCTTGTTCTAATCAGTGAGTAAACATTTTTTTTTTTTTTCAATCTGACCATAGTTATATTTATTTTGATTTGTGCAAAGTGATCATTCTTATCATTATGTGGGTATGCATGTTTTATTTTATCTACTGTGTATGTTTATTTAATTGATATCAACAGTCGACCGCTACGAAATTCAGAAGAAAGAAAGTCTGAGTTGACGTCAAGAAAAACAAAACAATTAATTCTCTTAACTAATGATTGGGTATTTAGTTAAGACTATTTATTGTTTTTCTCGACTGCCATCCAAATATCTCTCTTGTTTTATAATTTGATTTAGATTTTTTTTTTTTTTTTCATACTTTTATAGTTTATTTATTTACTAAGAAGTTTAGCGTTTATATAAGTAGAAATTTTAAAATAAATAAATAAGGGACCATGGCCATTGAGTAGGGAGGGGATATTTTTTTTCTCCTCAGTATTTTACAAGTAAAAGAAAAAGAGCTTGTACATAAATTATTCTCTAAATTGAAATAGCGTGGCAGGATTTGAAAGCTAAATTTCTTTCTCTAACATACCATTAATTATGTTAATTTGAAATAATTATGATTATTTTTGCTATTATTTAAAAAAAAAAATAGGTGAATACAATTTTTTAATTATAATGAATATTAATAGTTTACTATTGAAAATTCAGAAGATGGCAGGAAAGTAAAACAATGTAATGGTTTCAAATATATATTGGCAATGGGGTTACCTGTAGCATGGTGGTTAGCATAATAGCCTCCTATGCCCAAGGTCACTGGTTCAAACCCACAGGTGGCCCTAGGATTTTTTAATGGGAGTAAAAAATCCTTAGTTAAAAGGTGTTCCCGAGCCTGTGAGATGTCAGGTACTCGATAAAGATCCTATCCTAATAAAACCTGGATAGGCAAAATTTAGGACTCCCATTGTAGCATCGTCCGATTAGCCAAGCAGCATAAAGGGATGTTAAATAAACAAACAAACAATATATTGGCAATAAATAGTTATGGCTATTTCACTATCCTTTACCACCACCTACACCTACCTATGCTACCTGCCTTCTATATTTGATAACAAACATAAGAAGCAAAATTTTCTCAGATTTAAGCTAATTTCTATCAATAAGAGTAGTAATATAGGTATATTAGGTTGTACAGAAAATAATGTAGGATTTGAGGTTTTTCTTAAAATACCCTTCTACATAAAAAAAAAAATTAGAAGAAAAATGCTTGTTTACCTCTTTGCATTTCACTGCTTGGAAATAATGCAGTCTTTATTAAAGTATTAAAATATGATTTTCATTTAATTTTAGTTTATGAGTTTAATTCGGTCAGAATGGGGCCCTAACGGCCATAAGCATCAATGAATGGTGGGATGAGGATATTAGTGAGTGCAATGTTTAACGGAGGTTTGAAAAATTTTGGGAGAGACTTCTGGTTTTGTGAGCTTAGGTAGAAGAAAATCCTAAAACAAATGTTTGAGAACTTGCAGGGAAACTCAGTATAAGAAAATTGACTGTTGATGACCCCTTCAAGGAGATAGGAAAGTTGAAAATACTTAGTCAGGTTCCTCACTTATTAAATGACAGCAAAAAAAAAAAACAATAAAAAAACAGCATTATTACTGCCTTACTCTTAAGCCAAAACCACAATGATCCATTTCAGCCACACCCACCCTACCTCTTTGCACCTTTCACCGACTGATTGAATTGAAGCAATTTTGATTTATAAAAAGTGATATACATTTTTTTTTTCTTTTAAAACTTTAATGTAATCCTGCCTTATTTTCCAAACCACCCAATACAATATACTGCTGAAAATGCCAAAAGTTTCAGAAAAAACATAATCAACATATAAAGTCATAAAAGGTGTGGAGAATGATGAAAAATACAGAAATAAGGTAACTGTTATAGGTAATACCTTCTATTTTTATATAATTTCAATTAAAATAAATATAATTTCAAAGAAAAGTAAATGAAATGTTAAGTATAATTAAAGTTTATTTCAAGTAGTCAGAGCAAAGAAGTAAAAATTCAGAGAGCAGCACCGTATTTTTATGATAGTACTAAAAAGATGCATAATACAGATAGATAGAAGGAATAGTTAACTGGCTTAGTTATAATTTTTTTTTTTTTTTAATTCTTTTCAGCTGAAGTTCGTGGGTAATCATTAGTGCAAAAACCTAATATACATAACATGAATACATATCTCTCTGTTATGTCGTTTTGCTATTAGCACTCATGATGGCTCACTAACTTAGGCGGAACCTATGGGAAATTTAACAAAAACATATTAACATTTAGGAAACAGGAAAGTAGAATATTTTTTCTTTAAAAAAATCCATTGATGGCTGTTTAAAACTTAATCCAGGAGATAAGAATTCTTAATATTTTATTACTAAATAAGGTCAATCTTGTTTGTCAATGTTGATCTTGAGCATGGCGATTTAATGGTTATAGGAATATTTTAACTGTGAGTGGAGAACCCATGAATTTTATTCCTAAAATATCTCCTTAAAGATTTATATGGCCGAAAAAAATATAGAATTTTATAAGTTCCATAACTTTGTATATTAAAATTTTTACTCTTAAGATAATAGTTTTTGAGATATTCACAAAAAAATCAGTTTTATGTAGTTACACACATGATGTGGGAATTCCAGAGCTTTATACCAGTTATTATAGAAAGAATAAAAATAATAATAACAATAGGCTTATCGAACTCAAAGGTTAGATGCCGATACCACCAAATACTGCCTACAGAGATTCGTCCAATGATCACCGTTCTAGCCTAAGCCCCCTGAGATCAGCCTTAACATAATCCTTCCATCGACGCCTCAGCCTACCTTTCAGATGTCTACCAGTTATAATAGAAAGAATTATTGATTTTAATTTCTTATATAATTCTGATTATAATCTAATTTATTATATAATTAGGTTATTCGAAAAAATAACATATTTTATACTTTTTGCATTGAATATGTTCAACAAATAGTAGTAAACATGAGAGATTGAAATCTCCAAATTTCAGAGATAAACTTAATAAAGAATATTATTATTTATAAAATTTTAGTGCTCAATGAATATTTAGCTTCTAAAATACTAATACAGTGAGTGTGAGGTACCTGAAACCAGGAAATGGAACAATTTATAAGTTATATAAGTTTCAATTTTTTTTTTTTTGGACTAATTTTACTATTTCAAAGGATATGCCCGATTTTTGTATTTTAAGGACTGTTTAAATTATTTTATTTTTTTAAATTTTAAGTTAAAGTCACCATTCTCGTTGAAAGGATTGACAATTGACATTTATTGTAACTAGGAATTCGAACCAAAATGGAAAAGAACCACCATTTTTGACTAGATTCTTCATTAAGAAGGAGACAAATCGAAATAATTCATTGGTAACTAGGATTACCACACTATGATAAGAAAACCACACTAGAATACAGTAACTCTCTTACCGATGCAAGAATTGGTCCAAAATAGCATAAGTCTGACTCTATAAGGGAGGAAGGCTGGGTTATGCACGAAAATGACTAATTTTACTATTTCAAAGGATATGCCCAATTTTCATTCTGATTTGCGAGGTCACCATAGCATAGTGGCTAGCATAACAGCTTTCTATGCCAAAGGTCGCGGGTTCAAATCTGAAGGTGGCCCCTAGGATTTTTCAATGGGAGTAAAGAAATCGTTTAGTTATACCGCCCTTTGGAGGGGACATTAAAAGGTGGTCCCGAGCCTGTGCGACGTCAGGTACTCGTTAAAGACCCTTATCCAAATAAAACCTGGATAGGCAAAATTTAGGAATCCCATTGTAGCATCGTCCGATTAGCCATAGTAGAATAAAGTGTCGTTAAATGAATAAACAATAAACAATCATTTAAAATTTTTTTTGGAAGTTTGGATTACTGAGTATAAACAATAGAAAATTTAATGAGTGAGTACAAAGAGGGAATGCAATGATTATCAGCTGCCTGATGTGGCACATCCTCATCAACCATCAATAAGAAAAAATATCAAAAGATCAACCGTCTATCAACGATTTTTTTAAAATCTTGCAAGCTCTCGAATTAATACAATTAATAAACAAATGGGAATCCAATTGATAAGACTTTTAACTAATAATAATTACATAATCTCCACTATCATAATATATAGATAACTGTACACGGCACAACCTGCCATGGAGGCCCTAGGTCACGCGAAGTTGTTTCTCAAGATTTCACACCATGATTCTCGATAACAGCTATAGAATAGGGTCATCACTCCCTACACCCAAGTTTTTGAGTGATGGGTGGGTCTCACATACCTGGGAAAAGTTATGAGAGAATCCCCATTTAATTAAATGCTTGAAAAAGTTCCACCGTGACTGAGATTCGAACTCACAACCTTTGGCATGGTAGGCTAGCCACACAGCCAAGAGCTCTCAATATATCTGTCACAATCACAATGTATAATCCCCTGTATTGCATTACAGCTAGCTGTTATAAAAAACAGGGCTATTTTGAAATGCGGTGACTAAATGATAAGGTGGATTGTCATTGCGATATGTTCTTCAATAAGGTGGCCCACATTTAGCCACATCGTAGGACTACTTAAATTTTAGTAAGGTGAGCATACTTACAAAATAAAACAATGTTTAAAATAAAAATCAATTTTACTGATCAGAAAAAGCTAACATATTTATTCTTACGATATTCCTTACTAATCAAGAATTATTATCATAGTTACTTTATAAATGACAAGGGACAGCCATCTTGAAATACTAACTACAATTAAACTTTTTCAAAAATTAGGTATACGAAACAAAAAAGGTAACATTATATGAAACTTAATTTTATATGAAGCGCCACGAGTGTTAAGCATCAGAACTAAAAACTGTCCAAGAGGCGGCTAAGCTCTGGCTTTACATTATGGCTAGCCGTGTTGAAAGACGTATAGCACCGGACACATTCCGGCGGTTTTTTATTCAGCCGCATTCAATCCGGCTAATCGTTGAACGGCCGCATTTCAAAACGGCCCTGTTTTTGATAACAGCTAGCCGTAATGTAAGGTGGATTATACAATCCAACTGGGAAATATCCATCAGGTGATTTAAAAAAATCTAGAAAACTCAAATTAATCCTATTCATAGATTTACTAGTACAAATTTCATAGTAAAGAAATGAAATAAAACAAACACAAACATACCTGTTGAGCTGTGTCGTTGTTGATGACCTCGATGCGTATTTCGTGTTGAGATGAACGGGTGAGCTATTCGCCGTACCGTTACCCGCAACGCTACTACTCCATTTACAACCGCTGTTATTCCAAATCCCACTACCACCATCTAAAAAAAGAGATATTCAATAATTAAAACATCTGGTGCGGGCAACATATGGTTTCACTTACCTCAGCTTTTAAAATCAATTTAAGTACTATTAAATAAACTTAAGTTGAAAAAATGTTTTAATGTAATTTAAACAAAAAGTTTATTCATTGGAAGCATATGATTTAGATAAAATGATATAACAATATTAAATTGTTATGTATAATAATCAGCAATAGGTTTATGCCCTATTTGTCACTCTCCATTACCTTTTACATCTTTATATATAAGATCACTTTTTTTCTAAATTATTTAGCTATCCAACGGTATATAATAAATCTATATTACAGTCATCTTTAAAAGAGCAAAAATTACATAAAAAAATATTTTTGCTTGTTTCTCCTTTAGTTGTTTATCAAATACATTCTTTAGCCATTCTTTATCAATGCTAATCACATGTATGGTCAAGAATTTCAAATGTACAAAATTAAAGGTACTTTAGAGGAAAAGAATTTTAATATCGGCATTTAAGCCCTGTCAGACTATTTAAATCAGAATGAAAACTACTTCATTAATTGTATCAAAATACGTAACTTATAGAATGACGACAACAAAAAATGCAAATAACGATAAGCAATTCTAGATTTATTAAATATAAAATTTGAATAAATAAATAAATATTTCTAATATTTTAATATACAAAATGTATTATTTTTTATTTCAGTGTTGAACAGGGAATACCAAGAAAGTAAATCTTGTAGTGATGTGCTTGTATGAAATATTCAATAAAGTTAGAATCGATCATGATTACTCCAAGAGGTTTAAGGTAGGTCTGAAACAAGGTGAATTCCTTTCACCTGTATTTAATTTAGCAATAGAATGTGTCAATAATAAATACAACACCACTTGGTCACATTACTCCCATAACTGTTCAGACAGAGCAGTTAAAAAAATAATAAAAATTAAGAGATAATTTTTTTGTAGCATGTTAGAAGATTTTTTTTTAATAATGCCTTGGGAGTATGACCATTACTTCATATTTTAAAAATAAATTGGCAGTTTCAGAGATAGGGAAACTTTCTTCATTCTAAAGCAAACAGTTTTTAAATACCTTATGTTAACTAAATAACTTATTGCATTTATTTTTCGAAAATTAAATATAATGTCGAGATCACTTGTAGCTGGGTGGCTAGCATTACAGCCTCCTATGCCAAAGGTCATGGGTTCAAACCTGCAGGTGGTCCTAGGATTTTTTAATGGGAGTAAAAAATCTTTAGTTATGCCGTCCTTCGGAGGGGATGTTAAAAGGTGGTCCCGAGCATGTGCGATGTCAGGTACTTGTTAAAGATAATCCTAATAAAACCTGGATAGACAAAATTTAGGACTCCTACTGTAGCATCATCCGATTAGCCATAGTAGCATAAAGTGACGTTAAATAAAATAAACAAAAAAATAATTAATATGTCTAGACTTCGCAAATATAAAATATCACAGTGGATTTCTTAAATTTGAATATGAAAAATTTAATGTAAGAACGGCTTACAATATTAGTTTATTGTTAACAACTTTATTATATCTAATACGATTTTCTTCCTGATCAGGAAAAATCAAAATATATTTATCATTCATCTCTACATATATAAAATGATACCACAATTCTTAGTTTCCGTGAACTCCTAAACCCCTGAACGGATTTTGATACGTTTTTTACTTTCATCTAAGACATTCTTTTCTGAAGGTTTAAAAGTAAAATACATTGCAATTTAGTTTTTCTTTAAATGGGAAAAATAAATTTTCTGTAACCAAGTCATCAAAAAATTATCTCTGAAATATAAGTAGTAATATATACGTATAATATACTGTTGGAAAGCACAAAATTTTAGTAAAGGTTAATATGCAATAAAAGGAATCGTACAAGTTAATATAAAGTTGTTGTAAGCATATAAACTTAAGAACATTCGTTATTGGTAAAGAGGAAGGTTATGAAATGTATTGGATCGTACAAGTTATATTCTTCCATTTAGTACGGAAGATTTTAGAAACAATATTAAGTAACATTGTTATTAATTATTTCATGAAAACAGATTTTTTACTGTAATATAAATGGGATTCCAGCAGAAACTAAATTAAACCTTTAAAATGGATTTTAAATAGTTTATTTGAAATATTAAAAAATTACAAACCTAATAGGATAGGAACCTTTGTTATTTCTACAGTTTTTGAATTCATACAAAGCAATCAAGTTTTCTTTATATGGGAAAATTAAATTTTCCGTTACCTGTGCTCCACTTTTAAATAAATAACAAATAAACTCAACCAATTTTGAATTATGCTTTTCATTTCTGCCGATGATTAAATATAATAGTGAATAGACATTATAAAATAAACATATTTTCTTGTTAATTGCACTTTTCGTTACAATAAACTAATACTTCCAATAAACTCTAAATTTGTCAGACAGAGATTTTTTAAACATAAATGACACCTTATTCAAACTGCTTCATACAGGTGGATCCACTAGTAACTTATAAAAATAAATGAATAACTATTTATAAGTTATAATAAAATATAACCTACAATCGCTGTGATTAGTAGGTCCATTTTGAGTAGTAACAGGTGGAGGTGGTTGTAACCTTTCTGCTAACGCCGCAGCAGGATCTAACAAAAACCTCGAAGACCCAGTTTCGGGCGGAGGGTCAACGATCATGTTAGTTGCAGATCCCGCGCTAGGTATTTCCAAATCTGGAAACAGTTCGCCCAGGTCCAATTCCACCGTCGTAGACTCGCAATCAGTTAGTGATTCTACGGTTAGGCAGATAGATCCAGACTTCAGATCGTCCTCCGCTTCCGTAACAGTAGGAGGATCGCAAGGTGGCTTCGGTCTATAGTACCGCGAACATCTAAACAACAAAATGGTATACATTTCAATATGTGTAATTCATGTCAACTTTCATGAAACATAATTTAAAAAATAGTACTTACTAAATACAAAAAAAATAGTAATTTATACAAATGAATAAATTTCTAAAAGAATGGGAAACACGTTCCTGAAGAAACTTGTTATTCAAGAAGTATATATAAATTTCTATATATGCCAAGCCAAATTAGGATGTCAAGAAAGGAAATAAAATTACTATAATATAAAAATATAAATTACAATTAAAAATAAAAGTTTTCCTAATTTCTTTAACATTACTTTCAATAAGTTATAATTTTGTGTACTAACAAGGAAAGGATCTCAAATATGACTCACCGTTTTTGATGAATTTTTTTTATTTGAAACTATACATTAAACCATTGGACTCTGGGAAATATTATGGACCAACACTGATATTATAATAATTAATAAATTTATTCTTCAATAGTAATTCCAACTCTAACTTAATAACTTAAATGCTTTTTGATTAATTAAATGTGTTAATTAATCATATGGGCTAGATACAGGCATGGGAAGAAACTACCCAGTGGTAGCACTTCTGTGTTTATTTAAATCAGTAGGTCTAGAGGCCATCGTCTTTTCAGCTGCCTCGGAGGTTTATCAGGAATATATGGAGATGAGAGGTTGCGGACAAGTGGGTTGGAGTGGACGGATAATCTGGAATTAAAGGAGGTATGTCTAGTTCAGGTTAGGTCTGCAACTAATGGGATATTTACGTCTTTATGGATTATTTAGGATCTTTCAGAGGATTTTCAATTGCAAAGATTGGTTGCAGGAGGAAATGGTTGGTTTGCTGGATCCTCATATTTCTATCCCATATATCCAAATAGGTCTAATGATGGTAATATAAATGAATATTTTGTGTTAAGTGGGAAGTTTTGAGCGTTTATCAAGTAAATCTTGTAGTAAATAGTATCTACAAGCTGTTACTTATCGTTTCAATCTAATATGAGGATTCCAAAAGCATAAATGTTAATTTTAAAAAATAATATTATTATCAAGCCATTACAAACTACAGTGCTCAAATTTTTTTTTTTCAATATGACATTAAAAAATTACGCACGGTATTGGAGGTTTAGGTCTGCTAGCGCTATCTTGGATTGTGAAGTCTAACGAAGACCAGAAGTCGTCCATTGAGGGTCCAGCCCGGTCAAGGATAACTCTATAAAAAAATAAATAAAAACAATTAATATTATAATCAAATAAATAAATTCTTTATTAGGGGAAAAAAGTTTCCAACTAACTTCATATCTGTTTTTAGTTTATCTATATCAAATAAAGTTTTTTTAACATCTTTTGAAGTTTTTAAACAAATATTGCATATTTTCAGGAAATCAGGACAGAACATTGTTAAAGACCCAAGTAGTAAACGGCTTCCATTTGGAAATTAGATGATTTAAAGAGAAATTGGATTGCTGAGGTGGAGCCTTGAAGGATGCTTTAGACCAGCCATACCATGCCTAAGGTAGGCACACTTATTATAATTTTGTTTTTCATTGCTGGTTTCTTATTGGAATATTTCACATAATTGGACACAACACAGGGAGTTTTCACAATAACGTCACACAATAAAAAATTTAAATCTTGCCTATATCGTCGGCACCAAGCTAAACTTAAGAATGTGAAAATTGGCACTTTTTAGAAGAGCCTAAACACTGATACACACACTATAAGGAAGAAAAAAAAGAAAAATATAATATAGAAAATGACCAATTTTAATATTGTTATTGTGCATTAGTGGAGTCACTTGTCAGTGATCACTAGCTGTTAATTATATCATATCATATCTTGGGTATCAGTTATATCAGATAAAATGATGAATTTGTCCCTATAGAGCATGTCTAATTCTTATCAAAAGTCACATAAATATTTTATGTCAAGGTAATTTAATTATTTCCCAATGACATCTCGCGGACCCCTTGGACATTATCTGTATTACAACTAATAAAATATATAAATACATCAATATACAACACTAGCTATTATGAGGTGTAAACAAATGGTTTGGTCTCTAACATTGGCAAGCAATCTACACTATAGAAAGTACTATGAGTTAGTCTTACTAAATTAATTGAGTAATTATGACAATGACAACAATTAATATATAATTACCTGCCACCCCTGCCAACCCGCCGCCTGACGAGGCCGACACACGTAGGCTTGGGGAAGGATAAGGTTGCTAAACTAAACCTGTAGCGCTCTTCTCCTGCTCCACCTTCTTCGGGACTAGTCCAATTCCAGTTTCCGATTCCTCCACCTTTTACTGCCTACAATTTTAAAGATACATTATTAATTAAACGGCTCTGACGATTTTGATTAAACTCACTATATTAATGTAAAATATAATGGGCTTTATATAGGGTAGATTAAAATATTCTGACAGGGATTAAATAAAGATTTTCCAAATTTTCCTCCTCTAAAGTACCTTAAACTTTATTAATTCTATAAAAACAACTATATCATCATTTAAGCATTGATCAAAAAAACAAACAACAACAAATAAATATACACTAGCAATAAAAAAAACCGGCTCACCTAGATTTTTGCAAATATCTTTTTGTTAAACACAAAATTAACCTCCCATTTTTTATTAGTATAGAATATACTATATGCTTTTAAAAGGGAAAAAATTAATGGTATTAATCGTTTTCCTTCATAAAGTGCTTTTCGTTTCAATTTTCTTTCGTTTTGTTTTTGAGTGTGGTTGTTGTTTAATCTTTTTCTTTTAATAAAATGGTTTTACAAGCGACGACAGTTGCCAGAATAACTGTGTTGGTGGACGAAGGTAAAAGTCTACGTTAAGTGGCCAGAACGTTAGGCCTACCAGAAACAACAGTTCGAAGGGCCGTTCAAAGGTACCAGAAGATGGTACTTTAGACGAGGAGGCTAGGATCAGGGGGCCTCAGAATGACTGAGCCAGCAGACGACCGTTTCATCATGATGCAAACGTTAAGGAACCGTCCACAGAGGGCTGTAGAAACCGCTTGCCGGCTGAGAATGGCTCGCCAGGTGAATGTGAGTGTATGCACAATAAGAAAAAAAATTGGGAGGTTAATTTTGGTTTAATAAAAAGATATTAACAAAAATTTATATGCGCCAGTTTTTTTTTTTTAATCGCTAGTGTATAATTTGAATGAATTTGATGTCTAACTAAAGGAGAAAAGAGCAAAAATATTTTTTTAATGCAATTTTTGAGCCTAAAAACAGCAATATAGATGTAATAAATAGAAGTTAAAGATTTTAGAGAATACATTATCTTATACCCAATATTGTAAAGATTAACAGAGTCTGATGAAATGCTGACAAATTAAGTTTCTATTGAAATCCAATGTAATTAATTCTTTAACGATTTATTTTTATCGCTATTTAATAATTCTTAAATTGATTTTAACAACAGGGGTAAGTGAAAGTCGTGTGTTGCACACACCAGATTTTTTTTTCAATATCTAAAAAGAAAGAAAGAAAATAAATTTTATTCTGGGACCTTCAGTCCCCTATGAATAACGGAAAAGTACAAAACTTTGACTTGTGTCTGGCACAGAAACAAAAACATAAAAGAAATGCTAACTTAAGATATAATATTATTTTAAAAAAAAAATCATAAAGTTAAATAAATAACTACGATTACTTAGTATGCATATATGTTTATAATTATATAATCATAAATGTGTATCGGAAGATATATTACTATTGTGCTTCTTATGGTATAATAAGGTCACCGAGAAAAACAGAAGAAAGAAAGAGAAAGATGAATATATATCTAAAACATTGTTTACATATTCGTTGTGGTCCTCATTTTAAAATTATCTATTATCACACTAAATAGATTAAAAAACAAAAGAAAGAAATTACCGCATGATACGTTGTCAAAGGTGTCCTATGGAAAGGAAACGCTAATTGGGGAGAGACGGGGCTTTCTACATCCTCCTCGGCGGAAGAGAGAGCACCACCTTGGACAGCGCTACTATTAGCAGCGCCGCCTCCGCTACTGCTCGTCGTCCCTCCTTTATGTTTCCTTTTCTTGTACTGTCTTTTTTCTTTCCTAACAGTGTTAAGATCCTCCTGAAACAAACATTAACGTCGGCTTAGTTGTTTATTCTAATTATATAAATAAATTGAAAATTTGATAAAACATGACAAAGACATATAAACTTTCAATGAGACAAATTATGAACAAAATTTACAATATTTACATGATTATAACTATAATTAGTATTCAAAAACCAAACAGGGACAATCAGGAATAGAACTTATTTGTAATAAACTAGTGAAATCATTTGAATGTTGTCTCATTTATGTTTAGCATTATTTGACATATTAGAGTTTATCGCTTTAGGATTATCAATTCATGAACTCCAAATAATGATATTAGGGTATACAAATATAGCTGTTTACAGACAATTAACTAATAAAAAAACCTGTACCACAACCCATGAAAGTTTAGGGCTCAGTACATGTAGTGTTTCGTACTGTTTCTAGGCCAACGGCTGTGCAATGAGGTGATTCGACCGAGTGACTTGATTGAGGCTGGGTGTGCCCCAGGAGGGTCTTCATACCCCAAGATCGCGCCCCCCCCCCCTTCCCCGGCTGAAATAACAGAATAAATAATATTCCGCCTCAGCTGGGATTCGAACCCAGGACCCGGAGCATAGTAGACTATAACTCTACCCATTAGACCATGCCGCTCCCTAATTAACTAATAAGAATAGCGACAAATAAATCAATGGATAATGACCAATTTCAGTGATTCTTTTTGTGTTTTGTAGGGAATTTAATTCTCTATGGAATAGCACTAAGGAGAAAAAAAATTAGTATTTATAATTTTGTACATCATACAAACAGATTATTTATTTTTTTATTCATTATTTGGATTCTTGAAAAGTATGACAAATTATGAGAGAGTAAATTTTTTATCGATTACGAAATTTCATTATTGAAAATAATAAACCAAAAAGGTACACAGTATCTGATAATTAATAAGTTGATCATTTCTTTATGGATAATAAATAAAAAATTAAACAGGAAAAATCTATTTTTAAAATGATCAGATATTAACAATAACTCTGTTGAAACAATTAGGATAACCATAATTTAATTCTGATGTATTAACATACACATTACCTCTACATTATAATTTAACACATTCACACCGGGGCGAATATTTACATTTTTTTTCGCATGAGGTGGGGTAACACTGTTACAAGTTCAAATGTGTTTAATGTGAGATCAAAAACTAGGCTTCGAACACAGCTCCACTGAATAGTCAGGCAGGTGTGACAGCCCGGTGGATCATGGCACCTCACAGAACAGTCAAGTGTGACCCACCTGTGTGTCACGCCAGCGTGAATAGGTTAAGTTGATGATTATAAAATTTTACCTTGGGAGGTTTGAGAGGCCACGAGGGAGCATGATGATTGTGAGTAGAAGAATTGTACTGGTTTGAATAGATCGGAGCAAAAGCAGGCCTCACTGTTTTAAAGGTAGAGACTTCATTCAATAGGCTTCCGGAGAAGTCATTAGCTTCATACCTGAAAACAGCATAGTTTATAGATTAGAAATAATAAAAGTTATGCAGTAAGTATCTATTTTATCTACAGAATGGGGAGAAAAAAAAAAAAAAAGTATCTCTACAACCCATGAAAGTCCTAGAGATTCCTACTATTTTTGGACCAAGGTATTGATTAGGCCGAGATCACACTCAGCCGTCAGATTTTCCCCTGCGAATTTATGGGTACTCACTTTATAGAGGATAGGTGAGTCCCAGGAGGGTTTCCCTATCTTAGGGTCACTCCACATTACATAATAAATAATTATTCTACCACAGCCAAGGTTCGAACCTGGA
Source organism: Piezodorus guildinii (assembly GCA_023052935.1). NCBI lineage: Eukaryota > Metazoa > Arthropoda > Insecta > Hemiptera > Pentatomidae > Piezodorus > Piezodorus guildinii. The sequence continues at coordinate 136,876,728 of CM041296.1, read as the reverse complement.
ACCCAGTAGAGAACAGTAGCCTATTTCTCTGTCACCAGTCCAGAGGGAGAGAGAAATAATTTTGAACAATAGGATTATTTCAAATAAAGAAGCTTAAAAATGTCAATACTTTTAAATATTAAAATAGGTAGAAATAATTGGGAGTCAGACGTGTGAAAAATTATTTAATTTTGCCAACTTTTTGGCTAAAACATGTGAGCCATCATCATGACATGCTTAAACTGAGGAAAAACAGGGGATCATGGATGCCATGATGATGGCTCATATGTTTTAGCTGAAACTTCAACAAAATAAAAATATTTTTCACATGGCCGACTTCCGATTATTTCTACCTATGATAATTTCAACAGTCAACTATACATCCTCAATACAATTTTTAATATTAATTTCAAATTTAATATTTAGAATATTTATTTAATTTTAGAAATGGTGTCAGAACTGGAGGATTAAAATAAATTCTAAAAAATACCACCAAATTACCTTTACCCTTCACCACAAATCGATGACCTCCTGCCCCACTGTATCCTTTAGTAATACCCCACTCCATACCTATTGAACAAATCCGATACCTAGGACTCCATCTTGACAAACGTCTTACATTGAATCCTCACGCGAGGCTAAAACAACAAGAAACTGCCCATAGATACCGATTACTACACTTACTCGACAAACGTTCAAAACTTCCAATTCATTACAAAAAGATCATCCATGTTACCGTCATCAGACCATCTGGACATATGGAATCGAGCTTTGGGGCTCTACTAAGCCATCCAATTCCTCCCACATCCAATCCTTTCCAAGGAGTCCTTTAGGCAGCGTCTTCAGGTCGAGTCAACCCTGATGAAGGCCCGCATTGTAGGCCGAAACGTCGGCACATAATTAAAATAACACTTATTTTAAATGTGTGTTTTTAATTTATGACCGTACCCCCAACCATCTTCCTCATCTAATTTCTCAATGGTCAACAAAACTCCATCATTATAAATAAACATTGAAGTACTATCGCTGGGTAGTTTCTTCACAAGCCTTTTATCCCCTTTATTATAATTCAACACTTTTACTTATTGTATTTATGTTAATATACAGTTGTAAAATTCAATAAAATATAAATAATAAATATTAATTTTGGTTTTATCTTTCCCAGTTTATTATAAAGAACAAGAATCTTACTGTCCCTGTATACTATGACCAGTATATCATACATAGTATGTATAATGAATTTGAAGGACATGACTAGGCCGAAATATCATGCTCATTTTTTCCTCCAATTTAGGATACTCTCTTTACGAAGAGAGGGTAAGCCCCAAGAGTCATCTTGTAAAAACAGAATAATTACTCTGCCAGACAAGACTTTCAACCCGGGACCATGGAGAACAGTACCGTATTGAAAGTTATTTGATAATTCAAATAAAATAAATGTTAAAGTAGTCTTAGAAATAAAATAAATGTTAAAGTAGTCTTAGAAATAAAATAATAATTTGATTTTTCAGCAGCTCTTTCGGATGGCATGAAAAAACAAGTGGATAAACTGCAGATTTTGTAATGGTAAGGAAAATTTTCATAAAATCTTCTTTTAACTATTTACAACATAACTTATTAAGTAAAGTGAGAATGGTTGACTGTGTATATTATATATAGGGGAGAAGTTGATTCCGGGTCCAGTAAAAAAAACACTTAAATTAGTAGAAACTTAAACTTAACTTAAGTTGAAAGTTAAACGTAAGGTTATTAATTAAGTAGAAAATTTAAAATTATTAAATTTTTCTTCTGCTCTTTTGTTTCTAATTATTACAATAATTGTTAATTATCATAAGTACTGTTTTATTTTGTTTCTAATTATCTGTATAATTTCTGTTACTTATTATCTTTATATATTGTTATTATATACAGCTGGTTGTTATCTTTTGTTTTATAGCCCTGAAGAAGGCCTGAAATTTAGGACAAAACATAGACACAAATCAAATTAAGTTTCCACTTAATTGTTTATTTGACTGCACCCAGAATCAACTTCTCCCTTATAACTTATTAAGAAGCATTAGAGCACTAAGAAGCCATTAAAAAATATCCAAGGCATTTTTGTTAATGAAAATTTGTGAGGATAATCTTTTCCTAAACATTAGTGAAGGCTAATGCATCGATCGGAGGATTGAGTTAAGTCTGATCTCTGGTTCGCTATTATTATAATTAAACATCAGTGATGATAAAAAATATTATTATTAGTACGCACCTCTTTTCGTATAATTGTATAGAAAGCTTCAATAACTCCTTTTTTGCCGACTCCCTGCGCTTGACTAGATCAAGGAGTTGTAACGCTCTCGATAGGTCTCTTCTTAATTTGACCATTTTCTCATAAGACATTTCGTCATTCTTACGATTCTTTCTGGTCTGCATCTTTTCCGTCCTTCGACGAAACGCCAGGTAAGGGTTGTTATCAGAGTTGGCATTAGCGCTGCCCCCCAATACCCTGTTGTTGGCTTCCGTCCGGACGCAAGGTACCAATGGCTGAGGTTGCTGTAAAAAAATAAATAAATAAATAAAAATCAGAACAACTTAGGATGAAAGAAAATAAAAGTAAAGCATAAACTTAAAATTATTGAATTTATAAGCTATTTTAAACAAATTCATAATTAACAACATTAATATGCTGGAAATAGATCCAGGCTATACTGGAAAGCAGAATCTTTTTAAGATGTTTTTGGAGGGACCCTGCAAGCACTTGTGCTTAATAAGCTCCTCCATAATATGGGTTGGTAGCCTCAGCAACATGAAGATTCTGCAAGAAGAAAGATGAAACACCTCATCATGTGAAACCTAGTTGTCCACAGATTGCTAGAATAAGGTTTTACCATTTTAGCAGCAAGCATATGCCTGGTTGAGGCTGCAGTGCATCGGATAAGCCAGAGGGAAAAATAAAAATAAATGATTCCAATCAATCAATTTATATTTTTTCCATCTTTATAGGAATCATCAATTTCAGAAGCTGCAGGTCATTTTTGGGTACACATTTAAAACTGGACATGTTTCATCATAGTCTATTATATATATTTAATAAAATATAATAAAGAATTTAGGTTACACAATGCTAAAATACAGGTTTAACTCCTTCCATGTAATAAGGTTGTATAACAGCTCAAATGGGCATGTAAAGTTCTTAGGCTTAGAGAAAAACAACTTCTTAAAACGTTAATTTAATCCTACAGGTAGACCACTGGCGTAGATGGGAGGATCGTCGAGGCATTTTGAGCAGGATCTCACGGATTTTGGCTAGGATGGTAATCATCGGATTGAATTGTCTAGGCAGAGATTAGTTGTATAGACATAGAATCTTTTAAGTTCTCAAAGCTTATTATCATTATTCTAAGGGGGGAGGGAAACCCGTACCTCTACTACCCATGCACTCTTAGGTTCAGTAGTTATAGAGGTTCGTACTGTTTCTGGGCCAACGGCCGTACAAGGAGGTGATTAGGCATAGCCTAGTTCACACTCAACTGCCAGGTTTTCCCTAGTTTTTGGGTACCCACTTTATGGAGACTGGGTGTGCCCCAGAAGGGTCTCCGTACCCCAGGGTCCCTCCACGGCTGAAATAACAGAATGAATAATTTTGCCTCAGCTGGGGTTCGAACCTGGGATGCCAGAGAACAGTGGACTAGTGCTCCATCCTCTAGACCACACCGCTCCCATATCCCATTCTTGATAACAGAAAGATTATTCAACCGCGTACCTAAAGTTACGTTTAAAAGCTAGGTCTAAATATCTATGCTAATACTTAAAGCATTTTCAATGATTTTTTTGTCAGGTATTAAATTCTCTATAGAAAAATGATAACTAAAAGTTGGTGTTCCTTAATTTGGTACATCAACTAGCAGACATATTTTTATTACTATTCGATACTTTGATCCTACATATCTTGAAACTTGAAAACTTAAAAATTGGTGGGAGGATTATTTATTTTTAATCTTAGTAGACTACAATGGTTCAATATTGAAATTTAATGAACAGAAAACAAAACTAAATATTAATGCAAAAATGATAAAATAAATTGGAGAAATGACTTATTAATGAGAAATTTTTACATTCCCAGTAAAAAAAAAAAAAAAGAGATCACAAAGCTGATAAGACCGAGCCATTACTTGTTAATACCAAAAGAGAAAAAAATTAATTTTGATTAGGAAATAAAATATTAACGATTATGGGTAACCTAAATTAATATATACATTAAAATTATTTTTAAACAACTAACCTTAGCGAGTCGTTTACTGAGCCAATAGTCGAAGATAGCTATCGAAAGTTCATCATCCTCTTTCAGAAGAAGCTCTTTCCTGTTTTGTGAGGCGAAGTTTTGAGTCCAATTACTTTCGTACCTGTCCATCATTTCCTCAAACTATAAACAAGTAAAACAACTTAATACAAAACATGGAAATGATATATCAAATCTTTATAACTGGTACTTTTAAAAACAGGTTAGAATAGACTATTAGTATTAATTTTTTATTTAATCATCAGTTATTATTGAATTAATTTATTAGTTCTCTTGGTTGTCTTTTCTTCCTGTTAATATGCCTTTTTACCAAATATAAGAATCAAAGAGACTTCAGTTTCTGTTTGTTTATTCATTTAACATTACTTTATGCTACCATGGCTTATCGGAGGATCGGAGTCCAAAATCTTGTCTATCCAGTTTTAATTAGGATAGTGATCTTTGACAAATACCTGACACCGTACAGTGTCGGGAACACTATTTCATGTCCCTTTGAAGGAGGCATAACCAAGGATGTTTTACTCCCTTAAAAAATCTAAGGGACTTCTGCCAGGTTCAAATTCGCGAACTTGAGCATCAAAGACTGTTATGCTAGACACTAAAACACAAGTGACCCTAGTTTTTCTTTTATTCTATATTTGTATTAGAAGTTTGGGAGATACTTTATTATTTTTGTTGTTATCTTGTTTATTTATTAGACATCCCTTTATGCTGCTGTGGCTAATCAGACGATGCTTCAGTGGGAGTCCTAAATTTTGCCTATCCAGGTTTAATTAGGAAAAAGATCTTTAACGAGTACCTGACATCGCACAGGCTCGGGACCACCTTTTAACGTCCCCTCCACAGGACGGCATAACTAAGGATTTTTTATTCTTATTAAAAATTCCTAGAACCACCTGTGAGTTTGAACACATGACCTTGGGCATAGGAGGTTGTTATACTAACCACCATACTACAGGTAACCCCTGTAATAATTTCTGCATCCATACCCAGCCTGATAGCACCAATATTAACAGACAATATTGTCTAGAAGCTAACCGTCACTCTCACGAAAAATATCTAGGATCGTTTTGTTATCTATATGCTCCATACAAAACCCCCTTTATAAATTACTTAGTGACCACCTTGTTACTACAACATTCCTCAATGCAGATAAGGTTACTTTTCTATGTATGTTAGTTACTTAGAAAGTATGTAAAAATAGTAGTAAAAACAGGTATTTTTTGTTGTTTTTTAGTACTTCATAAAAATCACTTCATAGATATTTTCATACTTTTTATTTCATCCGAAGCAGACTCCAGGAAAACAAAAAATTCCTACGAAAATGTCTACAAAGAGCTTTTTAGTGATAAATAAATCCGGTTTTTACTACTATTTTAACACATTTTCACAGTTTTATCCAAAATAAACAACACATAACAAAGTAACCTTATCTGTATACGGCATCCTACAAGATGTATGCTAATGTAATTTAGAGGATATAAATTAAAAGGAGGGCTAGTACAGAGCATGTGATTAGAAAAAAGGTGTTAGGTAGCGCTCGTGGGATAGACAAAAAGGTCAGCTTCCAGACACTCCTTATATTAGCCAGCTAGCCTAAATTGCATAATTTATCATAAAGGTTCACTAATGACTATTATAAGTCACAAACTTCTAAAATAAATTAAATTGAGGGTTTATGATGGAATGTGTATATCATAATGGGAAAAAATGACCAGTATTCAGTCTTGGATTTTTTGTTTGTTTGTATATTTATTTAACGTCCCTTTATGCTGCTATGGCTAATTGGACGATGCTACAGTGTGAGTCCTAGATTTTGCCTATCCAGGTTTTATTAGGATACCTGACATCGCACAGGCTCGGGACCACCTTTTAATGTACCCTCTGAAGGATGGTATAACTAAGAATTTTTCGCTCCCATTAAAAAAAAATCCACCTGCGGCTCTCCATCTTGGGCCACCTGCCGGTTTGAACCCACGACCTTAGGCATAGGAGGCTGTTATGCTAGCCACCATGCTACAGGTAATCCCAAATAGTATGCTTAAAAGGTCTTTCTGGGACAGGGGTTCAAACCCACAACCTTTGGCATGGTAGTTACTGTTACTTTTTTTGTTTAGAGCAAAACGGCAAAATTAAAAAAAATAAAACTGACCCCTGATTATTTTTTCCCTTCACAATAAATCATGTTAATTTATCCATCCAACTAAATTGAAATTGATGCTATTAAGTTGAAGAGAGGAAATAGAATCCATGAAAAATATACAAAAACTAAAGTATCCTCGATCCTTATATTTAACTAAAGACATATTAAGAGCATAAATTAAATTGATTATCATTTTTTATGGTAACATTGATTAATCGATTATAAATTAAGTTTCTGCATGATATGTGTTTTAATGACAGCATCCCAAATCGACTTCTCCTCAATAAATTGATTATCTATTTAATAGTAACAAATATGTACATATAAACAAATACACGTAGTGACATATATACATATAGATACAACAGTTTATTTCAAAGAGATATATCCTAAATAAAACAACTCCCATTAAAAATTTCATAATGACGCTCACTTTTAAAGGAGTGATGTCAAGTTTTTGTTTCGAAAGCCATTTTTCATCTTCAGAGTCAATGTCATAGTCTGGAACATCCTCTTCCATTGAAAATGCTGAAAAAATCACCAATATATATACGTATTGCACAAGTATATGAAAAATAAATAAAATAATAACTTTTATTAATGAGATGAGAGAGGAATAATTCTCTTGAGTTTCAAGAGGTAACTTGATAAAGTAATACCAATCATCATTATATGTTTTTTATCACAGTGGTTTCATGATTGCCATTATCAGAATTGTGGTTTAGGAAAAATTTATGATTAAGTTCTATTGCAAAAATTATTCATTTGTAGTGAGCTATATTATTAAAACATACTGATTATTCGAGTTGAATGGAAATTAAATCAAACCAGCATAAGTTAAAAAGGAATGGATTCAACATTCTAGGTAAGATACAATATATATTTTTACTTTCACTTACCTAAATGTGAAATATATAGTAAGGAAAGGTACTGCGATCGTGAAAATTTTCTAATTCCAGTTTTCAACAAAAATACATGTTATAGAGTCCCCTGAGTCCAAATAACCAAGTCCCGCAAAAAGGTCTGTGTGTCTATGTGTTTGTGGTAAATCCAGCACGAAAACGAAAAGAAGTACGAAAATGAAAACTCATAAACTAACTATACGCCTGAGATGTTCCAGCAACTTTTTCTCTAAAATCAGCTGACTGGAAGTGGTACTTTATACCATGCATTATGCACCTTTTTACGATTTACTCACAAACGGCTCTAATGCTTTTGATTAAACTCACAATATTGATGTAAAATTTCATGGAGTTTAATATCATGTAGGTTTTATTCTGATTGAAATAGTCCGACAGGGATTAAATTTTCTTCCCCTAAACTACTTTTAATTTTGTATCAACGAAAGGATAAAAGACCGAAACTATTTTTTTATGTAATTTTTTTTTTTGTTTTTATAACAAGAACAGTAACATAGACCAATAATATACCATTGGAAAGAGAAAGATTTTAGAAAAATATTATCTGAAGTTGTAAAAGGTAGTACTAAGGGACTAATGGGGAATAAACTCATTACTGATTAACAATTTAATATAGATATATTATTCAATCTAAATCATATGTTTCCAACCAAAAAGAATACACGTTTTATTAAAATCAACTTAAAATATTTTTCAAATTGAAGTATATTTAATAGTTTTTAAATTTATTTTAACAGTCTAGGTAAGTGAAAGCCGCGTGTTGCCCGCACCAATTTTTTTTATTTATTTATTTTTTTTTTATTTGAGGGTGGAAAAAATTACAAAAAATAAAAAAGTATAGACTCCCAGCCAAAAAATATATCCATTTCAAAAAGAGTCAGGTAAATTTATTCATACAAATAAGCAGATAAAGCATAGTTGTGATAATAATTTTCTAGTTTCAATTGTGACTTCAACTTCTTTACCAATGTTTCACCAAACATGGTACCAGCTTCTTTAGGTTTCAATTTAATTAGTCAAAAGAAGAAATTAAAGACAGAAATTTTTTTTATAATGGATATAATAACCCTGCAAAATAATTTTATGGAGTTTTCTAATCAAGAAACCACAATAAATTATAAAAAAGAAAAGAAAAAAATTGAATTTTTTAAAATTTAGTATAGACAATTTTTAATTCATAAATACCAGAAAAAGCATTTGAAATTAATAGTGGTGATAGGCCATTTTCCTTTGAATTATTTATTGCATTTTATATTAGTTAATTGCCTGTTAACAGCTATTTAATAACTGTTATACCCTAATATAGTTTTTTTGAAATAATAAAACCATTGCATTTGCATAATTGCAACCATTTGTAACATTTGCAGGTTTTTTCTGGGTTTTTATCATATTCATTTGTAATGTTACTTCTCCTAAAGTATCTGCATTGACTTGGCTGATTTTCTGTCTACTGTTCCAGGCAACTTATACAAAGATATTTTTGGATTAAAAAATCAGAAATGAAAAAGAAAGCATCCATCAGAAAAAATATAAATTGAATAAATATAAACTGTTTACGTTGCATGTGAATCAGTTGCCGAGGTGGTTTGTAATTGGCTGGATAGAGGCGCTCGAAAGCTTCTCTATCTTCCATTATCGAGACTTCTGGCGTTGGGATGATTAGACCAGTGACGATTGCCCGTTGAAGATGATGTTCCTAAAATTTTAAATAAATTAGATCATAAAAAAATAAAGTAACAGAGACAATCAAATGTTTAATTATATATACTTTTTTTTTCTTATTATCTTTAATCACAAAAATTTGTTTTGTTGTTTGTTCAGTGTTTTGTTACTTATTAACAGAAAATAAAATTGCCTATTACAAGAAAATACTCCGGTTCTTAATAAGTTATTTTACATACATTACTGAATATGTTTATATATAGAATAAAATGTGTTAAAAATAATATTTTAATCTCCATAACAATTGGAACTAATACAAATTCATCATGGAAGTTTATAGCATGAGCATTATACCTTGTAATACCATATGACAAATTTTAATGATGAATAAATGAATAATGAATATATCTTAACAGAAAACTCAATTTTTTTTACATTAAAAACTTGTTTTGGTCAATATTCTTAAGCTATTATGTTTTATCTAGGTTTCGAGGTTTGCTAAAAAAGAGTTATAACGTTCAATAGATTCTACTTATTCCCAACAATAATAATAGATTCCCAACAAATAACACAAACTACCTAACTAAACCCTAAACTAAACCAGAATAGGACTTTTGAAAGCATGGATGCTTGGAGAAGGAAAACCATGAAGAAAATCAGTCCAACTATCAAATAAGGTTAAACCGTCCAACTATGGTTAAATCTTATTATCTTAAATTTCATACATTTATATATATTATTATTATAGGGGGATCTGGTGGCTGAGTGGCTAGCGCGTTAGTCTCCCATGCCAGAGTTGTGAGTTCGAGCCCCAGTCCCACCGGGACTTTTATAAGAATATAATTAAATGGGGACTCACTCACAGCCTCTCCCCCGAGTACCTGAGACCTGTCAGCCTACTGGTGGCAAATGGGAAAAATAGGCAGAAGGAGTGATGACCCTACCCTGAACATTTCATCGAGAAATGTGAATATATTCTCCCGGGAGTCTATACTACGCGGCCAAGGGTCTACACGGTCTGTCGCGCCAGAGAGAAAAAAAAAAAAAAATATATATATATATATATTATTATTAATATTATTTTTGTTAAAGAGCCTATATGGATCCCGTGAAACCTCTATGGTTCTTCCTACGGTTTGCCCATGGGATTTTAATCTTTCCACTCACATCTTTCTTTCTTTCATCTGACAACTTTGTACCAGTCATTTTATTCGTTGTCTCTGGCTGAACTACCCATGTGTCTACTTTGTGTCTGTATAAGTTTCGATCTGTAATATTTTGTAAATTCATTTCAGCACATGCAAGATCTTTCCGAACTTGTTCAGCCCATTTCATGTCTTTGAGGTTTTCTGTAGCTGAAAGTATCTGGTGTGTAAGTCAGTGTTCAGGGAGACTACGCAAGTGTCCATAAAATTTTTAACTTATTTTTCTCATGTCAACAGAACTTTTTGACAGTACTGTGGTTTTATTGGTTTGAAGTCTGTATCCATCATCTGTTTTTCGAGGTCCTAGAATTTTTCTGATGATTTAACGTTTCTCTTTCTGTTTGTTCTGTAGAAAAGTTTTATTACTGTGTTGTTGTACTTCAGTTTTGTTTGTCTAGACGAACATTTTTAATTGCACAGTGGGAATGTACGCCCATAGGCCCTTTTCAGTTTCTGTATACGTACTTTTTGAGATTTCTTTTCTAGGCAGGTAGGTTTCAAAATTTCTCCCAAATATTTGATATATTTTACCTTTTATATCCATCCATATTTTATGTTAAGCTGATCTATTGATATATATTTATATATATATTTTAACCCTTCAGCATCCTTAAACTACTATAGTAGCTTTGCTTCTCTAGTGTTTCAAGTCTGTTAGCTACTTTAGTAGCTCTGTTTCTAGAGCCACCTAGTGGTCTGGTTGACAATGTGAAGTACGTTTCCTTGACAAGAAATGTCCTACGGGTCCACTTTTGGCTATATTATTGAGATTGAGGCTATAATACTCAGTGTATATTTTTATGTTATTGCGTATTTTGTTTACAGCCTCTGAGCACCCTGGAAATCAATTTCCTATCCGAATCATGTATCTATGCATGTATCAGGATACTACTAGTTTAATTATATATTGTATATTTGAAGAATTTTGCGAAATTTGCATAATTAAGAATATTTACAAACACGTATCGAATATTTCGCATGATATATCTGATAAGTTTTAAGAGAAATAATAAAATTAAAAAAAAAAAAAAAAAATGAAATGTTTAAATTTGAAGAAGAGCAGAGTCAAAAAGTAGTCGGTCCAGCGAGCCCACTCTAACTCCGCAGTAGTCGGACACTGAAGGGTTAATTTATTTATTTTTTGACCAATGACAATGAGCTTTGACTAAACTATCAAATTCCTCTTGCATCCCATCCTTGCAATACAAAATGATCCTTACCTTGTCATTAACAAAATCATCCATAAAGACTTAAATATCCCATTAGTTGAAGACTTAGCCCGATATAGATATACCTCTTTTCATTCCAAACTCACTGCCAACCCACAATATCGGTGACCTCTCCATCATACCTATTCCCGACAATCCACCGAGGTGACTTAAATTAAGATCGAAAAGGGACCTTCATAAATTAGACTTTGGAGTGCTACCAATGGGAAAACTCTTCACAAGACTATCTTGGGTTTATTTTATTATTATTTTTTTTTTTAAGCTGTCATGGGGTTAGCACCGCGACCAAGTCGGTCTATTGTGCGCCATAGAATCAAAAAGTGGTTGTTTTAAAACATGAATTTTGTTGCAATAGCAAACTTTAGAAGGCTATTTGGATTGACTAGTTTATTGTTCATAGGGTGTTCTAAGCGGACTTCACCAAATAGAGTGAACCTTAACTTTGCTAGCCTGTAACAGTGGCAGACTATGTGGAAAGATGTTTCATCTTCCTGTCCACATAGTCTACATAAAGGGGTATTAAAGATACCAAGTTTGAACATGTGGTAGTTAAGTTTTCCGTTAAATCTTGGGTTTAAATCATATATTTATTTATGCATAATAAAGTTGAAAATTTCATTAAATTAATTAATACATTTATATTTATATTTTTTACCGTATTTTTAAAAAATAATAATACCTAAATTAAAAGCACGATGATCTCACTTACTGTTAAACATAAAAAATGCTAACTAACAGACTAAACAAGATACATCAGAATAAGGGGACTAACGAGAAATTATCTGAAAAAAATTATAAATTATTTCTATCAATGAAATTATAGGGTAAAGAGCAATTAACACCATTAAGGAGAGTAAGAAATATGTGATAAAGCATAAATTTATTTTCAAAATTATGAAAGTAGCATAATGAGAGAAGTCTAGCAATTTTTATTATATTTTTATATGCAAATGAAGTTGTACAAGCAACTGATAATGAATGTGGCTTTTACAAAAACTGCCTAGACCTTTTCCATTTTAATTATACACATTATGGGAAACAGAATATTATTTTGGAAGCCACTATTGTGAAACTCAAGAGAAAATAATGACAAATGAGGACATGACAAATTGATGATTTTTTGGGCTAGAAAGAATCTATAAAAAAGAAGTAGCTTGAGGACATTAAATCTAAGGAAAATTCATTATTTTCATTTATTAATAAACCACTGTGTAATTAACAATATATAAAAATAAAAATTTTAAGTGGTTACTCAGGATATAGGAATAAATCTTGAGAACATTGAAAGTAACACTTACAGCAGTTTCAGAGACTATGGACAACTTAATATAAAAAAAAAAAGAGCAATAGATGAAATGCTAAACGGCACTACAGGCATTACGGAAACATTGCATTAAGTTATTAGAATGTTACTGGAGACGATTAATGTAGGAGGCATCTTCCCCTAATGGCCCAAATACCACAATATCTAAGCTTGTGAGTCAACCTCTATGGACCGAGATCCCTCACAGAACAACAATAGGAGTCTGAATTGCCATTCTACAGGGCAATATTTTTCAATTTATATTTGGCCGAATTTCTGGACCTACAGGTATAAACCTATGCCCGCACCCAAATGTAACAATCGCCAAAGGAACAAATGAGTACAGACACCCATAACCATAGCGTCTGTACCACACCGTCAATTATATAAAATTCATGCTAGAAAATTCAATGAAATGGAGCTAGTCCTCTTGAATCAGCGAGCATTTATCGCCGCTGATGGCACCACTGAAAATGCATACTGTAGATCTTGATGGATAATTCAAAGGAGAATATAAACATTTGTATAGCCTTGATTGACATATCCAAAGCTTTTGATACAATCAGCCACAATGCCTTATATAAGATTTTAGAATGCAAAGGGATTACAGTAGAATTAACTTATTATATAAAAAATGATACAAGAGAGGCTATACCCAAACGAATAATTATTGGGAACCCAATTTTTGTGGAAGAGGATGCCCGGCTGCATTTGGTTCTCCATACATGGTTAAAATGACCTGTCTAACCTCAAGCTATCTCTCAAAATAAGACCTAGACCCTGAGAAAGCTTCAGCTGGGACAGGAGACGATTTTTGGCTGATAACCTGCACAAGAGCGTTAATGGGAGAGCCTTTAGGATGCTCTTCAATATGTTGGTCCACGGATTATGCGTATCTACGAAGGACGAGACTTCGTCCAAAATGCAAAGACCCACATTAATGCTCTGTCCATAATAATGAGGATGTCTCGTGGATGAAGAACAGTAAGGGCGCGTTTATATTGCACATGTTTTAGGGCTTCTATAAGATTCTAGGAACCTGCTACCACTCCAGCTCCTGAAACGCATTCAGTACAAACAGGCCCTAATGGAATTGAGGAGTATAGAGGGATACACAACTGATGCGACTGCCAGCCATATCACCAAGACATTCTACCTGTCCCATAGCAGTAGAATAAAACGGCACAATGCTTTCATACTCCTTTTAGAAGAATAGCTAAGGAAAAAGGGTTACAGCATCGACAAGGAAAAAAAAAATACTGGCATGGTAAGAAGGAGGAAGACGGACATTGCATGCTCCAGACTCGGAAGATCATTCATCTTAGATGTGTAAATAATAAGCAAAAATCAAAGATCACCTTGTGGCATAGTGGCTAGCATTACAACCTTTTATGCCCAAGGTCATGGGTTCAAACCTGCAAGGGGCCCTAGGATGTTTTAATGGGAGTAAAAATAAGTGGTCCCGAGTCTGTGCGACCTCAGGTCCTCATTAAAGATCCCTATCCTAATTAAACCTGGACAGACAAAATTAGGACTCCCACTGTAGCATGGTCGGATTAGCCACAGAAGCATAAAGTTACATGACATTAAATGAATAAACAAACAACCAGCGGCAATCCAGACACCTTTCACTGGCACAGGTATATTGCAGAATAGCAGTAGGGCAGGAGGAAAGATTCTTTCACCAAAATCAAAGTTCACTCTAGCACTTTAATATGGAGAGGAGTCTGGTGGAGGGACTCATTTTGGGACCTCACAGCACTGGGCGTTAATAATAAGAGGCCGAGAGGAATCACTGCAATAGTACTTAAGAGGTCTAACCTCAATTACTATCGGTGGAACAAGCTCCTGCCACCATCTATTCCTTATGCCAATCGGTTTATCTTGGTTTATCATTTGAGAGTTGCTTCATTATTTGAGGGCTTAACAATGGTTTGTTATTGATGTTTGGTTGCTTAAAATGGTGTCTTGTTAGGGGTTAGTTTTTAGTTAATAATTTTGTTGTTAAATACAGAGTTTATTTTTAACAATCTTATTATTGATAGTTGTTTTATTGTTGAAGTTTATTTATTATTTTTGATTATTTTTATTATTTATGACCTGAGGTCTAGTACTTCAGGACTTTAATAGTGAAGGTGGCACCTATTTAACATTACTTTATGCTACTGTGGCTAATCGGACAATGCTACAGTAGGAGTCCAAAATTTTGCCTATCCATGTTTAATTAGGAGAGGTATCTTTAACGAGTACCTGACTTCAAAACGCCTCCAAAGGACAGCATAACTGAGGAATTTTTACTACCATTAAAAAACCTGCGAGTTTGAATCCGTGACCTCTGGCATAGAAGGCTGTTATTCCAACCACTATGCCACAGGTAACCCAAAAAATATATTTTTATATGCAAGCAAAGTTGTACAACCAACAGATAGTCAATGCGGCTTACTATCTAAGTTCCATTTTATTTATACAAATTATGGAACAGAAAATATTATTTTGGAAGCCACTATTGTGACACTCGGGGAAAATAACAACAAATGAGGACGTGAGAAATCTATGCTTTTTTGGGCTAGAAAAAATATTTAAAAAAAATAAGTAGCCTAAGGTCGTTAAATCTAAGGAAAATAATTCATTCTAATAAATTAAACAATTTATAAGCCACTCTGTAATAAAGAATATATAATAATAAATATTTATGTATTTATTTAGGATTTGGAAACAAATCTTGAAACCATTAGACAAGGAAAAAAAAAAAAAATAATAAATAAATATATATATATATATTTAGAGGTGTGAATGTCCCTGTTATTCCTATTGAAATTTCAAGATTGTTCTCATAAATAAATTCTAACATTATAGGCATTGAAATAGCCAAAATCGTGTTTTATTAATATATTTTTTTAGAAGATATAATTTTTAAGAAATATATTTAAAATATTATGGATATCACTCATAACATTTACAAGTTTTCAAACCTTCCTTTGCCAGTATTTAATTAGAAATTAGAGTGATTTAGTTTGAGGATGAAAACTAAAGAAACCCATTATGAAAAATTCAGGATTAGGAATTTTTTTTAAATTATTAAAAAATGTTTTTGTGGTAATATAATATTGATTTTGTAGCTGCAATTAGGGCTTATAAGTCCATAAATGTGTCAATACAATATTAAAAATTTGTCTAAAAAATCTTATCCAAATAAGAAATAAATGGAGTCAATACCACAATAGCACTTTCCTATAAGCTTGTAGAGTTATTGTAAATGTAGAAACAGATTTTAACATGAGAACGATAGGAAATATCAGAGGACCTAGAACAATGTATAAGATAACTTGAGAAAACCAAAAAAATTTGAGACAGGACGATCAAATGTATCAGAGGAAAAACTAATCAACCACAAGGAATCAATAAGCTTAAGTACATAATTATAAATAGAGTCACAGACAATCACACCAATTTAAAAAATGGATCTGATGGAGTTGTTTGAAAAAGGATAATTTTCGGGACCCACTGAAAATATGCATTCATTTTTCATTGGGAAAGATTAATTTCCTGTACTAAAACATCAAAAAATTATCCTGAAATATAAGTAGTAATATAAACGTATAATATATCCCGTTGGAGAAATCACAAGATTTTAGAAAAATTAATACGCAATAAAATAAACTGTACAAGTTAATATAAAGTAGTTTTAACCCCATAAACTTATGAACATATGTAATTGATAAAAAGGGAGGTTACGATAGTTCAATTTTGCCACCGTCCTATGGTTTCGTACAAGTTATATTCTTTCGTTTAGTACGTAACATTTTAAAAACAATATTAAGCACCAAATTGTAACTAAGTTCTTATAAATCTATAAACTAACATTATTATTAATCATTTCAATCAGAATCAAATAAAGATTAAAAAATTTCAGTTTTTTGGGAATATCTCAAAAAGTATTATATTTATCGAAAATATCATTCTATACAAAATTAAAATACGTTAAAATACCTTCAAAAATGATTAGATAAATGTTTTTGCAAATCAATGGTTGCGAAGATATTGAAGAAACAATGTACACCATATAATTGGCAAAATAAGGAAACAAAATATTTATCTCTGATTTTTAGGGGAAAAGAGTTTTTACTGAAAGAATTTTATCCTGAAAATTTCTTCCTGCATTTTTTTTTTTTTTTTTTTTTTTAAATCTATTCCTGACAACTCTCCGAGGTGATTAAAAAGACGATGGCCTCGAGACCTACTGTAATTAGATTGACATTGAAGTGCTACCACTGGGTAGTTTCTTCACTAGACATTATCACGCCCATAAGTGTAAATTAGCCCATTTACTTGTTGTATATATTATATGTACAGTTGTAAATATCAATAAAATGTTTAAAAAAAAAAAAAAAAAAAAGATTTTTTTGAAAAACAAAGATTGTTTATTTGTAAACATTTTTATTAAAACTCAAAAATATATATTACCGCTCAAATTAAAGTTCATCAAATGGGCCATAATGCACATTACGGATTTCTGATTGTTAGAGAGTTTTTTTACTTAAACTATCTTATCTCGGTAGTTATTAAACCTAAAGATTTCTATTACTACTCAAATTGAAGCTAATAAGATTGGTCATAATTAATTTATTTTCATAATCTTCGGAGGGATAACAATTTTATGATAAGGATAACATTCATTATGATATGATAAATTTAAAACTGGTGATCCAACATTTTTTTAATAAAAAAAAAGCAAACTAGGAAACATAAAGAGATTTCATAACGTGCCGGTAATAGCAATTCAAATGTACCATAAAAGACATTGGCTGACAATTTTTGGTTCATTTTGGAGGAGTAAAGTAAACTTCTGAGGGTCTTATCCTGAAATGGCTCAATATTTACTTTGCTAGGGCGCTGATTGTGCAAGCTGAAAAGTTTATTTAAAATTTAAATTATTTTATGAGAGTGGGAAAAAATGTATATTTATACCTCAATGAGGCCAAAACACGAACTAAGAATCTTATAATTAGAGAGATTTTGTACTTTTTAGTAGAAGCCATGTAATAATAAAATAATAATTACAATTTATTTATTGTATTGGGATTTATTCGTTTTTTTTTTTATTTTCAAGCTTAAATCGCCAGTGTATAGGGGCATGGTTAATTGTGTTTTGTAGTTAAAATTGAATCGAGAATTGACGCGTATTTTAATTTTTATTGATGATTTCGAGGATCAAGAATATTAAACAATTAAATTAAGTCCGACAATCGCCCTTGAACACCCATATTATATGGAGTTTGAAAACATTTTTACTACTTGTGGAAAACCCCTCTATACTATATTAAACCTTCATTATATCCGCAACCATTCATTTGATCAAAAATATTTATATAATCATTTCTGAAGGCATTTTAAAGTTCTCCTATTTTGTATAGAATAATATTTTCGATAAATTTTGAAATATTCACAAAAAAAATGAAGACAATTATTTTTTTCTGATTCTTTCTCTTGGGTTTTGCCTATTTTTTACCTAATTTTAGTGAAATATAGTGAGGTTATAAATAAGTCCTCTGCAATACCAAAGATGTTTAATAAAAATCTGGTGCGAGCAACACACGACTTTCACTTACCTCCATTTTTAGAATAAATTAAAGAATTTTCAAATACAGTTAGATATAAAAATGAGTGAAATCATTAAACAATTAATTAAATGGAATTTCTATAAAAACATAAGTTTTATTAAAAAATTGATTACCTTATTATCTAAAATAATCACTTGTATCAATTGATTGTGTATGAGATAATATTTTTTCTAAAATCTCAAGCTTTCCAACGGTATATCATACATGTATATTACTGTTCTTATGTTCAAAAACAAAAAATTGCATTCAAAATATATTTTTTCAGTTTTCTCCTTTAGTTGGGTATCGAATTTATTCAATTTATATATTTACCTGTTTTTCATCAGCGTTAACAAGATAATCTAGTTATTATTATTGAATCTACAAAATTAAAGGTACTTTAGGGGAAGAAAATTTAAAATATCGGCATTTAAGCCCTGTCAGACCATTTTTATCTTAATAAAACCTACATGATATTAAAGCCCATTAAATTTTACATCGATATAGCGAGTTTAATCAAAATCGTCGGAACCGTTTTTGAGAAAATCAAAAAAAGGTGAAAAATGCATGATATAAAGTGCCTCTTCTGGTAGGCTCATTTTGATGAAAAAAGTTTTGTCACGTCTCGGGCGTATAGTTGTCTTAAATATGAAATTTCATTTTCATAGGACTTACCTTTCCGCCCGGGAGTTACCACACACACACACACACACACACACACACACACACACACACACACACACCACACACACACACACAAACACACACACACACACACAAACACACACACACCACACACACACACACACACAGACACACACACACACAGACCTTTTTGCGGGACTTGGTTATTTGGACTCAGGGGACCCTAAAACGTGTATTTCCGTTGAAAACTGGAATTCGAAAATTTTCACGATCGCAATACTTCCCCTTAATATATATAGTAAGTGAAAGTAAAATTATTTTAACTATGGATTATATACTGAAAGTTGTAGTTCCCTGTTCCATTTTGAGTAGCCTTTAAGGATAATGTATGGTTAAGAAGAACAGATTAATGAAAAATTATAGGAGGGTTATCTTATAGATTTATATTAATGCAAATTTATTATTCATTAAAAGGGCATATGCAAATAGTTTATTTATTTTTTGTTTTGTTTTAATACTCCATCATTTTGATGGCACTTGTATAAATTACAATTAGCAAATGAGTTATATTTCAGACATAGCATGGGTAATGAAGAGGGAGACAGCACCCCGTGGTGCATCCTCCTTACATTAAGCCTAATCATATGTTCAGGTTGGGTAAGTTTATTCTGTTATTAGGTTACTGTTCTCCGGGTTCCAGGTTCGAACCCCGGTTAGATTATTTATTCTGGTATTTCAGCTGGGGAGCGACCCTGGGTATGGAGACCCTCCTTGGGCACACCCAGCCTCTATTAAGTGAGTACCCGAAATAAAGGAAAAAACCTGGTGCCCAAGCGTGATTTAGGGCTAATCACCTTCTTGCACAGTCATTGGCTGTGAAACAATACGAATCTCTGTAAGTACTGAACCCGAGACCCTTCATGGGTTCTAGAGGTACAGGTTTTTTTATTATCATATTCAAGTCAGGAGTTTCCTCATTCGACTCGTTCTTAGCTTATGCCGCATATTTCAGGGATGTCAGTAGTTTGGATCTTTTGAAAAAGTTTGTTTATGTCCATGCAGTTTGTCCTGAAATCGTTAGTAAGTCATTTGAATGTAGTTTGATGTGAATATAGTTTTGAATTTTTTTTTAATGAAATTGAAACAAAATGACCCTATTTGCTGACATGAAAAAATGACCCTATAGAAATCAGTTACATTTGTTAATAATCCATCATTAAAGTAAAATATATATCTCACTATACTCTTGCCAGAGATTATAAAATTTTTGGAAGTCTTCGTAAATGTTTTGAACTTGTTAATTAGATTTAATACTTATAGCACGTTTATGCCCTGATGAGTTTAAAATATATTAGCGAAAGTGTAAATTTTATGTTACTATTACTGTTTTCTTATCACTAATAATTGAAAATAATATTTAATACAGTATATACATTTGTTTGTTTGTTTATTTGTTTAACGTCACTTTATGCTGCTATGGCTAATCAGACAATGCTACAGTGGGAGTCCTAAATTTTGCCTATCCAGGTTTTATTAGGATAGGGATCTTTAACGAGTACCTGACATCGTACAGGCTCAGGACCACCTTTTAACCTCCCCTCCGAAGTACGGCATAACTAAGGATTTTTTACTCCCATTAAAAAATCCTAGGGCCACCCGCAGTTTGAACCTGCGACCTTTGGCATAGAAAGCAGTTATGCTAGCCACTACGCTATGAGTGACCCCAGCATGATATACGTACAGCAGTATATACGTTATTAACATTATCAAGGTTACTCTGGACCATGCATTGAGATAAGGAGTGGAGGTTATAATCGCAATTTGAACCTTCATTATGTGACAGGTGATAATGCATTTATGTTCGTTAAGCCATCCATTTTTGTTGTTTGTATCTTAATAGTTATCAGCTCGGTGGTAATACATTGTTTTGGTACTGCCATTTTCAACATTCATTAGGGGTGATTTTGCTTCATTCTAGGTCAAAAAGAACATCCATAAGCTCAGAATACGTTTAAAAAAACTTGAAATTGGTTTGGATTAGGAATGATGATTAGGCGTTGAATACCTATAATACCAACGGCTCACACTGATGAGGAAAACTGGACTCTACGTCCTCTGGGAGAATAATTTTCCTCAGATGGTAGCAGAAAGAAACTACCCATATTAAAAAGATTTTGGGTAAGGGTGGAAAACAGCTGTGGGCTAGGCCCATTTCAACATCAGGAAAAGACCAGCCACAACAATACAAAATAGAGGATGTGCTCTGTAATACAACAGCTGAAATGGTTGACAGAATACTTAAAAGGGGAATCACTTGTAGCTGGGTGTATAGCATAACAGCCTCCTATGCCAAAAGTCACGGGTTCAAACCCGCAGGTGGTCCTAGGATTTCTTAAAAGGAGCAAAAAATCCTTAATTATGCTGTCTTTTGGAGGAGGCGTTAAAAGGTGGACCCAAGGCTGTGCTATGTCAGGTACTCATTTAAGATCCCTATGCTAATAAAACCTGGATAGGCAAAATTTCGGTCTCCCACTGTCCGATTAACCATAGTAGCATAAAAGTGACATTAAATAAATAAACAAACAAACAAAATTCAACTAACAGCTTGATTTCTTTTCCTAATTTAACAAATAAAAATTGTATATAATATTCATTATATAGTTCTTATAATAATATATTGGTTGCCTATAGGATAAGCCGTCCTAGAAGAAGTTTATTGACAGTGCTAACTTGCTGGCATGATCCGAGAGTAAACGCTGCCAGAACCTGTGTTGTATATTACGCAAGGAAGGGAAAAAAAAAAATTCTCAACTATGACTTTGTTGACTCTTTGTGTCACCTGTTGCATAACAGGCTTCTTTACCTAAAGTCGCGGGTCCAAAACTGTAGGTGGCCCTAGGATTTTATGAGTTTAAAAAATCCTCAGTTATGCTAAAAGGTGGTCCCAAGCCTGTGTGATGTCAGGTATATTATGTAAAAGATTCCTATCCTAATTAAACCTGAATAGGAAAAATATAGGACACCCACTGTAGCATTGTTCAATTAGCCATAGTAGCATTAAGTTATGTCAAATCAATAAACAAACAATCAAAATTCAACAAACAGCTCAATTTCTTTTCCTAATTTAACAAATAAAAATTGTATATAATATTCATAATATACTTTTCATTAGAATATATCGGTTGCCTATAGGATAAGCTGTCCTGATTTCTAGTCCAGAATAGGAAAGGACATAAAATCTCCTGAAAAATAAGCATAAATTTGAAGAAAATCAGGATTTTCCATATCAGTAATCTCATACGATAAAATAATGTATGAATCGTCTCTTTGGTGGGTTGTTTAACTAAATAACTAATTAAAAAACAGAGGGAGCCTTGTGGTTGAGTGGCTAGTCTCTCATGCTAAAGGTTGTGAGTTCAAATCCCAGTCCTAGAGGGACTTTTTCAAGCAATAATTAAATGGGAATTCACTCACAGCCTCTCCCCCGGGTATGTGAGACCCGTCAGCCAAATGGTAGCCACACATAAAATTAGGCGTAAGGAGTGATGACTCTACCCTATAAAATACATCAAGAAACGTGAGTGTAATCTCTCAGGAGATTACACCATGAGGCCAAGCACCACTGGAAGAATAAAAAAACAAGCAGTACTTTAACGAAATTTAACAATATCAAATTATTTGTAAAATGCATTATAGTAATTTTGTAGGGACCAGATGTGCACCCTGAGCATCACTTATAAAACTAGTGAGCCCCCTGCTTTGCACACATACAGTTTAAATGTGGTGTCATTTTAAGTCTTAAAAAAAGCATTGATTGACCGATTTAAAGTTTATTGCTTTGTAATTTTTATTTCCCCTAAATTGCACATAGCAAGAAATTATTATGTCTATATTATAAGGTATAATA
Source organism: Piezodorus guildinii (assembly GCA_023052935.1). Lineage (NCBI taxonomy): Eukaryota > Metazoa > Arthropoda > Insecta > Hemiptera > Pentatomidae > Piezodorus > Piezodorus guildinii. Next base: position 136,853,856 of record CM041296.1, on the reverse strand, counting down.
ATTGTTATATTAATCATTGGCAAAAACGAGGAAAATAAATTCGTTAATAAATCAACATTAATTGCTTTTATTTACTATTTATTTTATAAATTGGTCTGTGGCTTGCAGTTTAAACAGCTTTAGGTGATTTTACATGCCTATTATTCTATATAGGTGATTTTCTATTGTCAAAGTTTAGTCATTACTACCAGGTACTACAGAATGGCACTAAGAAACAATTTTTACAGATGACTAAACATTAAAGAATAAGAACATTTTTTGTTCGCAAATGACGCCAGACAAGAATACATACAATTGTGCATGCAATAGTGCACATAGGATTTCCGTTAAGGGGGAGGGCAAGTTATATATATTTTTTCTTGAGCCTTCCAAAAGTTTATAATATGACAATAATACTCAGAAATACTTTTGATGATTTCATTATCAGAAAATTAATTTTTTCCTTCTAAACAAAAACTTAATTGCAATGTACTGTACTCGTAAATCTTCAGGAAAGAATGTCCTAAATCATAAGAGGAAACTGTATCAAAATCCAGAAAAGAAATAAGATCAAACAACAAATATGAAATCATTAAAATTTCAAACATTACTTCTATGGCATACATATGTATTTTTAGTGAATATATGCATGAAAACAGAAGGACTGAAGACCCCAAACGGGATAATATTAGAATTTAAAGCAAAAATATTAACTAAAATTGGAACTATCTCGCTATCTTTTTACATCTTAAATGTAAAAAAACTCGACTAACATAAATAATGTTTAATATTTTAACAGAGAGTACAACAAATCCATACAATTTAATCATAGCTTAAACTTAATACAAGCCAAGAGATTAAAACCCTTTCAGCATATATTCTAACTGAGATCAAGATCTGATAGACTGGTTACTGGTCTAAGGGCCTTACTAATGCATTATTTATTAAAAAGATAAGTTGAAAATAGAGAAATAAAATTTTACAAATAAAAAGTTCATGGACGCAATAACTAAATTATAGGTATAAATATTTAAAAAAAACATCCAAAACCCTAAGAAATTCAAATAATCTGTATTTGAGCATGAGTCTGCTTATGATAAAGAAGAGGTATGTTTGAATCTTGAGGGAGAAATTGATTTGTATTTAACAGTGGAATCATAAAATTAATCTTGACCTTCTCAATTAGGCTAGAGAAGATTTATAACCTATGGGATAACCAGTCTTCATAGCCTTCATAAGAGTACAAAGTATGTTAAACCCAAACAAGTAATAAAAGAAAGTTATTACAAATTACTACAAACCCTAACTATTTATTAGAATTATTTGGAGACAATCTTAAAAACAAAGAAATCAAGAGGAAATTTTACAAAATGAACACTTAATCATATATTTATACTTGTTTTTCATTAGCTTTAAGAATTAATAATAATGGTATTAGTAAAATGTTCATCAAGAAAGTAACACACACTGATTCTTAGAAGAATAATTTGTTGAAAATAAGGTACGTTTGGTTCATATAAGTGTTTGCCTCAGTCAAATATTATGTAAATAACTTTGGAAAATGTTGATCTTTACTCATTATCTGTTTAATTTCACCTCTGACTTAAGTTGCAAATGTCTTCACTTACAATAAATCATTAAAGGTTTTTATTGTTGTTCAATTTCAAAGAGACAAGATCTATCACTTTGAATTCGGTTTTAACTTTAATATTATAAGAAATAGTATTGCATGCACCATTCTCTCTCTCAAATTTTAACCAATAGATTCTAATCTAACAATTTCAGATATTCTGGGCTGAAGGTTTGTCCTTTCAAACTATTTCATGCTTAAATTAGGCAGAAAATTAATAAAATATATTGCAGATCATTACAAAAGTAATTGGGTACACTAGTTACTCCATTGACATTAATGAATTGGACAAAAACATTTACAGCAGTTTTTATAAACCTAACTATATGTAAAATAGACCATTTCAATCTATCAATATATTAAACCACAATGAGAATCGCACAAAACCATTCTTTTGAGATTTAAGAAAACCACATATTAATTACAAAAAGAATATGACAAAATAATGATAATTGTTTATTAGAATCATTAAAAAAAGGCCAATACAGCGTTTCTAGACAAAATATATAATTGGCATGTTCCTAAAACATAATAGAACTCAATTTAGCAAGTAGTTAGTAATCCGGTTTAAAGGGTAATAAAAACTATATAACTACACTGGCTAAATGAAGACAAATAAATGATGTTTAAACCCGAATAGTTTACATTTTAATATATATTCATAGTAAAAATCAAGAGCCAGTCAATAGCAAACTTTTAAAGTTACTGTTGTTATAACCTTCCTCATTACATAAATGCTTTATTTTTGATAAAACCAATTAATAAACTTGTTTCCAGTTATTACTTAAGATTCTTGATGAAGAAGTCAAACTCAATAAATATGTGTTTTAGTAATAATACAAATATAAAAGGAATAGGGACAATGTTTACATTGCCAAGGTTATGTTATGTTTACATCCTGCGGTAATTGAATGTTTATTTTTAATTAACTATCCAGTGAATGGTCCAATTTCAATTAATGGAATGGGTATTTCTTTATTTTTCAGTTGTGAATGGACACAATTTCAGTTTTAATTTATAAAGTTTAGTAGCCAGCAATTGAAAGGAATAACCTTCGCCGCTCAACATGGTGGCCAAACAGTACTATGCAACTGTTTTTCTTATAGAACTTACACATTCTTCTTCTTTATCCATTCCACTTGGTAATTGAGGAACAGCCCGATTGATTGCCGAATATTCTGGCAAATCCGGGAGCTCCTCACTCCTGTATACAGGCAAGGGCTTGGTAGTTTCCAAGACCCTTGGCCTGAACGAGAGCTTGCTCATTTTTGTTGACAACTTAGCAGCACATTGGCACAACACTAAAAACCTCTGCAGGGTCCCTTTTCAGGGTTACAGAGGGTAAAAACCCTGTCCCAACTGCACCTTAATAACTCTTATCTCGTTCCCATGTTTATGTTTATTCGCACTCAGTCACAAAAACAAAATATCAACTTTAAAACGTGAAAAAGAAGCCTGCCCAGCGATAGGCATCATGGCGGATCCATACAATTCAGTTCAGTACCAACATGCAACGCGCGGGAATCCACGCATGTTGATTGCATATGACTTATCTCACTTTATACACCGATGTAAAATAAAGGCAAACACTCGTAGATGTAACATTTTACAATTAATTCGCACTAGTCACGTGAAATAAGGCTAAATAAATCTTGAGTTCATGTTGATACGACTAGCTGTAAATAAGCGGCAGGGTTAAGTACTACGGGCTAAGGCCAACAATAATGGCGCCTGGCTTCTTAACCCTTTAAGAAAAATAATAGAACATGCTTAGGAAAGAAACTGGATTGTTAAATTTAACAGGATTTACGTTTCATTGTCATTTAATCTAAAATATAAGTAAACACAGAAAGTTAAACTTCAACAATTTAATCAAATAACATCTATAAGTATCTCCATTCGGGGTTCATTGAAAATTTAACAAATAGGTTCCTCTACTATTTAAATAATTCAGCATAGAAATCAGTTACATTTTTGAATTATCTAACTATAAAGTAAAACATATTCCTCACTATACTCTTGATAGAGATTATACAATTTTTAGTAGACTTCGTAAATGCTAAACATTTAGTTTAAAAACTTGCTAATTAAAATTATTACTTATAGCACATTGATCTGATGAGTTTAATTTAAAAAAAAATTGGCGAAAGTGTAAATTTTATGTTACAATCACTGCTTTCATATCACTAGTAATTAAAAATAATATTTAATACAATATTAACATTATCAAGGTTACTGTGGACCATGCATTGAGATAAGAAGTGGAGGTTATAACCGCTATATGAACCTTCAGTAGGTGACAGGTGATTATAGGTTGATGTTCCTGAAGCCATCCATTTTTGTTATTTGTATTTTATTAGTAATCAGCTTGGTGGTAATACATTGTTTTGGTATTGCCATTTTCAACATTTATTGGGGGTGATTTTGTTTCATTTTAGGTCAACTTTCACCGCATCCATAAGCTCAGAATACGTTTAAAAAAACTTGAAATTGGTTTTGATTAGGAATGAACTCCGTGGGTTTTCACGCCAAAATTGGTTTGGAAAGTTTAGGTTTAGAAATAGCATTTTCTGCCATGAACTCTATATTACTATACAGAAGAGCATGTTTAGGATATGATGAAACAAATGAGAACCCAACAGATTATCTTTTGGACTTACAGATTCAATATTGTAAGATTATAGTAGTGATTACCAGAAATTTAATTTATTCAATGTCTCCATGACTTAACTAGTTATTAGAGAAAAAGGGGTCATTGAATGATGTTAATAAACCAATTTTAATATAATCTAGGTTGTTATGGCAGGTATAAACATACCTCTCTGAAACACTTAACATACTTAATCCATTCCTTTTCACCTCTGAGTGGTATGAGGTCTTTGAAATGCTATTAGTTTTTCTTAATAAGTAATCTATATCTTATGAGTTTGGTGCTATTCAAAAAATGACCATAGCTTTTTATCATAGTTTCTATTTATTGTATCAAGTAAATTAAGTTGTATTCAATTTATTTCCAATGTAATGAATACTTAAAAATCATGTTTGGAATAGATTTATTTATATGAATCAAATGAGAAGTTATTACAGTGGTGTACACAGAGAAGTAATTACTCTTGAAATATTTAGGTTTCTTTAATACTCTAAGGGGTTTCCACTGTAACAGTTACAATCGGTAATTGTCATGGTTGCTGCCATCGTGGAAGCAATGAAAATGAAGTCATCAATGTAGCGTCAAACTAACAGGTTCCTACGACCATTGGTAGTGTATTTGTGACTTTTAACTTACTATTAACCATCTTACCATAGCCTTTAAGTGTTTTGCCTATTAGAACTATTATTTAAAATACTTTATTCCTTTATTAGATTTGTTTCATGTTTTTAAAAATGCCAGTACAAAACTGATATCCATACATGCTGGAGATAACTGACTTTAATTTGAAAACCAATCCATGTGAGATTCAGTAGAGAAGTCGTTAATGCATGTCTATTTGGTTCTCTGAAGGATTTGGGGCCAAAATTAAGAATTCTAAGAGAAAAATTCCTATAATTATGAAAGGAACAAAATTTAAAAGAGTTAATTTTAAATCAGTTAAGGAAGTAAAGAGGTTTACAAACCAAAATTATATTGTGGACATAATCAGTTGACCGTTGAGTATTACCAAAAGGAATTAGTCCGGGAGGCGGTCGGTCAGTGAATGAAATTATTGAGTAGATTTAACCATTTATTTTCTGCCAACGTTTTGACCCCCATTGTGGGTTATTATCAGGGTGAACGTATTGTAGGCGAATGGACTTGGTTGGTCAAAATTATATTGGTTTGATTTAGCATACTGTTTTAAGCTAGAAATTCAATGTGATTCTAACTTATAATTTAAATATGATATATTTTATTCTCTAAGCAAAAATAGTAATAGTCGGTTTTAGAAAATATTGCCTGAGTATTAAAGATTCATACAAAAACTAAAGTAATGTAGAGTTTCATTTTAAACTTTGGGTATTGTTTTTCATCTGGGGATGGAAATTCTCATACCCTTGAAAGGAATAATGATAATAACTTTCTTCTATTGATTTTTACTATTGAAGTTTTTTTTAACTTTAAATTTGATCTATTTGGCCTGTACCAGGTATCACACCTTCCACGAAAAAATCCACTCCCACTCTAATCCATTAGTTTCAATCCTTGCTTCCTCTTCAATTCCTGATAATCCTCTGAGGCGTCTGAAAAGAAGATGGCCTCGAGACCTTCTTGTTTAGACTCACTACCTAAGAGTGGTGCCAATGGGCAGTTTCTCTTCATGTGTTATAACATTTCAGCATATTTACTTGATGTATTTTTTGTACAGTTGTAAATTTCAATAAAAATATATTTAAAAAAATTGATCTATTCATTAGCTGTTTTAAAATATTTTTTTCTAACCCTTATCACTCCTGAAATGGACTTATGTGCCTCTAATTTTCCGAACTGTTATTATTATTATATTTCTGCTATGTATTAATCATCGCAAAAGCATTACATAATAGTTTAACCTTGATAATATAATATAAAAATATGAGGAGCCTTACATATACTTCTGACATTTTAAGAAAAGTTTCTGTTGCAGCATCATCAAATAGGGAACCTGGAGTTCCAGGGGTGTCTTATGAGCTATTTTTTCTTACCTGTGATCTTAGATTTTGTTAAGTGTAGAATTAAGGAGGATTAAATAATTGTCATTAATTTCACAATCAAAATTATACCTTTTATTTTTTTAAATGCATATTAAAATAGGAAATATGTTGTCAACCAGCTCTGTACCAAAACTTTCTTGTAATAAAAATACTGAGATCCTGAATAAGAAGAAATTGAATAAAAAAATACTTTTCACTTTTATACCTAACCTAATTTGGGAAATTTTAAGTATTTTGTAATCATTGTCTAATTTTGGTTTCTATAACCTCAAATTACATGTTAGTGTTTTATTAAATAAAAAAAATATGAAATAAATTTCAAAGGGTATAGCCAAGTAAGTATGGAAAATCTATATATTTTTTTATAGTAAATATTTTTTATTAGCCCTGATGTAGGCCGAAACGTTGACACACAAATATAACAAGTTTTCTTATGATGACGGCACTCCCAACCAACTTCTCCATCATATCTTCTATTTATGATTATTTTGACCGTTTCTGAAGTTCAAAAAGGAAATATACACATAATTAAGAAAATTTATACTCTAAGAGATAGAAAACATTTTTTTTTCTAAAACCTTTTACAAAACTGGTTTCAAATAACTCAAAACTAGACATTTCCTGAAAAATTATAAGTACTCATTTGAAAGATATTCAAATTTCTAACCACATAAAAGCAAATTTGTCTTAATCCAACATGTATTAGCAAAGATACTAAATTTATAACAAATATGTTTAAACATAGGTATCCCTATTAGAAAATTGAAGAACTTATTTACAAAACCAACTAACACAGCTTTTTTATAAAAGAAAACCTTCAACCGCGAGTAAGATTGTTTGCTTATTTATTTAACATCATTTTATGTTACTGATTCTACAGTGGGAGACCTAAACTTTGCCTATCTAGGTTTAATTAGGAGAGAGATCTTTAAGGAGTACCAGATATCGCACAGGTTTGGGACCACTTTTTTACATCCCCTCTGAACAGCCATAACCAAGGATTTGTACTCCCATTAAAAACTTGGGCCACCAGCGGTTTTGAACCCATGACCTTGGGCATAGAAGGCTGTTAAGCTAGCCACTATGCTATAGATAAACCCACAAGTAGATTAATTCACATTAATGTTGCTAACGAGTTGCGATGATATACAATGATTATATAACATACTGATTTATTTTGGGTACACCTAGTTTTACTGGTCTACTTCTATTGTAAATTTGATAGAGTAAATCTAAGATCTAACATTAAATAATAACTTTATTAGATTAATAAAAAATAATTTTAAGCATAACTGATTGACAGATAGCGAAGTTGTATCACTCATACCTTTTATGCAGATATGTATAAATAAATCAACAAAAAAAGAAACAGCCACAGAATACAGCTGATAAATTTATGAAGGATGTTTGTGTAAATCTTAAACAGGTAAAAAGCCAGAAAAAAAAACCAAGGAATTTTAATCATTCTTTATTTACTTCTTTTAAAATTAGTTGACATTGTGAATAGAAAATATATAATACAATCAAATGGTAGATATTAAAATTTAAAAAATACTTCTAAAACAAAATAGAAATTTATAATTAAAAATCTAAACATTTTCAATTATTACAGTATGCAATCAGATTTTACAACTAAAATATTTTCAATATTGATAGCGTATGGTCGACAGTTGAGATAATTATAGGAAGAAATAATTAGGAGTCATTATAATAAGAACCTTTTAAAACTGATCAATTACAACAAAAAGGAATTTCAACAGAAGAGAACAAAAATATCTCGAATCTGTTAATTTCTCAAATACACATACTTCCCCAATATGGAAGAATAAAGAAAGCCTTTATTAAATAAAATCAACAAAGTTTTGAGGAGGTGAGGGCGAAATAACTACAGCCTGGCACTATTAGTACGAATGGTTCTTTTATTGTTCGTAATGTTAAAAACAGTTAAATAAAGCATGGAATAATAGAATACAAAAGAAGAACACAATATGAGGAGCACACACAAATCGAGATAGATCCAACCCACAGCTGGTGAGAGGTTGCAATGGATTTGCCACTGTAAAATAAAATAATCTTTCTACTATCATAAAACACAGAAAATAAAATAATAAATAAAAATGACCTTCAATTAAATATAAAGAAAACTAAAATATAAACATGTTTGAGGCAGTGACAAATCCATTTCACATAACCTCTTTGCTCCCACCAGCTGTGTGTTATAACCTCACTCCCTCACACACATCTGGCCCATCACATCACTCCCCCCCAATGACATCGGCACAGAAACGAACCTTTGGCTTTACCACCCGACCAGACCGGATGCGATAAGGCGGTGGTGCATCCTGCTGTTCTGAGTCCAGGTCATTTGAAGGTCCGGAGTCCACTGATGTGGGAGAAGGAGTGGGGTGATCGCACTTGCCGCTGTCCTCTGCCGGTCCCGGGAGAAGATGTGCTACCTTCAGGCGATCCATGGAGACGGTCTTCGGTCCCGTCGGTAACAGCAGCTTGAATGTCTTCTCCTCCCTCGAGAGAACCTGATAAGGGCCGGTGTAAGGCGGCGTCAGCGGGCGTCGGACGGTGTCATCCCTAAGGAAAACGTGGGTGCAGTCCTTGAGGTCGCGGTGAACAAAGGTGCGAGCCGTACTGCTGCGGTGCGGAGCTGGCCGGAGCGTCTTCATCGCCTCCCTCAGCGTCTTCAATGTCGCCTCCGCGTCCTCCCGCCATTCAGAGGGTTCAAAAAATTCTCCAGGGAGGCGAAGTGGTTGGCCGAAGACCATTTCCGCAGCCCTGGCACCAACATCTTCTCTCACCGCCGACCGAAGACCCAATAGGACGGTGGGTAGCACCTTTGTCCACCCCATATTTTCCAACGTTGCCCTTAGGGATGCCTTAAGGGACCTATGCCCGCTGACGCCGCCTTACACCGGCCCTTATCAGGTTCTCTCGAGGGAGGAGAAGACATTCAAGCTGCTGTTACCGACGGGACCGAAGTGATGTGATGGGCCAGATGTGTGTGAGGGAGTGAGGTTATAACACATATATATAAATATATATAATATATTGATATATGTGATAATGAAATATCAAGATTTGATGTTGTGATTTAAATATATTAATGACCTATATTGTATAAAAATATGGAAATAGATATAATATCTGAAGATGAGGCAAGTGAAGCCTCGAAACGTTGTAAAGTTTGACATGTATAAATAAATAAATACATATGAACAAAATAAAGAAGAGATCGTTTCCAATTGATATGATCATGCATATATACGTATATACATAAATATGTCATTAATAAAATATACCTCTACATGTTTATCAATCGGAAACAGTAACTAATACGGACATTAATAGCCAAGTCCACTTAGAAGAAGAAAAGTCAACTCAAATAAGAAACTACATGTCCATACTGTCAAGAAAGGTGAAGCAAAGTATGAGTTAATTGCTCTGTCTATGGACAAGGTTGTATGGTACAGCATACCAGATCAAATGAAGGATTTGGACTTGCACAAAGAACTATTAGCAAGTAAAACAATTGTGAGTATAAAAAATTTGATTACTAAATTAGGAGGTTATAGAAAATTTGCAATTGCTTTTAAACCGGAATTGCAAGAAAAATATTTAGATGAAGATGATAACTTTAGAATTAGTGATCACTATTAAGAAGTATATCATGTAGGCGAAGCTAGCGCTATGAATATTGCATTTGGAGAAACAAAAACAACCAATGAGATTTTTTTTATTTAATGTATTTACGAATTAAGAGGACCATATTTCAACTACTTATGAAGTAACTTTAAGTGAAATAGAACAAAAATTTCTTTTAAGCAAGTTTAATGGAAAACAAGAAGCTGTAAATTGGATAACCTCTTTTGGGAAAGAATGCATCAGATTTAAGATATTCGATGTTTCCACCAGAGTAGAAGCTTTGAAGTTGTTTATGGATGATAATGCAAAAGAATGGTATGGTTTGAGTTTAATCAAGTTACCAACAGCTGATGGGGTAGTTTGGAAAAATTCACTATTATTAGTTTATGGAAAAAAGAATTGGACAGCGATTCGCAGAGCATTCAATTACAACTATATGTTCAGTTCGCTGATCGATTATGTTCTCAAGAAAGAATGTTTGCTTTTGGAAGCAGATAAAGATATGCCCGAAATCTATAGAATATATCAAATAGTGTGTAATTTACCCCTAGATGTTCAGAATAGGCTTGATACGGATAATATTGAGACAGTTTATGATATTTTGAGACCTGGAAAAATTGAATGATTCTTACATGATGAAAAATAGATAAGAAGAAAAACAACAAGTAGAGACAAAAAAGACTTGACATGGTGAATAGAAAAAGTAAATGCCATAGATAAAAAAATTGTTTTCATCCAACGTCATTATCCAGAAATAAACCGGATCAAAATAAAAATATAGTTAATATGATGGAACAGGATGATGGCTTGAAAACTGATCTTTCGGGAATTGAAATTAAAAATGAAGAGAGTTCAAAAAACTAAATGGCTCGAAAAAAACTCACACCATGTACATTAATCAAGTTTGATAGAAGTGAACAGAAATAAAGTAGTGACAACCGTTTACGATAACGGTTCTACTTGTTCATTGAATTGAAATTGAAAGTACTGCCTAAGTATTTTGAAAACTATTAGTTATATAAAACACCTCACAGAACGACTAAATTTTTGAGATAGTGTCACCATTTATCTTAGAGACAAAGTAGATCAAGAGTGTTTTTAAACATTGGGTAGGTTTCATGCGATCTCTGACTGTTAGCTTCTTGATAGAGTAGAAAGGGACTTTTTCTTCTATTCTACTATTTTAGGTAAGTTGTTTATTTGTTTAATGTGCTTGTATGTATCTATTCCTGTATATTTTTATCAATAATAAACTACTATTTTAGAATTGTCTAAAGTCTACTTTCTTCAAGAATTACATACATATCTGTTGTCTATACCAACTTTGTAGGTCAGATACTTTTTAGAACCTTAACCTAACAACATATCATGTAGAAAAATGGGAATTTCCCATAACACAGTCCATTTTAAATAATCCAAAAAGAGAATAATAATGAGGAATAAAAAACTATCATAAAATAAGGAAATAGCTATTCTACCTTGATAGTTCATAAAATCAGCATTATATTGTGCTGTTTTTATGATAGTTATTATCTTAGTGGGGGCAGAGGCTGTGGAGGCCTGACCAAGGTGGTGAGGAACACTTAATTATGGAGGAGAGACCTGTTTGAGAAGAGAGGTAAGTATAAGAAGGAAGTAAATTCCATCAGAAGCTTAATTTTAAAAAGTTGAACGCAAAAATGCTAAGTTATCGACCCAATTTGCGGGAGAGTGCAATGAAAAAATATAAAAAACAATCATTGGAGGAAATGCTGACTCAGAAGAACTTGAGTGAGAATCGGTAAAAATGTTCTGCAGAGAATTTCAACAATAGGAATCGGTTTTGTTGTTCATTTACTGTCTCATGTAACAAAATTATATATTGCATCAATAAATAAATCATTAAATACATTTAAAGACACATCAGTACAACATAATACTTATATATAATTATTGATGGAATAATCAGGAGTCAGTCTTTTTCTAAATATTTTAATTTTGCCGACGTTTCGGCTCAAGCTTGCGAACCATCATCAGCGCTACAAACAGAACAAAAGAGATACATATTAATGTGATAATGAAAATTGTTGAATGTAGTGACAATGATAACATTTAAAATAGAACAGAAAATATATCAACATACATACTAATAAAATCGTCAGGGATTTTTACATAAACCCCTCCACATACTACCTATGATTTCGGTTTTCCTCAGTTTATGCTTGGACATGGCTCAGTAATGGTACGTTTATATATAATTTTTTATTTCTATATTAAAGTCTCTTGTTTTATGCTTATCATCATCATATTGTTTATCATATTATCATTATTTGTACCTATACTATTGAAGTATGTTGACATGTTTTCTGTTTTATTTTAAATGTAATCATTGTCACTACATTCAAAAATTTTCATTATCACATTAATATGTATCTCTTTTGTTCTGATGTTTGTAGCCCCGAAGATGGCTCACAAGCTTGAGCCGAAACGTCGGCTTTTTTTAAAATATTTAGAAAAAGACTGACTCCTGATTATTCCACCTATAATAGTTTCTACAGTCAACTTATACATTTTACTGAGGAATCCAAGCTGAAAACTGAAAATATTAAAAATGTAAAACCTTAATTACAAGATGCAAGTGAGAGTGATGATGTGACTAACAACCATACTAAAAAGGAAGTGCTGAAGCATGTTCTTACATCATTTTGAAGTTCTTCTTTTAGCTCTTCCTCTTCTACTGCAGCCGAGAGTGAGTTTTAGAAAGCGCTCAATCCCTGAATTCCTCGTCAATAACAGCAATTTTCTTATTTTTTAAATTTATTTCTAGACCTATCTTCCAAATCTTGAGAGCTTCTTTCCACTCTGCAACAGCCTCATATGAAACTCTGGCAACTGTTGAATGATTTATTGACACCTCTAAACCAGATTTTAATCTTCTAGATTCGTCTTGATTTTTTTTAAACACACTTTTTCCTATTTGCTAACCTCTCCACTATCTAGTTCCTAACTCGCAGCAAGCTGGAGGCTTCTGCTACACAATCTGACGATCTCAGCTTTGGCCATCCTTTTCTTTTAGTTCCAAGGATTGGCCTGGTAAGCAATACTTGAGGCATTTCTCCACCTGTCATAATGACAATATGTCCTGCATACCTCAATTAAGCCCTTCAACTTCATTGCATCAACATCAGCTTTCCCGAAAGCATTTTATATTGTGTTGTTACAAAATTTAAAACCTTTCCGAATTAAAGGTTTATCGACCTAAAAACATTTCCTTATATTATAGCCATCAAACATTACTGCAGACCTTTATATGCCTTTTCAATGAAGAACGTTCAAATGTTTTAAATCCACAATTAAAGCACTGAAGAGGTTTTTCTCCTTTATGTTCGGACATTATGTGAAATTTCAAACGTTTCCCTTTGCCATCTTTGTAATCGCAATAAGGACATGGATAAGGCTTTCCCATATGATGATGTGCCTTGATATGAATTTTTAAACTAACACTCTGCACCGCCTTATAGTGGCAATAAGGACAGTGATAAGGCTTTTCTCCTGTATGCTGGGACATAACGTGTATTTTCAAACAATCTTTCCGCACTGCTTGATATTTGCAATAAGGACATTGATAACTCTTTACTCCTGAATGACGGAACTTTACATGTTTTTTCAATACAGAAGAAGTGGCAGATTTATAATCACACTGAGAACATTGATAAGGTTTTTCACCAATATGATAGGCCATTATATGTGTTTTTAAACCTCGAGAAGTAACTGATTTATAATCACATTGAAGACACTGATAGGGCTTCTCCCCTGTATGTTGTGACATTATATGATTTTTTAAATATGAATTTCGAACCACCTTAAAATCACAATAGGAACATTGATAAGGCTTTTCACCAGTATGATGGACCATGATATGTGTCTTTATTAAATCAGAAGTGACCGATTTATAATCGCAATGAGGACAATGATGTGGCTTTTCTCCTGTATGGTGAATCTTGATATGTTTTTTCAAAGTACTACGTTGTGCCGCCTTATAGTCACAATGAGGACATTGGTGAGGTTTTTCACTTTCATGACGGCACAAAATATGTCTTTTTACATTAGCACTTTGTACTGCTTTATAATCACAATGAGGACATCGGTAAGGCTTCACACCTGTATGATGAGCCATTATATGTTTTCTCAATTGTGCTTTTGTTTTGGATCTATATTCACAATGAAAACATTGATAAGGTTTTTCACCGATACGATGGGTCAATATATGTATTTTTAAACTTCGAGAAGTAACTGATTTATAATCACATTGAAGACACTGATAGGGCTTCTCCCCTGTATGTTGCGCCATTATATGATATTTTAAATATCTATTTCGCACCACCTTATGTTCACAATAGGGACATTGATGAGGCTTTTCACCAGTATGACGGACCATGATATGAGTTTTTATTGAATCAATGGTGACAGATTTATAATTACAATGAGGACAATGATGTGGCTTTTCTCCTGTATGATGAATCATGATATGTTTTTTCAAATTACCACGTTGTGCCACCTTATATTCACAATGAGGACACTGATGAGGCTTTTCACTTTTATGATGGCACAAAATATGTCTTTTTATATGAGCAGTTTGTGCTGCCTTATAATCACAATGAGGGCATTGGTGAGGCTTCTCACCTGTGTGGCGCTCCATTATATGTCTTCTCAAATTTGTTGCTGTTTTACACCTATAATCACATTGTGGGCATTGATAAGGCTTTTCTTCAGAATGCTGACTCAAGATATGTGTTTTCAAATTATAAGTTTTGACAGATTTATAGTCACAATGAGGACATTGACGAGCTTTTCGACCTTTATGACTAGTCTTTTCTTCCATATGTTTAATTGTCTTGTTGATTTCCCTCTTGGCACCTACAAGGAAATAAATAAAAATATATTATTGACCTCTCATCATTAAAATTTCACATCTTTAAAAGGTAATAAAACTTAATCACTGAAGACTCTCTATTCAATAGATATGAGGAGCCATTTTAATAAGAAATATACTGAATAAACCTTAGTCTGACGAGGAAAGACCAATCAGTCTAAGATTTTATGAAAATTACAGATAAACATTATAGCCCAGTAGAGGTAGCATTTCGGTAAGAAAAAGGTGGGGTAATTTTGATTTTCAGGTACGATTGTATGTACTGATCCTCTCTTTAAAGACCCAAGTTTTCACACTTGTAGACCTTATGCTATCTTGAAAAAAAGTACTTTTTTATGTTATCAAAAATAATTTACTACAAATGCATTGATGACCAAAAGAAATTCTGGGATACGGGATGGCCAAAATTACCCCACCTTTTTTTAACTAACCCCATTTTTCGGGCTAATTCTACTAGGTTCTTGAGACTTTTAGAGACTGATAAGTAAATCAGCGAGGGTACTCTATTCTATTAAAATTCTGCACATAGAGTGGGAGTACAGTTGGAAAAAGAAAACTAAATAATTAGCAATAATCAAATCTGAATGGCAAAAATAGAAAACATGTTCTAGAACACCAAGGAGAGAGGAAATAGTATACAGAATTAGAATTGAGGCACAGCAAATTTACGTATAGATACCTTTTAGGGACATCTAGAAGCACCAACCTGTAAAAAGTGCAACGATATCCTGTTAACTATGCAACATTTGATAATTAAGTGCACAGTATTCGAGCAACTTAATACATTTAGAAACCAAAATAGTCCCAATGTTTATAGAAACCTTAACAATACAGCATAGTTATATTTATAAAAGTTAAAAATATGACAAACAATAGGTTACCATATTTATTAAATAATGAGGTTGTTAAACAAAAGGTATACTGGATAAAGGATTTAAGAGAAATAGCTGAAAAACATAATATTGTCATAGACATTAAACTCGACAATAAAAATAAATGGGATTTAATCCTACAGGAATTTAGAAAATCGTTAACAGAAATTTACAGATTAAAATATGCACAAAAGGCTTCAGTTTCGGAAAAAATGTATCTGTATGAAAACTTAAATTATGATTATGGAATACATTACCTTGATGATAATAAAATAAACTTTAATGGGGTTAAATGGATATTCAAAGTTAGATGTAAACTTCTTTATCTCAACTATAACAGATTTTATTCAAATATTAATGTGATGTGTTCCTTGTGCAATAAAAAAGAAACAGATAATACATTTCTGCTGTATGTCCGATTCTGTCTGAAATTAGAAAAAATTGTTTTGGAAAGAGTTCTCTAAAAGTTATAACTGGTTGTCTGTATACAATTTTTGTAAAATAGCATGGCCTTATAGATATAGGCTTATTAAGGAATTTTATTATAATTAAAAAAAAATTTTCTAATGTGTAATATTGATTGATTATTGTTATTTTTTTACTGTTGTTTTATTTATAAGTTAATACAGTTAGAAGTTGAATAGAATCAGTGAGTGACCTGTTTGACTATTATATAATTTGTAAAACTTTACAGATCGGCTCCAGACTGACGGTCTAAAAGACCATAGTTCTACAAATGTTTTTTATATTTGCAATATTTGTTTTGTAGTATGCTTAAAGAAATAAAAAACAGTTATCTATCTACTCGAGCAATCAAGGTTTAAAAGTTGCTCATAGAAATAAATACTTCAGGAAGAATAAAAAACATAGCCAACAAGGAATTCATAGAAATTGCAAGGGATTACCACCGATTATAATTATTTTGATCAGACTAATGACCCTTAGCCCTTTAGCGTGGGACTAATGCGGAGGTAGAGCGGGCTCACTGGATCGACAAATTAATGACTCCACTATTTTTTAAATTTTAATTAGTTCTTCTTCATCACTTTTTTACTTTCACTTACCTATATATGGAATATATAGTAAGGGAAAGTATTGCGATCACTAAAAGTTTCGAATTCCAGTTTTCGACGGAAATACACGTTTTAGGTCACCTGAGTCCAAATGACCAAGTCCTGGTAAAAGGTCTGTGTGGGGTGTGTGGTAACTCCCGCACGAACGAAAAGTCCTATGAAACTGACATTTCATATTAAAGACTACTATACGCCCAAAATGTTACAAAATCTTTTTCATCAAAATCAGCTAACTAGAAGAGCCACTTAATGCCATGCATTTTTCACTTTTTTTTAATGATTTTCTCAAAAACAGCTCCAACGATTTTGATTAAACTCGCTATATCGATGTCAAATTTAATAGGCTTTAATATCATATAGGTTTTATTCTGATTGAAATAGTCTGACAGGGCTTAAATGCCGATATTTTAAATTTTCCTCCTCTAAACTACCTTTAATTTTGTAGATTCCAAAAGATTAACCATATTATCCTGATAGCATTGATAATTAACAGCTAAATATGAAAGTTGAGCAAATTTGAAAAATAACTTAAGGAGAAAACTGCCCGCACCGTTATTCTTTCTCTTAAAACTTATTGTTACAATCAGAAATATTGCATGAAATATTTGATACGAGTTTGTGAAAATTTAGGGTACGCTGATACTATAGTAGTCCACGGACGCTAAAGGGTTAAGGATAGAGGGGGATAAACATATTTTAAAAAATCATCTGGAAAATAAAAAAATTAAAAACAATTTTAACACTAATCTATGCAATAAAGAAAGAAGATCCCTACGGGAAAAGCTAGATATATTTTAGCAATGGTGAATAATGAATTCAAAATTATTTAAATTTAAAATTTTCCTCACCACAATCTATTTCTTCTCCTTCCTTCCACATTGTGGGATCTGTAAAAAATAAATCAATTATTTTAAATATTAACCAACTTTTACTAATATTTTTTATTATTTAATTTATCAAATAATGACATACAGATTTCACAGGGTGTCTAGCAAATCAGCTCAAAGAGATTATTGTAAGAAGTCCTTTACCTGGCCAAATCTCGGTGAAAATTGACAAAACAAAGAATAATTATAATTAATATGGTATATTAGATTAAAAATATATATGACTAATTACTTTACAATAAGATTCAACTATACCTACCCGACATCAGCTGAAATTGTAGTTGTTTAAGCTGACTTACCAATGAATTATGATAAACTTGAATAACGCTGTTAGTAATAATCAATGTTTACAAATTATTTACAATCAATATATCTATATAAACTTTATGAGCATTTCTTTAATCTTTGAATCTCTGCAGCCAAATATTCAGCTTTCTGAAGAGCTTCTTGGAGCAGTTTTGCTTTTTTTTGCCTCCAATCCCTTCACCTAAAGGTTGACTTTTCTCTTCCCCACAACTCTCCTGTCCTTTTACGATATTAAATCTTTAAGATTTTATGATATTTGATATTATATTAAATAACTCGCTTTATGATATTTGCAACATCACAAAAAGTAGGCATATTAGAACTTTAGTCTGAGTGAAGAAGAAACAATGTTATTTAGGGACCATTTTCCCTGACCAAAGAACAAATTTCCTGACTTTTTCATATGTTTTTAAAATCCCTGACTTTTCCCAGTTTTAGTTGTTACTAGACACCCTGTTTCAGAACATTAAATTGATGAAAATTATTTAAATCACAGAAGAAAAACTGAAAAAAACTCATGAGATTTTATTAAATATTAAAAGAAGTACTATATAAGATAATATAGCTTACCAACATCTGGTACAATCAGTTCTTCTTCTCGCTTCACATCAATAAGCCCTCCTGTCAACATATAAATAATAGTTCAAGGAAGTCAAAAACTGAAACAGCTCATAAAATTTTATATGAAAAATGTAATTTTGTTAAAAATATTCGTGGGAAGTCATCAAGATAATAAATAGCCTCTGATCAATTATAAAAAATATCAGCAGACTGACGGAAGCTTTATAAAATTTCTCTATCTCTTAATGAAAACTAAACAATAAGAATACAAAAATGTCATATCAATTTCATAAAACACTGCTAATTATTACACAATGGTTTATTATTTCCAAATAGCAATATCAGAGTACAACTGTTTATATGGCTGCTGATAGGCACTTAAGTAATATGAAAATCACTAATTCAAAGTATCATATCATAACATTACCATTGATTTCAGAACGCAATATCTAAGCTAGTTGTAAACCAAATTCAATGATTCTTTTTTCATTTGTTCCAAAATTTTTGGTATTTATTCATTTATTTATTAGGACAAACGGATTTTTTTTTTATTCGTTATTCGGATTCTAAGCATCCTGAAATTTTAAAAAAAATCAAATTTTTAGCAGGGGTAATTTTTTCTTGGTCAATTACAAAGGTTGATTATTGAAAATAATAAACCAAAAGCATTTATACAGGACTGCATTACTATTTTCTTTTCTTTTCTTTTGATTTTCATTCAAATAAAATTTCCTGATTCCAGAAAACCTTACATTTTATCTTCATCATCAATAATAGAGTTATCAGGGAATCACATCTCTAAGTTATGGCTTGACCATGTAAGATGATTTTTACTTTCACTTATTATATATAGTAAGGGAAAGTATTGCGATCGTGAAAATTTTCGAATTCCAGTTTTGAACAGAAATACACATTTTAGGGTCCCCTGAGTCCAAATAACCAAGTCCCGCAAAAAGGTCTGTGTTTGGTAACTCCCGGGCGGAAACAGTAAGTCTTATGAAGCTGAAATTTCATAATTAAGACAACTATACACCAGAGACGTTACAAAATCTTTTTCATGAAAATCAGCTTACCAGAAGAGCCATTTAATACCATGCATTTTGCACCTTTTTTCGATTATCTCGAAAACGGTTCCGACAATTTTCTTTAAACTCGTTATATCTAAGTAAAATTTAATGGGCTTTAATATCATTCAGATTTCATTTGGCTTAAAATGGTCTGACAGGGCTTAAATGCCGATATTTTAAATTTTCTTTCTCTAAAGTACCTTTAATTTTGTTGATTCTATAAAAATAACTATATTATCTTGTTACCACTGATAAAAAACAGGTAAATATATAAATTGAATGAATTTGATACCCAACTAAAGGAGAAAAAAAAAAAAAAAAGAACTGTACCACTACAACCTATGAAGAGTTTTGGGCTCAGTACATGTAGAGATTCGTACTGTTTCCAGGCCAATGGCCGTCCAATGACGTGATTCGGCCAAGATCACACTCAGCCGCCAGGTTTTTTCCCCATTTTTGGGTACCCACTTTATAGAGGCTGGGTATGCCCCAGGAGGGTCTCCATATCCCAGGATGGCCCACCGGCTGAAATAACAGAATAAATAATATTCCGCCACAGCCGGGATTCGAACCCAGGACCAGGAGCACAGTAGACTAGCGCTCTACCCACTAGACCACGCCGCTCCCTAACTAAAGGAGAAAACTGGAAAAATATATTTTTTATGAATTTTTTTGTTTTTGAAGATAAGAACAATAATATACATGTATGATATACCGTTGGAAAGCTTGAGATTTTAGAAAAAATATTATCTCATACACAAGCTTTTAAAAGTTAGTAGAGAGTAATGAAAAGCGGATAAAATTAACTGATTGTTTTAGATAATAACATAATGGATTATTTAATAAAACACATGTTTCTATCGAAAATCAATTTAATTAATTCTTTAAACTAATTTCAACTCTAACGGTATTTAAAAATTCTTAAATTGATTTTAACAAGGGTGGTAAGTGAAAGTGGTGTGTTGCGCCCACCAGATTTTTTTTTTAATTTTGTTATTTTTTGACTTTGTTCATTGTTCATTGTTGTCTTGAACACGAAAATCTTTTCGATTTTTCTCTATCTTCAATAATAACCGATTTTTGGTGTAAATACATCAATTATAATCTGTTACTTTATTATACATATATATATATTTTTATTTACCGCGCTTTACTGATTTTAAAACTCCCTATACACTTGTCTCTATCTTCAAAAATAACTGAGTTATAAGCGTATTTAAAGGAGAAATGACGTCAGAATTGCAATCTCTATCGAGTGAGGCTTCCAAGTATAAATTGGATATATTAGCTGTACAGGAGATGAGATGGATCGGTAGTGGAATCATGGACTGGAGGGATTATTCGGTCTTTTATAGCTGTCATGATCGAAACCATACATTCGGTACTGGCTTCCTTGTAAGCCGCAAGATCAAACAAAGAATAATGGACTTTAAACCATTTACTCCCAGGATCTGTAAAATTAGAGTGAGGAGTACTTTCTTTAACTATACAATAATAAATGTGCACGCACCAACTGAAGACAAGCCCGAAGAAGAAAAAGACGAATTTTACGACTTAATGGAAAGGGTTTGTTCTGGAAGCCCTAGGCATGATATTAAAATAATAATAGGTGACCTAAACGCAAAAGTAGGTAAGGATCATCTATGCAATAACATTGGAAAATATGGACTACACTCAGATCACTCTGACGGTTTTCGTCTTTTGAATTTTGCTGTTGGCCATAACCTTGTAATAGGAGGAACATTGTTTGATCACAAAGACATCCACAAGGGTACATGGACCTCTCCAGATGGTAACACAGTAAACCAAATAGACCATATCCTAATTGAGGGACGCCATAGATCGGATCTACAGGACGTTAGGGTATTTAGAAGTGCGAACATTGATAGTGATCATTTCCTCTTAGTTGCTAAATTGAGAACAAGAATATCTAATTGTAGGAATGTGAAGGGTGTAAGGACAATTAGATACAACACAGAGAAGCTTAAGAAAGAGGATATGACTAAGAAATTCGGAGATTGTCCTGATCAGAAAATGGTAGCATGGAAGCGGTCTGATAGCGTGTTACAGGGAGTACAGAGCCATTGGGATGGCCTTAAGGTTATTTTGTCTGCCGCTGCAGAGGAAACTATAGGCGTGAGACAGATATTCCAAAGAAGTGAGTGGTTCGACAATGAGTGTAAGGAAGTCACGGATATAAAGAATAAGGCATAGATGACATAGATATAGTCAGTAGATCAGAATCGGGCATAAGAGAGGCTTTTAAAGCTTTAGAGCAATCTGCTAAGACAATGGGACTTGTCATAAATGAATCCAAGACCAAGTATATGGTTGCAGGGGCTGAGGTACGAGAACCATGTATTGAGATACAAGGATACAAATTTGAAACAGTTCAGGGATTTGTATACCTCAGGTCGTTTGTAGATGCCGAAAATAATTCCTCCAAAGAAATAGAGAAGAGAATTTTAGCTGCTACGAGGGGTTATTATGGTCTAATAAGAATATTTAAAAGTAAAGAAATTAATAAGGAAACGAAGGCCACGCTCTACAAAACCTTGATTAGGCCCATACTGACTTATGGCTGTGAATCCTGGGTGTTAAGGAAAACAGATGAACAAAAGATGGCTGTTTTCGAACGAAGAATACTGAGAAGGATTTATGGGCCTATATGCGAAAATGGTCTTTGGAGAATAAGACACAATCGAGAGCTGTATGAAAAGTATAAGGATGTCCCAGTGGTGAGATTTATAAAGATAAGCAGGCTTCGTTGGGCTGGCTACGTTCAAAGGATGGCAGATGTATCCCCAAGAGAATAATGCGCTATGTGCTGGTAGGCAAAAGGAAGAGAGGGAGGCCCCAAATGAGATGGTTGGACCAGGTTGGAAAGAATGCAGTGCAGCTGGGAGCTTTAGGCTGGTGGACGATGGCCAGGAATAGAGAAGAGTGGGGAAGGTTTCTTCTGGAGGCCAGGGCCCGAATGGGGCTGTAGCGCTGAGGATGTATGTATGTATGTATGTATAAGCGTATTTATGTGCAAATTTCAATTTTTGGTTTATTTTATTTTCTTTTTTCACTTTTATAAAATTATTTGTGGTTTTTTGGTTAAAAAACACTAATAAATTTTTCTCCTATCTTCAAAAATAACTGAGTTATTGAATAAAATCCTTTTAATCAGCCGTCATTTTAAAACTAACCAGCTGATATCAACGTCTAGGTGTTAGGATCATCGTTGAATGGACTAGTATTTTTGGGGCGAATTTAAAAAAAAAGCAACACCAACTCAGCTACCCTGCCCCCTATCGGAAATCATTGTATAAATTAATGACTCAAGTCTATGGGTGAGTGCATAATAAGAAATCAATGATTAAATTATTAAATCTCAGTTCAAAAACATTCCCGACCAAATTTATTATATCACTTAAAGGACTGATTTCTTCTTCGAATAACTAAGTAAGAGATCTTGAATCTAAAGCATTTATATTCATTTCCTACTTCTTTGAAACAATACTTAACCTTAACCTTCAACACTATAAATTATAACATCTATAGGTTCTAAAAGGATTTTGATTACAACAGGATTTTAGATTTAATTTGAAAATAGTTAATAGTTATTAATGTATAAAAATTCTCACCATAAGAGGTATGCAGCCTTTCCTCTTGTTTAATACCATCTGGCAGGTCTGTAACAAAACCAACAATTATTTTATTTAAAAAAATAAACTATACCTCTACAACTCATGAAGGGAGTAAGTATAGAGATCCATACTATTGCTAGGCTAACAAATTGATAAAAAAGGAGGTATTTAAAGGTGTGAGAGAGGGAGCACGGTGGATGTTTGAAGAGAGGAAATTCTAAAAGCTGGTGGACTGGCTAGAAATGCATGTTCAAATGTTTTGGTTCTATGAGGAGGGATATTAATAAATCTATAGAACTGGTCTCCTGTGAATGGATTAAGTTGAACTGCAGGAGATTGTAAATATAGGGAGGGTACTGGGAGCTGATAAAGCAATAAGCTGATAACCTGATTAGCTTCCAAGCGAATATTGCCTACGGGTGTTGGGGAAAAGCCATTTTGACTCACCATAAATCTGAGACATATGAGTCTGCCTAGATCAAACCCTCAATCCATTCACAAGAAAGAAGATCTATAGATTTGTACCCCTTCTCACAGAACCAAAACATAGTTCATATATTTCTATATATACATATATATATATATATATATATATATATATATATATATATATATATATATATATATATATATTTATATTTATATATTAGATGTACATCTATTTCTAGCCGGTCAACCAGCTTTTGGAATTCCTCCCTTCAAACATCCGTTGTGCTCCCTATCTTTCCACATTTAAATACCTCCTTTTTCAGAAACTTTTTGCATCCAAAAATGACGCTTTTAAATGGTAAGAATTGTAATTTTAAGGAAAGTAATCAATGTTTTTAATTTATCATTTAAAGTTTTGAGCAGATATAATTCGTATATTAGGTCAAATCTGATGTCATTCTAAGGTGATTCAGTTATTAAGTAAAATATTAATTTCTTTCTTTGTATAATTATATACAATAATATATAATAACATATTCTTCTTAATAATGATAACTTATCAGAAAATAATCTTCTAAACAGATACTTACAAGTTGACTCATTTTCACTACTCACTTCTTCCTTTATAGAAACATTCAAGTTCTGCATACCTAGAAATATAGAAGTAGAAATGAAATAATGTGAAAATAAAAATAAAATAGTTAATAAAGTCTGAATATATTTAAATTAATAATTTAATTATTTCGAAAATTCCATAGAGGGCCTGAAGACCGCAGCTGGAATGAGACGAGTCTGTGCCACCTCTATATATACACAACTCCCACATCATAGCAGGGACACCTAGGAGAGGGACAACTTCAAATAGAAATCCGGATGGATAGAGCTCGTTAGCTAGAAGACCCAGACAGGAAAACCATCGTTCAAGGCTGTCATTTGGATCAGTAGCTCACTGGCATAATACATTTATTGTTAAAAGTAGAGAAGAGCCTCAGATTTGAATAGAAGCAGACTTAGAAAAAGAGGACTTTTCACTTTGGTACGTGGAATATTCAAAACCTCGCTAACAAGAAGTTTCAAGTGTGAAGGGAAGTGGAGAGGGCAGAAATGGATGTGATTGTGGTCGCAGAGACAAAATTGATAAAGGACATGAGCTGCTGGGTGATTATGCGAGCCAAGGCAGGTGAGGCAGGTGTTTTGGTCCAGATAAAGATGAAGAAAAAAGAAAGGATCACATATTATGAGGAAATATCAGAGAGGTTTATCTGGGTAGATCTGCATGTTTTTGGTCAAAGAGTCGTAGTAATAGGCGTCTAAAATTCTGGTAATCGTAAGCCTGCACAAGTGAAGGGTGATTTCGAAGAGAATTCTAGGTTTGTGCTGGAGATGGTCACTAAGTAGAAAGCAGAGTTGTTGAAAAGTGTGGGGAAATTCAGGTCACGGACAATGGAAAGAGGCTAATCGATGTGATGAATACATTCTATCAACACAAACCCATCCACCAGTTTATTTGGAGTAAGCCTGGGTTCCATTTCTCTATACTGGATTATTGCATTACTAGGCAAAAGGCAAGTTGTAAAGTGGAAGATGTAAGGTTGTTTAGAGGGAATGTGGAACTGATCACTTTATGCTCCAGATCAAGATTCTTTTCCCATGGAAAGGTGGATGGGGTCTAGAAGCAACATATTGCAAAGCAGAAAACATCACCTTAAGCTGTATCTTTTTGCAGAGGACAGTGTTTGGAGGTTATACAAAAACAACCTCTGAAAATCAAACAATTACAAGTTCGAGACTTGGTGCTGTGGAGGGCTTTTATTTCAGCATTTATCCCCCACCCTCAACCCCTGGCCTAAGAAACCCCATATAGCCTTCAAAGGCGAGGTAGGGAGAAAAAAAAAAGGGTTATACAAAAACAGACTTGAATATAAAATATATCTTATCAGGCGAAAACATAAATAAAAATATACTAACATGCTCATATTGTAAACATTACCAGTCATTTATCACTAAAAGAATGATGATAACAAGTAAACATATTTAATCACTTAGATTCTTTAAAATACTTACAAGAGGGTGGAAGGTAGTGTTGGAAAAAAAGAAAAAAGTTAAACTATTAGTGACAGTTAGCTGTAAACAACATAAAAATAAAACCAACAAAGAAAAAAATTAAAATAAAACAAATAAGCACATTTTCTATTATTTGATACTAAGATACAATTTTTTATTATCAAAATACTATCAGTTATCTTAAAAAAAAAAAAAAAAAAAAAAAAAAAAAAATGGTTCTTACAAGTAGCCTTATTTTCACCAGCCATTTCTTCTTATACAAAAACAGACTTGAATATAAAATATATCTTATCAGGCGAAAACATAAATAAAAATATACTAACATGCTCATATTGTAAATATTACCAGTCATTTATCACTAAAAGAATGATGATAACAAGTAAACATATTTAATCATGTAGATTCTTTAAAATACTTACAAGAGGGTGGAAGGTAGTGTTGGAAAAAAAGAAAAAAGTTAAACTATTAGTGACAGTTAGCTGTAAACAACATAAAAATAAAACCAACAAAGAAAAAAATTAAAATAAAACAAATAAGCACATTTTCTATTATTTGATACTAAGATACAATTTTTTATTAGCAAAATACTATCAGTTATCTTAAAAAAAAAAAAAAAAAAAAAAAAAAAAAAAATGGTTCTTACAAGTAGCCTTATTTTCACCAGCCATTTCTTCTTATAAGAAGTTTAACTTATTACCTGAAAAAATAAAAAAATATATGGTTTATGACAAAGTCAGAAATTATTTTTGATAATAAATGCACAATGTCAATTAGTTGAAGCTGAACTAAATGCCGCAAATTTTCAAAGATAGAATACAATAAGTATTAATAGTAATCATACCAGTTTCACACCATTGGCATCTCAGATAAGCTAATGGAAGGCATTGTTAACAATAATGGAGAAGAGAGCCACAAACTGGAGAAGAGATTCAAAGCAAAGAGATTTTTCATAAAGTACAGGCAAAGAGGTCACAATAAGCTATTATTGTTTAAGAAAGTCTATGAAAAAAAAAATAGTCTAAACAAAGTTCCAAGGAACAATATAACAGTGCGCTGCAATAGAATATTATTACCTTTAGTAATTATATAATCAAATTATTTTCGATATTATATCATCAAGATGCTGTTACTTCATCTTAAAAATGTGGGGAGAAATGAATTAGACTTATCTGATTGAGACGTTGATTTCTAAAAGGTACTAGAGTAAATTTTTACAAAATTAATATTTTCCTAATAATATTATCCTATAGCTACTTTAAAAACGCGATTCAGAAAATGCAAATATTTTCAAAAGGTACTAATTAACATTCAATTTTGTTCTGAATAACATAAACATTTCATTTCACAACGTAATAATAATATAGTTTAAAAAAAAAAAAAAAAAAATTAATTCGAAAAGAATCAAATAAATAAGTCCAATAAGAAATAAACGAGATTTTTTGTTTTCTATAAAAGACATCTTACCGTTTTAGGAAGCAACTTTTCAATTGAATGAAAACTGATGAACTCAAACTTGTTCATAAAATGACTTTTTTGTTCTGTTTTATTTCTCTGAACATATATTGTCTGCGTAGTATGTTAATCTAATAAAATAAAAATATTGGAGTTACAGACTAAATGTACACCGTAAATTCGTACAGAACATCATTTTTGTTAAACTTAACTGAAAAACAACAAGGAAAGAACATATTGTAAGGGAAGTATGCCTATGAGATATGTAAATGTGATATAGTGACATGTTCATATTCTAGAGTACTTTAAACTGATAGTTTTTGCCAAATGTCCCAACTAGCTCCTTCAAGAACTCCACAACCTCTACTTCGTTGTAAAAAAAACTTAACCTTATCGTCTGTCAATTGCACTAGTTAACACATGTTAATATTTTAAGATAGTTAAACAATTAAAGAATAGCAATGAGTGATCTAGGTAAGAAACTCATTTATTTTGTGGTTCCTGGAGATGGTTGAGAAAATGTTAGGGAAAAAAACCACTATTATAGGTAAAATATTATTTCAATTACCAAAATTAAGTATTACTGGTCAGTGATTTTTTTAAAGCATTCTCTACCATTATCATCTTGAATTCAGCTTTTTATTTATTTAAGGTCACTTTATGCTACTAGGGCTAATCGGACGATACTACAGTGGGAGTCCTAAATTTTGCCTATCCAGGTTTTATTAGGATAGGGATCTTCTTGAATTCAGCTTTGATCAACAATATCTTTTTTTTTTTTTTTTGCCCTGGGCCTTGCAGTGTGATCTCCGTTTCACAATGAATTTCGTAGTGTAGGGTCATCACTTCCTACGCCCAATTTTTTTGAGTGGCCACCATTTGGGTGACGGGTCTCACATACCCTACCCGGGGGGAGAGGTTGCGAGTGAATCCCCATTTATTTACATCCTTATAAAAGCCCCGCCGGGACTGGGATTCGAACTCGCTACCTGCAGCATGAGAAACTAGCGCGCTTACCACTCAGCTACGGGCTCCCTGATCAACATCTATTCGTTCCCGATCAACTTTTATTCTTTATTCTGATTACTTTCTAAGATAACCATTGTTGGCTTCTAATCAAAGATAAAATATATAATTTAATTACATGGATGGAGTGATGTGGTCTGTTGAATAGGGTACTAGAATACTGTTCACTAGTTTGGAATTGCCTATAGCAGTTACGGGTGTTGCCAATTCAGAAATTTACAGTTTCTCACGGGCAAAATAAAGATTTATTAAATCAATCTTGGAAACTTTTTGTTTCAAAGTTTTATCAATAACAAAAAAGTACACCATATGCCATAATCGATTGACAACAACTATGAATTAATTAATATCGTTCTGAGGGAGGTAATAGTTGGTTTGCTAATGTGCTTAAAATAAATTTATAATGGGTAAGATAATAATACAAAAAATCTGGTGCTGGCAACACACGACTTTCACTTACCACGACTGTTAAAATCAATTCAAAAACTATTAAATATACTTCAAGTTGAAAAATATTCTAAGTTGAATTTAATAAATTTTGTATTCGTTTTCGTTGGAAAGATATGATTTATATTAAATAATTTTAACTACATTAAATTGTTAATCAGTAATAAGTTTATTCCCTTTTCGTCACTTTATAATACCTTTTACAACATTGTGTATATGATAATATTTTTTCTAAAGTCTTTCTCTTTCCAACAGTATATTATACGTCTATATTACTGTTCTTAATATCAAAAAAACAAAAATTACATTTAAAAATAGTTTTTCCCTTTTATCCTTTAGTTGGTCATCAAATCCGCCCAACTTTTATATTTAGCCATCCTTCATCAATGTCATTAATCTTAATATCATCTGATATGGTTAATCTTTTGGATTATACAAAATTAAAGGTAGGTAAGAGGAAGAAAGTTTAACATTTAAGCCCTATTAGACCATTTCAAATCCTATGAGCCATTTTTGAGAAAATCGTAAAAAGGTACAAAATGCATGTAAAGTGGCTCTTCTGGTTAGCCAATTTGGATGAAAAAGTTGCTGTAAGATCTGAGGCGTATAGTGGTCTTTAGTATAGTGGTCTTTAGTATGGTGGTCTTTAGTATGAAATTTTATTTTTGTACAACTTTCCATTTTTGTGCTAGACTTACCTCACACTCACAGACAAATCCACAGACCTTTTTTTAGGACTTGGTTATTTGGACTCAGGGGATCCTAAAATATGTATTTCTGTCAAAAACTGGAATTAGAAAATTTTCACGATCGCAATTCTTTCCTTCACTATATATTTGATATATAGGTAAGTGAAAGTAAAAATAATGTATAGTTAAAAGAACAAAACTAATTGAAAATATTGTGAAATTAAATTTATATTAAAATTAATGTTGCATTACATTGGCAAACCAACTTCATGTAAGCTGTTTGGCTCCTTGTGATACCGTTGCTACAGCAGTATTAATATTTATTCTATTATTTCAGTATTAGGGTGGCTCTGGGGTATGCAGACCCTCCTGGTGCTCACCCAGCATGGTTAAAGTGGTTACCCAAAATGTAAAGAAAAAATCTGATGGGTCGGTATCGTCTTGGATCTGATCCCATTTCATGGATGGGATTTTTTCACTTATGGTTTTTCATTTCAAGGATTTTGATTTATCTTGACATCTAGTTATTTTCTTTTCCAATCCTCTGTCTTCTAAACAATGTTCTAGTCCACCGTCTGATTTTGAATATAAGTTAAATTGAAGGAGATTTCAATTTATTTTTCACTTTTTTATGTACATATTTTTCAAGTTGTTCAAAAACTTGGACTCGACAATTCAGAATCAAGAAGTATTTTGTTGTTTGTTGGTTATAAATTCATTGAAATGTTTAGTTTTAATATTAGACCATGTTGATAAAAAGTACTATAATTTATATTATATATATCTTTTATGGAACCATTTGTCAGTTGGGGATTCTTGACAGGTGAATATATCCCTAGGAATGCCCCTATGAATCCCCAAATTATAGATATTTCTTGTCCTCCATGTTTTATAACAGGTACCATTATTTGGCTGTAGTATCTGTGAAGTCTTTGCAACATTTCTCCTCCATCGTCTCCTATCGTTCAGTACTCGTAAATTTCTTGTTTTCTCCCTTGTCTTTCCACACTTTGACTACGGTTGTGTGGTGTACAGTGGGCTTTCAGGTGAGCTTGAAGCAAAACTCAAGCTTATTATGAACTATGCAATACGATTTGTAATTGGAATGACCAAAGACACGAATATAAACCAGTATTACGCCGAGTTAAGGTGGCTTTATTCTTGTTACAGGTGCCAGTATTTTCTAGCTTCGTTCCTCTATCAGTTTACCATAACTCATCGTCCCAGCTATTTCTTCCAATAACTTCAATTTAAATCATCACTTCAGTCCCGTTCTACCAGATCCCGGCTTTCTGACCTCTACCCTCCTCCTCACCGCACTACTGCCTTTGACAAGTCCTTTCTAGCCAAAGCAACCACTCTTTGGAATTCTATCCCTAATGAGATCTGTCATGTAAGAACTGCTTCCTCCTTCAAATCGCTCATTTCAACCACCTCATTGCCCAGTCAAACAGACTATAAATTCTAACTGCAGATGCTAGAAATTTCCAATTTTATTGTGTTTATATTACTTAATTATTTATACTACACTTTAGAATACAACCTTAATTATTTTTTTTAGATTAGCAATTTGTTGTTGTTCAATGCCATGACCACATTGTTCCGGCCATCAATTCTGTATTTTTATTCTATTCATAAGGGACTTTAGTCCCAGGATAATAAAGAAGTTTTTCATTTCATTTGATCTGCCAAAGGATCGCAGATCTATCAGCACCTTCCTCTGTGTTTAATAAGGACTAACCTCTGGTTAGCTCCTGGAGAATCAAGAATTAATGGTATATTTAAAGAGGTTTCCAGGAATTAAAAACAAACTTTCCTATATGTAGTTGGGTAGAAGGCCATTAACTTTTAATTGTAGTTTTTTCTTTCCTAGAATGTTGGATTTCTTAATTTATCCATCATTGGAACACTTAGCCAAATTCATCATAGTAACATTATAAATTATACTTCTTTGTCATTTTTGATTTTCCTTTTTCAGATTTAAGTGACTCGGGTGTGTTTTATAAAGAAGGAAGTTACTGAGGAAACTGATTTTGCTTGTAAGTATTTAGTTTCATCTGTTTATTCAAAGAAAAGTACTTTTTATGAATCAACTTCTTTTACTTTTAATTTTTATTATTTATCAAATTTTATTTTAAGGTACCTTTAGTTCAAATATCCTACTCCCATAAGGGTTTTTTACAACTTTCAACATGTCTAGCTTAAAACCAAAAATTATTTTAAACTTAAATTTCATATTTAAAATAGGTGAATATTACAGATGTTACAGCTACTTCACATTATGTAGTTTACACCATTTTATGAATTTCTCGAAAACAGCTCTAATGATTATAATTATATCAATTTAGAACTGAAATATTTTTATTGTATTTATTATACCAATGTAGAACTGAATGAGCTTTAATATCATATAGGTATTATTCTTGTTGTTTATTTATTTAACGTCACTTTATGCTACTATGGTTAATCGGACGATGCTACAGTGGGAGTCCTAAATTTTGCCTATCCAGGTTTTATTAGGATAGGGATCTTTAACAAGTACCTGACATCGCACAGGCTCGGGACCACCTTTTAACGTCCCATCCGAAGGACGGCGTAACTAAGGATTTTTTAATCCCATTAAAAAATCCTAGGACCACCTGCGGGTTTGAACCCGTAAACTTTAGCATGGGAGGCTGTTATGCTAGCCACCCAGCTACATGTGATCCCAGGTATTATTCTTATTGAAGTAGTCTTACAAACCTTAATTATCAGATATAGGTATATAAAAAAGTTCCATGTACATAATTATAATATGCAATCATTATTAATGCAGTTAATTAATCTCTAAATTTCTTCCTTTAAGGTAACTTTGTTTTTTTTTTTTTTTTGTATAATTCACCATCTCTCATTGTTACCAAAAGTAAAAAGAGAATGAATATGAAAGAATTTTATAATCAAGGAAATGTGAATATATTTTTCAATTTAAATAAACAGAAATAAGATTAGACAAATATAATTAACAATAAAACATCTAATGTAAAAAGTTTTTCTTGTGTAAATTCAACGTTTCTTTTTAAAAACGGATGTGGGACAGTGACATTCAAAAGATTTTCCTATTTATTTATTCATTTTCTTCTAAAGCAAGTATCATAATGGGTTGGATAGTTGTATCAACATTTGATTAAAAAAATTAAATCTATCAAGTATCAATTGAAAGAAGATCAAAAACCCAAATAGTTCTTATTAACTCGAAATAAACACCAAAACGAAATTAGACACATATTAAGTGAAATCACCCTCATGTAAAAAATTCAATAAATATATGGGTTAGTGTCATAAGTTTTAAAGTATAGAATATTATCTTCAATTTCTTGAAAATATAATCATTTGAAAAAATATACAAAACATTTTGTTTACATTATATTACATCAATTTATTTGATTATTGAATTTTTAATTGTGTTATTTGGAATTTTTATGGCTGATAATATTAATTAAATGTTGGCAGGTCTTATTAATGTGAAAAAAGAAGAAGAAATGCTTATCCCAGATGATGGTGAGAAACATTTATCTTATTAATATGACATGCAATGTATTTTGTTTTGTTTTATACTTTTCCTAACTAAAAAAAAAAAAACCTTTTATTTTTGTGTATTTCTTAATTAAATAGTACTACTATCCCTCTTGAAAAATATTTATTCTGTGATAAGAGTAATCCTAAAGTTATTAATACAAATTTTTTTATTTTATTTTTTCTTTACTGAAAGGAAGGAAATTACAAATTTATGAATAAGATATTCTATTTTTAGAAAATAAACAAAATTAATTTTAGAAACAGTATTTATAGAAAATTAAGTACAACAATTAATGAAGGATATCAATTATGAGATGAAGATTATTAGCAAAAGATTTTCATTGTTTTATATAAAGCAACCTTTTGTTTCTGTTACAGTTCCTGCAATTGATATCAAAGAAGAAGAATTTCAGGTTGATTACGGTAAAAATAAATTTATTTTAAAATACTTTAAACATCCCATGCTTTTACTGGCTGAAAATTCTTTGTAAGCTCTATCTTAAGTTTACATTAATGTTGTCATACTTCTGATTACTAAATACATATCATTTATATGTGTTGTGTGATTCATCGTGCATTTTTTACTTTCACTTACCTATATATGGAATATATAGTAAGGGAAAGTATTGCGATTTTCAAATTCTCAAATTTTCAAATTCCAGTTTTCAACGGAAATACATGTTTTAGGGTCCCCTGAGTCCAAATGATTTTAATTAAACTTGCTATATCGATGTAAAATTGGATGGCTTTAATATCATGTAGGTTTCATTCTGATTGAAATAGTCTGACCGGTCTTAAATGCTGACATTTTAAATTTCCTTCCTCTAAACTACCTTAAATTTTGTAGTTTTTATGAAATTGACCATATCATCTGATTAGGATTGCTAAAAAACAGGTAAATATATAAGTTGAACGAATTCGATATCTAACTAAAGAAGAAAACTGCAAAAATACTTATTTATGCAATTTTTGGTCTTTGAACTTAAGAAGAGTAATATACATGTATAATATACCGTAAGAAAGCTAACGATTTTTGAAAAAATATTATATTATACATAATATTGTAAAAGTTAACGGAGAGTGATGAGAAGCCGATAAAACAAACTGATTGTCATAGATAATAATATAATATTTTTTTAAAAATAAAACACATGTTTCTTTTAAAATCCAATGTAAATAATTCTTTAACAATTTATTTTTGTTTCTAAATTTGTTTAAAAATTCTTAAATTGAAATAAATAACAGAGGTAAGTGAAAGTCGTGTGTTGTGCGCACCATATTTTTTATTTTAAACAAATTTTCATGACTCTTCATGATTCTACTACAAAGAATAGACCTGGATAATTGTCAATGTTAGCTTTAATCTAAATTGTATTAATATCAGAGCACAAAAAAAAAATTAAATAAAAAACTACTTGGCCACAATCTGCGAAAGTCTTGGGTATCTTAATCGATAGTAAGAATCAGTACTGTTTCTAGGCCAATGGCTATATAATGAGGAGCTTTGGGCATGTTCTTTCCCTGTTGCCAGGGTTTTACCCATGGCTGATTTAATAAAATAAATAATAAGTACCTTACCATTTAGCAATCCTGCACCTGAACTGTATTAATGGATCCAACATTTTTAATAATTTAACAAAACTTTTTTTTTTTTTTTTTTTTTTTTTAGTAAAGATCAGTCAGCTCAAAGTAAGAGTGAGCATGGATTTGAAGGAACCTGTAAGTTGTCATCATTCCGAGGAGGCTTATCAATATCCTGTTCAAGATTCAAAATGGCATATAAGGGACTGTCATATGGTTGAAAAACCTTATCGTTGTTCTCATTGTGATTATAGATCAACAAATTCGGGGCATTTGAGAAGACACATAATGGCTCGTCACACGGGAAAGAAGCCACATGAATGTCCTCATTGTAATTACAAATCAGTTAGCCTTGCACACTTAAAAAAACATATATATTGGCCCGTCATACAGGTGAGAAGCCTAATCAATGTCCATATTGTGAGTATAAAACTGTAACTAGTGGTAGTTTGAAGTTACACATAAAGCACCGTCATACTGGTGATAAACGACATGTATGTCCTCATTG
This sequence comes from Piezodorus guildinii, assembly GCA_023052935.1. Taxonomy (NCBI): domain Eukaryota; kingdom Metazoa; phylum Arthropoda; class Insecta; order Hemiptera; family Pentatomidae; genus Piezodorus; species Piezodorus guildinii. The sequence continues at coordinate 136,818,861 of CM041296.1, read as the reverse complement.
TGATTATAAAACATTATTATCTAAAGATTTGAAAATACATATAATGTGTCGTCATACGGGTGAGAAGCCACATCATTGTCCCCATTGTGATTTCAAAGCTGTTACAGTTGGAAATCTAAAATCACATATAAAGCATCGTCATACTGGTGAGAAGCCCCATTTATGTCCTTATTGTGACTATAAAGCAGTTAGAACTACACATTTAAAAAGTCATATAATAAATAAACACAGAGGAAGAAAACAACTTCAATGTTTCTACTGCAAATTCAAATCTCTATATCGTTGTGATTTAAAAAAACATATAATGACCAAACATATTTATGAAGTATCATGATTTGTAGTTTAACTACGTGCTGGAAATGGCTTAATATTGTTGAAAATGTTTGTCTTTTTATATTAAAAAACTTGTTAATTTGTTAATTAGAAATAGAACAAAGAGTTTTAAATTATATTAATACTCTGCTCTGTTATCACGTAATTATATATATAATTTTATTTTTTAAATTTAAATTGAAGTATTAATTAAGTGTAAAACTATATACATTTTCATTGTAGTGACGCACTAGTCTAATTAGTTAATACTCTAAATATTTTATGAGAAGACTCTATTTTTGTATAGTGCCTTAATTAAGTCATTTATGTGATGCATCATGGTGTTGATAGTTCCTAGGTATATTCTTGTGATAATATAGGAATTTATTTTATCTAAATATGTTAAGTTTACATATTTAAAAGATTATAAAGCTGGCTGTGTCAATTTCCTTAGACTTAATGTTGAATATCAAAAAAAAAAAATTGGTTTTGTATGTAAATTTATTACCTAATATTTCCCTTCTATGTTATACTTGCTGTACATTTTAAATAAAATTATGTGGGATTGTATAATTTTTTAATCAGTTATAAGTATTTCTTATTCTCTCTCTCTCTCTCTCTCTCTCTCTCGCTATATATATATATATATATATATATATATATATATATATAAAACATGATAACAGGATTTTGTTTTCCTACTCCTTTTAAACCACTGGACAGATTTTGATATCATTTAGGGCATTGTTTTCTGAAGGTTTTAATTTATTCCTGAAATGTATTTAGTAACACAGACATATAATACACCATTGGAAAGCACAAGAATTTATTTAAGTTAATAAGCAATAAAATAAGTAGGGCAGATAAATAGATCTTATAAGTGCATAAACTTATGCACTAATGTTATGTATTAGGGAGGTTATGGTGATCATACAGGTTATGTACTTCTGTATAGTAGTCAAGATTTTAGACTTAATAATTATTTCTACTTTTATCCTGAAATGAGAATGGTTGACTGTATGTTTTATATGGGAGAAGTTAGTTAAGGGTGCAGTCAAATAAACACTTAGTTAAGTATTAACTTAATTTAATGGTGCCAAGCTACAGCCCTGTCTGATACCCAATGCCATCTCGCGAATTCTTTTGAAGTGTGGTTTCTGGTTCTGAATACATTCCTCATCTTTTTATAGAGACTCACCACCACCAGGTTGTTCCATTGTCTACACCCTGCTCTGACAGTGCCATCTCTATATCTTCTTTCTTCACTGTGTCAAAAGCTTTCTGGAGGTCCATGAAGCAGATGGAGGGCTCTTTATGCTCAACAGTCTTTTCTGTTATTTGCCTCAACATGAAGATGAGATCTTGCATGCTTCTCTGATTTCTGAAGCCATACTGTTCTCTTAGTTGGCCATCGACAATTTTCCTTACTCTTGTTTCTAGGATCCTAGAGTAGATCTTTGCAGGCACACTGAGAAGGGATCTTCCCATGTATTTGATCATTTCCAGAGTAATTTCATCGGGTTCAGCTGCCTTGCCTAGTCCTGTCTTCTCGACTTCATCCTGGAGTTCTTCTTCATTTATGTTCATTCCTCATCCCAAACCTCCTCAGCATCGTTCCGAGTTACGCACGCCTCAACGTCTCTCCCCTCTAACAGATCTTTAAAATATCCATCTTTCCATGATGCATTCCTCCTTCCAGACGATGTTCCCTTCTTTATCCTTTATTTCTTTCAGTCTAGTTGGCCGGTCCTTTCTCATTCCCTTGAGCACTCTGCAGAAGACTTTTTTGTTTTCTCTTGCATTTTCTTCCAGTTTCCGTCCAAAATCCTCCCAGGATCTTCTCTTCCTGAGTTACTATTCTTTTGGCTTCACTTCTCCGATTTTTATATATCTGATAAGCAGATAGGTTTTTTTGGCTGAGGTAGTTTTTCCAAGCTGTCTTCTTTTCATGAATCGCCTTTTTTACGTCATCAATCTGTTCTCCTAAAACCGAATCCGATTCTTTTCTCTCCGCAGACCAATTTCGATGCTTCTAGGACGAATTTTCTAAAAGCTGGCCAGCTCTTCACTATGCAGTCGCTATCTTAGGGTCTGTTACAATCTAGTGACATTTTTTCTATTTCCTCTTGGTAATATACAGCCATTTCCTCCTCCTTTAAGTAGTAAGATTTAATGATTCTTTTCGTAGGATTCTTGGTTTCCTTTGTATTTCAACTTCCTTCCAGAGCCTGTTTATCAGTAGTAAATAATGGCCAATTCCGATTTCATAACCCCTTTTGACTATCGCATCATACAGGTCCCTGACTTCTTCTCTTTTCACCAAAACATAGTCTATTAAGGATCTTTCGCTCCTTCCCGGTTCCTCTCTTGTTTATCTATGTTTTTCTTTATGTGGGAACAGTGTATTTGTGATTGTAAAATCGTTTGCCACACAAAAATTCAGAATCCTCTCTCCATTCTCTCAGTCTGGCCAGTGATGGCATCAAGGCAACATATAGAGCTCCCACAGTTTTTTCTTTGTCAACCGTAATTATAATTATTTTTCCAAATTTTTTTTTTCAAAACTTTTTAAAGTGTACACTAGGTGAACTAAGTGTCTCAATATTTCACTCAAAAACAAAATCTAGCGTGATTACACTAGAATAAAGTTCGTTGTTTACTGGGATATACATAGAAGAGAAGCAGTTAATCCCTAAACCTTTTAAGGATTTGGTTGCAACAACTCTACGTTAACATCGCCACAGTGAGTAAAAAATATAAATAAATATAAATTGTTGATAATTAAAAAAAATGGTGCTGTGTTCGGTCTGTGAAAACGCTATCACACGAGATGACAGAAACAATTTAAGTTGTAACAAATGCCGCGTAATTTACCACGGCAAATGTTGCAATTTGAACGATAAAGAGATTGAGGTTATAAAATCTCAAAAAAAGAGCTGGGTATGTAAAACGTGCGACCAGGAAAGAAAGACCGATCAGAGTAAAGATAAATCGTTTAGCCCGCCCAGAAGCTCGCCTAAGATCGACGAACCGTCATCAGCAGATATACTCGCCGCCGTGAATCGACTTAGTACTGACATCAATGAAGACATAAAAAGTATTAAATCTTCTTTGGAAAAATACGGGGAACTAAGTTTTCAGTTAAATGACCGTCTAACGAAAATAGAACAACATCTTGAGGGTCAGAATAAACACCAAGAGGAAGTCACGACGGAAAATAAAATGCTAAAATCCCGAGTGAGCGAACTGGAGGTCCGCCTCAATAAGGCCGAGCAGGGTCTACTCTGCAGGTCTATTGAAATTCGCGGCATTCCGGTACGTCCGGGGGAAACACCAGCGGCCCTTGTGACCAGCGTAGCGGCAGGCCTGGGGGTTAAGATCAGGCCGGAGGACCTGGACATGGTCGAGCGACGCAGGCCGAAAAAGGATGACCACCAACCGCCTTCTGTCATCGCGCGGTTTGTACGACAAACAACGCGTGACGAGTTAATGATGAATAGGAAAGTAAAGAGAGACTTCTCGACGCGGGACATCGGATGGCAAGAGAATGACTCTCACCGAATATATCTTAGCGAAGAGATGTCTCCAATGAACAAGCGTCTATACTGGCTCGCCAGGCAGAAGAGGTTAGAGAAAAAATTAAGTACGTGTGGTTTACTTCCAGCAGAGTGCGTTGCCGTAAAGAAGATGGCAACCCTGTCGTCTTTATCGACAAAGCTCAGGACCTAGACGTGTTTGGCTGACTTTTGGGCACCCGTCTACCCAACGGCTATGAACCGGAAATGACCACTGGATCTACGGAAATACTTTGTTTTTTAAGACTTATTTTTTTGAATTTTATGGTTCTTATTCAATTATTTTGTTTTGTTAACAGATGTTATATTATTCTTTTCAATTGTTTCACTACAAAGGCTTTCTTTATTATTTTCAGTTTAGGTTAGGTTAGGTTACTTGTTTTTTCCTAGGCGATCAACTACAAGGTCATTACGCCCATTTTCAGTTTATATGCAGTTGATTGTTTATCATATTATTGCTCCAGCGTCTTCCCTTTCAATCTGTTTACTTTTCCACACCTTTCCCGTATGTCTAATGCCCTAATCACCTGTCATGTTAATGCCCAGTACTTACCCGCCCATTTTGACGAATTTTTCCAATACTTTACCGATAACTTCTACCACATAATAGCAGTTTCCGAAACCTGGTTAAAACCTTACATCCCTTCCTCTTCCGTTTCCCTTCCTGATCATTTCCTAATTCGCCATGACCGGGTTGGCCGGACTGGCGGTGGTGTAGGTCTTTATGTCCACAATAGCCTAAAATCCCATGTCTTAGAGATCTCTTCTGCTTCCGAATATCCTCATATTGAATTCCTTTTCGTCGAAATCTCCTACAATGCAAACCCTCTCCTCTATGCTGTGGTGTACCGACCCCCTTTAGTACCTTTTGATCCATCCTTTGAATCTGTCCTTTACAACTACATCCCTCTGTATAATAATATCATAATATGCGGTGATTTTAACACCAACCTCCTTTCTGACTCCTATGATAGACATTACCTTGATAACCTCTTCTTCTCTCTTCATCTGTTCATCGTTCCATATGCTCCAACTCATCACACTCTTCATTCTGACACTTGGCTTGACCTAAATATCATAGATTCCGAGCGAAACCTTCTTTCCGCTTCTCAAGTGCCTGTTCCCTTCCTATCATCTCACGATCTTATCCAAATTTCATACAATTTCCAAACTTCAGCGTTCCTTCCCAAAACATCAACTTTCCGAAACCTAGATAATCTCACCCGAGACAATATTTTACTCGACCTAGAATCCATAAATTGGAATACAATTTATACCTGTTCAACTATTGACCCAATGGTTGAAATTCTCATTTCCAATCTCCTCAGTATCCTAGACAAACATGCTCCTCTCAAAACCTGTACCTTCCGTCGCCGTCCCGCTCCTTGGATGAATCCAGAAATAAAAGACTTACAAAAGAGGCGTGAGGCAGCCCCGAGACGCTTTAGACGTACAAGACTAACAGAGGACTATCAAGCGTACAGGGCACTCCGCAATCTTACTCAGGCAACAATCAGACAGGCAAAAGCAAATTACTTTCACACAGCCTTCTCCTCTACTCCTGATTCCAAGTCAAAATGGCAACTCCTCCGCAAACTCTCACTCTGCAAATCATCTTCTTTACCAGTCTCTCAAGTCCCACCCGATGAATTAAATTCTTACTTCTCATCCACCTCCTCTGATACTTCTACACTATCTCCTCCCGAGTTTTCAACAATCCCATCATTTAATCCTGATAATTTTTATTTTTCCGATATCTCACCAACTGACCTTATATCCTCTATTATGAAATCCCATACCAACTCCATAGGATTTGATGGAATACCTGTAAAGTTACTAAAATTATGCCTTCCCGACATCCTACCAGTTCTTCTCTTCTTATATAATTTTTCCCTTCAAAATTCCGTATATCCTACTAGTTGGAAAAAAGCAATAGTTCATCCTATAAATAAAACCTCTAACCCTATATCCCCTAAAGACTATCGCCCAATTTCCATCCTATCTAACCTTTCCAAACCTTTAGAAAGAATAGTCCAGTCACAATTGTCTAACTTCCTCGAAAAGTCCAAACTTCTTGATCCTCTCCAATCTGGTTTCCGAACCGGCTTTTCCACACAATCCGCCCTCCTCAAAATCACTAGTGACATACATACTGCCATAGACGAAAAGAAACTGACAGTACTAATACTTCTAGACTTCTCAAAAGCTTTTGACTCACTTGATCACTCTATCCTTTTTTCCAAGCTACAGTCTCTATCCTTCTCCAACAGCACTATACATTGGTTTAAATCATTTCTCTCTGATAGGACTCAAGCTGTAACCATTCCTAACTATCCTTTATCTTCCTTCCTTGGTCTCTCGGCAGGTGTGGCCCAGGGTTCAAGCATATCTCCTCTCCTTTTTAATTCCTATATCAATGATCTAGCGAAGGCCACGCTCTACAAAACCTTGATTAGGCCCATACTGACTTATGGCTGTGAATCCTGGGTGTTAAGGAAAACAGATGAACAAAAGATTGCTGTTTTCGAACGAAGAATACTGAGAAGGATTTATGGGCCTATATGCGAAAATGGTCTTTGGAGAATAAGACACAATCGAGAGCTTTATGAAAAGTATAAGGATGTCCCAGTGGTGAGATTCATAAAGATAAGCAGGCTTCGTTGGGCTGGCCACGTTCAAAGGATGGCAGATGATTGTATCCCCAAGAGAATAATGAGCTATGCGCCGGTAGGCAAAAGGAAGAGAGGGAGACCTCGAATGAGATGGTTGGACCAGGTTGGAAAGGATGCAGTGCAGCTGGGAGCGTTAGGCTGGTGGACGATGGCCAGGAATAGAGAAGAGTGGGGAAGGTTTCTTCTGGAGGCCAGGGCCCGAACGGGGCTGTAGCGCCGAGGATGTATGTATGTATGTATGTATGTATATCAATGATCTTCCCAATTCCGTCCATCACTGCTCCCACCACTTATACGCTGACGATTTCCAGATCTACTTATCCTTCTCTCCCTCCGAGTGTCTAGTAGCATTTGCCAATATTCACGAAGACCTATATAGAATCTGTGCCTGGGCAACCCTAAATAAATTAAGGCTAAATGCTATGAAAACTCATACTTCATTCAGTTTAACCTATCTTTTGAACGGGTTCTTACCTGATCGACCCACTTGTAATTGTCAATGTATCTGTACTCCCCTGATTGTTTACATTGATTGATATGTCATGTCATTTAATTATTAGATAGTAATGGATGAAATTGGTAAGAGAATATTTATTTAAGAACTGGATTGTAGTACTGTAATTCGCTCAGTGAAAATTAAATAAATGGATCAATATGCTGGCTACAATATTATATTTGTGAATATTTCTCACTTTGTCTATTATATATTTGAATATTAATTTTTTCTTTCTAAAATTTTATTATTTGGACCAATATTTTTTTCTGAAACTTTGAAAATTTAATCAATAACTAACTATCTATATAAGAGTAATGTTATTAATTTTGTTTTTAAGTATTCAAATAAATAAATATGTATAATTTGGTGATATTTTTTTGTAAAGATTCTAAATACATTATTTTGAAATGTAATGTTTAGAAATTTCTGGAAAATATATATTGTGAAGAAGAGGACTGAATTTAAAGTTGTATGTGTAATTGATACTTTAAGTTTTGTAAAAATAATACATACAAGTAAATTGTTTATAAATGATTATTATACATATAATTGACTGTCATTTCTTTCAATTCTTCAAGGTGGGAACATTTATGTTAGTTCTGTGGATCCACTACCAAATTAATTTCAAGTAGTTTAGTTTAGGGTCAATTTATTACAATTTAAGACTAAATATGGAGTTAAAACCTAAATGTTTTAAATAATGTCAGAAAATCATTTTTTAAACTTAAGGAAATAAAAAAGTAGAACTCAAACTTGTTTGTTGATTCAGTTTCATTTGGGCAAAAGAAATATTTATTTTATGGCTGCCATCTAAAACTAATGTTGGCATTTGTCTGATAAGCCAATTGGTTGAAAAAACTGATTAAAAATTAGTCATTGTTTGACAGTATGCTCAGTGTAAGAAAACTGCTGTGATTTTTCTTTAAATTGTTGTAAAGGAGACAGATAATTTTTTTGTAACACTTGAAAGGTTGTTTACGCTAGTAAAAATAAATATTTTGTTTTTTTATATGACATGAATAGTATACATTTTGTCAAGAATGTTTTAAATTGTTTAGGTTTAACTTCCTCATGCGTTTCTGTAAAAGAAGAAATGTCTAACGAAAATGAGTCAACTTGTAAGTACTCTGTTTTAATTTTTTGTAATTTAATGTTGCATGTATGGTGATCTGATTTTTCAAACTTTTTATAGTCCCTGAATCCTTAGTTAAAGATAAAGAAATTCCTTGCCAAGAAGTTTTCGTTGCAGTTCCTACAATCATTATCAAAGAAGAAGAAGGGTTGCGGATTTATGAAGGTGAGAGAAATTCACATTAACTCTATTTATTTTTAAATTACCTAATTTATGAAAATCTCGTGTCATGATGTTTGTGGTCATACTCCTCAGAAACTGCTCGACCAATTTTGATGATTTTTTTTTTTTTTGTGAGAATAGGTCCTAAAGTATATTTTATACCGCCAGGTGATTCAGGTATCTCTATCCAGAGTATTTATTTATTCTTTTCATGAAAATCTTTTGTTGTATTTTATTTTAATTTTCTTTGAGTCCTAATATCGCGGAGACTCAAATGGGCGCGTAAAGTTGTTGGGCTTAGTGAGGAACGGATTCCGAGAAAGTTGTTATTTGCTGAACCGACTGGTAGGCATCCTAAAGGTAGGCCAAAGCGTCGATGGGAGGATTGTATTAAGGCTGATCTCGGGGGCTTGGGCTTGACTGGTGAACATTGGACGAGTCTGTGCAGGCGAAGTTTGGTGGTATTGGCATCGAACCTTCGGGTTTCGGTAAGCCTATTATTATTATTGAGTCCTACTGCTATTACCCTGCTAGGTGTGTTAAGTGTGCCAGGCCACACACCTCTGATATATGCCTCAAACCCCCTAATGAGCCTGCAAAGTGTGCACTTTGTGGTGAAGGCCATCCGGCTAGATATAGGGGCTGTAACATATATAAAAATCTTCTTAGGTAGAGGACACAGTACCTAGCGAAGCCACGAGTGGAACAGAAGATTCGCCCGCAGGTACCTGATTTTGATTTTACTAACTTCCTGGAAATTGTGAAACAAACAGGTATCGTCGTTCAACAGCTGCCAACTACAACTGCCGTGAAGGAACTCACAGAGCACACCAAAAAGCCTTCCTCCAAGATCATCGCCAACAAGAAGCAACAGCCATGGCGACAGGCACCTCCTAAAGCCCAAACAAAGCCTCCGGCCTCCCATTATAACCCACAACCTGTACATTGACCCGTTCCTTCCCATCTACCCTTACGGGTAAAATTGCCTCCTGAACATCCTCCCCACATACCATCTCCTTCTGTTCAGCTGACTCAACCAAACCCCTCGCCTCAAGTACCTCAGCGGACTGAACATCATCCTACCCCACGGCGAGTCCAGCCCCCAGCCAACGATCCTGACCATACAAATTATCCACAAGTCTCTTACCCACAGGCGTATCCCAACCAAGACCCTTTCAACATATGCTCCATTCTCCAGTCCTTCCTCTCAGATCTTAGAGATATTATCCTACCACTAATCACCCTTCTCACTAGAATCCTTACCCAAATCCCATTCAATCTCTCACAATGAGTGTAAAGCCCCTAGCAATCCTATTGTGGAACGCTAACGGCCTACTCAACCACCGTGACAAATTGGACATATTTCTCCATGACAACCATATTGACATAGCACTTTTGACTGAAACTCACTTTACACGACGAACACGTTTTTACATACGTGACTACATCACATATAGATCGGACCACCCAGACAACACTTCCCATGCCGGGTCTTGCATCCTTATCCATAAGTCCTTACCTCATTCCCTTATTCCATTTACTCCAACTGACGCCATACAATCAACCTCAGTGACCATTTCAACTCGTCCTTTCCATCTCACCCTCGCAGCTGTATACAGTCCTCCTGGTATTTCCTTTTCCTTTAACCAACTTGAAACTCTGGAGGAGACTATAATGCTAAACACCAACGGTGGGGTTGCTGAACTTCCAACTCCCGAGGTAATCTCCTTTCCAGTGTGTTGACTTCCCATAGCTATACTGTCCTCTCACCCATGAATCCCACATATTGGCCAACATCTCTAAAAAAAAAACAACCTGATATCCTTGATATATTTATTTCCTCTCAAATTTCCTCCTCCCAAACAATAATCAGATCACTGAACGACTTTTCTTCAGATCATAGCCCGGTTTTGCTTTCCTTAATTCCAGTTTTGTTCCTAAACCCCTTCCTCCTACATTGATCAAAGGACGAGTAAGCTGGGACGTGTTTCGACTGGACTTGGAGAGCAAATTGGACTTGAACACTCCACTCAAGACAAACAATGATATTGTTATAGCTGTAAAAAAACTGACTGACTCCATAACTTACAGTATAATTGACAACACAAAAACTACGAACATTAATGATACTCAACATACTGATCTGCCACAGCGCATTCGATTCTTAATAAAAGAAAAACGCAGAGCGAGATCGAAGTGGCATAAGACTCGATACCCAGTTGACAGAACTTATTATACTAAACTAACAAACAAACTCAAGTCAGAAATAAAAATATACAAAATTCAAAATTTACTCAGCTTTACTGAAAATCTTACTACAACAGACAAATCATTATGGACAACTACAAAAAACTTCTAAAGTTCCAAGACTGTAACCATCCACTCCTGACTGAAAACCAAACCTGGACAAGAATTGACAAAGAGAAAGCCCAGATATTCGGACATCTTTACAATACTTATACTCCCCATCCAGATATCCGATATCCCGAACACCTTGAAAGGATAGAAGAAGACCTAACTATTCCTCTCCAAATGACCCTTCCGCCTAAAGCTTTCCATTCTTCAGAAATATCCAATATCATTCATAGATTACCTGCTCAAAAAGCTCCTGGCCGTGACCAAATCACTTCCCATATCTTGAAACATCTCCCTCAAAAAGCCATCCTATTCTTCCCCTACATTTACAATGCCGTACTCCGTACTACTTATTTTCCTGCCTCCTGGAAATTATCCATAGTAAAAATGATCCCTAAGCCCAAAAAGTCACCTGAAAATCCATCTTCCTACCGTCCCATATCTCTTTTATGTATTATGGGAAAAATTCTGGAAAAACTCCTTCTGAAACGAATCTACCCAATCCTTGATTCCCATCATATTATTCCAGATCATCAATTCAGTTTCCGTACATCTCACTCCACTATCCAGCAATGTCATCGTGTGGTGGACGTTGTCTCCTCTGTGTTGGAGCGTGGATGGTACTGCACGGGAGCCTTTTTCGATGTAGAGCAGGCCTTTGACCGAGTCTGGCACTCGGGATTGCTTTAAAAGCTCTGCCTATTTCTCCCTCCTACTTATTTTCTTATTATACAGTCCTACCTTGCTGATAGATCTTTACAAATAAATCACCACAGCCCCTATTCCTCCCTTTTTTCTCAATCTGCTGGTGTTCCTCAAGGCAGTATCCTAGGACCTGTCCTTTATACAGTCTATGCAGCTGATATCCCAATCCATCCTAACACTTTCCTTTCTACGTATACTGATGACACGTGTGTGCTATCGGTCGATAATGATCCATTTACTGCCTCCCACACTCTTCAATCCCAAATCTGAGACCTTGAAGTATGGTGTCAGAAATGGAGGATTAAAATTAATTCTAACAAATCCCACCAAATAACCTTTACCCTTCACCCCACAGTATCCTTAAATGACACTCCACTAGCCTCTGTCGAACAGATTCGATACCTCGACTCCACCTTGACAAACGTCTGACTTGGAATCCCCATACAGGACTGAAAAGACAAGAAACTGCCCGACATTTTCGACTACTCCCACACTTACTGGACAAACGCTCCAATCTTCCACTTAATTACAAAAGACTTAGTTATATGACCATCATAAGACCGATATGGACTTACGGAGTAGAGCTATGGGGCTCTACCAAACCATCAAATTCTTCTATGCCAATACCAATCCTTACAATCCAAAATCCTTAATGCTCCTTACTTTGTCACGAATAAGCTCATCCATAAAGACCTTAATATCCCATATGTTACTGAATTAGCCCGAACCAGATATCAATCATGCTTTTTTGTGAAAATCGTAAAAAAGGTGCAAAATAATTCATATGGCACGTAGCGTTTGAGAAAAATTAATTTAGACGAGTTATAATTTATATATAATATTATTATAATTTCATAAGCTACATTTATATATGTTTTTATCTACTTTTTCAGATGTATGTAATTCAGGCATTAGCATAACACAAGGGATGGCAGATGAGAATGAATCAGCTTGTAAGTGTTTCTTTTCCTCTTTGAATTTTGTTAATGATTCACATTGTGAACTGATAATACAAATTTCACTGTTAATTTTTTTTTATAGTTTCAATGGAAGGAAATGAAGTTTTTGTAGCAGTTCCCATGATTAATACCAAAGAAGAAAGATCTCACGTTTTTGACAGTAAGAGAAATTAAAAAAAAATAATTAGGTCAATGATTAGTTGTAAATATAGTTACTATTTATAATAGGGATAGGTGACACTGAAGATTGAGAGGTATAGATCTAATTTTATTTTTTTTGTCTTTCGATGTCATTTCAATTTTTTATAAATTTTCTGCTATTAGTTACTTAACATTTAACTTTTTAGTGTTTAAAACAGATTTGATTTATGCTTTTTGTTCCTCTCAACTCCCTTTTTCTAACCACTTTAAGTCCTCTACTACCTTACTTGGTCTGCTTCTATCAGGAATTCAAAATTATTATTGCCTGACTCTTCTATTATCGATCCCAATAATATGTCCCATTCATTTTAAATCCTAAATCAGCGGTCTATAGATCTGTTTGTTCCTGCCCATAGGTCTCATAACTTCTTCCTAATTTTTAATTAAACATCACATCATATTATCAAACTTCTTATGTAACTCACGAATTATTAACTTTTCAGCAGGTGGACCTATTCAAGTGAAACAAGAAGATGCATTATTCCCAGATGCTGGTGAGAAACATCTCTCTTATTAAACCTATCAATAATGAATTACTTAAGTAAGAATGCTGTTTTTTTAAGCAGCAGCTCATGGTTTCGCCTCTTGAATCTTTCAAATCAGTATAAACTCCACTCAAAATAAAATCATATTTCCCAAAGTTGCTCCTACTTTTAATAATATTTCATTTTTAAAAATATTTTCAATAAATAATATTTATAACATGTGCTCTTATCAAAATAGTCTTCATCCAATCAGAATAAGAAAACATTGGCTTTTAATTTTTTTTGTACTATTGGACTTTGAATTTAATAAAATAATTAGCACTTTTAAATGTTTAATACTTCTTACAAATTATTATTGTAGCGCTAATATCAATTGTTTATAGGTGTCAGGGATTCACTAAATGGAATAGAGGAGTTAAATCAGTTTGGTTTAAGAGACAAGATAAACACTGATTTGAATAAACGTGTAATGTCTCACCACACAGATAGGAAGGCCCACCAATGTCCTCATTGTGACTACAAAGCTGTAAAGATGAACAATTTGAAAACACATATAATGTCCCGTCATACAGGAGAGAAACCTCATCAATGCCCTCATTGTGACTATAAAACTACTACAGTTTCCAGTTTAAAAACTCATATAAAGGGCAATCATTCTGCTAAAAAGCCCTTCAAATGCTTTCATTGTGAATATACAGCAGTATACCAAAGTATTTTAAAAAACCATATAATGTACCGTCATACAGGTGAGAAGCCACATAAATGCCCTCATTGTGATTATAAAGCGGTACAAATAGGTCATTTAAAAAGGCACATGAAAGCGCGGCATATCATTGAGAAACCTCATCAGTGTCCTCAATGTCATTATAAAGCAGTTGATATTATTACTTTAGAAAAACATGTATCTTTCCGTCACACAGTCAAGAAGCCGCAAATTTGTCCTCATTGTGATTATAAATCAGTAAGTTCTGAAGGCATGAGAAGACATATAATGGCACGTCATACTGGTGAGAAGCCTCTCCAATGTCCTTATTGTGACTTTAAATCAGTTACGGTCGGTAATTTGAAAGATCATATCAAGTACCACCACACTGGCGAGAAACCTCATTTATGTCCTCATTGTGATTACAAAGCTGTACAAATTGGTAATATAAACAGGCATATTACCCGCTGCCATCCAGACAAAAAGCCTCATCAGTGTCCTCATTGCGATTATAAATCAGTAACAACCGGTAGTTTAAAATTACATATAAAGCACCGTCATACGGTTAAGAAACCTGATCATTGCCCTCATTGCGACTATACATCAGTAAATCCTCAGCATATGAAAAGACACATAATGGCCCGTCATACAGATGAAAAGCCTCATCAATGTCCTCATTGCGATTATAAATCAGTAACGTTTGTGCATATAAAAAGGCATATTATGTACCGTCATACTGGTGAGAAGCCTCATCAGTGCCCTCATTGTTATTTTAAATCAGTTACATCTGGACAATTAAAAAATCATATTTTTACTTGTCATACAGCTGAAAAGCCTGAGCAATGTGCTTGAATTATCGTCCATTTGTTCCTATTTAAAAAAAAAAAAATGGAAGTATAAAACTTCTATAGTTGTTTGCTGTCATGGGAACCATATTTAGTAATGTTGTCTAGTAATCTGGAATGGTCAAGTATGGTTACTGAGTACTTTTAATAGCAGAGATGGGGTTCTGGAGGAAATCTGCTTCTAGAGTTTTGAGAAACGTGTTGGAAACTGAAATTTAAAGCAAAAAAATAAATCTTGGAAGTGAAGGAAGAAAGAAGATTAAGATGGGATAGCCACTTATGGCCTATAGATTCTGGGGTCAGGTGTGGTGTAGTGCTTAACTAGCAACGTTCTATGCAAAGGTCCTAGGTTCAAACCCACAGATGGACTTAGGATTTTTAAATGGGAGTAAAAAATTCTAAGTTATGCCATCCTTCTGGAGAGGACGTAAAATAGTGGTCCCAAGCCTGTGCAATGTCAGGTACTCGTTAAAGATCCCTATCCTAATTAAACCTAGATAGGCAAAATTTAGGATTCACACTGTAGCATCTTTCGCGAGGATTAGCTATAGTAGAATAAAAGTGATGTTAAATGAATAAACATCAACGAATAGATTCTTCTTGAATAGCGAATTCAATAATGGTTGGAGAGGAGGATTTAAAAGGATGAGAAAAACATCTCATATTCACTGGAATGCTTTGGAGGAACGCATATAGTGGTTCATGAAAGACGGAGAAGCTCAAGTAGGTATTGAGAGAGACTTAATACAATAAAAAAAAAAAATAAAAATGTTTTCATTAATTCTGTGATATAACCTCCTTTCCAAATTCCATGAAGTTGATATATAAAAAATTATATGTCCATTAAATAACTAGCATTTAACTGAAAAAACAATGATCTATTTCTATTTTGAATATCAAGAAAAATTTCTTAAAAAACAAGTTTATGGTTAAAAAATAAAATAATATTAGAAAATTTAAGAAGGTAGTGAAAACTTGAAAACAGCTTAAAAAAATGGGTTTTATCAGCACAGAGACTGTTTGAAATAGCGAAAATTTTGTGCGCATTTTTTTTGTGAAAAGCTGTATCCATGAGCTGAGGAAATGGGAGAAGAGGATAGGATAGCTGTACATAAAGAGGATAGGAAACGATAGATTGGAGGAATCTTTGAGAAAAAAATATCCATAGATGTGCTGAGCAAATAAAGGAAGAAATAGAGAGACTAGTGATCAGAGAAGAGGACTGACTACCAAAAGGAAATTTAGAAAGATGGTCGATGGAAAGAAGGTTCTTGTAATGTAGAAGAAAGAAGGAAATGAGTAGAAATTAAAGAGTGAAAAAAAAAAATAATAATAAAAATTGCATAAAGTGTAAAAATTTATTAGATCTCAAATAGCTTTTTCTAGTGAAATTCATAATTTTTTCAACCAATATCATATACATATATACAAGTTTAAGAGGTGTGATTATCAGGCAATCATGTAATTTAAACTTATTTTGTAACTGAACTTATGTTTTTAAATAAATCTTTTTTTTTTTTTTTAATTTGAATTCATTATTAAAAATGTTTGTTGTGAAACACCTTTCTTTCAATTTTGTAAGAAAATTAAGAAAAGTATCCATGGTTATAGCTTGTCATTTACATATTAACGCCACTGCAGCGGAAATTTCTGCATTAAAAAACATGTTTTCATGATGTGTATATTACACTTGTTTGTTTTGATATAACTTTATCATTCAGTTTTTTTATCTTTTTAAAAAAATAATATTTAATGATATTATAGGATTTTTCTATCAGTAATATTTGATGTCCAAATTTATTTTTTAAAAATAACCCTTCCCCTCTCCTGCTACTTTCGTGAACACATGCAATACTTGCTTTCACCTCACCTACACATACCCTAATTATCAACGTGTATTAAATCTGTATTTATTGTGTTTATATGTATACAATAATATATATATACACACTTATATAATAATACATATTTTTTTGGAAATAATGAAATGATACATTTTATTTCATTTAGACCTTTATTTAATCTTAAATAATCGTAATATCATGATGAAACAATCAAAACATAAATGAATTCATGACATTTTTTAACACATCTTTGCCCAGAAACGTTTTTTCTAATATATACATGCTAGAAACTTGAGGGGAAAATTGGACGCAACCTTACAATTCTAACACAAAATTTGTATTCTAGAATTTGATGGATTTTAACCAACATAATAATATAATAGTATATTAAAAAAAACAAAAAAAAAAAATATCTTAATAAATATTGAATTATACAAAGCACATCACAGATAACACTTCATTATTACATTAGCTCTTCTTATTATAATTACACAACCATAACCCTTCTGGTTTTCTTCATACTCGTAATTTTTAATGGTTTCTCTTCATCATTAAAAGTACTAAATTAATACATTGAAAAAAAATCAATAACCTAACCAATTATTATCACAATAATAATATACAATAAGAAAAATATCTATTTTCATATCGTTTCTTTAAAATTTACCCCGTGAATGGTAAAATATAAAATGTTGCTTATAAAAGTATCCATTATTATTTATTTTTTTGCATTACAAAATATATGAGTGAGATAAAATAATTAGCAAAAAAACTAATTTTGCAATTCTTCATGAATATTCCTATAATACATTAGGTGATTAGAATATAACATAAGCGTAGAATTTGAAACTTATAGTTATATAGAGCTATACATATATTAGCTATACATATATTATCAAGTATGGCAATGTCTTGTACCCTTGACATCAACAAGTTTATTCACATTATTAATTGTAATAATTAACTAAATTAAAGGTGGGTAACGACTTATGAATCTGAGACTTACCAAATCGTGCAAAGTAAACACTTCATAATCAAAAGAAAACTAAAATCAAACAAACATAGATAATACAACAGCTGAAATAATTGAAACTGTTGAAATTAAGAATCTCCTAAAAATAAAGTGTTAATTTCTTTTCTTTTATAATTTTTTTTTAGATAGTTTTACTTAATATTTCACACTTAAATATGCACTCCTTTTATTATATTTTTATTTTTCTTCACAATTTATTATATACTTTTTCTACGTTTCGGGGTTCTTTCCTCATTATCAAGACTCAAACAACTTTTTTATAGTTTAATTATTGAAAATACATTATTTGAATATTTATTACACCATTACATTATTTGTCTTTAAAAATTATCTTTATTAATTTAATATGTATTGTCATTACTAATTTAAAAATTATTAATATGATTTACATTTTTTTTAAAACACTTTTACACACACAACACATTATTTTCCATTTCTAGCTTAGTGCTATTCGTCCACTTAGATGTTTATTGTCTGACTGTTTCTATTATTTTCCAATTTTACACTTTGTACCTTTCTAGTATTCCTATGTAATCCCTGTGCTCTGTATTTATTTTTATTTCTATTAATTATATTTTATAATTATGGTTTTTGGGCTATTGTTATATTAATTTTAAATATTTACTTTATTTATGATGTCTGTGTAATGTGTTCCTAGGTTTTTTTTAATCTGTTTTGAGATTTATTGTTTTGTTATTATTTTTGGTAATGTGTATTGCCTCTAGTAATTTTCTATTTCAATTGTTTTGTGATGTACCTAAAATTTCTGTATTTTCAAAGTTAAATTTATGTTGTTTTGTTATCCTATGTGATGATAATGCTGTTGTATTGGTATTTTTTATATTTTTACAATTAGATATATAATTAATGTTGGTATATTCTTGTTTTCAATTTTTTTTTAGATGTTTTTCCTATATGCATGCCTTCACAATTTTTAACTATCTGTTTTGTATATTACGTTTTGCTTATTCATTTTTTCTACTTCATCTTTCATTTTACTTAAATATTTTTCTAATTTGTTACTATTGTATAGATCATAGACTATAAAAAAATTGTTTCAGTCTTGTTAATGGGGAAAGAACCCCGAAACGTAGAAAAAGTATGTAATAAATTGTGAAGAAAAATAAATATATAATAAAAAGAAGTTAAGGAGTGCATATTTGAGTGTGAAATATAAAGTGTTAATTTTATCAATTAAAAAAAAATCAAAATCCTCGCAAGCCCAAAATTATTTTATTTTTTTAAAAAATATTTAATAAGCCTTACCAAGCAGAGTTCATTTATCTGCACTATTTTGGGTATTTATAAGGTTATATCGCACACCGCTTAGTTAACCATGGTAACCAGACCATGTGTAGTACGTTTTTTTTTTTTTCATTCCAACATGTCCATGACCAAAAATCAAGGAATCAGACATTTGTGTTCCAACACAACTTTTGAATTAAGATGAGAGTTCTTAAAGGTACTATATCCATTATAGGCAATTTTGCAGGACTTATCACATTAAAATCTAGAATTTTTTTTTTTTACTATATTAATAACACCATATTAAAGTCATGAAATGAAATCTTTTAGTATGATTTAAGGTGGCGATACACGGTGAGAATTAGGGTATGTGTAGGTGAGGTGAAAGCAAGTATTGTATGTGATTAACGCAAGTAGCAGGAGAGGAGGAAGGCTTATTTTTTAAAAATAAATTTGGATAATGACATCAAATATTACTATTAGAAAAATCCTATAATATCATTAAATATTATTTTTTTAAAAAGATAAAAAAACTGAATGATAAAGTTATATCAAAACAAACAAGTGTAATATACACATCATGAAAATGTGTTTTTTAAGAAACTCGATTTTAAGAAATTAAACATTATTTATAATAAAAGGTAAAAATAATAATTGATGAAGTAATGTAGTAAATTTGGTAATTGAATATTTATTATATGTTGAAAGTATGTGATATTCACTTTCACCTCACCTACACATACCCTAATTCTCACTGTATATCGCCGCCTTTAGAGCGGAACTAAATGTGTAATTAGTACCTTTAGAAATTAGTTGCATTTCTAAATCGCGTTTTTATAGGACTTAAGTTTACATTAGATAAAATCAAATAGAAGATTTAGATAAAATTAAAGGATAAGAATACAAATGTGTAAAAATATCCTTAAGTACCTTTTGAAAATTAACGTCTCAATTATCAGAAGGTTGCGCATGAACAGAAACTAAATTACAGACTTGCACAAATGCACGTAAGGCCTGTGATTATTCAAGATTTTTGCATACGCCGAAATTTTAATATTCTTGATTTCAAAAATAATTTTATACAGAAAAGTTAACATACAAGGTTTTAAATAAATAGATATTTCAGACTTCAATTACAAATTCATCATAATCAAGATTATATTAAAAAAATGAAGTGAATCTCATTTCAAATTACAGCATTTAATGGCTCGCACATTACCTTCAACTTAAAAAAAACAAAAATCCTCAATTTTAAATTATTTTCATTCCTATAAATTCTAAAATATTTTGCGACAAAAACAGTGAATACTAAAGCACAGGCAGATAAGGCATTTATCTCGGGTGTTAATTTAGGTGGATGGCATAATTTGATTTAAATGATATTTTAAGATTTAAATAATACATAGATATAAATTAATTTAGTGTAATATAAAGAAAGATGCATAATTATTGGCATGCTTGAAGGTGGATAGTACAATAAATTCACCTCTAAACAAAATATTTCAAATTCTTAAAAAAGATGGTTTAAAAAGATAAATTATAGTTCTGGTACCAATCTCTAGGCTGATAAGAAGTTAACAAAAATTAAATTTTTTTTATTGTTTTCTGTTATTTTTAAATTTGAGATTAAGTAAATTAAACTGTGTTATATAGCTTTTTTCAGTCAAATTCATAATTTTTTCAGTCAAATTCATAATTTTTTCAATCGAATTCATAATTTTTTCAGTCAAATTCATAATTTTTTCAGTCAAATTCATAATTTTTTCAGTCAAATTCATAATTTTTTCAATCAAATTCATAATTTTTTCAGTCAATTTCATAATTTCTTGTACCCATATTATACAGTCAATTTAATGAGGTTTTGCAATCAAGAACTTAACATTTTTATTAAATCTTGTTCTTGTTTATCCACTAAAAATTACTTTATGTTACTGTGCTTAATCCGACGGTGCAGCGGGAGTCTAAAGTTTTGCCTATCCAGGTTTACTTAAGATAGGGATCTTTCACGAGTTACACTTTTTAAATCTTCTAAGGGTCACTTGTGGAGCACAAATATAGGGTGATCTGCTAGTTTTGGACTTGCGACCTTAAGCATAGAAGGCTGTTATGCTAGCCACTACTCCACAGGTGACCCTCAATGTTCCAAAAATCCACAGGTGTTTGAATCTGCCGGGTTTAAACACGTGACCTTGGGCTTATTGATCTTTAACACATTGCTGAATGCATCCAGGGTCATCCGTGGAGTAGTGGCTAGCATAACAGCCTCTTTTAAAGGACGAAATAACCAAGGATTTTTACTCCCTAAAAGCAAATATAGGGCCATCTGCCAGGTATGAACCTTAATCATAGAGAGCTGTTATGGCTAGCCACTACTCCACAGATGAACCTTTATGCATTCTAAAAGGTGTTAAGGACTAATATGTCCAAGGTCAGGGGTTCAAACCCAGCAGATTTAAACATCTTGTTGAATGCATCGAGGGTCACCTGTGGTGCAGTGGCTAGCATAACATCCTTCTATCCACTAAATAGCGAGTCCATACCTGGCAGATGGCACTATATTTGCTTATAGGGAGTAAAAATCCTTGGTTATTTTGTCCTTTAAAAGAGGCTGTTATGCTAGCCACTACTCCACAGGTGAACCTTTATGCATTCTAAAAGGTGTTAAGGACTAATATGTCCAAGGTCAGGGGTTCAAACCCGGCAGATTCAAACACCTTGTTGAGTGCATCGAGGGTCACCTCTGGAGTAGTGGCTAGCATAACAACCTTATATGCTTAAGGTCGCAAGTCCTAGTGGATAGAAGGATGTTATGCTAGCCACTACACCACAGGTGACCCTCGATGCACTCAACAAGGTGTTTGAATCTGCCGGGTTTGAACCCCTGTCCTTTGGACATATTAGTCCTTAACACCTTTTAGAATGCATAAAGGTTCACCTGTGGAGTAGTGGCTAGCCATAACAGCTCTCTATGATTAAGGTCGCAAGTTCAAAACCAGCAGATGGCCCTATATTTGCTTTTGGGGATTTAAAATCCTTGGTTATTTCGTCCTTTAAAAGGGGATGTTATGCTAGCCACTACTCCACAGGTGACCCTGGATGCATTCAGCAAGGTGTTAAAGATCAATATGCCCAAAGTCACTTGTTCAAAACCGGCATGTTCAAACACCTGTGGATTTTTGGAACATTGAGGGTCACCTGTGGAGTAGTGGCTAGCATAACAGCCTTCTATGCTTAAAGTCGCAAGTCTAAAACCAGCAGATCACCCTATATTTGTGCTCCACAAGTGACCCTTAAAAGATTTAAAAAGTGTAACTCGTGAAAGATCCCTATCTTAAGTAAACCTGGATAGGCAAAACTTTAGACTCCCGCTGCACCGTCGGATTAAGCACAGTAACATAAAGTGACGTTAGATGGATAAACAAGAACAAGATTTAATAAAAATGTTAAGTTCTTGGTAGCAAAACCTCATTAAATTGACTGTATAAAATGGGTACAAGAAATTATGAAATTGAATGAAAAAATTATGAATTTGATTGAAAAAATTATGAATTTGACTGAAAAAATTATGAATTTGACTGAAAAAATTATGAATTTGACTGAAAAAATTATGAATTCGATTGAAAAAATTATGAATTTGACTGAAAAAATTATGAATTTGACTGAAAAAAGCTATATGTATATTCAATAAAGTTTTCATTCACGAATGATTCATTCAACATGTGTTTTGATTCCCCTATTTACACTTTTTAATAAGAATACATAAAATATGCTGATATTTTTTAGTTTATCATACACAAATCCTTAGGAACTGTTTTGATTTCAGTAAATACCAATATATATACACATACCTGAATATAAAACATCGATTAACATTTTATAAATAATACAGGTTTAAAAATTAGATCAAATCAATAATAAAAATTATAGGAGTTCTTGTTACTGAGATAAAAATGAATACAGAATATTTTTGCCGTATTGTATTAGAACATAATTTATAAATAGTTTTTTTTTCTTTATAATAGGGAAGAAATACATATATTTTCAACAGTTTCATTTTTCACTTATAATACTATAACTATATTTATCAGGGAAGAGATTCTATGTACAATATACTTTCACAACACTGGCTGAGTTAAGGAATAACAAGGAGGACATAAAACTTAACTTATCAATTCACCGAGTGAAGTATTATGATAGTGTTTTTAAATATTTTAATGATAGTGAAGTAGTTTTAAATAATTTAGTACATTCTATGTTATGTCAGTTTTTAATAGTGGGATTAATAAAATAATGGAGAATGAAATAAAAATTTTTAATTGGTACCTTCATTTGTTTTAAGAAATTTTACCGGAAGTAAGAAAATCTCGAATTAACTAATTTGTTAATGAACCACTTTATTTTATTATTTTTATATTAAGGAAGGAAATGTTCTTGGAATTTCCTGTTTTTACGATTAAAGTAAAATGTAATAAAACTAATAAAAAATTAAGTGGTTAATTATGTATTATTAAAAGTTGATAGTCAAAACATGTTCATATACAGACGTTTCTAGATATCAAAGTTCTTTTAGTGAACTTTCAGAGTTAAAAATAAAAAGTTAAATTGAGACTACGAAAAAATACTCGAGTTCAAAATTTTATTTTGAAATCCAAAATATTTACCTAGACTTAAGGTAAAAAAAAAAAAAAAAGTGGAAGACAATGATAATATAAAAAAAGAAAAAGAAAATATGCCTTTATTAGTTTAGTATTGGCGGTCCCTTCAATTTTTCCTTGATGGATATTTTAAAAGTAAGTCCCAACAAATTTTGGAAAGAGGGCATAATATACAGGGTGTCTCATCATATTGTGAGAGCAGATATTAGACCTTGAGTGGAACAAAAAAGTTCATATGATATAATAATAATAATAAAAATGTTTATTAATATAATACGTTTCTTTTTTTTTTGTCTATAAATACAAAATAAAAACATTCTTGCTTTGAATTACTCCGTCAGCAGAGTTGCAAATATTATAATTTGAAATAAACAAATGAAGAAATAATAATAGTAATATTACACTTAGATAAGTAAATAATTAAAAAGGAATCATAAGGAATATGATACATAGTCCGAATCTCATGGTTAGGTTAGGATGAAAAATCAAATTTTGAGTGTTTTGTTGTTATCCATAGTTTTCACCAAATATATCTACACGACATGCACGCACAGAAAAACAAGCGGTATCAAATGAAAGAAGAGAAAATTTACCTAAAGGACAAAAAGTCAAACCCTCAAAATAAGGAAGTAAGTGTCATACGTGATGCAGAGAATAAAATTTTATTATTTCCAAGAATATTTGAACATTTCAAGTAGTTATTATTCTTTTATAGTTAGGTTTTAGTTTTTCTGGATCTCAGAAAAACTTCTTCGTTTAATTTTCTTTAAAATGGTGCAAAACAAAATAGAGCCCCTAGTTCGATTTTCAACTGTTAATAATAATAATAATAGACTTACTGAACCCAAAGGTTCGATGCCGATACCACCAAATTCTGTCTACACAGACTCGTCCAATGTTCACCATTCAAGCCCAAGCTCCCGAGATCAGCCTTAACGCAATCCTCCCATCGACGCTTCGGCCTACCTTTCGGACAACTACCAGCCGGATCAGCAAATACCAACTTTCTCGGAATCCGCTCCTCATCGAGCCCAACAACTTTACTTGCCCATTTGAGTCTCCGCGATGCTATCAACTCAATTATATTCACAGGATACAAGTTCCGCAATTTCGCGTTGTGCAACCTTCTAACCTCCCCAGTGGCCTCATCTCTCTTCGGACCAAATATTTTATGCAGTACCTTATTTTCCAAAACCTTAAGCCGTTGTTCATCCTTCAAAGTAAGTGGCCACATTTCACACCCGTAAAGAATCGTTGGAAGAATAATAGTTTTATAAATTCTAACATTTAAGTTTTTAGATAGAAGCCGCGAACTAAGTAACTTAGAAACTGAATAATAACACGCATTTCCCACCTTTAACTGGGACTTTATTTCTTCATGGATTTCATTTTTTCTTGTTATCATTGAACTTAAGTACTTGAATTTCTCTACTTGTTCAAAAGTATGCCCTGATATTGCCACCGTTTCTGTTACTAATCATATATTTTGTCTTATCGGTATTTATTTCGAGTCCTATTTCTTTACCGGTTTTTATTAACGCACTTGTTTTTAGTTGTATGGTTTCTGTGTCTTCACCTAGCAGTACCAAGTCATCGGCATACCCTAAAACTGGAATCCTACCCATATTTAAACCTCCTGTCAACTGTTACTAAAAAAATAAAATTTTGAGATTTTTGCTGTTATCCATGAACTTTATTGAAAAGCAAAAATTTTTCAAAACTTGATATGAACTGATTTGTTCCTCTTAAGGTCAAGAATCTGCTCTCAAAATGAGAGACCCCATTATAACGCAGTAAATCAGCCTTAAACGACAAATATTGATTTCACAAAAAATTAAATTTATGCGAAGGTGAGAGAAGAGGAAGTACCAACAGACGAAGAAGCCATCTTTCTAAAATAGTTAAATAAACAAGTCTTTATAAACACCAAGTTAAGAATTTAAGAGAAGCACTAGAAAATTCTAAATATTTATTATTTTTTCACCCTCCTCATTTTTATTTATTTTATTATTATTTAATAGGTAACAATTTACTATTATAGGTGGAATAATCAGGAGTCAGTCATTTTTTTGAAAATTTTTAATTTAGCCAACGTTTCGGCTCAAGCTTATATAACATATTAGTTTGATAATGAAAATTTTCTTTTGAATGTAGTGACAATGATAACATTTGAAATAAAACAGAAAATATACCAACATACTTAAATATATATATATAATATATATATATATATATATATATATATATATATATATATTAAATTATATATATATAAATAAACGTACCATTACTGAGCCATGTCCAAGCATAAACTGAGGAAAACCATAAACATAGGTAGTATGGGGAGGGGTTCGTGTAAAAACCCTGAAGGTTTTCCCCTCTAAATGTAAATACTACAGCTTATCTTTGTTTTTAAAGTTTTAAACAATTATACATTGGAAAAACAAAAAAATATACTCGTAAGTACAATAAGGCTCAACATTTTTAACAGAAAATTATAAACACTAGAATCTAAGGTATGTAAAAGATCCATGAGGTATATAATAAAAAAATAAAATAAAATAAATAAATAACAAAAACAAAAACCAGAGGTGTTATAAACGAGAAGATAAATATACAGTAAATAAAATATAAATTACACAAGCAATTTGTACAATAAAGTAATAATGTTATAATTTAAGGAGACGGAAGATGTTGGCATACGAGGGAGAGATTATTTCTTTGTCTGTTTTATGATTGACGAGTACTTGATCTTGGCAAAATTAAAAATTTTCAAAAAAATGACTGACTCCTGATTATTCCACCTATAATAGTTTCTACAGTCGACTATACATCCTCAATATAGGTAACAATTTACCTTACTTTGTATAAAAACAAATAGGATTGGGTTTCAAATCTCATGGTAATTCTAATAGATTAAATAAATAAATTAATGGGACACTCTAATATATAAAATAATTGTAAATAAAATCCATAGATATTACAATAATTAAATAATTTAAATTGTTTCTGTTTTATGATTGATAATCAAAAAGGAACGAGCTCCAGTTTTTTCTTCTAAACTTCATAGCAAAAATATCGAACAGATATTTAGGTTCAACAATAAAACTTAACATATTGGCAGTGCGTCAGAATAAGAAAACAATTATATCACAATAAAATAAACAGGACATTATTTAAACCTTTATCTTCACCTGAGATGTAGTGGTTTCCATAACAGCCTTCTATGCCCTAAGGTCGCAAGAGCAAACCTGGTACATGGCCCTAGCATGTTTTAATGGGAGTAAAAAATCCTCAGTTACGCCATCCATTGGAGGGCATATAAGAAGGTGGTCACGAGCCTGTATGATATCAGGTACTCGTTAAAGACCCAGAACCTAAGTATACCTGGATGGAAGCGAAATTTAGGACTTCTTCTGTAGCATCGTCCGATAAGCCATAGCAATAGACAAACCTTTATCTTCACTTGAAAAGGAAAAAGAAATAAAATAATACAAGATCATAAGAACAATGCGGAGATTTGGAAGCACTTACGTACTTTGAAATATATTTTAAATAACAATCATTAAAATTTATTTATTGTACTTAGAGCCATTCACTTTCAACTTTCGCTCGATCAGAATCAACGAAAATGAACATTTAGATTTTATATCATAATACTTCATTTACAAGTGAGACGTTTGAAAAATGCCTCAAATAATTTTATTTAAATAAATATAAATTTAAATCAAATACCAAATATTAATTTTCAATCATTTAGATAAAATCTTGTGATAAATTATATCACTATTATGATATATTTATTAATCATTATTTTATACATCAAGTTTAAATATATTCACATGTGCACATAAACGCAGAAGATCATATATCATACAAATGAGTAACCATATATTTATTATCCTATGATTAATTCAGGAATTAAAATTTTTTTTTTAATACAATTAATATTCATAGTTTGATATTAAAATATTAATTTTTATAACACTTTGTCTTAGCGATATTAAACGACACAACAAATTTAAAGTATTAAAATCATTTTTAAGCTGATGCTTCAGAACAACCTTCCTTTTTATTATTATTATTGACAAATTCACTTTCAATTTTAAAAATCCTATATCATGAATTATAAAATATACTAAAAAATATATTATTTAACAAACGATCTAAGTCATAATCTTAGTTTTACTATCAAAATAACTTTAATTTGGCAGTGCAGCGACTAATAATTAAAATTAATCACAAATTTTAATTTATACAATATAATTTTTTATGGCAAACAAGGCATTTAAATGAAATGGCAGTTTGAATTAAAATGGGATTGAATATATTTAAATTTCTCATCGTTAATAAAGTAAAAAATCATGTGCGTCAACGTTAAAGCCTGGCCATACTCAGCGGAGAGGACTGGTGAGAAAAGGAAAGACGATTTTTCGAGGTGGCCACACTTATACAAGTTTCTCGCAAGAAAGGAAATTGCCTACCCCATCCTACCTCCTTGATGGGCAATCCCCCTCCCCCCAACTTAAGGAGGAAACGTTCATTGATTGTCGCAGTGTTCATTGTGAACGACAAAGCGTGCATTCACCTTATTATTTTTATTTATTTGTTTTAATAAATTACAATGAGTAGATGCAGTTCAGAAGATCTTGTTATGTCCAGGTAGTACTGATTGCCAGGATCATACAGCTCCTTGTATTTTTCCACTGTTAAAATAAGTTCTTCTTCCATCTCAGGACAGGTTATAAACAATAGTAAAATAGAAAAAAAACAACGATTAGTAGGAGGCATGGACTGGGATGTAGGGAGAACCAATCACTGATTCACGAGTACTGCCGAAGTCTACCAAACACCATCGGTGTCGACATAACCCTCTGTTTGCCTGGCCACACTTCACGGAGTGTCCTGGCGGGAGAAGGCAATTCGTCTATCAAATTCTCTCCCCAAAACAATTTCCATCAGAGTCGACCTGCAAATGCCTTTCCTCTCCGCTGAGTTTGGCCACCCTTCTGCAATTCTAATGGGATTCCTTCGTGAGTGACGTCATTTGGATTGGATCTGAAAATTTGTCTTTCCTCTCCTTGTTGGGGGGCTCTGCTAAGTGTGGCTGGGCCTTTAAAGTCATTATCAAAATGTCTCTTTAATTTGTTTATTTTTAAAATGTCTCCTTAACTTTCTTTATTTTTAAAATGTCTCTTTAATTTGTTTACTTTTAAAATCTCTCTTTCATTTTTTTATTTTTAAAATGTCTCTTTAATTAGTTTATTTTTAACTTTTTCTTGACTATACACAGATATAATTAGTTCACCCTCTTTAGAGATAGGTTTTGTCGCAAGAACCATCAAATGATTAATGACTCTCAAGACATATCTTTTTTATTTTTATTATTATTTTATTTTTATTTTTTTTACATTTGTCCCAACAGACAGAACCTTGCCTTCTCTATTATAAATTTTTAACATTGGAATTTTATAAAAATGAGTTTTTATTTTCACACATATAATCTATTAAAAAAAAAAAAATTATGTTGCTATTGAAGAAAACTTTTGTTTTTAGAGAAATTAATTTTGAAAAATCCACCCAAAAAGTTTTTAAATCTATCTATGCTGGTCTAATTAATATTCAGATAGATAGAAATGTTTAAACAAAATTGTGTGTAAGAAGAAAAAAAATTGAAAAAGTCAGTTCTTCTGAGGCCCACAAAACACTAAACTATTCAGTCATTCAAGGATTAATACAGAAAAATTATAGATCGTTAACACTAACCCTGAATCCCGAATTTGAGTAGTCGATGGTTCTTGTGATCTATAGCGCCATTTATAGTAACTACTTCTCTATTTCTTTTAAATGAATATGAGAATTAAAATAAAACACCAAGTACTTTAGTAAATAGTAATAGAGATTGCCAGTATGATGATAGGAAAAGCCTATCTCTAGACACTAAACTTATGTAGGCAGATTAACGACGAGGATTTGAACTTAGGACAACGATCATTGATTTTTCACTATTTTTACCCTGTCTTGAAATATTAACATCAAAGATTTGAGTTAAGTAACTTGTTCTCTGTACAAGTTAGTTTTAAAATTTCATTTGATGTGTGTTGCAGGTAACTCAAAATGTCAAAAAATAGAATTCCACTCTCATCAGTGAGCACTTGGAGTTCAGCGTTTAATAAATTATTTTGTACATACAAGATCCAGCTTTCCGATTGTAAATAAAAATGCTAATTACTTTGCGTTATTTTCCAGAAAGGCATAAAAACTAATTGGATGTTGGAAAAACTTTGTCCAGAAATATGACTAGATGGTCTCACAGATCAATTATGCTCGATAGAGACATAATAAAACTCTGAAAAAAATAATAAATAAATTACTAAGCTAATAAAAAATTTATGATATGATTTATTAGTTGTTTTTTTATTTATTATTTTCAATAATGAACCTTTGTAATAAAAAAAAAAAAAATTAATCCCTTCCAAATTAGTAATACGTTTTAATCAAGATATGTAGAATCATAATATTAGGAGAAAAAAAAAAGAACAAATTCACTCTGGACTAAAGGATGCTTTTTTTCTCCTATTATTTGGCAGCAGGGTCACAGATCATACCAGAATGGATTTGACATAAACATCAGCCATTTTATTTCAAAATGGTTGCTGAATAGAAATTTATAGTGATTTTTAATAATTACACTGAATAAAAAAAATTTAATGTAATTTTATAATTGGCTCTATAAATAGTTAAATTCCCTAATAAAAAAAATAATAAATAAAAAAAACTGTATTAATAGAGATGCAGGATTGAAAATTCGTAGTCATGACACATTTGTTATTTTTAAGCTCAGGTTGCTATGGATACTGAATTGTCATTGTTTATTTAATATTTTTTAATTTTTCATATTAAACATTCCAGATGCTTAAATTAGAAGTAAATTTATACACTTGAAACCAAAGTGATAAGAAAAGTGTGTAAATTTTAAATATATTTTCTTATAACTATTATTATCTATGATATACAACTAAATATGATAAATAGACCATTATGCAATAATTTCCAGCGTCTTTTAATGTAATGTAATCTAAAGAATGAAATTTAAGTTCTGTTCAAGTTAAAATTAAAAATAAAATAATTTAGGTGGATTGTCATTTTTTATTATAGTAAAAATAAGCATTATTTTAATTCTCACTCGCTTATTTTCATAAAGGCAGGGTGTTTTGAAAGACAAGCTTGACTTGTGAAGAGTTCTTTTCCATTTTGTTTATCTAATTGGTCCAGTCCAGTCTTTAAATGAAACATTATTAACACACATATACTTGTGCAAAAGCAGTAGCTTGTCCATTATTTTTTTATTTTTTTTTTGAATATCTAAAAAAAAAATATAGAGTTTTTATGATCAAAGTTAATCAAATACAATTAAAACAAATAAAAATATTGTATATTTATTAAAAACTGAAAGATACAAAAAATCACTCGTTCACGAAAAATAAAAAAAAAAAAAAAACAATGATGTATTTTACGATAAAACATCAAAAAAAATTCCTTTGTTGAGCATTATATTTAAATAAAGTCTCTTTTGTCTTTTCTTTACAGATAATATATATTTCTATTATGAAGTCAAAATAAAATATTTGTGCACTTAGCGAAAGCCCTCAGCGCCGAACGGATCTCAAACAAGCCATATGTTGATGTCGTTAATATACTGTCATTGGGCTATCATGTCTCCTATATGCCTCTCAACTTGTATGGTAGTTCTTGCCAGAGAAAATTTGTTGTGAAGAAGATTCTGAGCCCTCTCCAATACTCGATCCCTGTCTGCGTGGCTTCCTGTAAAAACAAGAATTTGCGATAAACATTTATTTATTAAGGTGTAGATTCTTTAAGGTGAAGGTCAAATCTATACTAATATTATAAAGCTGAAGAGTTTGTTTGTTTATTTGAACGCGCTAATCTCAGAAACTACTGGTTCTAATTGAAAAATTCTTTTTGTGTTGGATAGTCCATTTATCGAGGAAGGTTATAGGCTATATAACATCATGCTGCTACCAATAGGACCGAAGAATCAGTCGAAAATCTAGAAAAAATCGGAAAAATTTGGGAGAAAAAAAAACCTCGCTTCCCAATGATTCCAAATGATTTACCTTTTAATTTTTAAATAATTCAATTTCCCGTTAATTTATATTTTTCCATTTAAACACGTAGGAATAGATTTACGTCGAGATCGGGTTGCGGAGAAAATCAGTATGTTCTTCTGCCACAAGAAATAAAACTAAAAATGTCATTTACGCGGAAGTACTTTAAAATATATTCTTTTAAAAACTTCTTAATTGCAATCATAATAACAGAAATTGATGCAGACGAAGTCGCTTTGGAATATATCAAAGAAAAAGTGACATGTACTAAGAAGGTTTAAATTTGGGTGATAATAATAAAAACCGATAAAGAAATAGGACTCTAAATAAATACCTAAAAGACAAAATATATGATTTGTAGCAGACACGGTGGCGATCAGAGTGATATTGATATATCAGGGTATACTTTTGAACACGTAGAGAAATTTAAATATTTAGGTTCAATGATAACGAAAAAAAAAATCCAGGAGGAAATAAAGTCCTGGTAAAACGCGGGAAATGCGTGTTGTAATTCAGTTGCGAAATTACTTAGCTTCTGTCTAAAAACTTAACGGTTAGAATTTATTAAACTGTTATTCTTCCGACGGTGAAACGTGGCCGTTTACTTTCAAGGACGGACAACGGCTAAAGGTTTTAGAAAATAAGGTACTAAAATATTTGGTCCGAAGAGAGATGAGGCTACTGAGGAGTATAGAAGGTTACACAACGCGGAAATATTTATATCAATCTATATTATTATCTATATTGTTAAGTCATGATTTATTTCAAGAGTCATTTTCAACTTTAATTGTTATTACCTTGAAGCATATACATTTATAAATTTAAATAAATTAAAAAAAATTACTATTTCTTTTGATTTATTCGAGTATAATAATTAGAACTATTATTTTAAGCATATTTAGGACTTTTATTAGCTGTATGTCTATATTTATAAAAGAAAGTACCACTAAATTTTCTGGTATCTAAAAAATTACTATGGTTGTGAGGCTAAAATTTTTCCTGGAGGTTCGTCTTAAACGCCTAGATGTGCAATAGGCAGGATTTGAAAATCTTCGCCCAAAAAGTGGTTGAACAACCTAAACGTAAAATTGTCTTAATCTGATATGTATCAGCAAAGGTACAAAAATTTTATAACAAATATATTTAAGCATATTACTGTTGTTATCTGTTCGTTTAACGTCACCTTTATACTACTATGGTTAATCGTATGATGACTAATTTTTTCCTCTCCAAGTTTAGTTAGGGTAGAGATCTTTAACTAGTTCATGGAGTCGCAAAGGCTTGGGACCACCATTTTACGTCCCCTTCGAAGGAGGGCATAACTAAGGTTCTTTTTTACTCTCGTTAAAAAATCTTAAGGCTGGTCACTACATACAGGTGACCAACCCTTTTAAGCATATTGCGTTTCATATCTGTTTCGAGTGTAGGTTCCTATGAAAATATATTCAATTGTTATTTATTTTTCAAAAATGGTTTGTGACGATTATTTTTACGTATTAAGTGATTATGGGTATAACCACTTCTACTGGTTTGCTATTGTAAATTTGACAGGAAGAAGTCAAGATTGGGCTTTAAATGATAACAAAGAGTAGGTGATAGTTGATATTTATTATAGCCAATCTCACCATAAACGCACATAAATTAATACGAAATGCAATATTCGCGAGCAAAGCTGCGTGACACAGCTAGTTCTTGAATAAAATTGGAGGCTGATTTACACTTCACCACTCTTTTATTAAGAATAAATGCATGACGTTTCGGCTAAAATGCCATCATCAGGTGCAAAGGAACAATTTTTTTTTGTAAGTACAAAATATTATCAATAATCGAACAAATCTGGTGCGGGCAACACACGACTTTCACTTACCTCCATTTTTAAAATAAATGAAAGAATTTTCAAATAGAGTTAGAGATAAAAATAAGTGAAACTATTAAAGAATTAATTAAATTGAATTTCTATAGAAACATGTCTTATATTAAAAAATCGATTATATTATTATCTAAAATAATCAGTTTTATCTGCTTTTCATCACTCTTTGTTAACTTTTACAAGTTTGTGCATTAGATATTTATTCTAAAAGTTTTAGCTTTCTAATGGTATATTATACATCTATATTACTGTTGCTATGTGGGGGTATTACCTAGGGTATTACTGTTTATCTTTTCATTTTTCTCTATCCTCAATAATAACTGAGTTTTGGTGGAATTAAATATATTATAGAACATTTATTTTTTCTCTATTTATCATGCTTTACTGAGTCTAAAACTCTCTACATATTTTTCTCTATCTTCAAAAATAACTGAGTTATGGGCGTGTTTATGTGTGAAATTTTAATTTTTTCTTGTCTTGAATTAAATCACTTTTAATCAGCTGCCATTTTGAAAATAACCAGCTGATATCAAGATCTAGGTGTCAGGATCATTGTTGCATGCCCTAGTATTTTTGTGGCGAATAAAAAAAAAAAATTGGTATAGTAGTTTCGGAGAAATGCCGCAGACGGTATTCGGGTTCTACATATACCTACGTTTACTTATAAATACTTTTTATTTCCTTCTCTCACAAATTATTTTGAGACATACGTTTGAATTGTAAAAGTAATCATATAATAATTTTATTTATTAAATGATTTTTTTTTTTTAAATGTGATCGTGTCCGAGGTTTGAAGAATGTGCTGTGTATCAAACCTCACGTGTCCCCTGGATAGCCATCACTGCTTTTGCTAACACGGCAGCCCCACGTAGAAGCGAAATCACATGTAGGTATCAAATGTTACGCCATCTTCTCACAGCCATTCAAAAGGCTTAGACCACACTCAAAGGGAAGGTTTCTTCTGGAATGTGGTTTACTTAACCAATGATAAGTTAACTAAGCTTAAGAAAATTATATACATATATATATATATATATATATATATATATATATATATATATATATATATATATATATATATAAATCAATCCCCTTTTCCCTTGATAACATCACACATGAACGGCTGAACTGATTTTGCTGATTCTTTTATTTATTTTTTTTTTTTTTTTTTTGAGCTGGCATAGGGATTGCACCGCTTGTTGTGTTAATAACAGTCAGGAGAAGGATCTTATGAAAGAAAAAAGGAAAAAAGTTACTTTGGTTGTTATGTTTTCTTTGTTTAAATTTTCTAAGGTATTAATAATGGCTCTATCTATATATAAAAAAATGAATCCCCTTTTTCCCATGGTCATCGCATCATGCATGAACGGCTTGACCATTTGGTTAAGACATATTTAAGATACGACATCACCAGTTGAGTCAGCTAGTGAACGATACAAATCTTGATTTTCGAGGCATTCATTATAGCTCCCAGCTTCAACATGTACAGCACCTAATTTTCTAACTTCTGGATCATTCTTAATAATTTCAAGCATTTTAAAACCAATGTACCATCTACTAATAGTGATCAACTCAAATAGAACTTACCAACTGCCAAATGAACGGTAGCAGCGTATTGCCCCGGAGTCAGCGCCCAGAGGTGAAGAGCGTGAACACCGATGACACCTTCCAGCGAGGACAGAGCATTCTCCACTTCGGAGTACTCCAGATGAGGGGGAGTGCACTCCAGGAGGACCCAGACGCTCTGCCTCAGCACTGGCACCGTCGAGCACATCACCAGCACGCAGCACATGAACGTGCAAGCGGGGTCCATCACTTTAGCGGAAGGCTGCAAAATATAGTGAAAACAATTATTTAAATTTTGGACATTTCATCTCTATATACACTGCTGGTCAAAAGTTTGAGACCAA
This sequence comes from Piezodorus guildinii, assembly GCA_023052935.1. Lineage (NCBI taxonomy): Eukaryota > Metazoa > Arthropoda > Insecta > Hemiptera > Pentatomidae > Piezodorus > Piezodorus guildinii. The sequence continues at coordinate 136,783,573 of CM041296.1, read as the reverse complement.
CTATGGTTTCTATCAAATCATGAATAAACTAATATTAAGTAATCCCAAAAAGGATGAAGAAGCTACTAGGTTTATTAAGTTGGAATAAAGCTTAAAATAACTGTTAATAAATAATTATAATCATTCATAAGTCAAAAAAATCTGGTGCGGGCAACACACAACTTTAATTCACCACGGTTTTTAAAATTGATTACAGAATTTTCAAATACAGTTAGAGATAAAAATGTGTGAAACTATTAAAGAATTAATTAAATTGAATTTCTAAAGAAACACGTGTTTTATTAAAAAATCTATTATATTATCATCTAATAATCAGTTAATTTTATCGGCTTTTCATCACTCTTTATTAACTTTTACAAGCTGTAGTTTCGGTATAAGATAATATTTTTTTCAAAAATCTTTATCTTTCCAACGGCATATTATACATGTATATTACTGTTCTTATGTTCAAAAACATAAAATTGCATTTAAAAAATATTTTTCCAATTTCCTCCTTTAGTTAGATATCGAATTAGTTCAACTTATATATTTACCTGTTTTTTATCAATGCTAACAAGATACTAAAGTTATTTCTATAGAATATACAAAATTAAGGGAGTTTAATCAAAATCATTAGAGCCATTTTTGAGAAAATCGTTAAAAGGTTCAAAATGTATGATATAAAGTGGCTCTTCTGGTTAGCTGATTTTGATGAAAAAGTTTTTGAAACATCTCGGGCGTATAGTTGTCTTAAATATGAAATTTCAGTTTCATAGGACTTTTCGTTTAAGCGCTGGAGTACACACCCACATTTGGACTTGGTCCTTAGACCCTAAAACGTGTATTTTTGTTGAAAACTCAAATTTTCATGATCGCAAAACTTTCCCTTACTACATATTTCATATATAGGTAAATGAAAGTAATACAAAGAAGATAAAAAATGTTTTAAAAGTTATCTAATTTATACTGGTTAAGTACTGTAACTGGTCGCGGTTGTCGGCACTGGTTGGCAGAACCTGCTCCATTATAACCTTACCTCTAGTTCCCTATGTTACCTTATAACTTACCTGTATCTCCTTAACTTTTTCTTTTAATTTTCCTTTATGTAAAACTTCCTTTTATTTTGCCTTATGTTCATTTCTTTGTTTGTAGCTCATTACCTTATGTATATACCAATTGTAAATATTTTAATATTGTACATAAATTGTTGCATGGTAGTAATTGCATTTATTTTTATTTCGTAGATAGAAAATAAATTATATTAGAAGTATTTTGATAGTTGCATTGCATGCCAGAACAAACTAACCCAGCCCTTCTCGCTGAGCTTAGCTGGAAAAGCAAATTACCTTTTTTTATGACAGGGTATGTACCAAATTTTATTTTTCCTTATTTTGCACCAAAAGTGGATAAAGCTACCTGTATCTGGCCTAACCAGCCTGGCGCCCTTCTAATTAACTTTGAAGTGGAATATCCTGGTCATAGTACCCTGTGTGTAACAAAGCAACTCTCTGTATTTGGGTTGATGATGTGAAATAAAGCATTTTTCTCTCATGAATGCAATGGAATTGACTAGGATTGTTTCCACTTTGGCCTTTACTGTATTTTAGATCCTGAACTTCGTGAACTGATAACCCTTTACAGTATGATAATATTCACAAAGGCAATTGGCCTGTATTGACAGGATGTTAGACAGAGTACAATAATAACTTAAGCCACAGTGCGGGAAAAATAATGTATGCATATATTGTTACATACATAAAAATCTCCAAATCCAAAACAGAATATATCACGAATATTTCAGATGCCGAAAAAATTGCTTATAATAGAATTGGGAGAGGTTCATAAAGTACAAAAATTTAAGTATCAAGAAGTTATCCAAATAAATGGACTCTCTAAAGAAGCAAATAAGACCAGAGTACACAAGATGGAAATTGCCTATCAACTTTTCAAAAATATATACAATAAAAAATCAATTTCTATTAAGCTTTTTATTAATTCAAAAGTAATGGTCAAATAAAAGAGAAAAAAAGCTATAAACAAAGTTTTAAACTTTATTATGAAGTTTAAACCACAATTAGAAGTTTTGACCACATATTACTTCCACTTACTTATAAATGGAATATATAGTAAGGGAAAGTATTGCGATCATGAAAATTTTTGGATTCCAGTTAGGGTCCCCTGAGACAGCGCAAAAACTAAAAGTCCTATGAAAATGAAATTTCATATTTAAGACAACTATACGCCCGAGATGTTACAGCTACTTTTTCACCAAAATCAGCTTACCAGAAGAGCCACTTTATACCATTCATTTAGCAACTTTTTACATTTTTCTCAAAAACGCTTTAACGATTTCGATTAAACTCGCTATATCAATGTAAAATTGAATATGCTTTAATATCATGTAAGTTTCATTCTGATTGAAATAGTCTGACAGGGCTTAAATGCCAATATTCTTCTTCTAAAGTACCTTTCATTTTATAGATTCTAAAAAAATAACCATATCATCTTATTATTGTTACTAAAAAACAGGTAAATACATATGTTGAACGAATTCGATAGCCAACTAAAGGAGAAAACTGCAAAAATATTTTTTGTATATAAATATTATATACATACTAAATTTTTATATACATACATATATACATACTAAATATTGAAAACTGCAACCCCAATTATTAGGATTTTTATTTTATTATTATAAATGTGTGAATATCACTAAACATAAATTGTTAAAATTTTAAATATGACAAGAAGACTTACATAAAATTTAATGACTAGAGCAGAAATAAAAACGCCTGTACTTTGAATGAGATCGCCTAGAACATGAATGACGGCAGCTCGCACGTTAATGTTTTCCTCTAAATGCGTGGCACCATTGGAATGGCTATGCCCGTGACTTCCGTGCAGAATACATCCCATCCTGAAACATCATCATCAATAATTAATCATCAAATAAATATTACATTCTGTTACAATGACCAAGTCCTGCAAAAAAGGTCTCTGGTGTGTGCAACTTTTTCAAACATAATCTGCGAGCAAGAAGAGTCACTTTATACCATACATTTTGTAAATTTTTTACAATTTTCTCAGAAAACAGGTGTAATGATTTTGATGAAACTCACTATAAAAATGTAAAATTTAATGGGCTTTAATATCATATAGGTTTCATTCTGATCGAAATATTCTGACAGGAGGAAGACATTTTCTTCCTAAAAAGTATCTTAAATTTTGCAGCATCAAAAAAATAACCATATCACACGGTTAGCATTGATAAAAAAGGGTAACTATACAAGTTAAATGAATTTGATAACCAACTAAAGGAAAAAAGAGCAAAAATATAAGTTCAGATAATAATGTTTTTAATATATTAATATTAAAATAAATAATAAAATAAATTTTAATATATATAAAAAATATTAAAATAAAAAATTTATTTAAGGTAAGAATAATAATATAGGTGTATAATATACCGTTGAAAGGCTTAAGATTTTAGAAAAAATGTTAACTTATGTACAAAGTTATATAAAGTAATGGAGAGAGATAATAATTTCCAGATTTTTTTTACACTATTATATAAATTTCATTTTTTTTTTTTTTTTTTAATTCTAGAAATAAGTACATCGTATAAAACACAATTACAATAACTTTATAGATTCTACTGAATTAGCAACTAATTCCAGTGTTATTTTAGGAAGATACATATCTGTTTCAGACAGTCTTACTATTAAACCAACATTATATAAAAAAATTGGATTCCTGTAGGGATAGTACAATTATAGGAAAGAGTACAAGTCGGATTAATAAGCAAAAGAAGAATATTGGCTAAGCACTAACTACAAAAAAATGTTATTACTATAAGCAGAAGCCTTAAATAAACATTTTATTTATATCAAAACTTGAGTGAGAACATAAATACTAAAAAATATCGAACACAACTAAAGGACATAAGGCACAAGATTGATTAGACTGAAACTTTGATGTCAAAACTATTGCACTGCTCCAAGTCATTAATTAACAGCTGTTTTACTATAATTATAACATATGTTTTCAACGATTTTCTCCATCTTACCGTAATATCCCCTGTCTTCTGAATTGAAAAAAGGACGAAAGTTGAGCAGTCCATACCTACCATTTGCAAAAAAAAACTGCAACCCAAAATATGCTTTGATCAAAAGTAAAGAGCGAACAAACTGTAAAAAAAAAAAAAAATTGTCGAATTGAGAAATTCCTTTTTATCTTAGTTAATTGTAATTTATGGTGGACAATAGATATATACTCTGTTTCCATAAGAGAGAGAGATAAAGCTTTTGAATAAGCGATGCTGCCCAACTTAATTGGCTTGCTTTAATACAGCTTACTTATTTTTCCTTATAGGACAATTTTTAATATAACAAACATTACAAAAAAAAAAAGATTAATATATCTTATTTATTTTATCATGCTTTAAAAATTCATTTTTCTCCTCTTATTCTTTTTCTCCCTTGTCTCTCATATTAATACAAATTATTGTAATATACCCATTTTTTTTTAAAATTAAAGTGTTTATTTATTTATTATTTTAGTATTGTGATGGCAGGCTAACAATAGAATAAAAAGTGAAATTTAAATAACAGCTCCAATTGGATGGATTGTTTCCAAACATAGCATCCATTTTGGATGCTAGGGTTTTACCAGATAAAAATGAAGCAGGTACAAATTAGCAGGTAAAAAGGGCTCAGTTAGAGATGGAACTTGAAAGGGGAAGGAGCTGCTGTCTGAATGTGGAGAATAATGTTAGCCTGCATATTGCATTACGTTTGTAAGTTATAGAATAATTAAAAATTATACATAAAACATTTGTGCCTGATTGTCAAGAACCCATAAATACCCTGAGAGTAAACAACATTTTAATGAAGAAATATTGTGTAATTGATTTTTTCTTAAAAGAATATTTTTTTAAAAATACACACCATATATATATATATAAATATATATATTGTGTGTGTGTATAAAAAAAAAAAGTAATAATAAATATCAAAACATGACAACCTATAACAACATTTCAACTATATGACACTCTGCTTCAATATCAAATCTCTAGCATATATAATAAAAAAATAAATAAATAATAATAATACTAATAATATGAAAAATTAAAAGATTAAAATAAAAACGGAGTTATAAATATTAAAACTGAGTTATCCTTTAACAATTAAATAAAATAATAAGAAAATTTCAGAAGTTTTTACACATATATTCCAACAAATTTCCCGCCAAAGAAAGCTTTATTGATTTGATAATTTTAACCAACGATAACTTGGTATTTAATATTTGATATTTAGCATCCAATCTGAATATAATTGACTTAAAACAACTGTTAATATACTCAAAATGTTAAACTTGCTTATAATTAATACAAACTTACACTATATTAATACAGATTCCAATAGCTGCAACAACCATCATCGCGTCGGCGTGGATGTCGAAATCGGATTTGACCAAGCGTTCTACAGCAAGGTATATAAATATCCCCGTTAGGATCCATATTACCGAGATTGACAGCAGTGCACCCAACACCTCTAAAAACAATAATTTTTATTAATAATAATAATAATTTTCAAAAATTCAATAATTATTTTTGAATTATTCAATACTAACTACATAAGATTTTTATTTTTAATGGTATGGAAAAGTCCACAGTGTCTGAGAAAAAAAAAAATGTATTTTATTTACCAGCTTATTCTATGTACAGCGGGCTTATGGTGCGCCATACATTATTCCGTTACTATAGGCCTCTTGCCATGGTGAATCTGACCGAGCTATAGAGGTTGATCAGTTCACACAGCTTAGGATATAACATACAATCACTGACAAAATGGTAAAGACGTATTCTGGCAATCTCTGGACAACTACATATGATATGATAGGCAGTTTCATCTTCCTTCTTGCAGAATCTGCAAGTCGGTGAGGCTGCCAGCCCCATGTTGTGGAAGTGCTTATTAAGCTGAGTGTCCTGTATATAGTCCTGTCACCCTCCTCAGAGTTATTCTGTCCATTGAGAGAAGATTACAACTTCTCTCTTTGCAGGGTCCCTCCAAAAACATCTTTGAGTGATACTACTTTCCAGTATCCCTCCAGTATAGCCTTTCTATATCCCTATCCCTGAACCTAATGCCGTCTGCATAACAATTGCCTGCATTGCACGGCCTGTTAATCCCTACACAATAAAGTGTGTCCGTATATTTCTTTACCTGAAGATCGGAATGCATGACTAGTACCGAATCTTCATCAATCCTTCTGAACAAGTTATCATGACCCTGGTAGATGAGGGAGTTAGATCTTGTTCCTAACCAAAAGAGCCTATAGGCAGTGATAAGTGCTTGAGTTTCAACTCATATTATTTATTTCTTTCTTTACCATCTATGCTTCATCCCAGACAAGGAAAAGCAGTAAATTTAAACTTTGAAAATACAGAAATTTTAGATACACAACAAAACAATAGAAATATAAAATTACTAGAGGCAATACACATTACCAAAAATAATAACAGGACAATAAATTTGAAAACAGATACAAAAAACCTAGAAATACATTACACAGACATCATAAATAAGGTAAAATTTTAAAATAAATATAATAATAATCATAATTAGAATATATAATTAATAGAAATAAAAATAAATACAGGGCACAGGGTTTACATAGGAATATTGGAAAGGTACCTGTACCACTACAACCCATGAAGGGTCTTGGGCTCAGTACATATAGAGATTCGTACTGTTTCTAGGCCAACGGCAGTGCAATGAGGTGATTAGGCCTTAATCACGCTCAGCCGCCAGGTTTTTCCCCAATTAATTTGGGTACCCACTTTATAGAGGCTGGGTCTGCCCCAGGAGGGTCTCCATACCCTAGGGTCGCCCCCCGACTGAATTAACGGAATAAATAATATTTCTGCCACAGCCGGGATTCGAACCCAGGACCCGGAGCACAGCAGACTAGCGCTCTATCCACTAGACCACGCCGCTCCCATTGGAAAGGTACAAAGTGTAAAATTAGAAAATAATAGAAACAGTCAGACAATAAACATCCAAGTGGAAGAATAGCACTAAGCTAGAAATGGAAAATAATGTGTTGTCTGTGAAAAAGTGTTTTTAAAATAGGTAAATCATATTAATAAGTTTTAAATTAATAATGACAAATTAATGAAGATAATTTTCAAAGACAATTATTCAAATAATGCATTTTCACTAATTAAACTATTAAAAAATTGTTTTAGTATTGATAATGGGGAAAGGAACCCGAAACGTAGAAAAACTATGTGATAAATTGTGAAAGAAAATAAATGTATAATAAAAGGAAGTTAAGGAGTGCATATTTGAGTGTGATATTTTATAAATAGACATATCCATACTCGATTGTTTTTCCAAGTCAGAGAGAAATAATAAAGCAACATTTTTTATAGGATTTCAGGAATCTCCTCAAAGCCGTTATCTTTATCCCAAAAATTGTAGAAAACTAAATAAAAGAGCTTTGAAAATACTAAGATAATGATTCTATATATATATTTTTTCTCTCAAGTGAATGATTACAAAGATATTTTAGGGATAAAATATATGGGTCCTGCACTCACAGTGCTCTAAACACCATCGTGAGTTTAAAATTGATGACTTAGTATTTTAATAATAAATAAATTCATTCCAAATGTTAATCTTGAGTAGTGGTATTTCGTGATGTTTAGAGAATTTTTATTGAGAGTAAAGAATCCATAAATTTTATCAACTTTGTAAGTATAGAATCATTCTTATAGGATATTTTAAGTTCTTCAACTTATTATGACATAGCAATAAACATGGTCCAGTGGATAGAGCACTAGTCTACTGTTCTCTAGGTCCTGGGTTCGAATCCCGGCTGTGGCGAAATATTATTTATTCTGTTAATTCGGGGGGCGACCCTAAGGTATGGGGATCCTCCTGGGGGTAGATCCAGCCTCTAAAAAGTGGGAATAGGGGAAAATCCTGGCGGCTGAGCGTGATCTAGGCCTAATCACCTCATTTCACTGCCTAGAAACAGTACAAATCTCTATATGTACTGAGCCCAAGACCCTTCATGGGTTGTAGTGTTACAGGTTAATAAACTTGATAGTTTTGGGGTCCCTAATTGGGTGGAAAGCAGTAACAAGCATGACAGCTTTTTAGGCCCAAGATCACAGAACCAAACACAGCCAATGACCCCGGGATTTACTAAAGAGTGTACAAAAAAATCCTTGGTTATGCTGTAATGACCATTAGGCACTCGAAGTGTCAAATAAGAATAAATGGAGAACTGTCCAAGGCCATGGATATAATTAATGGACTAAGACAGGGAGATGCTCTGGCTCCCATGCTGTTCAACCCAGTTCTAGACAAGGTTTTGAAGAGTGCCAGGTTAGACGGAAGTGGCACAATTCTGAACAAGTTACTGCTAATAATGGCTTATGCAGATGATATGGTGATGGTAGGAAGAAGCAAACAGGAAATTGAGGAGGCATACATAGCTCTGAGAGAGGAAGCGAGAAGGGCAGGTCTTGAGATTAATGTCGGGAAGACCAAGTTAATGATAGTGGAAAGAATAAGAAGGCAGCACCCCTCTTTCTACAACATTGGCGGAGAAAATATAGAAGTAGTATCGGCCTTCCCCTATCTCGGATCCTTGATGACACTAGAAGCCAACAAAGTGGAGGAAGTGAAAAGGAGGATTCTAGCAGGTAACAGAGCATACTTTGCCCTAGGAAACCTGGCAAGAGTAATCTGATCTCCCGTGCCACCAAGATTCACATGTACAAAACCCTTATAAGACCAGTGATAACCTATGGTAGTGAACCATGGATTCTTAACAAGGCAACAGCTGAAAGGCTTGATAGATTTGAAAGGAAGGTGTTGCAAAGGATCTATGGAGGCGTGTGTGAGGGAGATGGGAGATGGCGCATGCGAAAAAACAGAGAAATTTATGAATTATTTAATGGGCTGCGCTTATCTGACGCCATAAGGATGAATAGGTTAAGATGGTATGGACATTTGAACAGGATGAGTGAGGACAGGCAGGTAAAGAAGACCTACCAAGGAACAATCTTAGCCACACGAAATAAGGGGAGGCCAAAAGCAAGATGGAGAGACAAGGTCCTGGAGGATATGCGGCGCGCGGGCATCTGTATGGTGGAGGATAGAGGACTGTGGCAGAATAAGTTGAGGCAGGCCAAGGACCACTTCGGTTTGTAGTGCCAGAAGAAAAAGAAGAAGAATTCGGATTCTATGCATCTCGAAACGTAAGCTCTCAAATGTTGAGCAGGGGTAACTTTTTTTTTTTTTTTTTTTGGTCGATTACAAAGGTTTATTATTGAAAATAATAAACCAAAATCAACAATTATAAAAAATAGTCGAAAACTTTGCTATCTCTTGTATAAAATTAAAAAGCGAGGAAGAAAACTGAAATAATTATTTTCACAATACAGTATGACTAACCTGCACGATGATAACCATAAGTAAATCGATGGGTTGGCGGCTGCCCTGAAACCCAAACAGCAAACAGGCCAACTAAGAAACCGACGCAGTCAGATAGGAGATGTGCTGCATCAGTCATTACAGCTAAACTACCTGCAATATATCCTCCAACAAGCTCAACAACCTAAAAAAGAATAATTAATATTAACATTAACATAAACATTGCATTTTACTAATATTATTAACGCAAAGTGATTGAAATACGAGACATGTTTTTTAAGTAAGTACTGTTTTGGAATTAAAAAAAGACGTGCAAAGATATCGCAATAATTTTATTTTTACATGAAAGCCTGTACCTTAATCTACTTTTCTACATAATTTCCAAGAATTTTGAAACACATTTTACATTTTGATTAAACTCAATAAATAGATGTAAAATTTAACGGGCTTTAATATCATATAGGTTTCATTCTGATTGAATAGTCTGACAGGACTTAAGTGCCGATTTTTTTAATATCCTATCTTTTAAGTACTTTTAATTTTGTAGATTCTATAAAATAATCATATATATTTTATGTTTTTGAACATAAGAACAGTAATATACATGTATAAAATACCGTTGGAAAGCTAAAGATTTTAGAAAAATATTATCTTATGCACAAGCTTGTTTTTTTTATCAATTCTTAAATTGATTTTAACAACGAGGTAAGTGAAAGAGAAGTGTTTCCCATACCACATTTTTTTATGTTTGATCTAAACCTGGGAAATAATTTGATTTGGGAGTACAGAATGTAAAATAATAAAAATTTTATTGATTTATTACTTCATATTATTTATTCTAGCATTACTGTAAAGATACTAAGAGATTTATTAAGACTATAGCGGCATGTTTATTTCAGATCAACATCATCTACCTTAAGTAAATAATGAGGATGGGACAGGTGCATGCATAATTAGTGTTAATATTATTAGCATGCCTTGTTTATTTTTACAGATAATATTTAAGGAACCTTGAGGATAATTTGAACTATTGTCTCTCAATAAAACAATTGTTTAATGTTTAAACGATGGAATTGGCATTAATATTTCTAATAATTCCAATTATACATGAATGGTTTAATAATTCATTCTTTGACAATGCATGGTTATTATTCAAAACAAAGCACTAGAAAAACTTACCATAAATATTAGGCACATTGTGGTAGCAGCAACCAACTTCTTCCAAGCATGAGCATTCGTCACAGGCATTGGCTCTTTACAATAATCGACAGGAAATTCTGACGGATATTGACCATATGTTTCCTGTAAAAAAAAAGTGAACAGATTTAATTTTAACATAGTACGCCAAAGAAGTAATTTATAAAAAACAATCAACTTGTATGACTTTTTTTCCTCACTAACAATTAATTATAAGACTAACATCTTAACATTAAAAAAAACAACTATTAATATTTCAAAGCTTCCAATCTAAGTAGCATCGAATCCATTTAGGAAAATGTTCAATTTATATATATATATATATATTATATATATATATATATATATATATATATATATATATATATATATTTATTGGAATTTACAACTGCATAATGGAATACAACAAGTAAATTTGAGTGGAATATAAAAACACATCTAGAGAAACTTCCCATTGGAAGCACTCTAAAAATATTCTAAACTAGAAGGTCTCGGGGTCATCTCCTTTTCAGACACTTCGGAGGATTATCAGGAATTGAAGAGGAAGAAAGGATTGAAACAAGAGGATTAGGGTGGGAATGGAGGTTGTCATGAAAGAAATGGTATCTATATCGGGCCAAATCAGAAACATATGGAACATTAAGGTCTTTATGGATAAGTTTGTTCGTGACAAAGTAAGGAGCATTGAGGATTTTACAAAGGATTTTGGATTGTAGGGATTGGATACGGCAAGAATTCAATGGTTTATTAGAGCCCCAAAGTTCTACTCTATAAGTCCATATCAGCCTTATGATAGTCATTTAGATGAGTCTTTTATAGTTAAGTGGAAGATTAGAACGTTTGTCTAGTCAGTGTTGATGTAGTCAAAAACGTCATGCAGTTTCTTGTCCTTTCAGTCTAGTGTGAGGGTGTTCAATTTTTAAAATAAAAAGACTAGACTATCAATTGATTTAGTTTCTAAGGTGAAATGTTAAATTTGTAAGATAAATGGTTCAAAAGATACAGAAATATATTATAGTTTTGATGAGGAAGATGTTTGGGAGTGCGGTCATCAAAAAAATTGCCCACTAATAAGTAATACTTGTAATTGTGTGCCAACATTTCGGCCTAGATTGCGGGCCTTCGATAACTGATCTATCACTTGGTAAGTTATCCCCACCGGTGTCACTTCTTAGCCAGCACACAGCACAGAGTAGCTACTGGGCTTATTTTGCTCTCAGACAATCAGCCTTCTCTCACTCCCTATGCTATAGCATTAAGAGATGGGTATTGTTTCTTTCTGTCGTAATTATGAATAAATTAAAAAAATTAATATTTCGTGTTTTGTTATTTTTATATTCCCTCATCATTCACAACACCTCCATGCCTCTTTCACTCATATACCACATCCTTACACACTTACAATAAGTTAGTTATTTGTTTTCTACACTAGAAATTTCCTAGAAATAATTTATATAGCAAAACAATGTTTGCCGGGTCAGATAGTTACTTATAGCGAAATAATTTATAAAAATTACAATATAAATTTTGAGATATTTTACTCTTAGTAAGAAAATATTCAATTATATTTTTTTTAATTTTCTTCTAACTTTCAATTACCACGCCTCTCCATGAAGTTTTATATAAATGTTTAATTCTCCATCAAACCATCACACATTTTCATATTTTACTTTCCCCTATTTTTGCTGTGTAGCATGGACTTTTTCAAAGTAAACAGCAATTATAAGAAAGGTCATCTCACTTTCCCGAACCTCATTCATTCATTCATTATCGGCGCGACAGACACATAAAGCGATCCCTGGCCAGCTCCACTACCTCTTCCCCAGTCCTCCCTGTCGGTAGCACGCCTCACAGACACTCCTGCTTTCTTCAGATCCTCGGAGACGCTGTCCTTCCACCTCCCATTCGGTCTTCTTCCATCGGGACTTTCCATATTACAGTTTTCTCACTGTTCTTTCTTCACCCATTCTGATTATGTGGCCCAACAACCTGATCAGCTGCACCCTTACAAACTGGGAAACACTCAGCTCATCATAAAGTGTGTACAGCTCTCTGTTTTTACAAAGTCAAAACACACCATTCTCCTCTAACGGCCCGTAAATACACCTAAGAATCTTTCTTACGAACCTGTCAATGTGATCAGTTGATCCTTTGCTCAAAGTCCAGGTTTCAGATGCATATGTTAACACGGGTCGGACGAGCGTTCTATGCAGTCTGATCTTGGTTGTTCGACTGAGCAGTCGACTTTTAAAAAGTTTGGATAGGCTGAAATAGGAACGATTTGCTGTCATTATTCTGTGCTTTATTTCTTCTACCTCGTCCAAGGCAGCATTGATCATCGATCCTTAGTATTTAAAACTGTTGACACACTCAAATCTGTAGCTCCCAACTATGTAGTATCTCAATGGGTTTGCTGGCTTTTTCTTCCTCAAAATTAGGATTTTTGTCTTATCCTCATTAATCTGAAGGCTCATTCTTCTTCCTTCTGTCTCAAGCACTGTAAATACCTCTTTTATGCATTTTTGAGTCCTTCCTGCTATGACAATATTGTCTGCATATGCCATGACTTTTTTTTTTTTTTTTTTTTTTTGTCTGCCCCTACCTCGCCTTTGAAGGCTATACGGGGGTTCTCTCGGGCCAGGGGGTGAGGGCGGGGGTGGCATATTATATATGCCGAGATAAAATCCCCCAGCATGAGAGTCGAACTCGTAATTATTTGGTTTTCACTTTTTGGTTATCTGTTGCTAGGCAACGCGTGCTCACAGCAACGCACGCTAACACGCTCGGCCACCCCGCCCTGACATGACTTGTGTCATCTTATTAAAGATCGTTCCTTGTGACATCCGCCCTGATCTTTTTATAACCGCATTTAGGACTATGTTAAACAGTAAACCCGAACACATGAACAAATCAAAAACGCATGATGAGTACTTTAATTAATTATAGATAGTAAAATAAAACTTTAGTTTACTAAAAATTTCATTGTCAATTTAATGACAACAATGTTAAATTTTGAAATACCACTGAAGTATAGTTTCTCTACATGTCATGCCCATCATGTCATTATTTCAATGTTTCTTAACATATACTAGATGTATTTATTATTAATACACTTGGAAATTTCAATATATTTAATAAATTCTTAAATTATGTTAGTTTATTATTATTTTAGCTAATTAGTCATATAATACTTAATTGTTTACAACATTTTAAACATCCAAAGAACATAATAAAAAAAAATAGGAATTCATAACCTCGAATTGGTAATATATAACATTAATACGGAATGCAGAGAGGAATCTGTTAATGAAAAAATAAATAGCGGAAAAGGTATTAAATGGCATAATTTTTAAGGGACTGGATCTTACTTCACTTACTAAGATCAAAAGGACCATTACAAGACTCAAATAAAAATAATAGGTACAGAAATAACTTTAATTTATTATATCTTTTTATAATCCCAATTTTCTAGAATAGCAAATAATGTATTGATTGATCTCCTATAATTTTATCACATTTTAATATATTAATATCATAATAACATCAATAAATTTTAATTAATTCTCATTGTTGCCCCTTCATTCTACTGATTCTGTCAATATGCCTTTTAGATCAATATAAGAATCAAAGAGACTTTTTTATTTTTCCTTAGACATTTTGGAGATTTTTCGTCCTCCTTTTCAGCCTGTATATTTAGTAAGTCTTAATATTTAAATTTCCATTTTACACTAATCTAATGTGACCTGAAACTTGAGCTATAATAGGTAAGATTAAAACAGAATATTTCAAAAGGGTGACTTAATACGTTTTTCTTTTATGATTGTGGATGTAATTAGTTGACCGTTGAGAATTACTGGAAGGAATTAGTCCGGGTGGCGGTCATTAAATGAAACAACTAAATAGTTTCAACTATTTTATTGTTTGCCAACGTTTCGACCCCCTTTGTGGGTCATCATCAGGGCTAAAAAGATACAAAAGAATATAATTTCAATGACATTACATACAATATTATATAACCTATTTAGCTAGAGAACGTCGGTATTAAAAAATAACAGAAGAACTGTATATGTAAAAAAAAAAAAAAAAAAAAAAAAAAACTTAATTAAAATACAATGACCATAGTACAATAATGAAAGTGTTATACAGAAAAAATAAAAATTTTCACTAAACAAAATTTACACAGGTATCAATAATTTACATGAAATATGAAACATAAAAATATGAAGTAGAGTGGAGATACGTACTGCATGGTGGGAGAATGGAAACTAGGTACTGTTTGGTAGATGGGGGGTAGGTAGGATGGAAAATACGTAGGAAAAGGTAGAATGGAAAATACGTAATGATTTATGGACAGGGTCTGACAACAATGACTAAAATTCTTAATACTACCATCTAAAATTCTAACTAAAATTCCTAATACTACCATATGGTAGTATTAAGAATTTTAGTCATTGTTGTCAGACCCTGTCCATAAATCATTACGTATTTTCCATTCTACCTTTTCCTACGTATTTTCCATCCTACCTACCCCCCATCTACCAAACAGTACCTAGTTTCCATTCTCCCACCATGCATCCTAACCATCCCACACTCATCTTCATTGATAAGGGGACTGAGGTAGCTGAAATTGCTGACAACTTCAAGTGTGTCATCCTTGATAACACATGTACGTTGAGGGTGCAGGGGCTCTTTCTTCTGCAAACCATTACTTTGGTTTTCCCTTCATTGACTCTGTCACCCACACTCCTCGTTTCTGTGTCAAGGTTAGTTAACTCACCTAATGACCACCACATCATCTGTATATGCTGGTATCTGGGTCATCTTGGTTAGGATGGTACCTCCTGGGTCTAGCCCACCTCACTTCACAATAGCCTGAAGAACAATATTAAATAAGAGAGGAACTAATGGATCTCTTTGCCTCAATACATTATTTACTTTAAAAGATTCTGGGAGTCTACTTGGTGTTTTAACTCTGCATATGTTGAGCACTAAGGTACACCTGGTCAGCCTGATGAGTTTATCTGGTAAATAACTATTTACACCGATCAAATTTATTTTAGTTCAAATAGTACATTCTTATTCTTTCACAAGTTCCTTAGTGCCTTTCAGCGTGGAGCACCAGCCTCAGTCCATCGCTTCCACTCATCCCTTTGAATGGCCATATTTTTCATTTGGGTAACTGATTTGCCTCTCTTTCTTCCAAGTCCCTCCAGGTACTGCTTATACGTAGTTCTGGGTCTGCCAACCATTCTCTTTCCTATTGGTTTGGCTTCCATGAACCATTTTACTCTTCTGTCTTCTGGGATTCTGCACACAAATAGTACATTCAATTTCAATAATACATTACTATATTAAGGTAGCTTGTGGTTTAATGGCTTGCATAACAGCCTTATATACCCACGATTGTGGGTTCAAACGTGGCAGATGGGCCTAGGATTTTTTAAAGGAAGTAAAAAGTCCTTGGTTATGTCATCCTTCAGAAGAGACGTGGAGTTGTAGTACAAAGCCTGTGCTAAGTTAGGTACACGTAAAAGATTCTTATCTTAATTAATCTGGATAGGCAAAATTTAGGACTCCTATGCCATCATCCAATAGCCACAGTAGCATAAAAGTGTCATTAAATGAATAAACAAACAACCCAAAATTCAATTATACACCTCAAAGATAGATAGATTTTTTGAACTTGATAGGACATAAAATGTAAACATATATGATCGTACACAGGATTTACTTTAAGGCTGGCCTAGTAGGTTCAAAATTATTAGGGAAAGGGGCCACCAACATAAGTTACTTTTTCTAAACAATGTAAACATACATATAAATATGAAAATCAAGTGCCTGGTTGAAAGCCAAACTATGCTTTTTATGCTTAATACCTTATTTTATGTTTTTATCTGTTATATACACAGATATATATATACAGGAACAGAGCTGAAGTTTGAAACATCAAACCTAATTAACGAAAATCTACCTTCTTTGTAATAATACTACTTGAAGACTGTTGAAAAAAAAAACAATGGAATAAAAGAGTGAACATTTTCAGCTATCTAAATATGATAAAAAACAAAAGCAATAATTTATTCTTTTAGCTTTTAGATTATAAAATAATTATTAAAGTCAGTAAATAAACTATACTTGAGAAAATAAAAAGAATGTAACAACTGTATATTATAACAGTTTACCAGAAAACAATTATTAGTTATATTTTGATTATGAAAATGTAAGACTTCACACACCAAACTGTTTCATTTTTCATTCAACTAAACTCTCTGACTGTAACTACCATATTTTTGTTAAATCAATAACTTCACAAAATCCTCCCTAAACCAGGAATAGTATTCAGTTAATTCCTAAGTGATAGAATCTATTCTAGTCCTATAAATTAATCATTGAACACGATACCAGAATATACTAGCCCAATATTAAATATATAATATATTCTAGAAGGAAATAATTTGTTTAAATATTTAAAGACTGTACATTAATAAATGTCAGTTTTACAAATGCTAAGTACTTAATAGCATTAAAAAAAATCATTTCAAATTAAAATATGGAGCCATTTCAGGAGAATTGTTTTTCTTCCTAATACACATTCTAAACAGTATGGTCTGAAATACAGTAATTTAATTTTTTTCAGTTTCATCCGCTTAGAATATGAAAGTTCAGTTTTAAAAATACATTGTTCATGTAATTAAAAATAAAATAATACAGATTCTTTCAATATGGATAACTGATAAGAGTTTCAGTGACATAACATAGAATATCTTTAGTAAACCTCCAAAAAATACATAAGTGATGAATGCAATTCTACCATAAATGTAATAAGTATTTAAAATTACATGCAATGATAAACAACTTACAGCTCCGTTCAACAAGGGAACATCAGCTTCATCTTCGCCTCTTTGTCCTGCAAGCTGTGTTTTAAAAATATTTGATTCAACATTATTTATGAACTGTGAAACATTACTCTGTATTGAACCATTCGTCTCTGTTTCACAGCTAATGCTAGACCTTTGTACATAAAATGCTGCCTCATCGTAGATATCACCATCATATGGGACTCCAACTTCTTTTAAAATATATCTGTCATCCCCAAGAGGATTAACGCGACCGTTACCTTTGTAAAATACATCAGTCTTGTTAAAACGGGCCATGTAGCCAATTTAAAATAGATTATTAAATAAGCTTATAAAGTCCCTGAACACAGTTATGTTGTTTTGTGGAAAACGGAAAAAAGGTCTTCTCTTTAGGACACATTTTCATTGAATTGGACGAAATTCCAGGGCCGATTCAAATGAGAGCTCCCAGGTTAGAAAGCTATGACCACTATCTAAGAAAGTAGAACAGACACAACAGGATTCTGATAAGAGGCCAAGATCTCTTGACAGGTTAACCACTTCATAGATAACTACGAGTTGGATAATCTCAAATACTAATGGAGCTCACATTATTTTTTTTTTTTTTTTTTAATATTTCTTTCATACAACTCAAAAGAATCTCTAGATAACTAATAATGACCCATAATTTTATGAGACAGAGAGTATTGGCTTAGTAAAATGTATTAAGGTTTAGTTCTTATATGTATACACCCCTTTTAATTTAACAAAGGTTTTTTTTCCACTTCAAAGTGGCTTGAATGTTGACATTAATTATTTAATTCATGATTTATCGTGTTTTTCACTTTTTTTTCTATTTTGTTTAGAGCTCTGTAATATTTCAATAAAAGACGAAGTCGCAAAAAATAAATAAAATAATCTTGGAATGATAGCCTCAAATCATTCAGGGAAATGTTCAGTTTTATTAAAATGAGAAATTTGAAGTAAATTCAGGTCAGAAATAGTGCGATGTCCTTTACCTTGTCTAATTTTATTAAATTTTAAAAAAAGTTTCATTTCATTAACTTTATTTGATCAAGCTCCTCTGACTGATTATTTTCATAATTCGGTCTTGCAGAGTAAAAATTTAATTGCAATCATTAAATTTATACTAAAAATCCATTAACTGACTTTTAGCTCTTGGCAAGTTAAGCTTTCTATAAAGTCACAAGATTGAAAATAAAAATTGTTAATTTTTCTATCTTGACTACTTACTGACCAAATTTTACGTTACCGCTGAAGAAGAACTATTAAGTATGATTTTATATTGCATCTGATAACCATTTGATTTTAATGATTTTTTTTAGCAGATATTCTCTACCCTTTTTGAGTATAAAACCGTGGATAAGATATTTTTTTGGCCAATACTGTTAGTGTTGCAGCTGATTTAAGTCAGCTTCGCAGCTGTGCTCACAATTTTTTTCAAAAATTACTGAAAAAAAAAACGAGACTTTTATTAGTGAACTAAAAGTTTACAAAGTAAGAAAGATTAATCTTCGTTTATTACATCATTTTTTTTCTTATGTAGCTTAGTCATAATGTTAATTGTTTTAAGAATTTCGATCTCGATAATATACTACTTTTTATACAAATTTTCAAAAAAATGGAAATAATTAATTTTTTGCGAAATTTACACGAAAATATCTCAAAAAGGACTGAGTGAAAAATTATGAAACCAATGCAGACTACATCTATTTGAATAGTATAGTTGACATAAATTTGGTGATTAAAATTCACCGGGTTTCCGAAATTCTCTTCGCTGTTAAAAAAAAGTTTTCTTTAAAAATCATAAAGTCCCATAATTTAGCATATTTCAGAACAAACAAAAAACCTAGAATGATGATGAGGACATTATCTACATTTTTTTTTTTGTATGTGTCTCATCATTACACTACTTCTAACTTGGGCCGAAAAGTTGGATAGTAAATAGGTTTTCACCATTTTCTAGTCTTGGCCGCCACTAGAACCATCTCATCCTTCATGTATATATTTTCAATTGTATTTTAACATTTCTTATTTACCTCATGCATTTTATAAATTCAGTCCTTTTTTCAATTAGCTTCTTCTTTTTTTTTAAAAAAAAAAAACAAAAAAAAACTAAAAACTGGTTTTTATTTTTTATCTTTAACGACTAGTAACACAACTATAAAAGAAGTTTAATGATGACCAATGACGTTTACTAAATAACAGATTTTGTTTGTGTGTTTGTAGATAAAAGTGAGCCCAACTCTCTATTTAAAGACACCGTGTGTACTACCTCTATGGCATCTTTGTTTCTATAGCAACTGTCGATGTCCCTGATTTTGAATTCACTTGAGTTAATTTTGAGTTTACGGGATGGCGAAATTTAATTCAAAATTTGAATTCGAAGCTCCGCAGTTTGTTGAATCTTGGAGAGACGATGAAATAGAAGCAGAAACGTTTTTTAAACTGGTTAGTTTTTTTTAAATTATATTATTTTATTTTGTGCACTTTTATGATATAAGTTGTTGAAAACAAATAAATGTCACCAGATTCGATGTTTTTTTAATTATACATACATTTTTTATTCAATATTTTCATTTTTCAGGTAACAGAGAACTTTTAATTTATTTGTGTAGAAAATAGTGTTTTAATTTTATGACTAAAACTTTGATATTTATTAGGGTTTTGTGGTTAAAATGGTGATTGAAGTTGGTTGTAGAAAAGTTTAATCCTAATTTGATTTGATTTTTGTTCCAGAATGATGGCCAACCAAGTTCTAGTGGCCTGAATTCCAATGTTCCAAGAACTCCCAGGGGTATTCACAGGCCCCATAGTTTTTCTGTGGTAATTATAAATAAATTAATTCTAAGTATAATTTAATAACATTTGTGGCATCATTAATTTCAGTTTAATGGCTATATTCTATGATCTTCTGCTTCTGAATTTTCTTTAAATATTCTGAAATTATTTTAATATGTCTTGGGTTAGAACCCTATGAACATTTTAATTAGCATTGTTTAAATGTTAGGTAATTGTCGGTTATATAGGCCCCATTGAATTTACTTATGCTAAATTGATCATATAATTGATTACCTCCTACATGTTTCATCAGTATCAATGTGAATACATACATTTTTTTTAAATACATTTTTTTTCAGACAAATTTATGGTAAAGAAAGTGTAGTAAGTTTTCTTTAAGTGCATGAAATTAATCCAATCCATTATAATATTCATGATATGTAGATGTTTGTTCTAATTGGCATTGCAATGTCAGAGGATGTAGGAAAAAGAAAGGATATGAAAAGATACCTTGTTAAATTCATGATTGGCCCTTCATATAATTCGCAGCACCAGGGCTGACAGAGAAGGCTCTTATATAGTTAAAGAGGCAAAGGAATTATGCTGACACCTCACTCTCGGTTTCAGTCTCTCGAATCACACCTAAATCTCCTTTTAGCCATTGAAAAATTTAATTTGTACTATTACTACCTCAATACCATTCAATGTGATTGATCATGAAGGATGACTGTTTCTTTTCACTTCCCATAAAAAATATATCAGTGATTCAATAAAGGTTTTTTTTTTACAAGTATATTTCTTTTGGCTATTAACACACATAGTTTCTTTTGTAGGTTTTTTGTCAATCAAAAATGCAACATGCAACACATTCTGATCTTGTTGCTGGAATTGAAAATTTGATGACAGTTTCCTTTTAGAAATGTAATGGAGAATATTTTTTCTTGTATAACATTAGTTGTTTGGACCTACCGCTTAGGAGGTGTATAGGTTCGGATGAAAAAAGTCATGTTTGTTTATTTATTTAATGTCATTTTATGTTGCTTTAGCTAATTAGACAATGCTATAGTAGTAGTCCTAAATGTTGCCTATCCAGGTTTAATTAAGATAGGCATCTTTAATGAGTACCTGTCATCACAATGTTCAGAACCACCTTTTTAAGTCCCCTCTGAAGGACAGTGTAACCAAGGATTTTTCGCACCTATAAAAAAATCTTAGGACCACCTTCTTATGTTTGTACCTGCAACCTGGGGCATAGAAGACTGGTGATCCTTATTTTTGCCTACAGTTTTTATGTGCTAGTGTTTCTTACCACACTCTAGTCCTGTTGTTGACATTTAGTGGAAAATCATTTTTACTTTCACTTATCTATATATTAAATTTATAGTAAGTGAAAGTATTGCAATCGTTAAAATTTTATAAACGGAAATACATGTTATCAGGTCTCCTGAGTCCTAATGACCAAGTCCCATTAAAAGGTTTATGCTGTTTATGCTTGGACATGAGTAATGCCCTGATGATTATTCCACCTATAATCGTTTCTACAGTCGACTATACATCCTCAATACTATTTCTTTGATTTTTCTTGTCATAAATGTGTAACTTAAATATGATATTTATTGATTATAACCTTTTCATAATTATAATTATTTGATAATCAAGTATAAAACATAATTACAGATTTCAAGATCTGGCAGGAGAACTCGTCATAGCTCGTTTAGAGACAGCTTATTTCTCAAGGAAAAAGAATTTTTTAATAAAAAGATTTTAAACTTTGGAAAGGTAAAATTTCATTCTTATTATTTTTACTATCAATTAAATAATAGTTTTAGGTGTTTTAAGATGTTATAGTTTCACCTAGTAACAGTTTAAAAAATCATTTCTTTACAATTACAAAATTATTAATTATATATGAATACCAATACCATATTCTATGACCGATTAATCTTTAATTTTTTTGAAACAATTTTAACTAACAAAAATTTCAATACGGTATATAAATCCGATATTATTTTAAGTGAAGTGTCTAGAAGCTGAACATTTTGTTACTCACTAAAGCTCTCTAGTGCATTTCTGCTAACTACATGCCCTTTACTTAGTTTTGTAAAAAAAAGGCTCGAAAATTGAAGGCTCAGAGACTTGAGCCGTAGTCTGATAGGATAATCACATATTGATTTCCTCTGAATTTCTATTCGCTTTTCCGACTCTCTCTCTTGAATGTATCAACGGATTTTCACCATTTCGAATTATTTTCTGACTATTTTGAGGCAGACTAACATAAAAATCAGTATTTATTTTTCACAAAATTTCCATAGTTATTACTTAATAACTATATGCAAGAAAACAACAAGAAATTCTTGTCTCCTTTTAATTACTTAAGAACTTTTAATGGACCAGAAAAGACTTAGCCACCAAAGCTGACTACTAGAAAACAAATAGAACATGAAAATGTGATTTTTAGTGTAAAAAACAAAACAAAAAAAAACTTAATTTTCCTGAAAGTTAATATTAACAATTTAGGAAGATCACACTTGGGAAGTTATAATGATCCAGAAAAAACTGTCAACTTCCGAAGCAGACTTGAGTAAACTAAAAAAAAAATAATATGAAAATGTCTGTCAGTGTTTTTTGGTGTAAAAAAAACAACAACAACCGTTTTTAATATTATTTTTACACAAAACACACTTTCACAGTTTTAGCGAAAACAAGCATCACATAAAAAAGTAGCCTCATCCGAGTTTCGGGGACCTCTTGCGTGGTCTCTAATGTAATTTGAGGGACATAATTTAAAATGAGGACTAGTTCGGAGCATGTAGTTAGCATTAAAGCTCTGAATAGCACTCATGAGAGTGAAGAAAAGTCAGCTTGTAGAAACTCTTTATTTAAAGTGCCTTATCAAGAGAAAAAATTAAACTTAAGACCCACGCAAAAAAGACAATGATGATAAATATGGTTTTTCTTTTATTGGTATAGCTATGAAGAAATCATTTATTGTTATTACTATTGGGTTTTATTAAATGATTTTCAAAGGATATTGTTTTATTGAAATCATAAATTGTATATTGATATTCTTTGGCCATTAATGTGATTTTTTTTTCTTCAGGAAAATGACACTAAATTTACCTTCAAGGCTAAACCTGCCGCTATTTTAAAAAAAGAACCATTTTGGCCTAATAGAGAACGTAGGAATTTCACAGTAGGAAAATCACCCGTTTTTGAAACTGAAAAACGATCCTTACATAGACAAGTACTAAAGGAGATAAGAAAAGAAAACGATAAGATTAATGAAATTATAAATCTTCAAGCGATTAAGGTAAGAGTTGCTATTAATTTTTCTCTTGGAGTTTATCCAAGCAATATACTTGAATATTCTTTTAAAATAGATTTAGATTTAATTTAAAAATATATATACGAAGAAATAAACAGATAAAGTTTTATTGATTAATTAAATCCTGCAGACTGTTAACTATTTCACCATGAATTAATTTTATTTTTATTTTTTAGGAGGACGAAGAAGAACTCAAACAATATCGAAAAACATTAGTATTTAAAGCGAAACCTATAATGAAGAAATAAGTAATTTAAAAAAAAAAATGTAATGTAAATAAGTAATTAAAAAAAAAAAAAATATGATCCTTGTTTTTATTCGGTTAATATTATGATCGGTATATTTTTTAATAATGAATATTTTAATTGATGTATAATTTAAATTTGTTTGTATAAAGCCATGTATAATATAATTTTTTATGAATACGATTCAAACAAAATATTTTCTTTTATAATTTCCTAAAGAACACACCTTTTGCTGATGAGTTACCATTGTATCGTACAGGAAAATCTATTGGATATATATAATAATAATTGTAATATATAATAATGTATGGTTGGAAAACTAAAGATTTTAGAAAAAATTATATCTTATGTACAAATCTGTAAAACTTAATGCAGAAAAATGAAGAGAGCATAAACTTGAGTAACTGTTGTATGCAATAATTTATTATTTTTGGATTATTTTATCAGAAACGAATGTTTCCATCAAAATTTAATTTAATTCTTCAACGTTTATTCAAGTCTAAGTTAATTTAAATTTTTTTTTTTTTAACTTTTTATTGGTATTTACAACTGTATTAACAAAAAAAAATACATCAAGTAAATTTGAAAGTTATATAATACAATGACATGATATGCATGTAGAGAAGCTTCCCATTGGAAGCACTCTAAAATTATTGTAAACTAGAAGATCCCGAGGCCATTTCCTTTTCAGGCGTCTCAGAGGATTATCCGGAATTGAAGAGGAAGAAAGGATTGAAACTAGTGGATTAGAGTGAGAATAGAGTTCGTCATGAAAGGATTGATACTGGTCCGGGCTGTATAATCAGTAACATAGGGAACATTAAGATCTTTATGGATAAGCTTATTCGTGACAAAGTAAGGAGCGTTCAGGATTTTGGATTGTTAGGATTAGATGTGGGAAGAATTTGATGGTTTAGTGGAGCCCTAAAGCTCTACTCCGTAAGTCCAGATAGGTCTTATAATAGTCATGTAGATGAGCCGTTTGTAGTTCAGAGGAAGGTTTGACCGTTTGTCTAGTAAATGTTGAAGTAGCCTAAAACGGCGAGTAAAAATTCTTAAATTGATCTTATCCAACAAAGGTAAGTGAAAGTCGTGTGTTATGCGTATCAGGTTTCCAAAAACATATTTATCTGTTTATGTCATACTTTGGTTATGACTTATACAGATGCTATAAAATATTATGAGCAGTATGCTAAATTATTCTATTCAAGCAATTTAATAAATTATCAATTTGCAATCTCAGGGGGTAGAAATTTTGAAAAACTTAATTTATTGATATGCACTTTAGATATACGAAAGGTGAATGAGAATCTTCTGTTTTAAAACAAGAAGAGAGTGGCTCGGTCAAGTGGATAGAGCATTAAACTACATTCTCTGCATGCTGGGTTTGAACCCAAGTGTCAGAATGATCAATTATTCTGTGATTACAGCGTTGGAGAGTCCCACCTGGGACGTGCACCCATGGTCAATAACACGGGTACCTACCATATAAAGAAAAACCTGGCAGCTAAGAGTGATACCTGCAAAAAAATCTGTCTCTATGTACTGGCATGGACTTTATGAAGGAATTTACACATCTCATGGAGCGGATTTGGACAGAGGAGGAAATGCCTGAAGACTGGAATAATGGAATGATCTGCCTAATACACAAGAAAGGCGATCCGTTTATCTGTAAAAACTACAGAGGCATTTCTCTGCTCAATACAGCATACAAAATATTATCCAATATAATATTCACTCGATTACTTCCGTATGCAGAAATGATTATAAAGGACTACCAATGTGGCTTCATGCGAGGTAAATCAACCACTGATCAGATCTTCACGCTAAGACTAATCCTGGAAAAGACATTAGAATTCGGAATTACAACGCACCATTTATTTGTGGACTTTGAAGCTGCGTATGACTCCATAAATAGAGAGATGCTTTATAAAGCTATGAGAGAGATGAATATACCGCCCAAATTGGTCCGTATGGTGAGAGTAGCCATCTCCAACACTAAATGTCTAATTAGGATCCAATCCAACCTGTCAGACCCCATACAAACATGGAATGGACTGAAGCAAGGAGACGCCCTGGCATGCCTACTATTCAACATAGCTCTGGAGAAAGTGATAAGGGATTCTCAAATACAAACAGGCGGACATATCTTTAATAAAAGTGTTCAGCTTCTAGCTTATGCAGATGACATAGATATAGTCAGTATATCAGAGTCGGGCATAAGAGAGGCTTTTAAAGCTTTAGAGCAATCTGCTAAGACAATGGGACTTGTCATAAATGAATCCAAGACCAAGTATATGGTTGCAGGGGCTGAGGTACGAGAACCATGTATTGAGATACAAGGATACAAATTTGAAACAGTTCAGGGATTTGTATACCTCGGGTCGTTTGTAGATGCCGAAAATAATTCCTCCAAAGAAATAGAGAAGAGAATTTTAGCTGCTACGAGGGGTTATTATGGTCTAATAAGAATATTTAAAACTAAAGAAATTAATAAGGAAACGAAGGCCACGCTCTACAAAACCCTGATTAGGCCCATACTGACTTATGGCTGTGAATCCTGGGTGTTAAGGAAAACAGATGAACAAAAGATTGCTGTTTTCGAACGAAGAATACTGAGAAGGATTTATGGGCCTATATGCGAAAATGGTCTTTGGAGAATAAGACACAATCGAGAGCTTTATGAAAAGAATAAGGATGTCCCAGTGGTGAGATTTATAAAGATAAGCAGGCTTCGTTGGGCTGGCCACGTTCAAAGGATGGCAGATGATTGTATCCCCAAGAGAATAATGAGCTATGCGCCGGTAGGCAAAAGGAAGAGAGGGAGACCCCGAATGAGATGGTTGGACCAGGTTGGAAAGGATGCAGTGCAGCTGGGAGCGTTAGGCTGGTGGACGATGGCCAGGAATAGAGAAGAGTGGGGAAGGTTTCTTCTGGAGGCCAGGGCCCGAACGGGGCTGTAGCGCCGAGGATGTATGTATGTATGTATGTACTGGCATCAATTCCAACACAATCAGCAAACCAGAAAAACAGCCACTTATGCCATGCATTTTGCAACTCTTTACGATTTTGATTAAACTCTCGAAATACTTTCCTTCCTTTAAAGTACCTTTACTTTTGTAGATTCGAAAAAATTAACCATATCATCTTGTAAGCATTGATCAAAAATTGATTAATTTAATAATCTACTAAAGAAAAAGAAAAAAAAAATTGTATGTTTCATTTAAACATAACAATAGTAATTTAGCATTGTGGATATAATTAGTTGACCGTTGAGAATTACTGAAGGAATTAGTCCGGGTGGCGGTCATTAAATGAAACAACTGAATAGTTTCAACTATTTTATTGTTTGCCAACGTTTCGACCCCCATTGTGGGTCATCATCAGGGCGTCTGGTAGGTGAGTGGAAACGCCAGGTCAGTTTCCACTCACCTACCAGACGCCCTGATGATGACCCACAATGGGGGTCGAAACGTTGGCAAACAATAAAATAGTTGAAACTATTCAGTTGTTTCATTTAATGACCGCCACCCGGACTAATTCCTTCAGTAATAGTAATTTAGATGTATAAGATGCCGTTGGATAGCATTATATATTAATATAAATATGGTTAACTATATCGTCTATTCTTAATGAATAAGTGTATAAGCTGTAAGGACCTCTGTACTAAGCAATGTTTCGGGAGGTCAGACTAAATAGAGTTGGGCATAGGCAGTGACATAGAGTAAGATATAGAATTGTTAATCATAAGTTAAAATATTATATTGTATAAAAATGAGTGGATCATGGAGGGCCGGAAATCTAAAGTGATTAATTTGTACATAAGTCTGGTATGCTAGACAGTATAAAATGTTTTTTCTAGGTCTAGAAGTACCATAACAGTATGCAACCGTTCATTGAAAGTGTGGGTTATTAATTTCTTCTTTCTTACTTTTGAATGGGATGGGTTGCACATAAAAAGATTATTGCGCAACCAATCTAATGATCTGATTTTTAATTATTACTCCTAGCAGTTAATTAGTCATGAATTTTATTTTTTTCAGTATTAATGAACAACCCCCCCCCCCATACTGTATCAGGAGATCGTTAAAAATTTCTATTAGCCTTTCCTTTCTTAACGTTTGGCCTTGGTTTAAGGATGTATTTAACAATTAATCACGAAAATTGAGGATAAGAAAAACAAAACAAAAGGAGGAAGTAATAACGACAGTGAAAGTGATAATAAAAATGTATTTTATATCAAACATTTAATTATTGTTATTATAGAAGTGGATATATTAAGCAGAGGATTATTGTGTTTCCATAGCCACTACCGGAGTGGGATCTTGAGCTGGAGGATCGGAGGGTGGTGGTGGTGGGGGCGCATCATCGGTGCCTCCTGCAGTATCCCCACTCCTTCTCTCCTCGCTCAGGATCATGTCCAGGTACGTCTGAGTATCTGCCTCTGACAGCTCCTTCAGCGGCGTATCTTTCCCCACAACTGCGATGGCTACGTTCTACAACAGAAAACATTAATAGCTCTTAATAAAACCAACTTTTTTTTTTTTTGGATGGGAAGAAAGCAACAAGATCTTTAAAGTGTATTGTGCACCATAGTGTAAAAATGTATACAATTAGTAAAAGAGTTTTATAGCAATTGCAAACTTAGAGAGGCTGTTGAGATAGATTAACTCATTTCTGCTCTTATCGGTCAACACCAAAAAGGCTGTACCAGAGCCTTGAGAGCACATCTCACCAACAGATTATATGAAAAGAAGTTTCATTTTCAGGTCTACATACTCTAAACACCAAAGTGCTAAAATTCTAAGCTTGAACATATGATAGTTAAGTTAACACTGTTCCATATAGATAGGGGTGATTGTTTATAATGAGGCCCTAATCATATTGAGTAGGCACTTGCTACTATTGATACTGGGACCATCTGAGAACTTAAGAGAGTGTTGCTGTCATTTGTCTTAACCAACTTTTAAAAAATGCTAATAATTATAAAAAAAATGGTTTAGTAGTTCCAAATAATTATATTACAGTATAACAAGAGAGATAAATTTGATTGAATAAGTGATGCTGCCCAATTTATTTGTGTTTCTTTCACACAACATACTATTTTTAATATAATAAAGTTTAATTATTTTCCATCATGAAGAGTTAATTAATTACATATAATAATGGAACAACTCTTATTATATTAATGTTTCATTATCAATAAATATTAATTATATTATCCTATCTTTTAACATCATTTTATAACATTTCAAGACTATTTTTTAATTTTTATCCAAATTTAAGGAGAAACTATTTTTAAATTTTGACAATTTAAATGAGTATGAAAATTATATTATTGATTTAAGATTTCAAGGTATGCAATATTATGATGAATTATGTAAAAACATAAGATCAAATGATGTTTTAAAAAAAATGTTTATAGGATACCTGATAATGAGGAAATAGAAATAAATGATAATTAATAATTGAGACGTTGATTTCCAAAAGGTACTATATCCATTCTAGATAATTTTACAGGAAGCGCGAAAATCTCTCATTACTATATTATTAAACTAGCTAATTTGGGTCTTTTTGCCTTCAAATTTAGAATCATTTTTTTTCCTATAATAATAACATCATATTAAAGTTATGAAATTAATTTTTTTAGAATGATTTGGAACGAAAATAAATGCGTAATTAGTACTTTTAGAAAATGACCGCATTTCTAAATTGCGTTTTTAAGGACTTGAGAATTCATCAGATAACATCAAATAGTATATTTAGATAAAACTAAATGATGAGAATACAAATATGTAAAAAAAAATCAATTTTGTAAAAAATGTCCTTTAGTACCTTTTGGAAATCAACGTCTCAATTGATAATAAAACATTAATATAAGAACAGTTGTGCCATTATTATTATATATGACAAATTTTAATGCATAATTATACGTATAGCAGTTAATGTAATTAAGTTATATGTATAGAGATTAATTTCATCAACTTGGTCCCCCTAACAATTTCAACTTCCTTGACCCTTCTTCTACCAAAAATCTAGCATACTTCCATTGTACTATTAATCCTTCTTCGGCTCTCGATAGCAAAGAATTTTGTGAAACAAGGAGTCAAAACAAAGGGAATTTTATATAGAAGTGACTTTTAATTTTAGTTAAAATTAGCATTCTTATATCAACTTAGAATAGAAATTATTGAAAACCTAAGTTTCAAACCTATATTACTCAAAATTCGGTGTTCTCGATACAGGACAGATTAGGTTTTGAAGACTTCAGTAGGAATATCAAGAACCAAAGGGCTATCTATAGCAAAGATTATTCAAAGTCATAAAATTTACTCTTCTTTATAAAACACCAAAATCAGCACTTAAAAAGTTGTAAAAGCAAAAATGCAAAAAAAAAAAAAAAAAAAAAAGAATATGAACCATAGACATAAAAATAATGATATATAATACCTTAGAACTAAGTTCTGTATCATTGGGTGACGAATCTCTAAGAGCACGAAGTGCATGTTTAAGAAGGTCTGTGAGCGTCGGAGAGTTACCGATGTCTACCAGATGTTTTTCCAAATATGTCCTCGCACTCTGGGATCTAGCGCCAATAGCCATTGAACGACATTCATAAAGATTTGCAGAAGGACAAATTTGAAAAATATGAGGACCATCAGCCTAAAACAGATATAATAATAAAATAAAATAAAACAAAGACTTAAGGTGAAAGCATTATTAGTAAGAGCATGATATGGGTGATAGTATTTCAATTACTTTGTGCCTGACCAATTTAGAGCTCCCTCTAATTTAATTATTATTATTATTATTTTATTTTTGCATTTAATTGGTTTCGATAGACATATAAAGATTGTTAAATATATATAAATGCTAGCTGACCCGAAAAACGTTTTGCCATATAAATTATTTCTAGGAAATTTATAGAGTAAAAAAAAAAAAAAAAAATATTAACTTGTTCGAAGTGTGTAAGGATGTGGTATATAAGTGAGAGGCATGGAGCGTTGTAAATGATGGGGGGTGTAAAAATAACAAAACACCAAACATTAATTTTTTTAATTTATTCCTTAAAATTATATATATATATCATTATTTAATTATGACAGAAACACCAACAAATAATATTAATCCCTTCATGCTATAGCTTGAAAGATATTTTTTGCTAGTCCACCTTTAGCTAATACAAACAACAAACTGGATGGTTTACCCACTTGAGAGCATGCCACATATAATTGCCCGTGTGAAAAACATTAGTTATACTGAGATAGTAAAATATTAATTGTGAAGGTTACTACTATGCTTGATGCATAAACAATATAACTGTGGAGAAAGTGAGAGACATATTGTCTGAGAGAAACAGGAAACCGGCTCCGGTATCATCCCTGCTTCGTGCTGTTTGCTGGCTGAGGTGTGACACCGGTAGGTCTATCGGCAGGGATAACTTACCAAGTCATAATTGATCAGTTAACGAGCGGAATGAAAAGTTATTAAAATACTAAAATGACTATTAAAAAATAGGGGTTGGTAACAGAAGGGTGAAAATTTAGGATGAATGTATTTTTTATGCCACATTATAAAAAAAATTTAAAAAAAACATTGTCCGAAAAAATAAGAAAAAAATGTTAAGAGATGGACAACCCTAACCACTTAGGGGTATCAAAAATAGATAGTAGCCGATTCTCAGACTTATTGAATATGCACATAAAATTTCATGAAAATCAGTCTGGCTATTTCGGAGGAGTATGGTAACTAAAACTGTGACACGAGAATTTTATATATTAGATATATTAAGGATGTTAACTGATACAACAGAGCCAATAAAATAACAGCACCCTTCATAGATAATTGAGAGCAGCGGATAATAAATATTTGATAATGAACAGCTGATATATGAACATTGTTAAATATATATAAATATACATCAAAGATTTTAACAGCTACAATACAATAGTTCTCAATCCATGAAAGAGGTAATTATTATAAATAAATATTTATTTTATGAGAATAAATAATAAAAATTATAGATGTTGCTTACATCATATCCTGCCACCAGGAGACCAACTCCATAAGGCCTTCTATCATATCGCTGAGTTGAACTCTGCATCATATTAGATATTTTGTTCATGAGCCTGATAATGGGAATTTCAGTCCCATATGAATACGAATATGAAAGGCATTCACTTCTCATTTGCCGACTGAAACATTTTTATTATGTTATACAAATCATCACACAAAATTAAATAAATTGATGGAAAAAAATATTTTTAAGAGTACCTTGATATATTGAGAAGAAATTTTTTCTTCATTATTTTATTAATGGATATATAAGGGCTGCACTACACGACAATAGACAGGTAAGTGAAATACATGATAGCACTTAAACATAAGTAGCAGCAGAGCATGAAGGCATATTTATTTTTAATAAAGTCAGATAATAACATCAAATATTAAATTATTAAAAAAAAAATTACAAAATGAAATGATTAAGCTACATCAAAACAAACAGTTATAATATAAAGATTATGAAAATATGTTTTTATAAATGAAGAAACACCGTTTTAAGAAATTAAAATTTTTTTATAATAAAAGTTTAAAAAATAAAAGGTAAACTTATATAGAAAATACGGTTTAGGTAAACTGACTATGTTGAAAGTATGCGATTATTTATCATAGCCGATTTTTTCATACGCTTTCAGCTTTCACTTGCCTTTTTCCATTGTTGTGTAGCTCGATGCAGGCAGTTGACATTAGAAACAATTCGTGGTTACAAAAGTATAACTGCACTTAGAAGTGATTATAAATATAGAACAATCTAAAAGATTTCTCTCCTAAAATCTGCCAAAGAAATACCATTAAAGAACCATTATCGAGATACTAAATGGACTGTTTTACTGAATTCAGAGTCCAGAATAGGGTCAAATCAAAATGCAAAAATTTATAAACAATCTTTAGGCATAGGTAACACAACAGTACATTGTTATATGGAATTTTATAAATGTTAAGTTATTGCTGAAAAATCAATAGCAAATGGAATTCGGAGTCTGGATGTTTATGACAGGCAACACTGCTAGAAGGTAGAAAACATAATAAGCTTAATATATTTGACAAACTTATTAAAAATTATAACTCAAAAAAGTAGCAACACTAACTTCACTATCAGCAAGTTTCTTTTGAAACAAAATAACTAAATAAGTATATAAAACCTAAAATAGAGTAAAATTAATTAGCATGTAAAGTGTCTGATATCTTAATTCAAGCGAAAGCAAGACCTACCTCCAAGGACCACTGATAACAAGTAGCTTAAAGTAAGGGTTAATTAGACACTTATTGAAAATATACAATAAATTAATACATTTTAGTTACAGGCAGCACTGATATTTACCTCAATATACGAGCATCAGCAGTTAGGCCAGAAATGCTCATGCCTATATGATTATCAAGAGGAATAATTTTCTTTTGATGAGCTGAAAGTTCTGATGAAGCTCTTTTAAGAGCAACAAGGACTGCATATTGCTTATTCTTTACACCAACGGTTGCTGCTCCAAGCTTCACCGCTTCCATAGCATATTCAACCTGGTGTAATCGGCCTTGGGGCTCCATACCGTAACGTCGGAATCATACTGGTTTCGGAACTAAACATAAAAGAAGAAGTTAACCAAATGTAGCTTGATAACACCTAAATAAATTAAGCTACTACGTAATTATAACAAGTTAATATGTTTTAATTAAAACTATTAATAATTGCATATAGGATAGGAATTTAATAAGAAAGGTAATTGCAGAATTAAACATTATATGATGACCCAACTAGAGGCAGTCAGTAAATTTGATATCAAGCTTGTTGAAATTTATTTATAACAATACTAGAAACTCAGAAAAAAATACTAAGCTCATGATTAACTATGATATCATTTGAGCTATATAACAAAAATGTAACAGGAAAAAACAACAATGACATAGCCCCATCAATAACCTACTCAGTATTGGAAGAACATTTATGAAATAAATTTACCATTTCTTCTAAATATACATCTAAAATTGTGTCAGAAAATTACAAATAACTAAACCCCAGAGCTTTACTCGCAATAATAACGATTTACTTGAAAATACTGAGGAAGACACCTAATAAATAATAAAGATGTGATTATTTACTGAACTAAATACAGATAAGCTTAAGCATGAACTTGAAAAAGGTTTATTAGGATTTTCATAACTATAAGAAAATCCAAATTACCCTAAAAATGATTATAAAATAGCATACCATTATGACAACAAGGGACACTTCTAATAGGTATACTATAGAAAACCTTAACTCATCATCAACACAGCAAGACTCGAAAACTGCTGGTAATCCTTAAGTACGGCCGGTCATTCCAGAGCGCGGTAGTGTTTAGAAAGAGTAAAAGCGGTCCGAAACAAATGATCACTGTGATATGACATAACAAGAAGGCATCTTTGTTTTTCTATTATTTTACTTAATTACGAAATAATATTTCTTTTCCATACATATATAACATTGCTTTTACTATCATAGTCATTAGTAAATTAAACCAATTAAATTTATAGGTTTTCGATAGCTAATTTATTTTTTCATGGAATTCATTATTTTATTAATATGAAAGTTGGCTTTATGTAACTTATATCTTAATATAAAACCGGTAGGTACTTAGGTTTTCGATAGATACTATATTTTTAAGGAATCCATTATTTTTTTAATATGAAAGTTTTCTTTATTTACATTTACCTTAATATATAACCATTTGACCTTTTTTTCTTCGTTATTTTTTTCATTCGAATAGAACCTAGGAGGTAAACGATACACTGTCAAGGATTTTGTTCTATGTCGGTGTAGCACTAATATCATACTTTATGTAACTTATATCTTAATATATAACCGGTAGGGTTATATAGCATGACCGGGGGTCACCCATAGCGTATTGGCTAGCATAACAGCTTTCTATGCCAAAGGTTGCGGGTCAAACCTGCGGGTGGCCCAAGGATTTTTTGATGGGAGTAAAAATCCTTAGTTATGCCGTCCTTTGGAGGGGACGTTAAAAGGTGGTCCAGAGCCTATGCGATGTCAGGTACTCGTTAAAGATCTCTATCCTAATAAAACCTGGATAGGCAAAATTTAGGACTCCCACTGTAGTATCGTCCGAATAACCATAGTAGCATAAAGTGACGTTAAACGGATAAACAAACATAACCGGTAGGTACTTAGGTTTTCGACAGATACTTTATATTTTTATGGATTCCATTATTTTCTTAATATGAAAGTTTGCTTTATGTAACTTATACCTTAATATATAACCATTTGACCTTTTTCCTTCGTTATTTTTTTCATTAGAATAGAACCTAGAAGGTTAACGATACATTGTCAAAGATTTTGTTTTATGTCGGTATAGCATTAATATCAGGTATCGACGAGTCGTTTTGGTGTTTTATATTCTTATCAAACCTACTACTGCTGAGCATTATAAATAGAAATATAGTGTATTCATACATCTTGAAATAAAGTAGCCTTTTAGCTTCAATTATTTTGGAAGTAGTCAGACACTTTTTATCTTTTATTAGAGGGATGGAGGTTCAGAGGAAGTATTTCCTATACTCGGCCCCAACATTATTATCATCTTCAGCTTCAATCACTTATACCCTAAGGGGTATAAAGCGATTATGTTTTTTTTTCTTCTCCTTTTAGCTTATGTGAATTCCGATATGAAGGATCGATACCGAGCTTTGTTTACTTATGGTCACATTTATGTTTTATTTTTTTCGGGATAATACGGTTCATAGGTTTTGCAGATCGTATGGAATCATTTATCAATCTCACTTTACACATTACCTTCAATTTCCTATTTAAGAAATATATATATGCTATATAAATATATTTGTGCATATTGGTAGTATAATATGCAATATTATAATTTCCCTTAATAATAACAATATATATATATATATATATTATATACATATATACATACTAATAATGTATATATATAGTTAAAAAGGTCAGTGGGGAGCGGCGTTGGCCTAGTGGATAGAGCGCTAGTTTACTGTGGTCCAGATTCTGGGTTCGAACTACGGCTATGGCAGAATTATTTATTTATGGCAGGGGAGTGACCCTAGGGTATGGAGACCATGTTGGAGCATACCCAACCTTTATGAAGTGGGTACCCGAAATGGGGAAAAACCTTGGCGGCTGAGTTTGATTTAGGCCTAATCAGCTCCTTGCACGGGTATTTGCCTTGAAACAGTATGAATATCTATATGTACTGAAGCCAAAGACCATTCATAGGGTTTTAGGAGTTCATTTTTTATTTAGGTCATTAATGCTTGTTATAGTCTTAAGGAATGTGGATATCCTTATATAGGAGACATATTTTTTATTATGACATGAATAGATATTTCAGCTCTTCAAGAGTTCTTTTTTATTTTACCCTGGTCTGTATGGGAACTGTAATTCCCCGATCTACGACTACCTATTTTATGTACCTTAGAATCTTCTCAGGTACGTGTTGTTTGTTTATTTATTTAACGTCACTTTATGCTACTATGGCTAATCGGACGATGCTACAGTGGGAGTCCTAAATTTTGCCTATCCAGGTTTTATTAGGATAGGGATCTTTAACGAGTACCTGACATCGCACAGACTCTGGACCACCTTTTAACGTCCCTAAGGATGCATAACTAAGGCATTTTATCCATAAAAATCCTAGGACCACCTCGGGTTTGAACCCGTGACCTTTGGCATAGGAGGCTATTCTCAGGTACGTGTTAATTATTGTATGCTAATATGACCTCCTTGTCTGTTCAGTGCCTAACGTTTTTATTTACAAACTATTCGCTACCGATTGATGTTAAGTGTGAACTCTGGAAGAAATATCTGATTAGATATAAGTACTCTTTAATTTATTTCATTAATTCCGGTTTTAAACAACATGAATTTTAGCACGGAATTTCATCTGATCAATTTATGTAAATGTTTTCGAGCATATTCAACTACCTCAACACAAAAGTTAGTAGTTCCCCAACATTCTAGGAACCTCTTTTTTTTTTTTAATATTGTAAATTTGTTGATATAATCATAATTATTTTTTAGAACAACTCGTGGATATAAATATAACATTGTTAAACCTTACCCTGTTACACCTCAAGTAACTGTTAATAAGGAGGTTGAGAAGCCTGGGTATTGGAAGTCTGGAATACCAACTCAAGGACCAAAAGAAATCGAAATAAAATCTAAAGAAGTGCTAAATGCTATGAAAGATACTTGCCAATTAGCTAGAACAATTTTAAGATCTTTAGAAGGATATATCAAGGTATTCAGTGGTCCAGAATTCATGTCTTTTTATTGTCAATTAGAAGGAATGCAAGTTTGGATTTTTATTTTCCTGTCAGGCTGGTATAACAACAGATGACATTGATATCTTTGTCCATAGACAATGCATTGATAACGGAGCTTACCCATCTCCTTTAAATTACTACCATTTTCCAAAATCCATTTGTACATCTGTGAATAATGTGGTATGTCATGGGATTCCTGATAGAAGACCTCTTCAAGAAGGAGAAATTTTAAACGTAGACGTTACTGTAAGTTTGAACTTATTCTGAATTATAAATGTGATTCATTTTTTGGAGCTAAAACAATTTTTTTTTATTCTGAAGGTATACCGAAATGGTGTACATGGTGACTGTTCTGCTATGTTCTTTGTTGGTGAAGTTGATCCTGATGCAATCAAGTTGTGTAATGCTACCAAAGAAGCTTTGGAAGCTGGTATTTTAGCTTGTAAACCAGGTCAACCATTTTCTGTTATAGGCAAGTAATTAGTTTTTGCTATGACTATTTTGTTTTGAATTTCAAAGTATCAAAATTAATTCAACTTTATTGATTTCATCATTTCTTGATGATATGTTCACATTAGTTCTGTGATTTTAATTTTTTTTTATTTTAATGTATCTTTCTTGTTGATCCTGAAAAAGGCCTAGCTGCATGCATTAAATAGTTTTACTCATTATTTTAAACTTTAATCTGTATGATACTATAAAATATTTAAATAAAATAAAAAGAATGAATGAAACCTGTACCTCTATAATCCATGAGGGCAGTCTTGGATTCAGTACATTTTAAGTTCCAAATAAAATAAATATATAGTAATAATGAAATTATAAAATAAATCATTTTTTTTCTAAGCCAAATATGTGTTTTTTAATAAAAAAAAACATTATTCCGTTGGCACTGCAGGCTGTGGAGGCTCTTAGCTGCGCAGTGTGGTTACTTATGATTCCACGATTCTGTGTGATAGTTATAGGGTTGAGTAATCAATCCCTATTTTTATGAGTGGCCACCAGTTGGCTGATGTGTCTCACATACCATGAGGAGGTTATGGATGTAGCCCCGTTTAATCACATTTTTGAAAAAGTCAACTAGGATTTGAACTCTCAACCATTGGTGTGTTAGGCTACTTTGCTAACCACACACAGCAATGAGTTCGTGATATCTGGTATTATACAATTACAATAATTGCTAATTAGTATTTATTTTATTTTCAGGCAAAGTAATAGA
Source organism: Piezodorus guildinii (assembly GCA_023052935.1). Classification (NCBI taxonomy): domain Eukaryota; kingdom Metazoa; phylum Arthropoda; class Insecta; order Hemiptera; family Pentatomidae; genus Piezodorus; species Piezodorus guildinii. Next base: position 136,745,171 of record CM041296.1, on the reverse strand, counting down.
GCGAACTGCGAAAGAAAAAGGTTTTTCTATTGTCCCTGCCTTTATAGGACATGGTATAGGGTCTTATTTCCATGGGTCTCCAGATGTGTATCATTTTGGTATGAAACAATTTATAAATATTAACTATGTTGTACTTACTTTTCAATATTGTTTTTGTTTTCTTGTTGGGAATATTAAAAAAATATGGCTTAGATTAAAGTTTATTAGATGGATTAAATTGGACTTTTTAATATTTATTTTTTTTGTTAAGATGTTACTGGAACTCCAAGAGACGAGGGTTTGATTATGAAACCTGGGATGACATTTACTATAGAGCCAATATTAAGTGAAGGAGGAACTGAAGTAACGATATTAGAAGATGATTGGACGGCGGTCACTGATGACGATTCGAGGACTGCTCAGTGGGAACATACTGTTCTCATAACAAAAAATGGTGTAGAAATTCTCACTTAAAAAATTATTCTATATATTTTAAAGGAATTTTTCTAGAAAACTTAAAAAAATATTAAAGATATAGCTCTTGTTATTCCTCCACACCTAGAGCAATTCCTCAAATTGTGATTTGGTGAAGAGCTGAAGACAATCAAAGCATCTGTATAAAAAGTAATGAAGACTGATGTAGTTACTGGAAATGTCAAAAAAGAAATAAATTATATGAAAAACTTTTCATCTATACTCCAGAAAAGATTTTTTCATCCTTTTTTCTTTATGAATACATCCTTTCCCCATGAATGCACATACTTTCACATGTATAAAATGTATCTACATTTATGTTTAATCAATGTTACGTATACATATTCAAACCTTCAAATCCCACCTATTTGATCACTTCCTTTCTATTAAATTTCCAAAAGTAATTTTTAAGAAAAAATATTATATTCTACACCAAGTTGTAAATGGTTATGGAGAGTGATAAAAAGCAGATAAACAAAGTGATTATTATACGTACTAATATAATTGACGTTTTAACGAAACTCAATGTAATTCTGTAACTTTTTTTATCTCTTTTAAAAGTCTTATTTAAAAGTTATTAAATTGATTTTAACTATAGAGGTAAGTGAAAGTCGTGCGTGTGTTGTTTGCACCAGATTTTATCTCTTCAAATCTGAGTCAGTAATGTGAGAATCAAAGTTATTTTCATTTTTTAATAATAATTGTAATTTTAATGCTAAAAGATATCGGGTATCCTGAAAATAATCATTAGTATACTTCTGAAAGCTATTGCTTATTCATTTAATGTCAATTTATGCTGCTTTGGCTAATCAGATGATGCAACCGAAGGAGTCCTAAATTTTGCCTTTAATTAGGAAAGGCATCTTTAACGAGTACCTGACATCGCACAGGCTCAGGACCTTTTTATGTGGTTCAAAGGATGGCATAACTTAGTAGTTTTTACTTCCATTAAAAATCCTAGGGCCCACCAAGCCAGTTTGTACCCATAACCTTAGTCATAGAAGGCTCTTATGTTAGCCTCTACACCACAAGTTTGGATTCTTTATACAATTTTTATCACTTTTCATTACCTTATACAACCTTTTGTATAAGATGATATTTTTTTCTAAGATCTTTAGTTTTCCAAGGGTATATTATACGTCTGTCTATATAACTGTTCGTACAGTTAAAAAAATACGTTTACTATTTTGTCCTTTTATAAAATTTGTTCAACTTTTATATTTTTGTGGGTTTTTTTTTTGGTTTTTTTTGTATTAATTCTAACTATGAGAAATGGTTAAAAAATCTTTCTGGGCTGGGATTCAAACTATAGAACTTTAGTAGCATGAGAGACTAGCGTGCTAGCACTCAGCCACAGCCCCCCATGTATATTTTATTGTATACATAAGTAAAAACTATTTCGAAGTTTGTTTTATATTTTTTTATTATAAACTAATAATAATAAATGTAACTTCATTCTGTGAAAAATCCCTAAGAATAACAAATTTGTACAGTAAGTACTTTAATATACATGTCTGGCCAAGAGACCAATATAGTTAATTTTTATTCACAAATGTTTAAAAAAACAAAAAAAACATTTATATACATATGTACAACAGATGTGGAATATAAACAAAGGAAAAAGGAATGAAAGTGGAAACAAAAAGAAATCTATATGATACTAGAGCTAAACAATTTTAAAAATATATGAGTTATTCCATCACAATAGTATTTTGGTAAAATAAATAATTATGTATTAGATTAAAAGTAGGATAATAGATAGAGAAGGAGTTCTAAAAGATGATATTTGAGTGAGAGAAGGGAAGGAGCATGGTGAATATGAGTAGGTTGGGAATGTAAAGGTCTGAATGATGTGATCTGGTTTCAAGTGAGCGGACTGAGGATTTGAATTGTGGGATACTGTGGATGTATGGAGGGTGTTGGGAGTTAAAGATTTAATAAAGGTATGGTCTGAGGAAGCTTTGTCTAGGTATGGAAGGTAGGAGCCACTTCAGCTGCTGTAAAAGTGAGTCACTGGAAACCTCTTAATATATATATATAACAAACTTATAGTAATAATAATCACTCCAGAAGGATTAACTTAACTTCTTCTATCTTGACTTAATCTCATTGCTTTAAAGCAGTAAACTTGACCAAAGAGATAGCAAACTATCCTTGTGAGGAGCTGGAACAGTACAATTTTATGAAAACCTCTTTGGACAATCTCCAGCTGTGGGTTGTCATGGCATCCAGCCTAACAATGTGAGTCAATTCCAGTTTGGCCAAACTGAATTTTCTTTCTCAATTGATAATTACTTCATAATATAATTAAAATTATATTGACCAGTTGTCATGTCCGAGTTCCGATAATTGCAGTCGACCTAGGAGATGTTAAGTCGTCGAAAACTTTTAAAAGTTTAACATGAAAATTTTGTTGGTCGAAGGTGTGGTTTAAAATATCGACAATAGCCAGACCTTCCACAACCCCTTGGAGACAAACTTGAAGGCAGGTGTAAGATTCAACCTGTCGTATTCTCCACTCATGGCTGCTCCATACAACTCGCAATTTCTCTTCGTCCAAACCAGAGCTACGTTCTAAGCAGCTTTGCAAGCAAGAATCCCAATCATCTGATGCTGATTTTCTCATTAGATGGCGACGGTTTTTCTTGATGTCATTTTTATCTAAAATTTAAAAATATAATATAAACATCTCTTGCGGTGAATTATTCCTAGTCTAAATAATTTTTTTAAATTTGGCATTTAATCAATAACAATAAAATCTACATGAAAGTAAAGCCCATTTAATCTTAATCACTATAGCGAATTTAATGAAAATAATCAGAGCTTTTTCTCAATTTATGTACTTTCTCTTACTATATATTTCATGTATAGATAAGTGAAGGTAAAAAGACAAAGTCACATCACATATAATCCATCCTGCTCATGGATACATCTTTAAACCTAAATACTCCACAAGATTTCAATTAAAGGCTAACCCAAACCTTATCATTTGCAGAAAGAATATCATCTCAAGTTAAAAAGTTAAAATTAATCAATATAAATCCAATAGAAAACAGGACACCACCACGGACATTTCAAAAACCTAATCTATAACTTCAATTGGCAAACATTCAATTCTTCCACACTTCCAAATCAATGAAGTTTAAAGACCACTTTGAGATCATCAGTGCATTGCCTAGCCACATGTTAATTTCCACTGATGGTTCTAAATTGAGCTCATCCATTGGTTTTGTCGCATCAGATTGTAACTACAAGTAGAAACTTCATCCATTTTAAAGATGTCAGCACTGTAGGGGAACCATGACTATTACTCACAATTTTTGAAGAATCTCCCTTCTACACTAGACTATTGAACCAAAGGGAAATACCAAACAATGTCACGGTTGGGTTGGGAAATGATGTAAATAGAATTGACGAATTGATATGCCTCCTTACTGAAATGGACTTTTATAAGCTGAATTGATAATTTTTTTTTAATTAACCCTATATATATATTTAACTTTGACAAATGCTGTTATATTTGTTATAACTTATAAGAGATGTGACTCAATGATAACTTGGTTATTATTGATGATAGAGTAAAAATGTAAGGTGTTCTGGAATCAGGAAATTTTATTTGAATGAAAATCGAGAGAAAAGAAAAGAATAGGAAATGGTAATACAGTCTAGTATAAATGCTTTTGGTTTGTTATTTTCAATAATGAACGTTTGTAATCGACCAAAAAAAAAAAAAATGACCCCCTACAAAATTCGAGGGCTTATGTTTCGAGATGTGTAGAACTCGAATAACGAATAAAAAAAAACTTTTTCTCCTAATTAATAAATAAATATCCCCAAAAAAATGTTTAGTGCTATTTCATCGAGAATCAAATTTTCTACAAAATGAAAAAAGAATCATTGGAATTGGTTAAGAACTAGAAGAGATATAGCATTTTGAAATTAGCAGAGGTGATATGCCATTTTCCTTTGAATTATTTATTTTTTTTTTTATTAGTTAATTGCCTATATACAGCTTTATAAATAGTTATACCCTGATCTTGTTATTTGAAAATAATAAACCATTGTGTAATAATTTGCAACGCTTTTTCTTTTATTCCAAATTTTATGTGAAAAATGTCATTCCATAATGTTACCTGCTTGAGGAAAAAGTTGCATGATGTTTCTGGATAATACACTTCGGCCATGAGCCATGTGCTGCTGAGAAGTCATCTGCTCCCAGCGTTTGGCGTTTATGTCTGATGCTATTCGAAGTAGATTTATGTTGACGATTCCACTTTCTCTTATTGATTTCGACAAAGGTAATAAAGTTGAACGATGATAGCAGCATGGAATCACGATTTGGCATTTGGCTGTAGGCAGAGCTTTAAATAAAGTTCCAACGTGAATGCTGTTAACAGAGAAAAAGTTTCTCAACATTTCATTTCAAAGGTACTAGAGCTGTTCATAATATTAGTATAATTATTTTTTATGCATTTAGGCCTTAATATTTAATATTAAACATGTTGAAGATTTAAATAGTTGACCACTTGTTCAATGTGAAGGATGAGGTGATTCAGGTGGCAGATTAAAAATATAATGAAAGCTTTTTAAAAAGAAGGGATCTTTTATTACTGCCTCCTAAGCCATCTAATCCTTCATACATAATATTAAACGTTCAAAGTATATTATATTAGCTTGTTTTTGGAATTATAAAGAGGAAGTGTATAGGCCATGTTATTTGTGAAATTGTTAATAATTGAACTGGGAAACAATTGAATATTAATTTTTAAATTTAATTAAGCATTTAATCCTTCCAGTCACTTTTTATTGTGTTAAGAACTTTTTACAATATATTTTCGACATTTTGTTTCCCCCCCCCCCTCCATTTTCAAGGATTTTACCTATCTGTAAGCCATATTTAAAATAGAACAGAAAAAAAAATTATTCTGGGACAGGATTCCTTAAGAACAATTGATATTTACAATTAAGATATACAATGTTTCTTGCCAAAAGACCAAAGAATTATAATTAATTCTTATTCACAAAGATATAAGAAGAAAATAATTTATTAAAGTATACAATAAAACAAAAGAGTAAAATAAATAAATAACTTCTGATAGATTAATATGTTGAAAAAAACTAAACATTGAGACTGATTCATAATGATTGATCCATTAACTAAGTTAAATATGAACAATAAATAATAAATTTTCTTTTTGAATTGATCTTTGATTTGAAATATCAGACTTGTTGAGCGTCTGTTTAGGATGACAGTAGGTACTAGAACAGCTGGGACTTAAATGACGGTAGGGAAGAAGCATGGAGGATATGATAATTTAGGGAATTCCAGAGAGTAGTAGAGTGGACAAGAAAGGAATGATCAAAAGTTTTTGTTCTATGAGTAGGAATGTAAAAGTCAGAATGGGGTTCTTGTTTCGAGGGTATGGACTGATGATTTAAATTTGCAGAAGTCTGTGGATATAGGAAGATAGCTGGGAGTAGATGGTTTGATAAAGGTATCATCCTTGGAAATATTGTCTGCGGATGGAGGGAAGAAGCCACTATATATACATGCAGCAATAGTCAAAGTGGAGGAAAATAAGTGAGGATACAAGGAGCTTACGGTAGATAGTGGAAGAAGATGGCGGAAGAGATAGAAAAATTTGAGGGTGCTTACTGTATTCATTCATAATTAATTCTATGTGTCATCTAGAAAGATTCTATTGGCTATTCTATAAAATACATAGCAATTAGCTACAATATTATGAATAAATATGAAATACAAATTGAAAGGTAAAATTCTAGAAAATAGGAGAAAAAAACTCAAAACGTCAACTGTATATTGTAAGTTGTTAATAGATAGAACATTATAATAATAATAATAGGCTTAGCGAACCAGAAGGTTCGATGCTGATACCACCAAATTCCGCCTACACAGACTCATCCAATGTTCACCATTCAGCCCAAGCCCCCGAGATCAGCCTTAATGCAATCCTCCCATCTCCGCTTCGGCCTACCTTTCGGACGCCTACCAGTCGGATCAGCAAATACCAACTTTCTCGGAATCCGCTCGTCATCGAGCCCAACAACTTTACTCGCCCATTTGAGTCTCCGCGATGCAATTAGTTCAATTATATTCACAGGATACAAGTTCCGAAATTCCGCGTTGTGTAACCTTCTGAATTCCCCAGTGGTCCTCATCTCTCTTCGGACCAAATATTTTACGCAATACCTTATTTTCGAAAATCTTAAGTCGTTGTTCATCCCTAAAAGTAAGCGGCCACGTTTCACATCCGTAAAGAACCGTTGGAAGAATAATAGTTTTATAAATTCTAATCTTTAAGTTTTAGATAGAAGCCGCGACCTAAGTAACTTAGCAACTGAATAATAACACGCATTTCTCACCTTTAACCGGGACTTTATTTCTTCCTGGATTTCATTTTTTCTAGTTATAATTGAACCTAAATACTTGAATTTCTCTACGTGTTCAAATGTTTGCCCTGATACATCAATATCACCAAGATCGACACCTTTTCTGCAACTAATCATATATTTCGTCTTATCGGTATTTAGTTCGAGTCCTATTTCTCCTTCGAGAAATTCGAGTCCTATTATTTAATTCTTCTAGTAATGTGAAATAGATAGAACATTACTAGACGAATTAAATTTTGCTATAATTAGATTGCTTTTTAATACTATAAGTAAGGTGAATTACACAATGGACTGTTATTGTATAATTCACCCTACTTAATGCTTAATTAAATTAAAAACAAGATTGGAAGTTCATCACATTTAAAAAAAACAAAAAAACTATTGATATATTAATCATAACTTACTCATGAAATGCAACATTCAATCTTACATCATTCTTATATTATGTTTTTTATATCAAATAAAGGAGATAAGGGAAAAAAACAACATGAAATCCAAGCCTGGAAGATGGTTTCTTCCCATTCAGTTAAGGTTGAGGCGAAAGCCTTGCAGCAACCGCATTCAGGGGACTTAGGAATGTTTCACTTATAATACCTCAAAATTTATTGTATGTTCTTGCAAGATCTGTGACTATTTCGTTGTTTTTGAAATTGTTATATATTCATTTGTTACGTCAAAATAAAGGAGATTAGGGAAAAAAAATAAATCCAATTTCTTTTTACTTTCATTTACCTATATATGAAATATATTGTAAGGGAAAGTATTGCGATCGTGAAAATTTTCAAATTCCAGTTTTCAATGGAAATACACGTTTTAGGAACCCCTGAATCCAAATAACCAAGTCCCGCAAAGAGTCTGTATGTGTGGTAACTCCCGCGCATAAACAGAAAGTCCTATGAAACTGAACCTTCATATTTAAGACAACTATACGCCCGAGATGTACAAAATTTTTTTAATCAAAATCAGCTTACCAGAAGAGCCACTTTATACCATGCATTTTTGCACCTTTTTACGATTTTCTCATAAACGGCTCTAACGATTTTTGATTAAACTTGCTATATAGATGTAAAATTTGATAAGCTTTAATATGATATGGGTTTTATTCTGATTGAAATAGTCTGACAGGGCTTAAATGCAGATATTTTAAATTTTCTTTAACTAAAGTACCTTTAATTTTATAGATTTAAAAAAAATAGGCACATCAACTTGTCAGCATTGAAAATAACAGCTAAATATGAAAGGTGAGCGAATTTTATAAACACCTAAAGGAGAAAAGTGCCAAAATATTAATATGTTAAGGAAACAGGGCCCTTAATATATTTTAAGTGCTGCCCTCTAGCAGACAGCATCATTATCAAGAGCACAACCCATCACCATCTGGTGGCAGCCAGAGGCAAGGGACCCCCCTGCCAAAAATTGCAGGCAATGGTGAGATAAGTGAAAGTCGTGTGTTGTCCGCACCAGATTATTTATTTTATTTTTTAATATTTTCTCAATCGTAATGTACCCATTGAATCCAAAACGGTGGGGATAAATCTTCCCTTTATATTTATTCATATTATTTTACAAAATAATACATACAATATCAGAAATGTATTTATGCATGTGTACACATTTCTCATAGTTCATGCATTGATTTGTACAATAAATTGGAGTTTTATGCAAAAAATATGAAAACGTAATGACATATTTACATAAAACATTTTGTCATGTTCCTCTTCTGGATTTCATTATGATGATGGAACAGAAAATAATATATATAAATAAAAAATGCAAAATAATTTACCTCAAATCGCCACAAGAATGAAGAGCTATTAAACACATCGGCTCATCACCGAGCCAGTCAGTGATAGTTGACACTAATTGTGATAATGTTTCTTCAGACAGGCGAGCAGCTACGTAATCTATAGAACCGTCTATCTCTCGGGCACGCTTTACTTTGTCAGCACCCATTTCAATTCCTAGCACTTTGAGGCCGTAGGTATGATGAAGAATTCTGTCAATATGGCCCTGTGAGAATTTAATATATCAATTAATTCATTATTATTAATAAAATTAATCCATATAATATACAACTAAATTATACAAAAACATAATGAAAGGCCAAGATAAATGGGTAGGAGACAAGAGCTGATTTTAAGGATAATATTGTCAAAACTATGCTAAAAACAACTTAGCCACCAAAAAAAAAAAAGTTAACTTACTTTTTATCATGACAATGAAGCTTGCACATCATCATAATCTTATAATCATAATCTTAATAACAGGTTTGTAATATAAACAAATTCGTTAATAATGGATATAATTAGTTGACTGATGAAAATTACAGGAAGGAATTAGTCCGGGTGGGCATACTGCATCAATCCTGAAGACAATTTTTAAGGTACAAATAGAGGGAGATTCTGCCAAAAAGAAATACTTGGACATATCGATGGGCCTCTTGGACAAATTGAGCCTAGCCTCAATATATATGGTGATGCAGGATTCCCAGTGAGTCCAGGATTATGGTCTCCCCCATGTTTTGCAACGGTTTTCTTTTGAGTCCATACCTCTCCAAAAATGATCCGGTATCTATTGGGATGGTCACCCTGCTTCCTATCAAGGCAAAACATCTCTTGGAAACATTATTATTTTTTAAATATTGTTTTTCATGTTATTATAGTTTGTAATAATTCATACACCCCCTTTTTCTATATCCTATTTAATTGTTCTTTCACATATATATATATATTACTTATTTTATTCCTTTTTTATCTTTTTATAGGAGTGGTGTGGTCTAGTGGATAGAGCACTAGTCTACTGTTCTCCGTGTCCTGGGTTCAAATCCTGGCTTTGACAGAATATTATTTATTCTGTTAATTCAGCCGGGGGGAGAGGGGAGGAAAGGGGGGGGGTGACCCTAGGGTATGGAGATCCTCCTGGGGCAGACCCAGCCTCTTTAAAGTGGGTATCCAAATTGGGGAAAAAACCTGGCAGCTGAGCTTGATCAAGGCCTAATCACCTCATCGCACGACCATTGGTCTAGAAACAGTACGAATCTCTATATGTATAATCATGGGTTCTAGAGGTACAGGTTTTTTTTTTTTTTTTTTTTTTAGTTAAAAATTTTTAATTTTTTCTTTTACTGACTCCCACCTTATCCCAGGTCTCTTCCTCCCTGTAATTCGTTAATAGCAAATTATATTCTGATGAAATGCTAATATTACTTTTTGTGGACATGCAGTGATTAGAAAAATAACTTAAAAAACATCTTGATTTTTGTTCATAAATTGTCTGCCAAAAAAACAACCAATGTATGATTTTATTTTATTTATTTTCTTTGCCTATCACAAAGGTTCATTTGTATCGAAAATAATAAAACAAAATGTAAAACAAAGATAAAGATGGAGGCTGATATTTTACTTCACCACTATTTTATTTAGTTATGGTGCACAATGTTCCGGCTATAATGCCATCTTCTGGTGCAAAGAACAATTTTTATCTTAAGATGAGTGGGTACCCAACGTTAAATAAATATCATCCAACTTTATTTTTAGACTTTGGCCTTCACCTTAAATAATCTACACCTAAATAAAACAAAGATATAAAGTGGCTTTTCAAGTGAATCGATTGTGCGAAAAAGAAGTTGATTGGCATCTTAAATCAGTTTCACTGCAACTCTTCCTTTTTCATCTATTTGATAAATAGGTAACAGAAATTAATACTAATAATAAAACGAAGGGGATATATAAGAGCCTATAACTGCCATACTCACCAGACCAGAACCAATGTCGACTACATGCTTGATCCCGAACTTGATGCAAGTCTCTGAGACCAAATGAGAGAGAGCAATAACCTCTTCCTTCTTCTTCTGCTTCATTCCACAGAACCGGGCCTTATCTATCTCTGTGGAAGGAGTTGCCATCTTGGGGATAACTAGCTTCAATTGATGGCAGCTTGCAAGAAACGTTTTAAGTTCTGGGGGCCATTCATCCTAGTAATAATTTTTTTAAATATTAGTTTATTTGAATATGAATGAATGAACAAATTCTTTATTTATATAACATACAAAATATTAATAACATAAATATATACATTATAATATTCTTATTTTTTATAAAATATTTTCTTTTAAGAAAAATCAATCAACACAAATAACACTTCATTATTATTCAATTTTACTCTCAGGGTATGGTATGGGTTCTTGACAATCAGGCACATTTTTATTATTTAACTTTTTAATTATAATAATAACTTACAAACATAATACAAACAATATGCAGGCAGGCTAAAAATGTTTCTTCATATTCAGACAGCTGCTCATACCTCCCCAGCTCTCCACTCAAAACTCCTGACTCCTATCAGCTCATAACCCCAACTCCTCTCACAAGTCCCCTCTTGAAAACTACTGACTCCTATCAACTCATAACCCCAACTCTCTGACAGACTATCATCAGGTATCTTTCCTCCACCTGGGTTTTTACCTGGGATGTCCCTTGCATCCAAAATGGAGATTATGTTTACAAACAAACAAATAAGAGCTGGTATTCAAATTTTACCTTTTACCTTATTGTTAGCCTGCCTAACTCAACAACAAATATATAAATTAATAACCACTATAATTATAAAAAATGGGTATATTACATTTCTCCCCAATCCTAGGTAAAAAAAAAAATATTTTGGAAAGAAATATTTTTTTTTTTAATTTATCATTTTTTAAAACACACTCAATAAACCCATTTAGTTACAATTTTTAAATATTTTTAACACCTTATATATAAATAGTTTATATAAAATATTACAGCATTTTTACCTTGAAAACTACATATGTACAAACTAAATATACAAGGACGATTTACACAATAGAAATACACTAAGTCTATATCCAATTAAGAACATATTAAAACTAATCACATCTGCCAATTAAACTATATAAACAAATTCAGGCGAAAACAGTGAAATATAAATATGATAGATTTATTTTCATTAAATACTTAATTTTTACTAACTGATCAATGTTCATATAATAAAATAATTTAGAAAGATAAAATTTACGTAGTAACAGAATAACAATTTAAACATTTATGTTTATCTAGACCCCAATGAGATATGGTTCTGCGTTATTTAAGACTGAGTAATAAAAAGCATGAATAATGAATTTAAAATATAATTAGATCAGCTATTAAAAATTGTATAACTTAAAATTCTAATAATGACATGATATTTACAATTTTTTCCAGTATGGTTCAATCTGAACATTGTTCAGACTGCCCATTTTTTAGCTCATCTAACGGAGGGAACGCTTATCATCCCTTTTTATCCCCTGGAAAAGGATAAAGACTGCCGTGTCCAAAAATAATATGGTCTCTGATCTTTCCTAACATGATCCAAGACCATATAGCCTTGGTAGAACTCATAGTCTAAAATAAAAAGGATAATAGTTTTGGTTGGCACATTCCTGTACTGATTAATTAAATTTACAATTGGTGACAAATAATTATAGGAGATGTAGAAACCAATTTTTGGATTATTTAAAATGTTTAACCTATTAAATACCTCCTGTGGTTTATTTTGGGGACTTAAGGAGCTTATAAAAGTTCTGAGTTCTAAGCACTTGCTGTCACATGGTTTCATTTCAAAAATTTCATCTTCTTTGATGTTTACAGTTTCCTTCACATTAATAGAGCTATTCATTAAGTCCTGGGCCTCTTCAGTCATAACATTACAGGGGTTACTCATCAATTTAGGTTCTACTGTACACATTGGAGTTACTGTTTCTGTTTCACACTCTTGGTCAGTAGGATCTTCCGAAGGTAGAGTCTTTGATGGATGTTCTTCTGTACAATTAGGAGTTACTGTTTCACACTCTTGGTCCATAGGTTCTTTATTCTTGTTTTCTTCATCTTCAATGGAGGTTCTTCTCTGGGGATCAATTTTCATTTCTGTAGTAACACTTGTAAAGTTTTCTAATATTTCTTTTCCAAATTTATCCACCTTTTGTTCTAATTTCTCCATCATCATCATGAATTGTTTGAATATCTGAATCTTTTCTGTCCTATCTGAATAACTATTATTTCCTTGGTCCTCCATATTGTTTGCTCACAAATTAACACAAATAACACATACAAAACTTATTAAAATATAAATTGTGCACTGATTGTTGTGGTCTTAATATTTAACAAATTAAGCCCCACGTTGGGCGCCAAATTATATAATATTCTTATTTTTTATAAAATATTTTCTTTTAAGAAAAATCAATCAACACAAATAACACTTCATTATTATTCAATTTTACTCTCAGGGTATGGTATGGGTTCTTGACAATCAGGCACATTTTTATTATTTAACTTTTTAATTATAATAATAACTTACAAACATAATACAAACAATATGCAGGCAGGCTAAAAATGTTTCTTCATATTCAGACAGCTGCTCATACCTCCCCAGCTCTCCACTCAAAACTCCTGACTCCTATCAGCTCATAACCCCAACTCCTCTCACAAGTCCCCTCTTGAAACTACTGACTCCTATCAACTCATAACCCCAACTCTCTGACAGACTATCATCAGGTATCTTTCCTCCACCTGGGTTTTTACCTGGGATGTCCCTTGCATCCAAAATGGAGATTATGTTTACAAACAAACAAATAAGAGCTGGTATTCAAATTTTACCTTTTACCTTATTGTTAGCCTGCCTAACTCAACAACAAATATATAAATTAATAACCACTATAATTATAAAAAATGGGTATATTACAACATATATATTTAAAACAAAGCTCGCTAGACAATGACGATAACCCGTCTGTCAAGTTGCCCTTTTTTTTTTTACAATTTTGATAATAATAATAATTATAAGATTTTAATTATAGTAATATCATGATCTATTGTTATTGATTGTAATAGTTTAATAATTAAAATGCTGGACCAACAAATTTATGTATTTTAAAGATTTATTTAAGTATATAGCTAGTTTCACCCAAACGAGGCCATTGGGTATTTATTGCTTCTTTTAGAGTTAGCCATCTACCTATTTATCTTTCCCTAAATATTTCATCCTTAACTCCTTTAAGACAGGGCATATTCCAAAAAGTGGTAGATATCCTCTGGTACATTAAGGTTGGACATGGCACAGACAGGTACGCTATCCCCCCTCCATGGCTGACAATTTAGCACTATCAGTTCTTCTCTTGCTCCAAATATCAAAGACTTGCTGTAGAGACCAAGTTTGTTGTAGTGGATTTAATAAATTGCCATTTCCGGGTCAAGTTTTGCATTTTACGAGTGAAATTGGCTATTGCTAACTGTGGATATCATTTTTATTTCTATTTTATTAATGAAGATGTCAGGAATTTAGGGATCAATTGTAGCTGGGTGGCTAGCATAACAGCCTCCTATGCCAAAGGTCACGGGTTCAAACCCGCAGGTGGTCCTAGGATTTTTTAATGGGAGTAAAAAATCCTTAGTTATGCCGTCCTTCGGAGGGGACGTTAAAAGGTGGTCCAGAGCCTGTGCGATGTCAGGTACTCGTTAAAGATCCCTATCCTAATAAAACCTGGATAGGCAAAATTTAGGACTCCCACTGTAGCATCGTCCGATTAGCCATAATAGCATAAAGTGACGTTAAATAAATAAACAAATCAGTGTTTTTATGGTTTCTTTATTAATTTATATTAGTTTATTTAATAATGACCAAAATAGGGAGGGGCATGATCTATTGGATAGAGTACCAGGTCTGAATCTCAGTTCGGGCAGAATAATTATTTATTCTGTTACTTCAGCCTTGAAGTGATCCTGGGGTATGGAAATCCTCCTAAAGGCACTCCCAGCCTCTATAAAATGGGTACCCAAACAAATGGAGGGAAAACCCTGGTGGCTGAGTGTGATCTCGGCCTAATCATTATGGCCATTGGCCTATAAACAGAATCTATATAGTACTAAACCCAAGACACTTCATAGGTTGTAGAGGTAAACTTTTTTTTTTCATGTTTTAAGTATACTTTACAATCATTGAACTAGCTTGTTATTCTCTAATAATTATTATTACTATTATAATTATATTATATAATAATAAAATTTATTTATTTATTCTAGAATAAGTCCCTTCAAAATAATATTAAAGAACATAAAAATCAAACTTTAGTGTTTTGGAGGAAGTTAACATAAATGGTGTTTTTTTTTGTTGAATGAAATTGAAAAAAAAAAAAAATTTTGAATGATTCTTATTGAGCGTCTTTAGTGATTATAAGTAACTTCATAAACTTAATTATAAATATAAATATGGCCCTGTATAAATTTAATAAATCAATTAATCCATGAATACAACTAAATTATACAAAAATATAATAAAAGGCCAATATAAATGGGTAGGAAAGAAGAGCTGATTTTGAGAATAACTTTGTCAAAACTACGCTATAAACCACTTAGCAACCAAAAAAAAAAAAAAAAAGTTAACTTACTTTTATATCAAGACAATGAATCTTGCACATCATCATAATCTTTAACAGGTTTGTAATATAAACAAATTCGTTAATAATGGATATAATTAGTTGGGAATTACTGGAAGGAATTAGTCCGGGTGGCGGTCAGCGAATGAAACAATTAAGTAGTTTCAACCATTTATTTTCTGCCAACGTTTTGACCCCCATTGTGGGTCATCATGGTGTATTGTTCAGTTTCCATTCGCCTACAATATGCCCTGATGATGACCCCCAATTGGGGTTGAAACATTGGCATAAAATAAATGATTGAAACTACTTAATTGTTTCATTCACATACAGCCCCCCGGACTAATTCCTTCTAATAATATAAAGAAAGTAAAAATAAAAAATAAAAATAAGATTATTTACTTTAATAAACCCTTGAGGCACTAGATTAAAATCTTCCAACTGTAGCTCACTAATCAAAGATAGACAGGAAGCTTTAGGAGAATCCAAAATCCCCGATTCCAACAAATCCACATTCCTACACTGGAAGAGCCAAGACCAGTCTTCAAGTAAGTTCAGGCATGTTCTAACATAGCTATCAAAATCATGAGCTTCTGGAAGGCAGTCCATCAGAATCCTGGAATCAATTGAATTCGAATTTCAAACTCACAGTAAGAACTTAAATAACATTAAAGAGTGAAAATAAAAGCATCTTATGTAAAATATCTTTATATTAATGACAACACATATCGCTCTTTTTTCAAATGATTTATGTATCTTATGAATTAGAATTGACATTATAGCAAACCACCTTTCCATAACTATTTCTAAATGAAATGAAATGAAAAGAAATTTTATTCTGGAACAGCTAGTCCCCTAAGAATAATAGGGGTACTCACTACGTTTGCTATAGCATGCTATTTGTGCTATTGTGCTAAACCCATCAATTTTATACAGAAAATAACTGTAGAAACTCGGCAGGTTTAGCAAAATAACACAAATAGCATGCTATAGCAAACGTAGTGAGTACTCCTAATATAAATGTACAATAAAATATTGAAATTCTGGCTATATGAATTTTAACATATTATATATAGCAGTTTATGGATTACAAATTATATTCCATATGGTATATACATATATACACACACACACAGACATGGACACATATATACACACACACATTCATTTATATAGCATTTCCAAGTCAATTGTAACCTTTTCCAAGTCAAATGTAACTTTTTCCATTTCAAATGTAACCTTTTCCAAGTCAAATGTAACCCTTTCCATTTCAAATGTCACCTTTTCCAAGTCAAATGTCACCTTTTCCATTTCAAATGTTACCTTTTCCAAGTCAAATGTCACCTTTTTCTTCACTTCTAGCATTAAATATTCCGTTTTATTTATTTATTTATTGAAGATTAATTAGTTTAATTAACATTATGACTTTTTTAATAATTTTGGCATATAATAATTGATAATTTTTTTGGGTCTCTTAGATATTTGTTATCAAGTTCTGTTTTTTACTATCTAATATTTAAAAAAAATTAATTATCGTCTATTTAGTTTTAAGATAGTTGTTGATTTTGATTTTTTAGAGAGAAGGGGTAGTTTTTTGGAATAATTAATGTGTTTTCGGGTATTATAATTAAATTTTTCGAGCTGTATTTTTTATCGCTCGCGTGCATGTTAACTCGCATTAACTTTTAAAGTTTTTTTATTGATATAGGGATTAATTAATGTGCTTTCGGGTGGTTATGATTACGTTTTTCGAGCTGTATTTTTTATCGCTCGCGCTTATTTTAACTAAAATTTACTTTTTATGTGTTTTATTGATATAGGGATTAATTAATGTGCTTTCGGGTGGTTATGATTACGTTTTTCGAGCTGTATTTTTTATCGCTCGCGCTTATTTTAACTAAAATTTACTTTTTATGTGTTTTATTGATATAGGGATTAATTAATGTGCTTTCGGGTGGTTATGATTACGTTTTTCGAGCTGTATTTTTTATCGCTCGCGCTTATTTTAACTAAAATTTACTTTTTATGTGTTTTATTGATATAGGGATTAATTAATGTGCTTTCGGGTGGTTATGATTACGTTTTTCGAGCTGTAGTTTTTATCGCTCGCGTGCATGTTAACTCGCATTAAATTTTAATGTTTTTTATTCATATAAGGATTAATTATTTTGCTTTCGGGTGGTTATGCTTACGTTTTTCGAGCTGTATTTTTTATCGCTCGCGTGCATGTTAACTCGCATTAAATTTTAATGTTTTTTATTGATATAGGGATTAATTATTTTGCTTTCGGGTGGTTATGATTACGTTTTTCGAGCTGTATTTTTCATCGCTTATGCGTATTTCAATTCGGATTTACTTTTGATATTTTTTATTGTTATAGACGTTTGTAATTATCTTTTCGGGTCTTTAGATTACGTTTTTTAAGCCATTTTATTGTCGCTTGCTCTCATTTCAACTTGCATTTGCAGTGGTCTTTCTCTGTTTTTGTTTTAGGGGATTCTCATAACGTGTTTTGAACTTTATTCTTTTATGCGCTTGGGAATTTCTACAAACCGTAGGTATTATGTTATAATATGATGTAAAAATTATTTATTGTGTTTTTGCAGGATCTGATCACATTTTTGATTTGGACGTTATATCGCGATTGCGCATTCTTCTAGATCACTTTTCATTTAAGTTAAAATGCGCACTAGCTATAAATAAATGTCATAAACTCTATTAGTATTCCCGAAAACACTATAAACGATCCCTCTATCGAATATTTATGAAATAGGAACAGTAACTTAAAATGAGTAAAAGCGATAACAAATTTGGTTCAAATAATGTTATCAGAACACCCGAAAATGGAATAAACGATTCCTCAATTAAATTATCAAATAATTGTAAGACCAAGTTAGGAAGCAGATCCTTTACAAAAGATTTAGTTGAAAAAATTTACTCAGGACGCTAGAAAAGGACCTATAACTAATCCTTTTATAAAATAATAATAATAAAAAAAATAAAAGAAAAAGCTAAACGATGTATATTCCAGCAACATTATAATGAGAACCAAAAACAAAATAATCAATACCAATATAAAAAAAAAAAATATATATATAAAAAATAAAGGCGAGTTGAAATCCGCACGAGTGATAATAAAAAAGCTTTTAAACATTTTCATAATCCCGCGAAAACACAAGGATAGATCTCTATAAAAATAAAAAGAATAAAAGTAAATACTAGTTGAAATACGCATGAGCGATAAAACACACAGCTCGAAAAACGTAATCATAACCACCCGAAAGCAAAATAATTAATCCCTATATGAATAAAAAACATTAAAAGTAAATGCGAGTTGAAATACGCATGAGCGATGAAAAATACAGCTCGAAAAACGTAATCATAACCACCCGAAAGCAAAATAATTAATCCCTATATCAATAAAAAACATTAAAATTTAATGCGAGTTAACATGCACGCGAGCGATAAAAAATACAGCTCGAAAAACGTAATCATAACCACCCGAAAACACATTAATTAATCCCTATATCAATAAAACACATAAAACGTAAATTTTAGATAAAATAAGCGCGAGCGATAAAAAAATACAGCTCGAAAAACGTAATCATAACCACCCGAAAGCAAAATAATTAATCCCTATATCAATAAAAAGCATTAAAATTTAATGCGAGTTAACATGCACGCGAGCGATAAAAAATACAGCTCAAAAAACGTAATCATAACCACCCGAAAGCACATTAATTAATCCCTATATCAATAAAAAAACTTTAAAAGTTAATGCGAGTTAACATGCACGCGAGCGATAAAAAATACAGCTCGAAAAATTTAATTATAATACCCGAAAACACATTAATTATTCCAAAAAACTACCCCTTCTCTCTAAAAAATCAAAATCAACAACTATCTTAAAACTAAATAGACGATAATTAATTTTTTTAAATATTAGATTGTAAAAAACAGAACTTGGTATCAAATATCTAAGAGACCCAAAAAAATTATCAATTATTATATGCCAAAATTATTGAAAAAGTCATAATGTTAATTAAACTAATTATTTTTCAATAAATAAATAAATAAAACGGAATTTTTAAGGCTAGAAGTGAAGAAAAAGGTGACATTTGACTTGGAAAAGGTAACATTTGAAATGGAAAAGGTGACATTTGACTTGGAAAAGGTGACATTTGAAATGGAAAGGGTTACATTTGACTTGGAAAAGGTTACATTTGAAATGGAAAAAGTTACAATTGACTTGGAAATGCTATATACCTACATATTTATACACACATTCACACATACAAACACATATATATACAACAAGGTCATATTACTACCTTAAAGAAATACATACAATAAAACAAAAAATATAGAAAATTAAGATAAAAATAAAGAGGTCAAATAGTTAAGTTTATAAAGGCACGGTAGATTGATATTCGAGGAGATGCATAAATAGGTGATGTTTGAAGGAAGTTAAGGATTGGCATGTACGGATCGATTTGGGTAAAAAAAAAAAAAAAAAAAAAAAAAAAAAAAAAAAAAAAAAAAAAAAAAAAAAAAAAAAAAACCTGTACCACTACAACCCATGAAGGGTCTTATAGAGATTCGTACTGTTTCTAGGCCAACGACAGTGCAATGAGGTGATTAGGCCTTAATCACGCTCAGCCGCCAGGTTTTTCCCCAATTAATTTGGGTACCCACTTTATAGAGGCTGGGTCTGCCCCAGGAGGGTCTCCATACCCTAGGGTCGCCCCCCGACTGAATTAACAGAATAAATAATATTTCTGCCACAGCCGGGATTCGAACCCAGGACCTGGAGCACAGCAGACTAGTGCTCTATCCACTAGACCACGCCGCTCCCTTCGATTTGGGTAAGGAATTTCAAAATGAAGATTCGCATATGACAAATGATCTTTTAAAGGAAGCAGTTCTGTGGGATGGAATGAGCAGGTTCGAGGGTTGGGATCTTGTGTTGATAGAGTGGACAGAGGAGAGGGAAGTGAACATATTGTAGATATAGATGGGTTTTTTGGTTCTGAAGGATTGGTAAAGGTAAGTTCCTAGGAAGTATTGCCGTCGGAATTTTGGGTTAAGCCACTTCTACTCTGCATACCAGGTGGAGACATGAGAGCGCCTGGGAATTCCGAAGATGAATCTAATGAAACAGTTCATTAGTCTCTTCAGCCTCATCTCAAGGGTCTCAGACAGTCCGCCAAACACCAGGCAGCCATAATCGAAGTGGGGGAAGATAAGAGAGGATACTAGGAGTTGGCGGGTTTTAAGGGGTATTAATTCGCGTAATCGGAGGAACTGTTTAAGGATGGCTATAGATTTTCTGGAAATTTGGGAAATGTGATTATTCCAGGATAGGTTTTGATCGAGGAATACGCCTAGGTTTCTAACGGACATTTGGAAGATGATAGGTCTATGGTTGAGGTAGAGTAAGGGATGATAGGAGAGGGAGTTGAGGAGATGTCTGGAACCAATAAGGATGCCTTTGGTTTTATCTATATTAAGCTTGAGACCATACTTGATGGCCCATAAATTGATGCTATCAATATCTTCTTGTAATTTTTGGACCATCTCAGGCATTTCAGAGGGATGGAAGATAAGGTAAATTTGGAGATCATCAGCATATAGGTGGTATTTAGAGTGATGTATGGAATTGGGTAGGTTATTAACATAGATAGAGAAAAGGATAGGTGTAAGTGATGATCCCTGAGGAACTCCATGCATTAGCAGGATCGGTGAGGAAGGAGGTTTATTTGGGATTATCACAGTTTGAGTTCGGGCAGATAGAAAGGAGAGGAACCAGTTTGAGACACTATTGGATACTGAGAGGTTTCGGAGTTTGGAAAGAAGGATTTCATGGTTCACCATATCAAAGGCTTTTGAGAAGTCAAAGAGAACAAGGATTGATATTTTCTGTTTGTCTATGGAGGATTGAAGGTCTTGGGTAATTTTCAAGAGAGTTGATTGAGTGGAATGTTGGGATCTAAACCCAGACTGGAAGGGAACAAGTAGGGATTTTTGTTCAAGGAAGTTATAGAATTGGGAGTGGACTATTCTTTCAAGTGGTTTTGAGAGGTTGGATGGGATCGATATAGGTCTGAAGTCCGATGCTGAGGAAGGGATAGGAACTTTATTCAAAGGACGAACTATAATCTTTTTCCAGGCTATTGGAAAGACGGAGCGTTGGAGAGAGAAGTTACAGATATGTAAGAGAGCGGGAAAAATGGCTGGGAGGCACAGTTTTATAATTTTCACTGGGATTTGATCAGGGCCGTAATCATTGGTTTTGGATTTAAGGATAGAGCATAGGAGGTCGTCGGGTGAGATGTTCTGGAAATAGAAGTTTTCTGAGTCAAAGTTGCGTTGAGGAAAGGAGATTTGGGTCGGGTAAGGCATAAGAAGAGGATCAGCAAAATGCTTATTCAGTTCGTCGGGAGTTACGGGGTAGATGGAATTGGATTTTGAATTAATCACGGATATTTTTTTAAGTATTTTCATAAATATTTTTTATAATCCAATTTTCGTTTTTGAACATAAGAACAGTAATATACATGTGTATAATACCGTTGGAAAGCTAAAGATTTTAGAAAAAAATATCTAATACACAAGAGCTTGTAAACGTTAAAAGAGGGTGATAAAAAGCCAATAAAACTAACTGATTATTTTAGATAAAAACGACTTTCACTAACCTCCATTTTTAAAATCAATGAAAGAATTTTCAAAAACAGAGATAAAAATACGTGAAAATATTAAGGAATTAATTAAATTGAATTTATGTAGAAACATGTGTTTCATTAAAAAATCTATTACATTATTATCTAAAATAATCAGTTAGTTTTATGTTCATTTTATCACTCTCTATTAACTTTTAAAAGCTTGCGTATGAGATTATATGTTTTCTAAAATCTTTAGCTTTCCAACGGTATATCATGCATGTATATTACTGCTCTTATGTTAAAAAACGGAAAATTGCAAAAAAAAAATATTTTTTCTTTTTTCTCCTTTAGTATCGAATTTATTCAATTTATATATTTACCTGTTTTTTATCAGCGTTAACAAGATAATATAGTTATTTTTATTGAATCTACAAAATTAAAGCTACTTTAGGGGAAGAAAATTTAAAATATCGGCATTTAATCGCTGTCAGACCATTTTAATCAGAATAAAACCTACATGATATTAAAGCCCATTAAATTGTACATCGATATAGTGAGTTTAATCAAAATCGTCGGAAACGTTTTCGAGAAAATCGAAAAAAGGTGCAAAATGCATGGTATGAAGTGGCTCTTCTGGTAAGCTCATTTTGATGACAAAAGTTTTGTCACGTCTCGGGCGTATTGTTGTCTTAAATATGGAATTTCAGTTTCATAGGACTTACCGTTTCCGCCCAGGAGTTACCCCCCCCTCACACACACATACACCTTTTTGCGGGACTCGGTTATTTGGACTCAGGGGACCCTAAAACGTGTATTTCCGTTGAAAACTGGAATTCGAAAATTTTCACGATCGCAATACTTCCCCTTACTATATATAGTAAGTGAAAGTAATAATAGATTTTTAAGTAAAACACATGTTTTTATGAAAATTCAATTTAATTAATTCTTTAATAGTTTCACTAATTTTTATCTCTAACTGTAGTTGAAAATTCTTTAATTGATTTTAAAAACAGGGGTAAGTGAATGTCGTGTGTTGCCTGCACCAGATTTTTATCTCCTTAAATGTATTTAAAAATACTTAAATCGATTTTAACAACGGAGGTAAGTGAAAAATTCTGAGATAAATTACTATTATTTAGCTCTTCACTAAATGAAAATTAATCTCATGTTTTCAATTATAATCAAGATTGTGAAAATTATTAGTTAATCTTATCATGGAGCTTTCTATTTCAGAAAATCCAATTTGGATTGGATATAGGTTAGCCTTAATCAAGAATTATAAAAAATCTGGTGCGAACAACACACGGACTTTCACTTACCTCGGTTGTTAAAGTCAATTTAAGAACTAATAAATTTTTTAAAGAGTTCAAAGAGTTCAAGAAGGTTTAAAGGGTTATATTTAGTTTCATTGGAAACTAATGTTTTAAATTAAATAATATAGAAATATCATAATTATCAGTCATAATTTTATCCCCTATTTGTCACTATACATTGCCTTTTAAAACTTTGTGTATACGATAATATTTTTTTCTAAAATCTTCAGCTTTCCATTGGTATATTATACATCTATATTACTGTTCTTATGTTCAAAAACATAAAATTGCATTAAAAAATTATTTTAGTTGGATATCAAATTAGTTCAACTTATATATTTACCTGTTTTTTATCAATGCTAACAAGATAATATGGTTATTTTTATAGAATCTAAAAAATTAAAGGTACTTTAGAGAAAGAAAATTTAAAATATCGGCATTTAAGCCCTGTCAGACTATTTTTATCCGAATGAAACCTACATGATATTAAAGCCCATTAAATTTTACATCTATATAGCGAGTTTAATCAAAATCGTCGGAACCTCTTTCGAGAAAAACGAAATAAGGTGCAAAATGCATGGTATAAATTCTGATGCTATAAATAAATATTCTGGTAAGCTCATTTTAATGAAAAAGGTTTTGTAACTTCTCAGACGTATATTTGTCTTAAATGTAAAATTTCAGAATCATAGGACTTTTCGTTTACGCACAGGAGTTACCACACCCACACACACCTTTTTGCGGGACTTGGTCATTTGGACTCAGAGGACTTTTTTTTAAAACTGTTATATTACTTTCACTTACCTATTTAAAACTGGTATACATTTTACCAAACACAGGCCTTTAATTACTAAAACCATAGTTGACCAGGATTAGATAACTTTAAAAACAATAATTCGTAGTTTATGCATAATTTTCACTATAAGGATGTAAATATTTTTATAATAGTGAAACGAGTATTTTTCATTCAGGGCAATTTTAATACAAATTTAAATAATCTAT
Source organism: Piezodorus guildinii (assembly GCA_023052935.1). Classification (NCBI taxonomy): domain Eukaryota; kingdom Metazoa; phylum Arthropoda; class Insecta; order Hemiptera; family Pentatomidae; genus Piezodorus; species Piezodorus guildinii. Next base: position 136,720,905 of record CM041296.1, on the reverse strand, counting down.
TTATTTTGTTGTTTAATGAAATATGATTTCAGAAAACAGAGAACGTCTATCGATTTGCTATTTAGCTGTGTCCTTAGTTTCTTCACAAAATTCCCCGAAATATAAAATACCCTCGTACTTGCTAACCGAAATAAGCTTAATCGTTTTTAAAGCCTGATTTTATAAATTTATATTTTTATAATATTAAAATATGTTACCTACTTACATTTTGTATAACATCATCTATATCAAATATCGATCAATGGAACTGAATAATGAATTTATTAACTGTACATAAAGAAGCCAGAAGACAAACTGATATAAAACACACCGTTTCTTGAAATCATATCCGACCGATATGTTCCCAAGAACCAAACCGCTTGCAACAGTGTTTTCATCAATCTGGTACATTTTGCTACATTTGTCATTTTCAATTTTTTTTTTTAAAGTGTTATTCATACAGTGAAAACCGATATTTTCTACTAAAAAACCAGTTTTCGTATTTCATAATTTTCTCAAAAAACCGGTTTTAAAAAACCGACAAACCATAATCCGAACCCATCACCTGTTTATTGACTTTAAAATTGAAAAGCAACAATCGAAAGGAGTAATTTAAAGCCCTAGAAGAACTTAATGTATCTAAAAAGCTCTCAAGGATTTGCCAGGTAACTATGGAAGGGCATAGAATGTTTTGTGAGGGTTTAAGCCAGAATAACTGATCCACTTTTCTTAAGTATGAGTGTGTTTCAAGGAGATGCATTGGCCTGCCTTATTTTTACCATCGGCCTTGAGAAGGTCATCAGAACCTCAAATATACAACTGAATGGAACAATACTAAAGAGAACTTCTTGGATATGCTGATGAAATTGATGTAATGTTTTTTTTTTTTTTTTTTTTTTTTTTTTAATATATTTATTGGTATTATTAACAAATGTATAATAAAACACATTTAGTAAATGTGATACAAGATATGTTGACATGATTCATATGTAGAGATACTACCCATTGGCAGCTCCCCAAAGACTATGCTAAACTAGAAGGTCTCGAGGCCATCTTCTTTTCAGACGCCTAGGAGGATTATCAGAGATTGTAGAGGAAGCAAGGATTGAAACTAGTGGGTTAGAATGGGAATGGAGTTTGTCATGAAAGGAGTGGTACCTGGTTCGTGCCAAGTCAGCAACAAAGGGAACATTAAGGTCTTTATGGATGAGTTTATTTGTGACAAAATAAGGAGCATTGAGGATTTTTCGAAGGATGTTTGATTGTAAGAATTGGGGACGAGAAGAATTTGATGGTTTAGTAGAGCCCTAAAGCTCTACTCGGTAAGTCCATATCGTTCTTATGATAGTCATGTAGACGAGTCTTTTGTACTTAAGTGGAAGGTTTGAGCATTTGTCCAGTAATTGTTGAAGTAGTCGAAAATGTCGGGCATTTTCTTGTCTTTTCAGTCTTGTATGAGGGTTCCAAGTAAGACGTTTGGATGTAATGGGGTAATTATTTCATGCTGTCTCTGCAGCATTTCTGAAAATTCTCACTGAAGCCGTTCAGAAAATGGGTTTGGTAATAAATGAGACAAAGACAAAATACATGATATCTGGTGAGCAAACAGTACTCGGCGAGAAAGTAAGATTTGGAAACTACGAATTTGAGAAAGTCAACGAATTTGTATATCTCACTAGTCCGGTGAACGCGGAAAATGATGTCTCCAAAGAAATTAGGTCCCGTATCAGCAAGTCCAATAAATGTTTTCATGACCTACTTTGTCACTTCCTTAGCCGCCTGCATTCAAGAGAAACGAAGGTACAGCTACCAACAGAACGACCAGGGCGGAGTTTTGTCCCGACAAAGTGCGTTTTAAACCACCGTGTGTCGTTGAGAATACATTTAGAAATCGGATTTACGAAAATAAATATGCCTAACTTTAGCAGATAAGGAATTAACTGGAAATAGTGATTTAAGTTAATTATATTACAATTTAGAGGAGCCCGTGGCTGAAGGGCTAGCGCGCTAGTCACCGACGCCGAAGGTTTTGAGTTCGAATCCCAGTCACGGAGTGTCTTTATCAAGCATTTAATTAAATGGTGATTCTCTCACAGCCTCTCAAATTTAGTGTAAGGCTTTATAGCAAAATTACAGTATCATTAAAAACGTTAATTTTTGAATTATTGAGGCTTTTTGCCAATGACATGGAGGGATAATTTTCTTCCTATCTATTTAAATAAAATGAAAACTAAACATGATGTTTTAATTGACTTAGTCCTCTTAATAGGTTTATAAAAGGATTATTAAATTGGATATGGCCCTAATTAGCCTTAAGCTTCAATAAATTATAAATATATGTTTTAAATGATATTGTCTTGTGGTATTAACTCTTACTTTAAAATATAAACATAGTATAGTTTACCAATTTTGTAATATAAATATAGATGTATTATTCCGTTGTTGAATAGAAACATATCGTTAGATTAACCTTATTTGGACCATTCTCAAGGAAACGTATAACGCTGTCCAAATGATTTCTCTCGTTCTAAAACTGGCTATTTTCCAACTTGTTTCTTTCTTTCTGGAAGATATTTTTGTCCTCTACTTGATGCACATTTATAAGTTCAAATAAATGAATTATTCCTGTATGAAAATTTTTAATAAATGTCCAAAACATCATTGGCTCACCCTGTCCAAATCAGACTTTGCCAACTTCAACGTGGCACCCAGTCAAGGTGCTGGAAAGATTTAACTGGTTTGGTACATTGCGTTCATACACACACTCTATAGTTTCAGAATACCAAATTGCAGGTTGTGAAAATGGTTATAACCGTTTTAAATAAATAAAACTGAAATGTTCCAGGGATTTTGCGTCATTGGCGCACCCCAAACGGTTTTTCGCGCCGTGATTTCCCTTCAAGCCATAAAAAGGCGTGAAACCGTTACACCTTCGGCAAGCCGACAAAGAGGTTTGTAGCCGTGTTCCGTATCTTTCACTGTGGCAAGGAGGGAAGACGTACGCTAGTGAGTGAGAGTATTTTTATTGGCCGTCATTGTCGCACCCACTCTACCTCTGCTAGTTATTTTTAATTGATTAATTTTCTATTTTTCCGTGATAGGGTTCAGCTTACTGAGTAGATTGATGTACTTCTTCATTTTGATACTTTGCTTTGGAGAGAATACCTTTTTGGAAAACCTTCGATTCGTCATTGACTCCACAGAAGGTGCGCCAATGATGAAACGAGTGTTTTTTTATTTGTATTCCCCTTTAAACCTACTGCTCTGGTATGAAGAAATATTCTGGTTCACACTTTATCGTACTCAATCGGATGCTGATCGTATATAGAAGCGATTTAAAAAAAAAAATTAACAGATGAAAGAGGTGAGGATTATCTTAACCCTTTTAGACGTTCAAAAACCTTCGGGAGATCATTCAAAAAGTCATTGACTCACCGACACATCTGTAATAATTATTTTTTTTTACATTAATTAATTAATTTATAATGGAAATAATTATTTTGATAATTACACCGAATCAAGCTCTGCAGAATGCTACATCAGATCAGATTTCATATATAGGGACACAGAAAAAAAGGATGGACCAAAAATTCAACTGTTAAAATTTTCATAATAGACGCACCCGATTCTACGTTTTGCTGAGAATGGCCCAATGGTTTATTTATTGATTATGTAGTGGAAATTACAGTTATAACTTGAATTGCGAGTTAACCCTAGGTTATACAGTAGCCGCAATACAGAACTGTTGTGCGGGTTTAGAGGTATCATCCGCAATATTCCTGCAAACCCAATCGAAAATAATTTTTAATTTCACATACTTATATATAGGGATTGCAATCCGATGTCATTTTCAATCCGGCCGATCAACAAAACCAGGTTGATTTTCGCCTTTCGGTCCAAGATAAACTATTAGTGAGTTATTCGAGTATAATTATACTCATAATAGGAAGTTTATAAAATAAAAGTTTAGTAAGGATTAGACATGAAGCAAAAAATTCAAATTAAACGGCTATTAAAACAGGCGGTTTTTATGATTATTTGCTGAAAATTAAGCTGACAAGTGTAGAAGTTGGGAGGGCCTTTTCGGCCGCAGGCTATATTTGTAACTTTATTACAAGTCGACTGGTAGGTGGCGCTATTTACACTATTTATTTTAAACCATACTTTTTTCAAAATCAAAAGTGATTTTTAATAATATATACTAAAGTAATTACACGAGCTCATTATTGTGATAATTATGCCATTCATTAGACAGATTCGTCAAATGATGATGCTGTCTATCGTAAATATAAGACTTGTTTGAGATTGTTAGCATTCTCAAATAATTTAATATAATTGTACTCACAATTCCCATTTCAGTTAATTACTCAAGGTCAATTATATTATATTTTATAAGAAAACTTAATAAATTCATTGAACTATTTGAGAAAGTGAAATTTAGAAAGACGTGAGCAGTAACGTAGCCAGTCTTCCTACATTTTAATAGATTTGTGCGCAGTGTTTCATATAATTCATTACTTAACATCATGTCATGAGTGAGCCATTTCTCTAAAACAAATTTTAGGGATTGTTTATTTATTGATATTTAGAACTTTAGAAAAAAAAAAAAAAAAAAAAAAAAAAATACAACTAGTAGAAGCTAAGTAAGCTGTGAAGAAGCTACCCAGTGATAGCACATCAATGTTTATTTCATTAGCAGGTCTCGAGCCCACCGGCTTTTGAGGCGCCTCGGAGGATTTCAGGAATAGATAGAGATGAGAGGATACGGACAAGCGGGTTAGAGTGTGCTGGTAGTTTAGAATTAAAGGAGGTATATCTAAGTCTGCAACTAATGGAATAGTCAGGTCAGTCTAATGTGACGTTTGTCAAGATGGAGTCCTAGGTAGTGGATCTGTTCAAAAAGAAGTAGTGAGATGTTGGGCCCAAAGATACTACCTTGAGGTACACCGGCAGACAAAGTAAATAAGGATGAGTAAGAAAGGATATGGTTTACATTAAAGGTTCTATCAGTGAGGTAGGAACGAATTAATAGGAAGTAGGCTAGAGAGAGGAATTGGCGAAGTTGGTAGAGCAGCCCTGGGTGCCAAACTCGGTCAAAAGTCTGTTCCACGTCGAGAAAGTCTCCAGTGCAATACATTCAGCGCTCCAATGTGGAAGATATAACATCCACCACACGGTGACGCTGCTGTATAGTGGAATGTGATGTCCGAAATCCAAACTGGTGGTCAGGAATCACGTGGTTACATTCGAGGATTGGGTATAAACGTTTGAGAAGTTTTTCAAGAATTTTTCCCAGAATGTGCAAGAGGGAGATAGGACGGTAAGAGGATGGATTTTAAATTGGCTTTTTGGGTTTAGGTATCATTTTGATAATTTACAGTTTCCAAAGGTCTGGAAAATAGGTAAAATGAAGAGTGGTATTATATCTAATATATAAAATTATCATGTCACAGTTTTAGTTACCATACTACTACTACTACTGTCACAGTTTTAGTTACCATACTCCTCCGAAATGGCTTGACCGCTTTTTATGAAATTTTATAAGCATATTCAATAGGTCTGAGAATCAGCTACTATCTATTTTTCATACCCCTAAGTGATAAGGGTTGCCCACCCCTAACATTCTTTTTTTTTTATAATGTTGCATTAAAAAATAAATACGTGTACAACCCTAAATTTTCACCCTTCTATCACCAACCCCTATTTTTTAATAGTAATTTGATAATTTTTCATCCTGCTCGATAACTGATCAATTATCATTTGGTAAGTTTTCCCCGCCAGAGGTCCTACTGGTGTCACACCTCAGCCAGCAAACACCACGGAGTAGGGATGGGACCGAAGTCGGTCTCCTCTTTCTCTCAGAAAATAAGCCTTTTCTCACTCCCTCCACAGTTTTCGGTCATTATTACTGTTTATTGCATCAAGTGTGGTAGGAACCTTTAAAATTATTATTTTACTATCTCAGTGTAGCTCATGTTTTTCACACGTACAATTACACTTAGCATGCTCTTGAGTGGATAAACCATTCAGATTTGTTTGTGTTAGCTAAAAATGGGCTAACAATAAATATTGTTCATGCTATAGCATTAAGAGATTGATATTGTTTGTCAGTGTTTCTGTCGTAATTAATTAATGATATATATAATTTTAAGGAATAAATTATAATAAATTAGTGTTTGGTGTTTTGTTATTTTTATATTATCTTGTCGTTTACTGCGCTCATATACCACATGCTTACACACTTACAATAAGTTAGTTTTTTTCTTTTTCTACACTAGAAATTTCCTAATAATAATTTACATGGCAAAACAATTGAAAGGCCTTAGGAAGAAGAGACATTTGGTGAGGAACAGTGAGTTCTGCTTCAACATGGTTGATATGGATTGAATTAAGGATGATCTTTAGATTTCAGTCCTGGGTTCGAGTCAATGATTATGTCAGACTATATCCGGATAATTATTTATTCTGTAATATCAGGCATGAATCGATCCTAGGTAGTAGGACGATCCTCCTGGGATAAACCCACCATCAATAAAGTGATTACTCTAAATCGGAGACATGTCGGTTGAGCGTGGTCCTGACAACAGCCTTGTATAAACATTGATCAAGAAATTGTAATTCTTTAACAATTTATATGCAAAATTCCAACTGATTATTAATAACACAAAATCTTGAAACATAGGTGTAGGTGTAAAAAACCTTCAAATGTTCAACTTTTTTCAGGTAAACATAGAAATATTTTGGCTGAAATAAATCTCCATTTTTTACTTTCACTTACCTATGTATGAACTATTTAGTAAAGAAAAGTATTGCGATCATGGAAATTTTCGAATTCCAGTTTTCAATGGAAATGCATGCTTTAGGGTCCCTGAGTCCAAATAACCAAGTTCCTAAAAAAAGGTGTGTGTGTGTGGTAAGTCTAGCACGAAAACGAAAAATTGTACGAGGCTGAAATTTCATATTCAAGACCACTATATGCCCGAGATGTACAGCAACTTTTTTATTAAAATCGGCTGACTGGAAGTGCTACATTAGACCATGCATTTTCCTCATTTTTATGATTTTCTCAAAAACGGCGCTAACGTATTTGACTAAACACGCTATACCAATGTAAAATTTAATGGGCTTTAATATGATGTAGGTTTCATTCTGATTGAAATAGTATGACAGGGCTTGAATGCCAATATTTTAAATTTTCTTCTTCTAAAGTACCTTTAATTTTGTAGATTCTATAAAAATAACCATATCATCTTGTTAGCATTGATAAAAAACAGGTAAATATATAAGTCGAACTAATCTGATATACAACTAAAGAAGAAAATTGAAAAAAAAAAAAAAATTTAATGCAATTTTATGTTTTTAACATAAGAACAGTAATATAGATGTATAATATACCGCTGGAAAGCTGAAGATTTTAGAAAAAATATTATCGTATACACAAAGTTTTAAAAGGCAATGTAAAGTGAAAAATAGGAGATAAAATTATGACTGATAATTATATTTCTATATTATTTAATTTAAAACATTAGTTTCTAATGAAAGTAAATATAACCCTTTAAACCTTCTTGAACTCTTTGAACCTTTTTAAAAAATTTATTAGTTCTTAAATTGACTTTAACAACCGAGGTAAGTGAAAGTCCGTGTGTTTTTCGCACCAGATTTTTTATAATTCTTGATTAAGGCTAACCTATATCCAATCCAAATTGGATTTTCTGAAATAGAAAGCTCCATGATAAGATTAACTAATAATTTTCACAATCTTGATTCTAATTGAAAACATGAGATTAATTTTTATTTAGTGAAGAGCTAAATAATAGTAATTTATCTCAGAATTATGATAAATTTGAGATTTATCCATCTGAAACTTTTGAGATAAACTTAACATGGTTTTCAGGTTTTCAGGAAGTTAAAGATATTTAAAAACTGTATAAATCAACAAAAAAAGTCTGGGAAAATAAAAAGATAATTGTTCACAGTTTATAATTTCTCTATTTTAAATTTATAATTTTTATCAATACATTTTCTTTCTAATTTAAAAAATAAATAAATAACTTTAATTTTAAAATTTGGAAACAACTAATAAAATCTAATTGAGATTTAATATTTTTGTTTTTTAAAGTAACAATATAATGTGGTTCATATAAAAAAAAAAAAAAAAAAAAAAAAAAAAAAAAAAAAAAAAAAAAAAAAAAATCAACACAAACAATAAAAGTTTAACATATTTAAAAAAAAAAAAAAGTAATATGATTCAACTATCCAACAGCCAATTGATCACAATGTGAAAGATAATATTAACTGGTTTATGGTTTTCCAGCACTGGTAATAGTGAAAACGCCATTAACATTCTGAAATTAAAACAGTATGGCGTCTAAGATTAAATCTCCAAAGAGAAAGACTGCTATCGAACACAACATTTTTTTTTTTTATAATGAGACATTTTCATTCTTTACAGACTTTGCCTGAATGTAACATATTCTTGTGCGGCCATTGATTAATACCTCATTTTTATACTATAATAAAAAATAAGTAAAAAGGTATTCTCACATCTATGTTAACTATCATTAAAACAAAAAAACATAATAAATTAATGGTTTTAACATTTACAAATGACAAACTACAATCAAGATTAAATTTTTCATATTTACAACCAGGAATTGTAAACAAACATGAATTATGTTCGGATAGGTGATGTATCCACTCGTCTCATTTCCCACTTCTCATCAGTCCTCAATAGTAAGTCTTTGTTTTCAGGTCCTAACAGAGCTCTTCCTTGGCAGGGGGAATTCAGCCTTTTCGAAACTCTTATCAAATCGCCTTTATTGCACTTCATTATGGTCTCTCGGTGTTTTTGGAAAAGATCGTCCGAAATACCATATAGGAACTGTCGTGAACCTTTGGCGCTAGGCGGGATCGGAGCGTCGAGAGACTGGAAAACTCCAAGCTTGGCTTCTTCGACGTCCTGTTCTGTATACTCATTTCCTGTATTCACCCATTCCTGCGCTTCGGTAAAAATATCAAAAGAATTGATAGGTTTCGGATCTGAAAAGGAAAAGAAACTGAAGATTCCGGATGTGGAAATATTGGCGCCAGTTCCATAAGCGCCACCCTTCTCCCTAATCCGGGGAAGAAGATACTTAGAAGTCAGGAGTCGAGCTAACACCCTCAGTACTGGGAAGTCCTCATGAGCGTACTCTACTGTCGGTACTGATAATGCTGCATAGTTAACCTGGAATGGGAAGATATAGTGGTATCCTTTTATCTTCTGGGTCGGTTTTTCCTTTTTCGTCAATTGAAATGGCATTTTATGCTCGCCAGGGAACTTTGCCAGCATTTCGTCTAAAGCTGTAAGACTTTTGTCTTCTGATTCAGGGCTAACGTTCAAACTGATACGCATAATTTTTTTTTTAAGAATGATATCAGCTATACCGTGCATCAACTCTAACGCTTCACTGAGATCTGAACTCTGGGAAAGCTGCTTCATTTTTTGAATGTACGACAGACCCCCGAACCTCTCTTTATGTTGGGCGATTGTGGAAATAAGAGCTGAAGCTGTGGACATAGCGTAGAGGTGCCCGCTATCAGCTATTCCGGTAATAGCCTCGGTTGCCATGGTTTTAACTAAAGTCTCGAACCTTTTCATATCAGACAACGTTAATTGAGTAAATATCTCTGTTAAAATACTTGTCATGCCTTTTAAATTCTTATCTAGGCAAGAAGTAGAAAACGTCACACCCTCCTCAAAGGAGTTAGTTTCAAATGTGCTTTCAGCAATGTGAGGGGTAAAATACAAACCACCAGTTCTCAATGTTATCAATTGGTCAAGGCGGCGGTAATCGTGAGCTTTAGTCCCCATCTTTGTAATGACATTACAAAACAGAGGTAAAACACCCTTTGCTTCTTCTGAGAGAATAGAGGCGTTGATTACTCCGCGTAAATAGGTTAAGCCATTGGTGGGAAGTGAACACACTTGTACAGGAAGACCGTTCACCTGAAAACCCTTGAGATTAACCCTTTCGATATCTTTGTTGAGGTCAGATACTGACAGAGTCGGAAGGCAATCGATATTTTTATTGGCTTCTTGCTCCTTGCTCAACTCCAAACCCATTTCGTAAATATTATCCTTTTGGTGAGGCAGCAAACCTTCAAGCTTTCGGGACAAAAGGTGATTGAGGAATTCTTCTTCTTTCCTTTCATAATCCACATCTGGTACCATTGTCAATATCAATCTGTGAGCATTATCCTTAAAATATTCCTGCACCATATCTTGTAAATACATAGGATTGTCTGCTAAGGACTTTTTAAATTTCATAACTTTATCATTCACTTTTACAGCTCTTACTACATCCCCATCATGATTCCATACAGGTGTAATGCCAAACAGCATTCCGAGACCAAAATCAGCTGTCTGATGCTTAGTGTTTATTTCAATATTGTGAAGAATAGCTTTTATCTGATTTTCGTCAAAGCCATCATTTATCACGCTGTCGACAGTTTTGTGATATATATTAATGATGCGATCAAAATCAACTGGATCGACAGCCATCAAACCGACTGAAAACATTGTGTCTCTTGTATGGGATTCATAACCCGTAACAGGACTAAAACCTCCTCCAATATTCGGTTCGACTAATGATTTATAAAAAGCAGAGTTTGGACCTCTGACTAGCAGCTCGCATAATATCTGAAACACAAACGTTTCCTGGATATTCTTAATGTCATTACAAAGGGCAGATATTGCGATGCTGGATTGTTTTTTCTTGTCAGGCGCTAAAGGATCATATCTACAAGTGATTTCTTTTCTTCTTTCAGAGTCCCATCTGTCTTCTGAGGGAACGAGGGTCGATTTCGAGAAATCGTTGGTGTCAGGATAATCAGCCAAGTAAGCTTTGTTAATAAAAACCAAGTGTTCTTGGAGGGGGAAATTCCCATATGAGAAAATGCGGCAATTACTAGGATGATAAAACTTCTTATGAAAAGCCTTGAGGTCACCATAAGTCAAGTTGGGAATACATTTTGGATCTCCTCCAAAGCTAACACGATAAGTATTGGAAGGAAGCATGTTATTCATGAGCGCTTCGCAGAAAAGTGTTTGGTTTTCGCCGTAGACGCCTTTCATTTCATTAAAAACCACACCTTTAATAGTGATAGGGGATTCTTTGTCATAGAGCAATTCGTGCTCCAGTCTCCAACCTTCTTGTTTGAAATCGGTCTCTCTCAGTTCTGGTTGGAATACTGCGTCCAAGTAAACGGACATTAGATTCCTGAAATCTGTCTTGTTCTGGGTCGAAAAGGGATAAATGGTATAATCGGGTCCTGTCATTGCATTCATGAATGTAGCCATGGATCTATTGAGCATCTTCATGAAGGGATCTCGACAGGGTAGTTCCTACTCCCGCAGAGGGTGGTGTGCTCCAGGATGTGAGGTAGACCGGTCGAGTCGGTCGGGGTTGTTCTAAAGCCGACGCAGAAGGTATTATTGGCATCGTCACGGGCCATATGAAGATACTCGCATCCGGTTCTCATGTGGCGTAATTTAATGAGGGTCAATGAAAATTCCGGGACGAATGCCACCCGGTTGACAATAAAACCTTCAATCTCATTTCCTTCTTTGAGGTCTTTTTCTGCTATAGGTCTTCTTGTTGTCGGTTCGACGAGTTTTGGAGAATGAAGTGACCTTCGACCTAACCTCTTCAGCGCAGTCTGCCACATCTGCAATACGATGCAATATCAATTTCAAAAACTGTTGCAAATATAATTAAACTAAAAGTTAATTATGATAGCTAGCTAATTTGCCATACATAAATAAATTCTTCCTTTAATAAGTAAACTTTAAAACAATTTTGTTGGCTTAACTTTTTTTTTTTTTTTTTTTTTTATAATAACAAGATTGATACAATAAAATAAACTGATTCAGAATTATAGGACTGAAAAATATAATCATATAAACAATACAATAGATGAGTGGTTCCCAACTAGTGGTCCCCTGGGGGTCCAAGGGGTCGGCGGGACGTCATTGGAGAATAATTTTAAATTACCTTAACGTAAAAGATTTTTTGAAACTTTGGCTTTTAATAAAAATCATACATTCTACACAGACAAATTTAAAACTCTAAGTGATATAAATGCTTATGTTTATTGCTACTGTTCACAATCACAACCTAAAAATTGACCATTTTCTAGCTTTTCAAAAATACTGAACTTAAAGAACAGAAAATGTATCGCAGAAGATAATGGAAAATATTTGATTTCTTAATGAGTTTTATTCTTGTATAAGTTTTAAATTTTAGGTTATTTTTATTCATTTAATGTCATTTTTTTCTACTTTTGTCTATGTTAAAATGAAAGCCCTAAATTTTGCCTATTTAAGATGTGTATCTTAAAACGAGTACTGACCTAGGACAGGCTCTGAACCACCATTTAATGTTCCCTCTGAAGGACGGCATATCGAAGGATTCACTTCCTGTAAAAAATTCTAGGACCCTCTGCCAGAATTAACATTACATTTTAGTTATTTGTTATTTTGCAGATTGAAGTAAACCCCTCAATCCTGGTACTTTTTTCATAATTTCTACTACACCACCTAGGCCATTTCTAGAAAGAAGTTAATCTTTTATGTTCATCACTTTTCGATCTGTACACCCACACTGCTTCCTGTATCTATCCTAAAATCTCTTGTTTTTGAGTTTGATTCCAGCTGTGTCAGATTATTATGATCATGATTATGTATTCGGTTACATAAAAAAGGTTAGGAGACCCTCCAAAGGCACAACCAGCCTCTATAAAGTGGCTATTCTTCTACCCGAGAAAAACCTCCTCAGTTGGGCACAGCCATAGGTGTGCCAAGGCTACAATTTCTTGTACAAATGTTGGCATAAAACAGTATTTCTTTCATAAGTACTGAACCTAAGACCCTCTAAGGGTTGAAGTCTTTTTTTTTTTTTTTAACATATATTCACAATTTAACGTAATGAAAGTATGTAAACCAATCAATAAAAAATAAATAAATAAATGTTTACACTAATAAATTTCTCTTATTTTATCAAAATTAGCAGATAACCTTTGAGCCATTGGTGTTTAATGAAGGAGTAAATACAACTTGGCGAAAGTTATTTTTTCAATTAATTAAAATAAATGATATTTTTTCCTGCAGTTTGTCTTATCAATTTGATTTTTGCTTATTAGATTAAAAAAAAAATAATTAAAATATGTCGCTAGTCACATGAATCTCATTAGTGATAAAAAAAGTCGTATTTTATTCCAGAGATAAAATAATTACTTAAAGGGATAAAACTTTTATTTAAATCTGAAGTTAAATATAAATTAACATAACAAAATTATCAGTCGCCCATAATTGAATGATAAACAATGAATGAAGAACAATAATTAAAGTAGGAATCATTAACCTTAGTTTTTCAAAAGTAGAAACAAAAAAAAAAAAAAAGTTACATAAGCAATTATTTATTAACTTGTCAAGTTCAACAATTATCACTACAAACGGAATAAATTAGTTTAACTATTTTTCTTTTAAATTGAAACTTGAGTTTTGTAAGCACTTGCATTGAAAAACCATAAACCAGCTAACTTGAAAAACATAAAAACCTGACACCCCTGATGTACTATTATTCAATAATGTAATGAAAAATATTAAGAAACTTATAAACATACCTTGAATCTAGTGATTTGAGGTGAAAGTTAACTATAACAAAAACATTCAAAACAATCTGCTATCAAATGAGCTGAACCTGGAAAAAAAAAATTAATATTTTTGTGAGTTAAATATAAATATATAAACCTAAATGTAAGATTCTTTTTTAATATTATAATCATACATCTGGTTTTTACCAATTATGATAATGTTATCAATCTTAAGGTGCATTTACACAAATTATTTTTTCACTCTAAAGAGGTGGATTTTAGAATTTCTGGCGTCAAAACAATTGCGAGTTTAACTGTCTATAGTATATCTGTAAGAATGAAAATACCACTCTTTTAAAAATAAATTTAATAATTAACTCTTAAATACATTTAAAGACAGTAAGAATCAAAACAGTCTTTGTAATTATTTTTCACCAGAGCATGATAATGTATGTGTGTTTATACATAAATAAATATTACATGAAGTTGCTATAAGGAGCAATTATTGTCAAATATCTACTATGTATTAATTGTATGGAAAGAAACATCACTAACCTTCATTTAAACAACTGATTTTTAAATAGTTTATGATGCTAATAATCTGATGCAATATTGCAGTTAGTAGATCAGAAAAAATTAAGTTGATGCATAAAAAAAAATAGGCATTTCATTAGGTTATAGTCATTCCTTATATAAACTGAGTTTACAAATCTAAATATAAATAAAATACATCTTATCTGACAAACTGTCGTGTAAAAAAAATAAAATTCATAAACATTAAAACACTTACTTTCTTATTTTCAGAGAATTAATGTAATTAAGAATGTATTCTTGTGTTTCGCAGTTCTATCGAAATCTAACACTACAATTAACTTAATACAATTTTACATGTCACGAATATTATACTGATAACACTCTTAAAATATTACCTTCCCCAACAAGACGGACATGTCTTTTTCATTATCAACATATGATCGCTTCTTCTTGAACTGATCTGTGAACCAAATTCTACATCTATGTATTAATTATTGCGATTCAAGAAAAATAGTTTATTTTACTTACGATAATCTTTTTTTTTTTTTTTTTATTCCGTACTTTCATTATTTCTCATTGATTGCACGTTAAACTTCCAGTTACCTTGTTTAATGTGTATTTTTTAATCTCTTTCCCAAATATATTTAATCATAAATTTATCAATTAATAACCTTTTAAGAATATATTTAACACGGCATTGCTTAATATTTATAGAAAAGCTTTTCTTGTGCAGCATATCAAATTCATCCGGTGCCATTCCTACAAATTACAGTAGGAAAAAAAAGTATTTGCACAGCATGCATTTTTTTATTTAACAACAATATGTAATTTGAAATATCACAATAAATATTTTTTTTCTTGTGTAAATATGAGGAGAATCAAAAATTTGTGCTTAATTTTTTTATAACAATTAACTTTACTTTAACAGTAACATAATTGACAAAATTTTACGCAAAATAAGTATTTGCACAGTCTGAATATCACATTCTCTTTTTGTTTCCATATTCCAATCTCCTCATTGTGGATTCCACAAATGTTTGTGTCACGTTTCAGCCGATGTTTCCATGTCTTCATTAGGCAGCTTTCTAGATGATTTTTGCTGTAATGTGGTTTTCCCTTACTTTTTTACCCAAAATATACCACAAATTTTCGATTGGATTAATACCAGGAGACTGAGGAGAGGTAATTGGCCTGCGGGGAGCATAGTAAAGGAGCTATTCTTTGGTAAGATTCGCCGCATGCTTTGGGCCATTGTCTTGTTGAAATTAAAATGAATCTGTGAGCCCTTATTTCCTGGTACTGGATTTCAAATTAGAGCGGAATATTTCCACAAACATTTTGGCCGTCATATGCCCATTAATAATTTCCAAATTGCCTACACCTCCGTATGCCATACAGCCTCAGACCATAGTACTTCCTTCCTCATGTTTCCTTTTTAAAGCAAATAATTCTCCTCAAGCCTTCCATTTCTCCCCCTCAAAATTGTAAGGATGTTAGCCAGCCAGTTTAAATATTTCAAATATACATTCCTCCGAAAATATAATCTTTTTCCGATTCATCTCTGTATATTTCTGCAAAGTGTAATCTCTTCTGCCGGTTTATTTCGCTCAGTGAAGATTTCTTTTGAAGATGCCTACTTTCAATTTCCTCATTATACAGAACATTCCTTATTGTTTGTGACGTAACAGCATCACCCGATGTCTCCAAGTCGCCAGAAATTTTTCGTGCGCTAGATTTTGGATTTTCCTGAGCATTTCACACCATTTCTGGTTTTAGTCGATGTGTGAGTTTGGATTGTCGTCTTTTCCGGGAGTTCAACACTACCATACCTATGGTATTGTATTCAATATATGTATTGAACTGTTGAAAACCCGATTTTCATACATTTTCCGATTTCACGGTAACTTTTGCCAAACTCATGCATATAAAATATCGAAATGATTTTTTCACGATCATAACGCGATATTGAGTTTTTCTCCAGCATGTTTATAAATTCAAACATAATACTCAACTGAATCATATAGCAAACCACCTCTAGTTTTGTATTAATCCTTATTTGTTTTTAAATAACGTTTACTTACCTCAATCAAACCCAACTATTAAATTTAATACTTTTTTTTTGCATGAAATTCTTTTAATTTTGTTGATGTAATTGTTATAAGATTTTTTTTTTACTGACAACTGCTATTATATTTTTTAATTTAAACAACTATACAATAAAACAAATTAATTGCATGTTATTCTGTTAGTATTTAAGAATTAACCCAAATTTTTATGGTGTGGAAATGATTTTTTTTGCCTACTATAAGTGATTTGCATTAGATTTTAAAACTCTTATTCATTTGGGACTTTTTTTTACAGTCGTTCTTCTTTATTCGGATCACAGCCATAAATTTCTGATCGCTACGCTCGCAGTAAAAGTAACTATACATCTCCTCTTTGCTGTTTTGGTATTGTTATTTAAGAAGAAAAGAAAAACTTTGAGAAAATTCTATGAAATAGTTTCGTTGATAAACCTCCAAAGAAACTTACTTACACTTTGCTGCCTTGAGCTACCTAAGAACTCAATAAAACATCCTTTGTTGTTCAACCTTTCAGTCAGCATCTCATTCAACTGAATTATAAATGTCAATGCCTATAATTAGTACAGACGTCGCTTTGAGCGTCTTCACTGCTACAAAGCTATTTAGGACAACTTCTCAACAAAATGTTTCTTTTCAAATCCTCTTCCTTAATGATCTTTTAGGTTTCTCTCTATAAAATACATAAAATCATACCTTTTTTATCTGCTTCCTCCAAACATTTTGCAGGATCTTCTTATTGTTTCTTTAAGAGCATAACTAAACTCTGACAATATTATTTCCTCCCTAATAAAATCGCTTACTCTAGAGGTTGTGATACAATAGCCATCAAATTGAGTGTCCCACTGCTCAATTTTTTTTTTTTTTTATTAGTGTTTTATATTCTTTACTACCCATAAATGAAAACCATCAGGCATTATTCCACAGGATTTATTCTAGCTATCCAACATTTTCTTGGATCATGCCTGAACCAAACCACTAACCCACCATCTCTATCCATTACAGGTTCTTTTCTACAAGACTTTGCATTCCTTTCCAAATTTACATTTTTCTTTTCTTGCCATCTCAATTATCCACTAGAATTTCTTTTCTACTAATATTAACAATGCTTGTTTCCTGTCTTCATTCAATCATTCCCTTTTCCACACTTCCTGACATATTCTAATAATGAAATTTAGATTTGGTCAGAATATTTTAATTATTTTTCCTAAACCATTAGGGGCTAAAGAATATGTTGGATATGATAGCTAAATTTAATATGAAGGATTTTTAAAATTTATATTTGACAAAATTTGATATAGTGGGTACCAATATGACTGATATTTGAAACCATTAGTTGCTGCCAGGTAAAAGACTTTTTGTAATATTGATGAATCTTCTAATGTAAAACGTTTTTAAATAGTGTTAATTTTCTTGTAATAATAATTGTTATTTATTTAATTACATTATAGTGATGTTCTGAAGATGGGGAAAAGATCCAAAACGTAGATTCAAAATAATTAATGTTGTATGATAAACTTTTGGAAGAAATAAGAACTAATTATTTATCATAAATATATGTTTCTTCCAGAAAAATTAATATTATTATTGATTTTTTATATAAAATTACTTCTTATTTTTTCCTTTTAAATTCATCTAATCTCTGATGTCAATTAAAGTAAAATAAAAGTTCAAATGTATAAGAACTATAAAACACATGAAAAATATTTTCTCCGGACATGTGTTTTTTTTTTTCCAGAGAAAAGGAGGTTAATTTGACCATCTCCGATTGGTATGAGGCGAAACTTGTTGTATCCTAGCCTGGAGGATCCCAGGAGGAAAATTTAATTTAACTTTTTAATCCCTGACCAAGCCATTAGGGAAGATAGTGGAAGAAGAAATACTACTATATTCTGACATATTATAAAAAATTATATTTATTACAAAACATATAAATTAATATTTGTAAATTTAAGGTAATTTTCACTACAATTGGTAACTCCTATTTATTCTCGGTTGAAATGATACACCCATACTCTATCGATTCCTGTACCTATAATCTTTATGGGATCTTTAGAAGGCAATGGAAAACGGCAAGCAACAACTGTAGAATCTTTTAATTCAGAATTGAATTTTTCTGTCAAATCCTCCATCTGGAAATATATCATAATAGTATTACTAAATAATTTTAACATAATTTAATTCACAAGATTTTACTAATAATTTCATATCAAAATTTGCAAGTAATTCTTATAATTATTTCCAAAAAAGTGACATATTAAAAAACAAATGTAATTTAAAAAAAAAAAAAAAATTGATATGCATATGCCCAGAATATGTATATATACATATACCTCTAAACAAAGACCAATTAATAAGAATGAAGTTAAAAAAAGAAGCGATTACATTGAAAAACACATTCATAGATGTTTAAAATCTATAGTATTTTGAAACGTTTTATTTTAACATAAAATAAATCAATAATTCAGAATTCATACCATTTCTTTCACACCAAATATTACTACATTTTCATAAGGATGAAGCTGGAACTTCCACAAGTCTTGACAATAAAACTTAGTATTTTTAGACAATCCCAGCCTCAAGGAATTAATTTTTGAATAAAATACCAGCCAAGGATTGAGCTCAACACCATCAGATTTGAAACCATGTTTCGCTGCTTCGATCACCTAAAATATTATACAAATAATGTTTAGTAAATTTACTAAAATGAAACAACTCTTACAATATATTGTCACTTTAAAAATTTGTTATAATTAAAATAATTTAAACCCAGAATATTGAGTAACAATATAATGAAGTAGTTCATAGAAATAAAAAATACAATTACAATTAAAATTTACAAAGCTCTAGAGCCAAAGAAAAATCTATGGATTAAAAGATTATTTTTTTAACTAACAATTTTTTGGGAAATATTATAGTTTGAAAATCAGTTTATCTTATAACAACCATACTATTATAGGCCTATTGGGGGTTATTATATTTGGTCTAGTATGACCCCTACTGCTTCTTTCTAGAAATGATACTAGACTATAACATAAGTTTGTAGCATTTTCAATGGTGTTTTCAATAAAAACTTCAGAAGCTTGGAAATATATTTTTTCAAATAGAGATGAGCCATTATTGTATATAACATGCTACCATCATTTCGATAAAAATGTTATTCCTTTTAGCTAAAACTTCCTGGATCGTTTATGAATGAACGTGCCAATACGCATTTTGCAGCCCTCAAAAGAATAGGAACATTTACCATTAAGAAAGTTTCACAGGGAACAAAATAAGTGGCAATTTGTAGAGGAATTTTTAATTGCCTGACTGAAAAGAGGCAAAGATAAGTTCATGCTCAACTGCCAGACTTGAACCCAGAATACCGTTCCTCAAATATTTAGTTGAGGAGAAACTGACAAACTCTAATGGGCTAAAATTATAACTAGAAAATATGATTGAACCTAATAGATCAAAATGGGATTGAAAATATATTCTTAAAGTAAAAGAAATGTTTTAACTACTTACTATTCTTCCATCGCCACTACCTATATCAACCAAACTTCCAGTCTTTCCCTTAAGGGCAAGAAAAACATTTTCTATCTGTTTTGTTGTTGCAGGAACAAAGGGCAAACAAACCTTTCTTAAAGCAGGTAATATAAAAGGAAAACAAAGTATTGAGCTCAAAACTGCTGCACCACCTAAAAAGGAAAATACTTCTAGAGCAAATAATATTTTTTAATTAAATTATCAGATGAATTGCCGCCATCAAATTACATAGCTATCATGTTTATCAACACATACCTGATATCGTAACTAGTACTAAACCAGTTTTATTAAAATTATTTTCTTTTTTAATTTTATTTTCACCTTCCAAAAATTTTAAATCCATGAAAGGCTGTGAAGTCTGACCAAAGAGCTAACATGGTACGAAAAAATAAAACTTAGGTAAATATGAATCAAAATTATTTCATAAAACTGGCTTTTCCATTTTTAAAATATCTGACATTTCTCCTTCCTGATTTGGTTGATAAAACCAAATTTATGAAGCAAAATATATTTATATATTATCTATACATCTGAAAAACAGCACAAATGATCAATAAGTTATAGTGGTCATCTTTGTTTCAAGTTGTAAATACTATTTTATTGGTTATTACTAAACACACTTTTTTTTCAGTATTTAGCTAACAATATTTATTTCTCGAGTAATATCTAATGTTCCATATTCATTTTTATTTAATCTCTACTGTTCTCAGTTTACTTCACCTTTGTCTTATCTATTTATCTATTTTATTATTGTTTCTGTTTTCTTTTTGTTCTTTATTTTAATTGTTTCCACTCTAACTAATCAGGAATAACTATAGTTATGAACCTATCATTCTGCCAACAATTAGAAATCTGGGCACACATCGGCAGTACATTTTACTCGTATAGCTATGCGACACTACTATGACAAATGCGATACTAAAAATCAGAAATTGGTCCAACACAACTTTCTTTTGGTCTGATAAAAGAAAATATTTTTTTTGGGTTGAGTACAGAGATAAGTTGCTATCACGACATGTCGCCTCACTTTCAATCTGTAGCTATATAAAGAAGATTAGTGCATCCCGTCAATCTTTACTTTCACTTACTCTAAATCTCTATTTTTTTTTTTTAATATGTTAAATTTAGATAACTACTGATTTCGATCATCAAAATATATACTTTTTATTTATGAGAATTTAAATCGATGTCTGTTCGAGCCTCTTTGACTTACTGGTTCTCTGACGTGTAGTGGATGTATAATGAAATTTCAAGTTAATTCGTCAAAATTTTATCAACAGTTGTAATTGTTGATTCTTTACTGATGACAGCTCTTTTGCATTTTTAATTCGATAGCTTACTTTCTGGAATGAGCCGGGGTTAGTAAAAACCTTATGTATTTGTTTTGTATGTACTTAGGTAGATGTTGCATTTTGTTCCACAGTATTTTATGAGTCACTCACTTGTCAAGTTTATCATCTTCTCAAAGTATTAATTATAGAATAAATTTAAAGTGTTTAGAAGTGTTCACTGTTAATGAAGTGTTAGGCGATTGTGCATGTTTTTTTGTTCTCAGTGTAGTAATCAGAAGATGAATGTTGGTTAATTATTTAGGCCCTCAGATTTTTAAAAGATTGGAGTTTATTGAATTGGTAAGTTAGTAGTTGTTTAATCATTGCTTTAAAAACTTATTATTTATATATTGAAATTGTTTAGAAATAATGTTATCTTCTAGGATTCGTTGAGGACAAATTTTTATGCAGCTATTCTTGTCTAACAAAGATAAGAACAATATAATTTGTTACTTATTGTAATTTTGAGGAGAGTAGTGAATTTATTGAACTATAAAAGATTTTTAATTGTTATAATTTTAGATTGTATAAATTTATACTTGTTTAAACTGCCTGTTGACTATGTTTCATTTAGCAGTTCTAATTTAATTTTAATTATTTAATATTCTTTCTGAGTTTGGTATTTGTATATGAATGTTTAGGCTGAAATGCATTTATTATTTTTGTTTTAACTTTTTCGTTACCCTCTTTGCTTTGAGTGATATATAATTTTTAGCTTACTCCTATTGTCATTTAAGTTATTATCTTCATATTATGATTGGTCTTTGTCTCTATTGATGTCTCCATTTTACTACCTCTTTAATTGTCTTAATGTAAAGTTTATGATTTTAGAGAAATAAATATATATTTTTTTCTAAGCAAATATTTAATTACAAAGTATTTAGTTATTGAAGGTATACATTGCTTAAAAATATGTGTCAAAGAAAATAAGTAAAGCTGTGAACTTAGGAAATTATGTTTGGTCGTTATATGTTAAAAAAATTATTTCCTTTCGATTTAATTCAGATTTATTTATCAGGTAATATTTAATTTCTATTGAGTCCTCTATTTTATTTTTAAATCAATAATAGAATGATAGTTCTATCTTTTTATTATGGATAGTTTTTGCTATTTATTATCTGTAGCAGGAAGCAGAGGTCTGATAATATCAATGAGCTTTTTATTTCTGTAACCGCTAAAATGCTAAAATATAATTTTCTCATAAATTAAAATTTTTTTAGCTTCAGAAATACTTTATTCAGTTTAGCTAGAATTTGTTTATGTCCATCTCTCTTCCCATGATGACCTTCTCGCTTCATTTAATTTTTGGACATGCCCTAACCATTCAACTTCTGTGAATGAAGCTACAGATAGGTTGCCATACCTAATCTACTACGTTTTTCTTTTTTAATTTATAATTTCTTTATTTACACCTTTACCAAATTACATTTTTCTTTGGTAGACATGAGGGAGACCACACTAAATGGCACATCCTTTTAACATTTAGCAGAAGTTAATTTTCAGATTACGAGGTCCCTCATCTGACTCCTCTTCAGCCTACGCTTTGTTCCTAAGTATTACTCTCCTTCCTATAATTCAAGCCTTTAGAGAATTTTCTTTTTGAACTGATCTATTCGTTCTGGAAATGTCTTCTTGATTCTGTGTCTCGCATGTCTATGGGAATTTTCACATTTCTTTCATATGTTATGATGTTCCAACTCATATATTTAAATGTTTATGTATATACTTTTCCCCTTATATTACCTGATAAATAAATCTGAATTTAATCGAAAAGAAATAATTTTTTTTTATCATATAACGACCAAACAAATTTCCTAATTGGAACATTTAAAGAAGCACACACTACCTTCCATTCCTCATCCAATCACTTTATTTCACAAGCCTTTTATCATTTTTTCATACTAGTCGACGTTTCGAGGCTGTTTCCCCATTTTCAAAACTTATTCCTTTTTCATTATACAATTGCTACATAATTTTTCACCCTTCATTCCATCTTATAGCACACTGCTACTTGTCTATATTGGCTCACTCAAGAAACAGTGAAGAATCCTTTTAAATCTCCCCCTTTTAAACGCCCGAAAAGGACTAATTTACTATTTCAAAGGATATGCCCGATTTTCATATTTTAAGGACTGTTTTAATTTTTGTTTTTTTCATTCTAAGTTAAAGTCGCCATTCTCGTTGAAAGGATTCTTAACAATTGACATTTATTGTAACCAGGTTACGATTTAAAATGGAGGAGAACCACCATTCTTGACTCGATTCTCCTTTTAAAAGGATACGAATCGAAATAAATCAATGGTAACTAGGATTACCACACTAAAAAGGACACTTTTTTAATATAGAAACTCTATTTCCGATGCAAGAAGCTGTCCGAAATAACTTAAGTCTAACTGTCTATATTAGGGTGGATGAGATTGGTTACGCCCGAAAAGGACTAATTTACTATTTCAAAGGATATGCCTGATTTTCATATTTTAAGGACTGTTTTAATTTTTGTTTTTTTCATTCTAAGTTAAGGTCGCCATTCTCGTTGAAAGGATTCTTAACAAGGATTCATATGTAAGTGAAAGTAATAATAATTAGCTTTAAAATTTTTGAAAGCATTTAAAATTATTATCTAAATAATTCCTCTTCCAACGCTTGGTAAATTAAACAATAATTATTCGTAAAATGAAAACAGTTTGTTGTTATTTTATTGGCTACGTTATTTATATTATTTAAAATACTAATGAAAGAAGTTATTTTTTGGCAATATTACTAAAATTTTTAGTAATATTTAGAATGTCATTCGAATATACACATAGGACCAGTATTCATAAATGTGTATTATCTCGAATGGCCGAATTCCGTCATATACTAAGATTTAAGGCAAAAGCACTTGCTTACAGACTGCATTGATTTTCCAATTTATTTCGTCTTTAATAATTTTCGATAATTCTATGGATCAATGAACTGTAACATTTTCGTATTTGTATTAAATAAAAATCAATAAAGCTGTTTTAATAAGAAAAATATATATTTTTTAAATTATAATTTTAGTCAAGAAACAGTGAGCCAATATAGACAAGTAGCAGTGTGCTATGAGATGGAGTGAAGAGTGAAAAATGATGTAGCAATTGTATAATGAAAAAGGAATAAGTCTTGAAAATGGGGAAACAGCCCCGAAACGTCGACTAGTATGAAGAAATGATAAAAGGCTTGTGAAATAAAGTGATTGGATGAGGAATGGAAGGCAGTGTGTGCTTTTTTAAATGTTCCTATTAAGAAAAATTTCAAAAAAATTAAAAAAGAAAAGAAAATAATTTCCTAAGTTCACAGCTTTACTTATTTTCTTTGACTTTACTTATATTCTAGTTTTTAGGCTTGCTATTGAATATATGCCCTGTTGGCAGCCATTATTCTAGTTACTGTTTCTTCTGTATCTTCACTAAGGGTAGAGGCTGGATTTTCATTTTATTGCTCAATGTATTTCCTTGTTTGTGTCCCCTTTAAACCTGATCAGCTATCTGAATTATCTACTAGGGAATAATATTAGGTTGTAAAATAGGTTCATAGTATTTTTAATGGTGATTTCAATAAAAACTTCAGATTCGTGTAAATATTTTAATCAATTATATTCTAATTTTTGGAATTTGGTCATTATCAACAATTAAAGGGTGGCAACCAGAGTGAGCGAGTTCTGAACCGAGCTAACCACTTACAGACAGTGCTTTCTCCTAAGGTATCATCACTGTCATATCATATAATTTACTCCCTAACATTCATATAATTTAGCCCTTCACACTGCAAATTTTGTTTACCCTCATTGCAGCAGGTTTTCCTTTTCATAAATTAATAAAAAAAAAAAAAAGTCATTAAAAGAATTTTTTCTCTTCTATTTTGAAAAAGTAAAATACTGCTTAAAGATAAGGAATCTCAGTAGAAAGTGATGCATAAAAGCGCCTTAACCAACCTTTTTTTAGAATATGTTAACATTATTGACCTAGTAAAACTCTCCGAACTTATTTTACTACCTAATATATTACAATGTAATATTGCAGCAGGTTTTGCTCTTTTTGGCCTTAATTGCACATTTTATTATTTTGGCTGCATTAACTTACACATTTTCGATTAAATTTAGTATTTTTTTATTTTATTCATTTAATTGAATGTTTAAATATTTCACATTTCTTGTATATGTTATGAGGTTCTGACTCATATATTTAAATGTTTATGTACATAATTTTCCCTATCATTAAATTTATAATCAAGTAAATAAAATTGGAGGCTGATGTCTACTTCACCACTATTTTATTGAAAAAAAATTTTTCGCACTACGTTTCGGCTACAATGCCATCTTCAGGTGCAGTGGAACAACTTAGATTTAGTGTGGGTAGCTGCTTCCTAGTCAAAACCACATGACCAAATCCATAGTGGTGAAGTAGACATCAGCCTCCAATTTTATTTATAAAAATTTGACCTTCACCTAAAAGAATCTACACCTTTTATAATCAAGTTTATCCTTAAAGATAGAAATTATTTTTAAAATAGTCCTGACAGTGTAATGGCTCTGTAATTAATTTTGTGATATTTTAATGAAATCAAATTTCTCTGCAATTTTTCTGTCTAAAAATGTTGACTATTATATATAATTTCTGCACATTTAAATTTTCTATATATTATGTTTTTAGAAACAATGAGGCGGGCTCATGGCAACTATTACCAACCTGTTCCTACGTTCGACGGGCCTAGCGGTTCCCTCGAAGAGGAAAATGATCAGATGACCAACAAACTGAAAGATAAAATAACTGCTTTGAAGCACCTGTCGATCGACATCGGTGCGGAAGTGAAGTATCAGGATAAGATGCTTCATGGCATGTCGGAAGACTTTGATCGTACCGGAGGCTTTTTAGGAAATACCATGAATAGAGTTTTACGTCTGACCAAAGGAAGTCACAATTATTATATTTTGTACCTTTTTATATTTTCTATCGTTGTTTTTTTTGTACTGTACATAGTATTAAAATTTAGATAAAATTGTTCTGTTTTTATGAATTATATATATACACATGTTGAGTCTATATCTTTTTGGAAATTATTTATGACAAATGAACTGTCTATATTAGGGGATTATTAATTAATCTCTTAATTTAAGTAGTGAGATTATGGATGATTTTTTCAAATTCTTGACCACTTACCATCTTCGTTTAAACATGAGATATTTACTTTGAAATTAGCCTTGAAGTATTTTTTCGAAATATATATTTTAAACTTTGTAAATATAATGATATTCTCATCTGTATGATTTTATCTTTAATCTATTATTGTAAACAAAACACCAAATATAAAATTTCTAATTTATATTGAAAAAAGTGAAATTATTTCCATATCAAAGAGAATTTAAGATCCTAGCTTCTCGTACATGTATTGTTGTTAAATTCTATCATAACATTCTTTGTTAAGTTGGTTTTAATTTATAATTGTTAATTTATTATTTATTGTCAGAGAAATATTTTGGATGGTTTTATCAAAATATAAAGAAATTTATGTCTTTGGACTTAATATTAATTAAATGAAATATTACCCCCATTTCCTTAAATGTTAGTTTAAAACTATTATATGTGGAATAATCAGGAGTCAGTCATTTTTTGAAATTTTTTAATTTTGCCGACGTTTATGCTTGGACATGGCTCAGTAATGCCCTGATGATGACTCATCATAAAAAGGTGCAAAATGCATAGTATAAAGTGGCTCTTCTACTTAGCTGATTTTCATGAAAAAGTTGCTGTAACATCTCGGGCATTTAGTCATCTTAAATATGTAGTTTCAGTTTTATAGGACTTTACGTTTTCGCGTGGATGTTACCACAAACACACGGACACACAGACCTTTTTCTAGGACTTCGTTATTTGGACTCAGGGGACCCTAAAATCTGTAGTTCTGTTGAAAACTGGAATTAGAAAATTTACACGATCGCAATACTATCCCTTACTATATATTTCAAATATAGGTTAGTAAAAATAAAATAAATTTTACCAATATATAAGATGTCGATACAAAATAAGTCAAAGCTGGTGTTGAATAATTAACAACTGTAAATTACAATCATAAAAATATCATAAAGAATTTTAATATTTTTTCATGATCACATCTATTGATTTATTATTTCTATACAAACCCTTACACTGTATCTTGTTACTGTAATTGTTTATCGACTGCCACCTGAACCATCTCAATCGTCATTATAATCAACACGGTCAACTATTTAATATTCAGAATGTAAAATCATAAAACATACCAATAAGAAAATATACGTTTATATGGAAACAATATATTTCAAATATATTTTCATTCAATATCAACTTTTCGCATGAATAAATGTGACATAAATTATATTAATAAAATGAAATATTTCAATATAAAAATAGCACTTTTACAATGTTTAAATTTATATACAGTTTCTAATCTAACCTAAAAACCAAATAAACAGTTGGGTATATGTTTCGTTAAAGGAGGAAAAATAAAAATTAAAAACAAAACAACTAATTACAATCAACATACTAATTTTAATTTATATCACAATATTTATCACCTACTAATAACATCTTTACAAGACATTAATAATCAATGTTTATTACAGTAACAATAATGGATTTATTTATACAATATACAACAACAAAAAGGCCCACTTTGATAATGACATTAAAAGTTCCTCGTTACAGATAATTGCGTTAATTCCTCCGGGTCAATCGGTTGATTAAGAAAAATGAAATGAGTGGCCAGATGAGGATGAAGGCAATGGCTTCTTTGGTGAGGCCACCGAAAAAGTTTGATCGTCTCTGAAACAGATTTTTAAAAAAATTATAAATAAATAAAGAGATGATTTTATTTTGAAATAAAATTGTATAAAAAATGAAGAATGTCAAACTCATTGCATCTCTAAAGATAAAAAAAAAAAACTTGTACCTTTTCTGGGCCAATGGCAGTACAATAAGGTGATTAGACCTAGATAATGCTCTGCTGCCATACCCAATTTATTATTCTATTAAGCGCCCCTTTATTATATATTATGAAGGGAGAGATGGGTTACGCACGAAAAGGACTAATTTTACTATTTCAAAGGATATGCCAGATTTTCATATTTTAAGGACTGATTTAATTTTTTTTTTTGCAATTATTAGACAATGGTTTATTATTTCAAAATAACAATATTAGAGTAGCTGTTCATATGGCTGTTGATAGGCAATTAAGTAATATGAAAAGCAATGATTCTAAGTATCATATCATAACACTAATTTCAAAACGCAATATCTAAGCTAGATTTTAACCAAATTAAATGATTCTTTTTTTCATTTGGTCCAAAATTTAATGCTCTATCAATAAACTTTTGGTATTTATTTATTTATCTAAATATTTGGTATTTATTAGGAGAAATAGACTTTTTTTTTATTTGTTAAAATAAACCAAAAGCATTTATACAGGACTGTCTTACTATTTCCTTTTCTTTTCTTTCGATTTTCATTCAAATAAAATTTCCTTATTCAGAACACCTTGTATTTTATCTTTCTCATCAATAATAACCGAGTTATCAGGGAATAACATCTCTTGTAAGTCGTGGATTGACCATATAAGATGATTTTTTAAATTATTTATTATGCCCCAGTGTCATTCCACCGCTAAAATAAGAGAATAAATAATTCTGCCTCAGGCGGGGATCAAACCCGGGAACAGTAGCCTAGTGCTCTGACCACTAGTCCCCACCGCAACTTCTAAAGATAAGATTTACAGGACCACCTTTTTATGTCCCCTCCAAAGGAGGACATAACTAAGGATTTTTTACTCCCATTATATCCTATCCTATAATATCCTAGGGCCATTTGCCAGGGTTTTAATCCACAACCTTGGGCATAGAAGGCTGTTATGCTAGAAACAATTTTTTTTTTTAAATATGAAATTTCATCTGTTTTGTACGACATTTTGTTCTTGAGATAGACTTAAGAATTACTACAGACCTTTTTGCCGGACTTAGTCAGGGGAACCTAAACCATTTATGTCCATTGAAAACTCGAATTTGAACATGGTGTATAATACTATATAATTTAAATACATTGGTAAGATAAAGTAAATTTATGGTTGTGTATGCTCAAGAAGTATATTACATTGTATATAAAGTATATCTGGAGTGTGATCATATCCTTTTTTTTTTTTCTTTACGGTTAAAC
The DNA here is from genome assembly GCA_023052935.1 of Piezodorus guildinii. Lineage (NCBI taxonomy): Eukaryota > Metazoa > Arthropoda > Insecta > Hemiptera > Pentatomidae > Piezodorus > Piezodorus guildinii. The sequence goes on along the minus strand of CM041296.1, from coordinate 136,691,610 downwards.
GTCCATTAGTAAAAGTCATTCACTTATGTTTAAGAGACTTAATTCTTAAGTGACAAAATTATTTCTTTTTCATTATCCCAAGGGGCTTTGTTTTTTAAAACATGAAATATTTCATAAATAATAACAAAAAATAAAACAGGAGGAAAATAGAATAAGTAAAAAGAACCAACCTTAGTAAAATTAAACTCAAGAGCCTGTATTCTACTATTTGTGATGGCCAGGTCTCTACGAAGGTTTTCGACTGTTTTGTGCAAGGTTTCACTGACAGAATCTAAACAGAAATAAATACAATTAATGAGGTTTACAAATAAATATATACCTATATAAAATTTTTTGACAATTTAAAAAAAAAAACCTAGAGCACGCAACACACGACTTCCACTTACCTATGTAGTTATGATCAATTTAAGAATTGTTTAATACATTTAGAGATAAAAATAAATTGCTAAGAATTAATTACCCTGAGTTTCAATAGAAACATGGGTTTTATAAAATTATCTATTATATTGTTATCTAGGACAATCAGTTAGTTTTATCAGACTCTGTTAACTTTTACAATTTTGTGTATAAGATAATATATTTTCTAAAATCTTTAGCTTTCCAACAGTATATTCTACATCTATGCTACTGTTTTTATGTTCAAAATCACAAAAATTGCAGGAAAAAATATTTTTGCTTTTTCTCCTTTAGTTTGTATTCAAATTTTATATATAGCAGCAATTTATCAGTCTTAATAAGATGATATGGGTAATCCATCTGAATCTATTAAATTAAAGGTACTTTAGAGGAAGGAAATTTAAAATATTGGCATTTAAGCCCTCTCAGACTATTTCAATCAGAATTAAACCAACATGATATTAAAGCCCATTAAATTTTACATATATATAGCGAGTCCCATCAAAATCGTTAGAGCCGTTTTTGAGAAAATCATAAAATGGTGCATAATGCATGGTATAAAGTGGTTCTTTTGGTTATCTGATTTTAGTAAAAAAGTTGCTATAACATCTGGGTTGTCTTAAAAATGAAATTTCAGTTTCGTACGAATTTTCGTGCTAGACTCACCACACACACACACCGTTTTTGTGGGACTTGGTTATTTGGACTCAGGATAAGTAAAACATGTGTTTCTATTGAAAATTATAATTAGAAAATTTTCACGACCGCAATACTTTCTCTTACTGTATATGTCATTTATAGGTAAGTGAAATAAAAAAATTAAAGGTACTTTACAGAAAAATTACAAAATTGGAATTTAAGACCTGTCATAGGATTTAAATCAGAATGAAACCTATTTGACATTAAAGTTAAATAGGTTTGATTTTATTAAATTTTAAATCAATATAGGTTAATTAATTAATTATAAGACCCTTATTTCACTATATCAATGATATTTCTTGGGTTGATCCTCTTTGATAATTGACAACGTATAAATAGATGCAAAAAAATTCCAGCTAAAGAGTAATTTTAGACAAATTCAGCATTTGAGTTGTTAACACTTGTAAGAAATTGACATGAAAACACCAAGTCCCTCATTTCACTATATCAATGATATTTTTTGGGTTGATCCTCTTCCATAATTGACAACGTATAAAATGATGCAATTTCCAGCTAAAAGAGTATTTTTAGTCAAATTTAGCATTTCAGTTGTTAACACTTGTAAGAAATTGACATGAAAAAACCTAGTCAAGTGAACTCAATTAAAATTGTTAAAGCCATTTTTTAGAAAATCATAAAAAGGTAATACAAGTATGGTAAAACATATAATACCCATTGAAAAAATAATTACTTTCCCTTACTATATACTTCACATATATGCAAGTAAAAGTAATATAATTATACTTAAAATTTGTTAAATAAATCCAAAAACTTACCCGCACTTGCATGCCTTCTATTATCAATATAGCCATTAGCCATTTTAACCTCTTGTTGGGGAATGCTAGCATTACCGTTCATCTTTATACTCTTTTTCCATACTTCTTTGTTTCTTGGTTCAGGTTCAGTCTGCTGAAATGGAATGAAGTATATAATATCTAATATATTCATTTTTTTTTTTTAAATAATCTAGTTGAAAGTATTCACCATGATCAAATACATTCTTGTTATTAGATTATAGCGAGTACCAAAGTAATGGTAATAAAAATACAAAAACCTATAAATAATAAATAACCTAGAAATTTTTTCTTGGTTCAGGTTCAGTCTGCTGAAATGGAATTAAGTATATAATATCTAATATATTAATTTTTTTTTAAATAATCAAGTTATAAGTATTCACTATGATCAAATACATTCTTCTTATTAGCTTATAAGGAGAACCAAAGTAATGATAATAAAAATACAAAAACATATAAATAATAAATCGATAATATATAACCTAGTTAAAATACTATAATGTAATAATACCTATAATAATTAGTTGACCGTTGGGAATTACTAGAAGGAATTAATCCGGGGGATCACTTGTAGCTGGGTGGCTAGCGTAACAGCCTCCCATGCTAAAGGTCACGGGTTCAAACCCACAGGTGGTCCTAGGATTTTTTAATGGGAGTAAAAAATCCTTAGTTACGCCGTCCTTCGGAATGGACGTTAAAAGGCGGTCCCGAGCCTGTGCGATGTACTCGTTAAAGATCCCTATCCTAATAAAACCTGGATAGGCAAAATTTAGGACTCCCACTGTAGCATTGTCCGATTAGCCATAGTAGCATAAAGTGACGTTAAATAAAATAAACAAACATAAACAGGAATTAATCCGGGTGGCGGTCGATGAATGAAACAATTTGGTAGTTCCTAACCTCCCCCCACCCCAGTGGATTCGCCTACAATACACCCTGGTGATGACCCACAATGGGGGTCAAAACGTTGGCAAAAAATAAATGGTTGAAGATACCTAACAGCTTCATTCATGAACCACCACCCGGACTAATTCCTTCTATTAATAATAATGTTTCGTAAAAGGGACACATTTTTATCCACTAATTCTTCGTCTTTCTTTTCCTTCTTGTGCCATTTCTACCATGGAGAGGCCCTGATCCAACTCTTCCAGGTTTGGTAGAGCCAGAATGTGTCTCAATGATTTTGATGAATTTTTTAAACGTAAAACTAGATATTAAACCATTAAAATCTGTAAAAGCTTAGGGGCCAACGCTACACAGGAGAAAAAAGATAGAGCATAAAAAAAAAAAAAAAATTGGAAAGTTTGCGAGTGAAAAACACACTTTGTTTAATATCTCTGATTCTTCTTCTTCTTCTTCCAGTGGCACGACAGGCCGTGTAGACCCTGGGCCTCGCGGTGTAAACTCTTACGAGTTTACACTCACGTTTCACGATACAATTTTTAGTGTAGGGTCATCACTCCCTACGACTAATTTTGAGAGTGGCCATCCTTTGGCTGACGGGTCTCACATACCCGGGGGGAGAGGTTGTGAGTGAATCCCCATTTTTTTACATCCTTATAAAAGCCCCGCCGGGTCTGGGATTCGAACTCAGAACCTGTAGCATGAGAGACTAGAGCGCTAGCCACTCAGCCACGGGTTCCCCTACTCTCTCTCTAGTCCCTCCCCCTAATCTCTGATTCTAGTAAAGGTAAAAAAATAAGCAATTAAAATACTTAAGTTTTATGCTTGGTAATAAACCTAAAAATCTGGTGCACGCAACACACGACTTTCACTTACCTTCGTTATTTATATCAATTTAAGAATTATTAAATCCATTTAGAGATAAAAATAAATTTTTAAAGAATTAATTAAATTGAATTTCCACAGAAACATTTTTATTAAAAAATCGATTATATTATTATCTAAAACAATCAGTTAGTTTTATCGCCTTTTCATCACTCTTTATCAACTCTTTCATCAAAACCTTTAGCTTTCCAACGATATATTATACATGTATATTACTGTTCTTATGTTCAAAAACAAAAAATTGCATTGAAAATGTTTTTTTTTCCTTTTTCACCTTTAGTTGGATATTGAATTCGTTCAACTTACATATTTACCTGTTTTTTATCATTGATAACAAAATTATATTGTAATTGTTTTAGTATGTACAAAATTAAAGGTACTTCAGAGATAATTTAAAATATCGACATTTAACCCCTTTCAGACTGTTTCAATCGGAATGAAATCTACATCATAATAAGGCCCATCAAATTTTACATTGAAAAATAGAGTTTAATCAAAATTGTTGGAATGTTTTCGAGAAAATCGTAAAAAGGTGCAAAACGCATAGTACGAAGTGGCTTTTCTGGTAAGCTGATTTTGGTGAAAATGATTTTGTAACATCTCGGGCATATATTTGTCTTAAATATGAAATTTCAGTTTCATAGGAGTTTCCGTTTACGCGCGGGAGTTATCACACACTTTTTTGCCGGACTTGGTCATTCAGACTCAGAGGACCCTAAAACGCGTATTTCCGTTGAAAACTGGGATTCGAAAATGTCCACGATCGCAATACTTTCCCTTACAATATTTTTCATAAATAGGTAAGTGAAAGTAATAAAACTATTTTTATAAGTTCGATAATTTAAACTATATAGTAATGCGAACAACCTCATGAAACAATTAATTTGAATTACCAAGATCATGCTGTATAGTAAAATAGCAGGAGTAAGTAAGCTAAAAAACCACAAAGGTTTGATTAAAAATATGAAGATTCGTAGAAAAGTCATTGTTGAATGTTTGGTTCTTTATTCATTATAAATAAATTAATATATAAATCAATATTTATCCCATAAATGTTTTGCATAGGTTATAATTTATTTGTGTTGAAAAAAAGTTTGACAAAGATTTAAAAATTATTTTGAGGTTTCTAATGAACAAGAGAAAACTGTTTAAGATAAGATAATGACAAGTGCTCAGTTAAAACATTTGTGAACAACCAGCATAATATTAAAATTAGATGTATCTATATAATTGATCCATATGACCAATGCCAACACAATCTAGATTCATACCAACACTTATTAATAATTAATTGTAAAAGTAACAAATCTTTAATTACTCACATCCATTGAATCAAGAAAATCGTCGTCCTCTTCTTCTGGCTCGGCAGGGACTGGAGAAGAGACTCTTCCTCGAACTGGAGAAGTATCCCGGGATCCTAATTCGACAAAAAGTTAAAGAATCAAAACAGGCTTAGTTAACAAAAAAATATTTGAATTTACATATTTTATCTCAATAACAATTACCATATGTTCAAACCATAATAGTTCAGATAATATTACAAGTGTTTTTTTAAAGATATTCCATAATAATTTTTCTTTCAAAAATACAAAATATTTTAATTTTTCTCTAAAGATTATAATAAATATATCTACAACTCATGAAGTGTCTTGGGTTCAGAACATTTAGAGTTGGGGTTACCTGTAGCATGGTGGTTAGCATATCAGCCTCCTATGCCAAAGGTCTCAGGTTCAAACCTGCAGGTGGCCCTAGGGATTTTTAATTGGAGTCAAAAATCCTTAGTTATGCCGCCCTTCAGAGGGGACGTTAATATGTGTGGGATGACAGGTACTCGCTAAAGATCCCTATCCTAATTAAACCTGGATAGGCAAAATTTAGGACTCCCACTGTTGCATCGCCCGATTAGCCATAGCAGCGTAAAGGGATGTTATATAAATAAATTAAAAAACAAACATTTAGAGTTTCCTGCAAAGAGGTGATTAGGCCATGATAACACCAGCCACCAGTCACCAGCTTTTTACACCAATTTTTGACTGCCCTGTTTTTAGTTTTTGGGTGTGCCCCAGGAGGTTTTAACTACCCTAGGGCTGAAATAACAGAATAAATAATTATTCTGCCACAGCAGGGGTTTAAATCCAGAACCCGTAGAACAGTTGATTAGTTTGTTCATTTAACGACACTTTATGATGCCGTGGCTAATCGGACAATACTACAGTGGGAGTCCTAAATTTTGCCTATCCAGGTTTAGGCTAGGGATCTTTAACAATTACCCGACATCACATAGACTCGGAACTACCTATTTATGTCCCCTCTGAAGGATGGCGTAACAAGGGATTTATTACTTGCATTAAAAAATCCTAGAGTCACCTGCCAGCTTTGAATCTGCGACCTTTTGTAAAAAAGTCTGTCATGGTGGTCAGTAGACCACAGGTGAATTAAAAACTAATTCAATTAATTAATCAATACTTTAATTTTTTTAATAGAAAAAAAAAATACTATAAGCAAAGCTACTAGTTTTATTCTGCTTCAGTTGGGGTTGATTATTTGAGCCATCCTTCAGAGGGAATGTAAAATGGTGGTTCCAAGTTTCTGCGATGTCAGGTACTGGTCAGAGATTCCTATCCTTAATAAACTTGGATAGACAAAATTTAGGACTCCCACTGTACTATCGTCCGATTAGCCACAGTAGCATGAAGTGACTTTGAATGAATAAACAAATTTTTGATAGTTCAAGAATATCATTATTCTTTTTCTAAATTGATTTGTGCCTTATTTTAGAAATGGTAAGTAATTTTTGAAAATGGTCACTTATAAAATACCTTGGATAAAGTTAAAATAAAAATTTTAAAGTAATATAATATTAGGCTAACAAAAATTTTTGTTATTTCTCATTTCTAATATCTATGTTCTTTTTAAATAATACCGTCAAATATTACTTCAAAATTATTATTCTTTAAAAATTTAATTGTTCTTTTTTTTATTTTAATTATTTGCTTAGTTTCTCATTATAGCCTTTATATATTGTCATTTAATTTAATTTTATGTTTGTTTCCATCTTGTATTACTGTCATTATATTATTGTACACATCTTATTATTATTTTTCTTTTAATTGTATAGGTTGTTATCTCGTTTCCCTAAGCCCATATGAAGGCCCACAATGTAGACCAAAATGTCAGCACACAAATATAACAATAGTTGTTTTTGATGACTGCACCCCCAAACATCTTCAAAAATATTCTTAACGGTTAACTAAACAATATCATGATAATTAATAATATTACCTAGCGGTGTGTTGGCGAGAGGAGAACCAGGCAGCGACCTGACTTTTTCCAACGCTGGTCCTATGCACAGCTCTAAGTCTTCTACTGGAACGTTATTCGTAAAACTGTCCACGCTAGTTAGGAAATCAGCAACATTGTCTGTAAATGCCATCGTTTCAACTATCTGTAACAAAAGGAAAAATTATTAAAAAAATTATTTTACCAATATTACAAAATTAAAATAGAAAAGATCAACATAAAATTATATGACATATGAGAAGTGATGAGGAAATTTAAAATAAAAGGAGTCCAAGACAGATTGAAGACAAGTTGAATAAAAATTATAGGTAAATAGTTAAGAGAAGTTTAAAATAAAAATTATTTAAGAACTTTTATATGTATAATAAAATTCTGATGACCCAATTTTTATACAAAATACCATTTTTAATAATTTCAATTTTGTTTTAACAATGTCTGGACGTTTAACATACCTTTAAGGAGACATATTATGTTCTATATCAAATATGTAGTAAAAAAAGCAAAAAGTATTTTATTCCATCACTATGTAAACAAACATGGGTAACAGTCGTGTAACCTCCTAAAGTTTCAAGTAATAAACTCCAGAACAATGTTAGAGGACACCTTTCCAAGAAGCTACAAAATGTGTACCTCTATAATAATTCAAGAGTATTTTTGAAAAGACTATATTATTAAAAAATATATAAATAAATAATAAGGAAGATAAAAATATTATAATTGATATGCTTATATTTAGATATACATATAGAAAAGAAGAATCCATTAATAAGAATCCAAGAAAATCAAATAAATGATCCCTATATCAAAGAAAACTCCAATTTAGCATTGAACAGAAACGCGCATGCGCTATAAAAACTCCTGATACCTACTGCTAAATCAGAACCAGGGAATACTAGCGACCTATAACTGTAAATAAAATAATTACGAGTTGGCGTATCGGTGTTGGGTGGCTTTTAACTCTGGCATAAATCCCCCGCCCTGTCCCGGGTACGCCTTAAAAGGCGAGGTAAGGATGAAAAAAAGAAAGAATACCAACGATCTACCCAAAGGAAATCGTAATGCGCATGAGCGATAAAGAAGTCTTTTTAATTAATTTTCACATCGCTTAGAATTCTGGTAGGACATCCGAAGTACATTTTTTCCATCTTGTCCGCATTTCAACAAAATTTGGTATCAGCGTTTTTAAAAACCTATGAAATGATTTCTGAAATCCAGTAACACTTCTAATTAACTTGAAATATTTCTGCGTGTTTAATCAATATTTCGATTATAATTGAAATTAACAAATTATATCACCTAATAAATGATCACTATATCAATGACACGTGCACCGCAAGGGAAAAAAATATTCAAAATTACAGGGTGTCTGGCAAATCAGCTCAAAGAGATTTCATGACTTTTCCAGATTGTAAAAAGTCTTTTACCTGGCCAAATCTCGGTGAGAATCGACAAAACAAAGAATAATTATAATTAATATGGTATACTAGATTAAAAAATATATATAATGACTAATTACTTTACGATAAGATTCAACTATATCTACCCGACATCAGCTGAAATTGTAGTTGTTCAAGTTGACTTACCAATGCATTATGATGAGCATGAATACTGCTGTTAGTATTAATCAATATTTACATATCTGACAACAAATGTATTAACAAATTGTTTGCAATCAATATATATATATTGGGTTGATGCAAAATTAATGCAGGTTTCCTCTATTGCAATATCTTAATTCCAATTGTGTAAACAAAGCTAATCCTAACATTGATCATTATTATACCAAAACAAACCTTATCTAATACCCTCTCTTTCACCATGAATTTATTTAGTAAAATCGTTTTGTTCAGTGTGTTCAAAGGTCTTGAATCGAAAATGTCAAAGTGCGATTTTCGTCAAATTTATTTTTACGAATTTAAATTAGGGCGCAGCGCTGCGCAAACGGCTCGTAATATTAATGAAGTGTGGGGTCAGGGGGCTATTAATGAGTGCACGGTGCAGCGTTGGTTCCAGAAGTTTCGCAGAGGAGATTTCGACCTCGAAGACAAGGAAGGTCGGGGCCGTCATCTTGCTCTGGACAAAGACCAGCTGAGGTCAAAAGTGGAAGAAGACCCAACCAAAACCACACGAGAAATGGCGGCGGAACTCGGAACTCAAAAATTGCAACGTCTTTGCCCAGCATTGATGAATCGGAAGGGGCCGATCCTGCTCCACGATAACGCCAGACCACACGTTGCACAACCAACGCTTCGACGACTGCACGAGTTGGGCTACGAAGTTCTCCAACATCCGCCTTATTCACCTGACCTCTCTCCTACAGACTTCCACTTTTTCAGGCATCTGGACAATTTTTTGAGGGAGAAAAATTTTCAAAACCAGGACGACATTGAAAATTCTTTTCGTGATTTCATTGAGTCCAGGGATTCGGATTTTTTTTCTGGTGGAATAAGAAAGCTTGTTGAACGTTGGCAAAAGTGCATTGATTCAGATGGAAATTATTTTGATTAAATATATATGGTTAAAGTAAAGATATGGCGTATTTACAATACCTACTAAAAACCTGCATTAATTTTGCATCAACCCAATATATACTTTAAGAACATTTCTTTAATGTTTGAATCTCTGCAGCCAAATCTTCAGCTTTCTAAAGAGCTTCTTGGAGCAGTTTTGCTTTTTTTCCACCAATTCCTTCACCTGAAGGTTGACTTTCCTCTTCTTCACAGCCCTTCTGTCCTTTTGTGATATTAAATATTAAACTCCTTTTATGATATTTGCAACATCACAAGAAGTAGGCATATTGGAACTTTTGCCTGAGTGAAGAAGAAACGATGTTATTTAAGGACCATTTTCCCTGACCAAAGAACAAATTTTCTGACTTTTTCATATAATTTTTTAAATCCTTGACTTTTCCCGACTTTCCCTGTTGTTAGACATCCTGAATTAGCTCTTATTATGCATTATGTAACATTATTATCGAATGTTAAAGGACGTAAAAAGATGTCCCTGTGCGATGTCAGGTACTCATTAAAGATCCCTACCTTAATTAAACCTGAATAGGCAAAATTTAGGACTCCCACTGCAGCATCGTCCGATTAGCCATAGCAGGATAAAGTGACATAAAATAAATAAACAAACAAACTATTTCTATATCAGTCAAATGCGCACCGCCACCGAAAAAAAATAGAAATAATCATATGCTTTTAAAATCTTAAAAATTATTCAAAATTAAGGACCTCATTTCTTTTTAATTTCGATAATTATTTGATTATTTACGGTATAACAATTTATAAAGCTGCGTAGGCAATTAATGTATAGAAATAAATTAATCAAAGAGATTAAGAAAGATGAACCAGCAATACTGTCAATTTATATCTAAGGAAAATGGTCAATCACCAATGCTAAGGTCAAAACGCTATATCTTCGCTATTCTAACAGATTTTAATTAATGTTTTTTATTACTAATCGGTGTTATCTTCAAAACTAACTGAGTTATGAATTAAAATATTTTTAATTTGTTCTCATTCTAATATTTATTGGCTGATATCAACGTAGAGGAGTCATAATCATTGTCGAATGCCCTGTTATTTTTGTACCAAATTTCGAAAAAATCGGTTCATTAGTTTTTGAGAGAAGCCGTAGACTGCGCACAGGGGTTCAAAACCACAATAATTCGAAAAAAAAAACACAGCCGATTGTGCATTTGTGGTTTAAAACTTTGAAAAAAAAATAAACGTTATCCTTTGGATCAACTACATTTATCGGTCCCCGAACCATTTAATTGATAGTAATCCACCCTAAATTTGATTTAAGTTTTTTTCTTGTTTATTTTATAGTCAATAAAACATAGTTTTATATATATATATATATATATATATTATATTATTTTATTTATATATATATATATTTATAAATAACAATACGTTTTCCTTATTTTTTTTTGCTAAATATAATATTTCATAACATGATTTCAAATACGTTTTTAAAGGATTTCTAGTTTTTTTTATATAAAATCTGATGACGGATATAGAAAAAACTAAACCATACAAATATTTCAAAATATGAATTTAAAAAAAATGTCCTTTAGTAATTACGGAAATCAACGTCTCAATTGCTTTCCCTGAAAGAGGATTCGGTTCTCATTTGTGATAAGTAGTACCAGGGGTATATGTATATAGTTAAATTACCACTTGTTACACAACCTTCTTCATATTATTTAACTAAAATAGCTTTTACTTCACGCAAAAGCAGGTATGAGCAAATGATTTTTCGTGGTAGATAGATTATGATATGTACTAACGAGAGGTATAAGTACCATCGCGTAGGTAAGTGTAGCTACCTTTTATATTTCCATCGATAACTAAAACCACATCGGAAATGAACGTTGAATTTAGATCTACAAAGCTACAACCTTCTTCATAAAATTTTGAAGATCTTTTATTGTTGTCTGATACAGCAAAGATTTGTGAAAATAATATATAAAATTTGCATAGAAAACTATTCCATAAGTAGGCAATCGACCGCTAATAATTATTGGTAAAATGCTTGGTTTATTAGAGGTATAGAAATCACTTAAATGAATATTGCCAAATTTTAAGAATATTTTTGATTAAAGATTTTGATAGAATTATAGTTAGGGATGTTGTTTGTTAAAAATATAATAAACAATATAATAGTTGTTGTTGTTTATTCGTTTAACGTCACTTTATGCTACTATGGCTAATCGGACGATGCTACAGTGGGAGTCCTAAATTTTGCCTATCCAGGTTTTATTAGTATAGGGATCTTTAACGAGTACATCGCACAGGCTCGGGACCACCTTTTAACGTCCATTCCGAAGGACGGCGTAACTAAGGATTTTTTACTCCCATTAAAAAATCCTAGGACCACCTGTGGGTTTGAACCCGTGACCTTTAGCATGGGAGGCTGTTACGCTAGCCACCCAGCTACAAGTGATCCCCCGGATTAATTCCTTTCTAGTAATTCTCAACGGTCAACTAATTATTATAGGTATTATTACATTATAGTATTTTAACTAGGTTATATTATCGATTTATTATTTATATGTTTTTGTATTTTTATTATCATTACTTTGGTTCTCCTTATAAGCTAATAAGAAGAATGTATTTGATCATAGTGAATACTTGTAACTTGATTATTTTAAAAAAAAATTAATATATTAGATATTATATTGTTAATTCCATTTCAGCAGACTGAACCTGAACCAAGAAAAAATTTCTAGGTTATTTATTATTTATAGGTTTTTGTATTTTTATTACCATTACTTTGGTACTCGCTATAATCTAATAACAAGAATGTATTTGATCATGGTGAATACTTTCAACTAGATTATTTAAAAAAAAAAAATGAATATATTAGATATTATATACTTCATTCCATTTCAGCAGACTGAACCTGAACCAAGAAACAAAGAAGTATGGAAAAAGAGTATAAAGATGAACGGTAGAAGATGAAGAGTACCTGACATCGCACAGGCTCGGGACCACCTTTTAACGTCCCATCCGAAGGATGGCGTAACTAAGGATTTTTTTACTCCCATTAAAAAATCCTAGGACCACCTGCGGGTTTGGACCCGTGACCATTTGCATAGGAGTCTGTTACGCTAACTACCCAGCTACAAGTGATCCTTTTTTATCCGTTATTCGGGTTCTACGCATCTTGTAATGTAAGCCCTCAAATTTTGAGAGGGGTTAATATTTTTTTTTGGTCGATTACAATGGTTTTATTATTTAAAATATAATGCATTAACTAAGCATATAGGATAAAATCTGTTTTCAAATATCCAGTTTTTTAAAATGATAATGTGCAGGTCGACATTTCTTAAGATAAAAATAATTTTACTATACAACTCTGCTCGTGAAGGAGAGCATAAATAAAAATTCAAATTCAAAACCTAAGGTTAGAAATTATTAGCAATTATTATGTGATATTTTGGCTTTGAATCCAAGGCTAAACAAATATTAGAAAAAAAAAAGTCATACTAATACGGAACAGACTGTCCTTCGAACAATTGACGTCAACACAGAAGCGATGATTTGAAGAATTTCATTTTTCAAGAAGGAAACGCCTTAACAACTTCACTTCCTCAATCGTTAAGGATATGACAGGCCAATATATATTCCAGTCCGTTCAGAAGTCCGAAGGTGTTCTATTTCCTCAATGTAACGAATATTTGTTTACATTCGTTTTAGCCTTCGAAATATATTTTGATTATATAATGCTTATGTCCTAGATTTTGACCAGTTGTCTACACCAGTGGTCCGCAGGAATTGTCAAGAGGATCCGTAAGCTGTCATTAATAATAATAATAATCATAATAATGGGCTTACCGAACCCGAAGGTTCGATGCCGATACCACCATATTCCGTCTACACAGACTCGTCCAATGTTCTCCGTTCAAGCCCAAGCCCCCAAGATCAGCCTTAACGCAATCCTCCCATCGACGTTTCGGCCCACTTTTCGGACGCCTACCAGTCGGATCAGCAAATACCAACTTTCTCGGAATCCGTTCCTCAACGAGCCCAACAATTTTACTCGCCCATTTGAGTCTCCGCGACCCTATCAACTCAATTATATTCACAGGATATAAGTTCCGCAATTCCGTGTTGTGCAATCTTCTAAACTCCCCAGTGGCCTCATCTCTCTTCGGACCAAATATTTTACGCAGTACCTTATTTTCGAAAACCTTAAGCCGTTGTTCATCCTTCAAAGTAAGCGGCCACGTTTCACATCCGTTAAGAACCGTTGGAAGAATAATAGTTTTATAAATTCTAACCTATAAGTTTTTAGATAGAAACCGTGAGCTAAGTAACTTAGCAACTGAATAATAACACGCATTTCCCACCTTTAATCGGGACTTTATTTCTTCCTGGATTTCATTTTTTCTTGTTATCATTGAACCTAAATACTTGAATTTCTCTACGTGTTCAAAAGTATGCCCTGATATATCAATATCACGAAGATCGCCACCGTTTCTGCTACTAATCATATATTTTGTCTTATCGGTATTTATTTCGAGTCCTATTTGTTTACCGGTTTTTATTAACACACTTGTATTTAGTTGTATGGTTTCCGTGTCTTCACCTAGCAGTACCAAATCATCGGCATACCCCAAAACTGGAATCTTGTCACCCATATTCAAGCCTTTCTCGGTACACATCACCTTCTCTACGACATATTATGAAGTTATATTAAATAAAATAAATAATACAATAAGAAGCTTGTAAAAATAAATAAATTTTACATATTGTAGATAATGATGTTTTCGGCATTTGGCAACTGGTCAAATCTGGACGTTTTCCCAATCTCTTGGAATCTCAGCATTACAATCCACCATTTCGTTTCAAAATGAAGGACAGTATGTAATTTCCATATCTCGGCCATTAATTTACGTTAAATAAAAATAAAATAATTTTGGAATCGGTATGTCTTATGAATGTATTCATTATAAAACGAAAACATTGATCAAAATCTCATAATTACCTAGAACCTGTCTCTCTTGCCAAAAATTTTATTCATTCGCTGTCTTCGCCGAAAATCTCTCTCTTTTTCATCGGTGAAATCAGATATGAAATAAATGACTGGGAACAAGGCAAAACAAATCAAGAGGAGAAAGAAAACATTTATACGAAATGTATTCCGTACCTGCAAGAAAAGTTTCGTGAGGAGTTTGGCGAAAGAGAATTTACAGTCACGGGACTTAGGTTCCGAAGCAGGGGAATCCAGGGGCAGTAGATACTGGATCATTTTTGGAGAAGTTAGGACTGGAAAGAAAACCGTTGCAAAACAGCGGAGACCATAATCCTGGACTTACTGGGAATCCTGCATCACCACACATATTGAGGCTAGTCTGGATTTATAGGCTGATAGAAGTATAGGCTGGATTTAAAAGGAGGTCCTTACTATGTAAAATTAAAAAAAAAAAAATCTGGTGCGTTCAACACAAAACTTTGTTTACCTTCTTTCTTGAAATCAAGATTTAAATTGACTTAAACTGGATAAAAGAATTACATAATTTATTTTAAATCAAAATTATGATCTATAACAATCGCATATATTTATGGCCTTTGTAACTCTGCATTACCTGTTATAACTTTGTATGTCAGCTAATATTTCCCTAATATCATAATTAGCTTTCTTTGGATATATTGTACATGTATACCACCATTTTTATTGCGTTAAAGAAAAATTAGCCTGGAAAAATATTTCTGATATTTTCTCTTTCAGTTGATTATCAAATTCTTTCATATTCACACATTTTATCGCAATGCTAACAGCTGAAATGTTTAATTAGTTCTAATTAGCAAAATTAAAAGTATTTTAGAGAGAGAGAGAGAAAGAGAGAGAGAGAGAGAGAGAGAGAGAGAGAGAGAGAGAGAGAGAGAGAGAGAGAGAGAGAGAGAGAGAGATAGAGAGATAGAGAGAGAGAGAGAGAGAGAGAGAGATTTTGAAAAATTAGCAGTTAAGGCCTGTCACACTATTTAAATCTGAATAAAATCTACATGAAATTAAAAGCCCTTTAATTTTACATCAATATATCGAGCTCAATTGAAATCTAACCAACACCAGCTGAAATTTTGGTTGTTTAAGTTGACTTATTGTAATTATGATGAACATGGATACTGCTGTAAGTAATAATCAATATTTACAAATCAGACTACAAATTATTTACAAAAAATATATCTTTATAAACTTTAAGAGCTTTTCTTTAATGTTTGAATCTTTGCAGCCAAATTTTCAGCTTTCAGAAAAGCTTCTTGGAGCAGTTTTGCTTTTTTTGCCTCCAATTCCTTCACTTGAAGGTTGACTTTTCTCTTCTCCACAGCCCTCCTGTCATTTTATTATATTAAATATTAAACTAGCTTTATGATATTTGCAACATCACAACAAGTAGGCATATTGGAAATTTAGTCAGAGTGAAGAAGAAACGATGTTATTTGGGGACCATTTTCCATAACCAACAAACCTCCGCCTTTACCTGACTTCATATTTTTTTTAAATCCTTGAATTTTCCCGGTTTTCCCTGTTGCAAGACACACCCTGTTTTCCCGGCTTTCCCTGTTGCTAGACACACCCTGTTTTCCCGGTTTTCTCTGTTGCTAGACACACCCTGTTTTCCCGGTTTTCTCTGTTGCTAGACACACCCTGTTTTCCCGGCGTTCCCTGTTGCTAGACACACCCTGTTTTCCCGGTTTTCCCTGTTGCTAGACACACCCTGTTTTCCCGGTTTTCTCTGTTGCTAGACACACCCTGTTTTCCCGGCGTTCCCTGTTGCTAGACACACCCTGTTTTCCCGGTTTTCCCTGTTGCTAGACACACCCTGTTTTCCCGGTTTTCCCTGTTGCTAGACACACCCTGTTTTCCCGGTTTTCCCTGTTGCTAGACACACCCTGTTTTCCCGGCTTTCCCTGTTGCTAGACACACCCTGTTTTCCCGGCTTTCCCTGTTGCTAGACACACCCTGTTTTCCCTGTTGCTAGACACACCCTGTTTTCCCGGCTTTCCCTGTTGCTAGACACACCCTGTTTTCCCTGTTGCTAGACACACCCTGTTTTCCCGGTTTTCCTGTTGCTAGACACACCCTGTTTTCCCGGCGTTCCCTGTTGCTAGACACACCCTGTTTTCCCGGTTTTCCCTGTTGCTAGACACACCCTGTTTTCCCGGTTTTCCCTGTTGCTAGACACACCCTGTTTTCCCGGCTTTCCTTGTTGCTAGACACACCCTGTTTTCCCGGCTTTCCCTGTTGCTAGACACACCCTGTTTTCCCGGTTTTCTCTGTTGCTAGACACACCCTGTTTTCCCGGTTTTCTCTGTTGCTAGACACACCCTGTATTCCCGGTTTTCCCTGTTGCTAGACACACCCTGTATTCCCGGTTTTCCCTGTTGCTAGACACACCCTGTTTTCCCGGTTTTCCCTGTTGTTAGACACACCCTGTTTTCCCGGCTTTCCCTGTTGCTAGACACACCCTGTTTTCCCGGTTTTCTCTGTTGCTAGACACACCCTGTTTTCCCGGTTTTCTCTGTTGCTAGACACACCCTGTTTTCCCGGTTTTCCCTGTTGCTAGACACACCCTGTTTTCCCGGCTTTCCCTGTTGCTAGACACACCCTGTTTTCCCGGTTTTCCCTGTTGCTAGACACACCCTGTTTTCCCGGTTTTCTCTGTTGCTAGACATCCTGTTTAATTATGGAGATCCTTGCGATTACTGGATGAAGGGACCGCGAATTTTTAATTTCACTTACCTATATATGAAATATAGTTTTCTTAAATATGAAACTTTAGTATTGTACGACTTTCCATTTTTGTCCTCGATTCCTGACGCACATATCACCCTTCTGTTCAACATAGCCACGCAAAGACCCTACGTTATAGCGTACGATTGATACAACTGGAAAATTCCGTAGAGTTAGCCTCAAGGCTCAAAATAACGGTTAGCCAGCGACCAACCTAGGAAAACATCTAATCTCCGGATGATTGGTTGTTAATTGGCATCTTAACGACTCTAGGATCCGCCTTTGAAATCACTCTAATACATTGTTTTATCTAATAATTCTCATCTCAAAAATAATTTGTTAGCTCTTTTTACTCTCGCTATATTTTGGTTTATTATTTTCAATAATAAAACCTTTGTAATTGAAAAAAAAAAAAATGAACACCCTTCAAAATTTGAGAGCTTACGTTTCAAGATGCGTTGAACCCGAATAACGAATTTAAAAACAATCAGTTTTTCCGACGTCCGCGACATCTCTCCGAAACTACTGGACCAATATTTTTTATTGAAATTCGCCACAAAAATACTGCTACGATGGTCCTAACACCTAGATGTTGATATGAGCTGCTTATTTGTAAAATCAATAACTTAGCTATTTTTGAAGATATTTATTTAGATTTTTAGAATCAGTTAAGTGGGATAATAATAATAATTAAAAAAAAAATGTTGATCTGTATATTCAAGTCACAAATTATAATAGATGTAATCCCACCAAAAATCGGTTATAATTGAAGATCGAGAACAAAGAGAAGAAAAAAAAAATCCTATATGGTCAAGCTACAACTTATAAGAGATGTGACTCTCTGATAACTCGGTTATTTGATCAAGACTACTCTCAGCTGACAGACTTTTCTCCCATGTTGGGTACCCACTTTATCGAGGCTGAGTGTGCCTGAGGAGGGGGCTCAATCTCGGGCGAAATAACAGAATAAATACTATTCTATCAAAGCTAGGATTCGAACCAAGGACCTGGAGAACGGTAGACTAGTGCTCTATACTTGCTCCCCAAAAAATACCACGTAGCGTTGTTAAATTAGCAGTGATCATATCCTATTTTCCATAGCTTAATTTACTGTTTTCTATATTAATTAATTGCCAGTAAACAGCTATATGAACCATTATACCCTAATATAGTTGTTATTTGGAAATAATAATAAACTATAGAAAAACAATTTCAACTTTTTTTATTTGCCCCAAATTCGCCTTTGTAGGCTATACGGGGTTTGCAGGGCAGGGAGAGATGCCAGGGGATTAATGCCAAGTTAAAAGCCCTCCGTATCCGAGATACGAACTTGTAATTATTTTAATATAAGTTTTCGGTCAACTGATTGCTTGGCAAAGCGAGTTGTTAACAAATCATATTTATAGATATACTCGGAGGAGAGGGTTCCGATAATGAAAATTACAGTTTACAACGATACATCGATATAAAATTTAATGAGCTTTAACATCAGGTAGATTTTATTCTGATTGAACCTATAATGAAAAAACATATTTTTATAAAGTAATTTATTTTATTTTTTTTTTTAACTTAAGAACAGTATTACACATGTATGATATACCGTTGGAAAGCTAATGATTTTAGAAAAAATATTATCTTATACATAAGCTTGTAAAAGTTAATAAACCGTAATGAAAAGCCGATAAAGCTAACTGATTATTTTAGATAATAACATAATAGATTTTTAAATAGAACACATGTTTCAATAGAAATTCAATTTAATTAATTCTTTAATGGTTTCACTCATTCTTATCTCTAACTTATTTGAAAATTCTTTAATCGATTTTGAAAACGTAGTTAAGTGAAAGTCATGTGTTGCCCGCACCAGATTTTTCTTTTTAAACAAGCGTAACTAAATAAACAGCTTTGATCTAGTAAGCAGTATTGCTATTGAATACAGAACACATTAGCGAACAGGAATGGTGCTAAATATCGCATGCGTGCCGAACTCATCACAAATTTATCACAAAACAAAGAAAACAGTTATCGAAATCGGGCAAATATTATCCATGATAGGGCGCATTGACCTTTGTAAAAGCATATTAGAAAGCCATTTGCAGACGTTTCGGTGAAAACCGGTTCGCCTTAGTTTCATCGGTACGGGGAAAACCATACATTTGCATTTTAAATATGGTTTAATTGAGGCGTTGATTTCCAAAAGGCACTAAAGGACATTTTTTTAGAAATTGATATTTTGACATATTTATATACTAAAGATTTAGTATTATATAAATCCGTCATCAGATTTTATCTAAAAAAAAACCTAGAAATCCTTTAAAAACGTATTTAAAAATTGCATTTCATTCCAAAAGATACTAAATACACATTTTATTTCATTCCAAAAGGTATATATCCTATATCCTATGTAAACAGATATAACCTTTCCTTTCATTTCCTTCCAAAAGGTACTATATTTCCTACTATACGGCAGAAGCACCTAATCCCGTAATATGTCACCATTAATTTATTGTTTTCATTATTTTATGCATTTTTATTGGTTCATTTAGTAGGTCTTGAATCACTGATATTATTTTGAACAATAGTTTTAAGCTAATAATTAGTTTTTAGGCTGTTTTAAACAGCTTAGTTACCTCGCTTCGCTTCTCGTAAGTCCCCAATTAAATTGAGTTTTTTCAGAGTATTTATTCTTGGAGCCACATTAATTTGAAACTCACATTTTAATAATGGTATTTTATCCAGAAAATGGTATGAATTAGCATACTACGAATTTGCTATATATGAGCGGAAAAACCGTGCTACATCTAACTTAATAGTAGATTTATTTGATTATTTTATGTAAAATAAAAGCTCACAAGTTATTTATTTATCAGTCTCTATAGCTAAATATTGTTCACACGTAGTTAATAATACAAATATATTAGCTAAATTCACACAAATAGTAAATACAAGTTCAAAACAAACTTCATAATTACATACTTTCTTATTATAGTGCCATAAATAGATAAATTGCCTTTTGAATATTTACTTTATTTATGAATAATAGATAATCAATGTAATTAAACAACAAAGAAAGATATTTCTCAGATTGAGAATAAGTAAATATACATAACTTAGTAATTAACAATATAAGGACGTTTGTTATCGGTAATGTATCAGGAAGGTTATAGTGACTATTACCAACTTATCTCGCATTATATTCTTCCAAAAAGCACAATATTAGGGATGGGCATAATAGAATGATGATTATCGGATAATTCGATTATTTTAATCATTCGAATTAATCGATTATCGAATTAATCGGTGTGAAGAAACTAATGATCATTCGAACTGGATTGTTTAACGATAATCGAGGGATTATAAGGAGCTCAGATAATCCAACGATATTTTTTTTTTTTTGCTCATCACATAAATTATATGCATGTTTGCACCTAGGAGGCTGGAGTCGGGAATTGTGGCATATTGCATCTCAGAATGCATACTAATCATTCGGTCATTCGATTATGAAATCATTCGATTACTTAAATCATCGAAGTACGATCATTCGATTATGCCCACCCCTATACTATATCCACGTTTCATTCCAAAAAGTACTATATCCATATTATATTGTTTAAAAACCATTGGAAAAGTGCAATAATTTGAAAAATGAGTTGGTAACACGTTTAAAAATTAACTTTAGATTTTATTAAAGAAATAATCACGTAAATTGGTCCAATAATAAATAAATGACAGATTTTTGCGTTTACTGTAAAATTATCTAAATTGGATATAGTACCTTTTGAAAATCAACCTCTCAATTGTCAACACCGCTAATCCTAATAATAAATCTAAATAATTTGTTTGTTTCTTTATCTAAGGCCATATTTATCCCATACGCTATTGTACAGCGATCCACTATAATCCAACGATTAACAACGATCCACTGTACAGTGAGAGTTCTAAATTTTGCCATCCATCATTTAATTTAATTAGGAAAGGGATTTTTAACGAGCGCCTGGAGGCACAGGCTCGGAACAAAACATTTTACGACCCTTCACCTAAAAAAAAAAAAAATAAAAAAAAAAAAAAATAAAATAAATAAAAAAAAAAAAGAGTTAATTTTTTTATTTATAATTTTGAGTTTTTTTATGTAAATTTAATGGCCAGTACTTTATTAGTAAACTTTATTGAGGGACGGTTTGGGAAAAGAGGTAGCAATAGCTAAGTGGAAAGGTTCATGTTGGGTTTATCTCTTTGTTTTTATGCCGTTCAAGACCGCTCGTAAAAGGTCGCTTGTCCGAGGAAGGTGTAGTTTTTTGCCTTTTTTTTTCTTCCTCCTTTCGAACCGTACTTTCTGTATGCTCGGAAACCTTCCTTGTACCGACTGTTTAGTATTATGAATTGCCGTGGTAAACAAGAATATCATGATTAATGATTATGATTAAATTCAGAAAATTTGGTGATCTTTCAATAACCTTCCTTCTTTAAACCATGTATTAAATATTCTTAATATTGAATGATAATTAAATTAAATTTCAATCGAATGAATATTTATTTCACTATTAAAAATCAATCTGCAGCTGTAGCACACAGAATATCTTTCCAGAGCCTGATCTGTAGGAAACGATATTTAGAAACAATTTTTAATTATTGAAACTAATGTTTTTAATATTTGATATAAGGAACACTCTGGCGCACTGAAAAAGTTTTTATTTATTTGGTCTCTTGGTGATCTTCTTTTAAAGGCGTCAACGTGAATTGTCAGAAACATGCAGGAGAGGTCACGGATAAAAAGGGTTTCTGAGGTCATGGAGTTTGGAAAGAAAAGAGGTATATTTATTTAGGGTGAAGTCTTCAACTTATGGGATATTTCAACACCCTGGCGATGCCTTCAGGCATACAAATCCGCAAATTCATTAGCACTGGTTATAATGGGATTATTGATAAATTAAGGAATCACAGACCTAATCATGGTATAAACTGCTACACTGATGGTTCACTAATTACCATCTATACTGACAGCCAAGTGGCAATTCTTTTTCTAAATAATAATACAACTACCTCAAAAGTTGTTGAGGAATGTAATCAAACCCTAAATAATCTTGTTCGTAACAATAGAGTTAGCATTGAATGGGTACCTAGACACGCCGGAATTAGTGGCAATGAAAAAGCCGACTCACTGGCCAGGAAAAGCTCAGAAATATCTGCTATAACACCGGAACCCCTTTGCGGTATTAGCTTAGCTCTGTCTTTAGGACTATTAAACAATCCTACTTAACTAAATTTATACAACTTTGGTTAAATAAGGGAAAGAAACACTCACTTATTAATAGAGAAGCAAGTGCCTAGTTAGTAGAGCCTCTTTAAAAGCAATCACTGCTAATCTATACGAGACAGTGTAAACTTAACTATCACATGTTCAAGCTGTCGAGGTATTGTTATTATAAAAGACAAGAAAGGGTCACAGAAGGCCTCGAAAATTGCGTGTTCTCGTTGAGGAAGAGAGTAAGATGGGAGGCGGTGCTCGCTGTTGTAGCAGCACGTATCGCAGCACCTGGTATGAGGCAAATCTGCAAGGTAGGGGCGAACCCGCACCTACCAATTAGCAAAGGTGCACATGGGTAGAAGCCATGTACCCCATCCTATGAAGGTGATCGAAAGGAAAAAAGGTAGATGAAAGATGTGAAATTAAGACAGACCACATTATGATACAAGGGCAGAGTTTCTCTGACCTAAAGAGACACCAACTGGTAGAAGCAGGTAGGTGATCTGAAGAGCTGAGCTGACTCTTGATGGTGTTAGTCCACCATGTCAATAATTGATGGTGAGAGCTTATCTACCAGGCAAGTGTCCTGGACCTAGGTCAAATTACGTCGAAAGGTTTATTTATTCTCATAAATCAGTAACATGGATACAAATATTTACAATGACATTAATTAGTTACAATATACAATATTATTGAACATAGCGTCATCTTATATTCGGACGGTGAACCAAGTAGCCGCCACTAGCGCGATCATTGAGCGAGAGCGTAAAGCATCCGCTACAAAGCACTCCTCTGTGTAGACTGTGCAGACAAGAAGATGAAACATCTTTGCATATAATCTGCTGTTGCGATAGGCGCCAAGGTTATGGTGCAGCATTGACCGTCTTGAGCATTCATTGAGAAATGAGCTGGTAGATCCTAACAGCCTTTTTTAAGTTTGCTATTGCAACTTAACTTGTGTATCGATCATACAACTTCCATACTATGGCGCACAATAGACCTGCCTGTTTGGTCGTAGTGCTCTTCTACGCCAGAAAAAAAAAAAAAAAATCGGTCTTTATAGATGATTTTATTAGTAACAAAGTAAGATGCGTTACGGATTATTTCAACGATTTTCGATTGTAAGGATTAGATACGAGAGGAATTTAATGGTTTAGGAGACCCTCATAGCTCAATGCCATTGGGGTAGATTGGGTATCTACGAACAGTTTCCTGTCGCTTCAGTCTAGTATGAAGATGTAAGGCATTTGTCAAGATGAGTAAAAGTTTTAAGACGATAAATTGGATAGTTTACTTGATAAAGACCCAAAATTTTCGCCAAAGAAAAACATAGAGAACTTATTGAAGGCCTAAATATATTACAAACAATATAATGGAGGTACATACCTTATTGAGCTCGTCGACGTAGGCTTGCATGGCCTGCTGGCGCGGCATGTTGCCCAGTCTGGCCCAAGCGTCCCATTTGGCCCTCCTCACCACATCCCAGAAGGCGGGCCTTGAGCCGCTCACCGGACCCTCGGTCGCCTGCTTGAAGTAGGCGTAGAACCGCAGCATGAGTTCGTTCGAGGGCTGGTAGGAACCTGCAACATGTTGAAGTATATGTAGGCAACAGCTAATAGAAAGGGGTGCATAATAATATATCATCAAGTTTATCTTCAAGAGTGAGGAAAAAACAACACAAAAGAGTCATATTCAATTATTCCATGAAGTGTCTTGGGTTCAATACATAAAACGATTCGCACCGTTACTAGTCCAATCGCGCGAGGAGACACTTCAAAAACACATTCCTCTCAATTCCAACATATGCGAGTGATTCTAGACCATTACTACTAAACATAAGAGCCAAATCCAAGCTATGGAAATTAAAATTGAGGGGAAAACAAGAAGGGATAGAGTGAGAAACTCAACAATAAGAGCGAACCAGGAACGAGGCCAGCTGAAGATGTTATCGAGGAGAACCAGCTTAGGTGGTTCGGACACATCTCGCGTATGGCTGAGGACAGAATAGCCAGAGCTACTCACGAGGTTAGAGTGGAGAGGAAGGACTACAGGAGACCTTCAAGAAGAGAGGAATCGATTGGAGAAGGAGAAGACAGCTGGCACAGGATAGAGGACTTTGGGTCGGGCTTCATAAGATAGCACCCTCACACTGCTCCGCGGTAAAGAGGACTCGATTAAGTAAGTAAGCAAGTATGTTATTGAGGCAGGATGAGCCCCATGAAGGTCTTCCTATCTCAGGGTTCTCCCACGGGTGAAATAACAGAATATATAATGATCCTGCCACAGACGGTTTTGAACCCGGGAGCCACAGATAAAATGTCCTCATATAATCAGTTCCTCAAATATTAGCAACTATTGTACAAACAAAATAAACTATTGAGTTGTCAAACATGAAAAGTCAGATTTTTTAAATCAACAGTTTAAAGAGAGATTAAATCGTTATCTGTTGAATTCTGTATTATATTTACAATTTTATAGTAAACACTTGCTAATCCTGTATTTACTAACAGCGTTTCAGATATTAGTTTTAATTGAAATTCGACAAATGTAATACGAGGTTGTGGAACGACCTATTTTGAGTTTGAAATTATCCATTCTGATTAATCTTCTGGAGAAGAGAGTACTGATGAATGAACCATTGCTCATTGGTTTTCCATATTTTCCTCAGGAGATACATTACACAACGGACAATCTTTAACATCAATTGTGAACGAAGATCTTGAGGAAGCTGTGGAAGAAAACCCTCATAAAACAGTCCAAGAATAGGAGCAGCGTGGACAAGAGTATTATCGTGCGTGAATACCCTACGCTTGTTCAGCAACGTGATAACCAACTTTGAGGAGATGAAGTTATTACGAGTTCGCTTTTCGAAACCGGGGAGACTGTTAACTCTGGCGTTAATCCCCCGCTCTCACCATCTAGCCCAAGAAACCCCATTAAATCGAACAAAACCGAGGATAGAAAAGGTCGAAAAACAAAACCAAACGCCAGATCTCGGTAAAAGTGGAATGGCTGTTATCAGACAAGTGAAAATTATTAAAAAAAACCTGAGTTCTATATCCCGCACGAAATTAAGGAACGTTAGTTAATTTATTCAAATTAATAAGTTGAATATTAATTTCTATAAATTAAAGGAGCTGTACTATAAAGACCTTCCGGAGTCCTGTATTCTTTAACATAAAAGCCTTCTAGGGTTATGGTTAGGGTATTGGAGTAGGTGCTTAACCTCTTGGTTATTAGCACCGAATAAATTTGTAGTAACAGATTTGTTTTACTCTTTTTTCTTCTTTTTATTTATTTATTTTTCCTTCTATACTTTTTATTATTTATTTTATTTATTATTATTATTTTGTTGACACATTCTGAATTAGTGAATTTATTCCATTTTTTCTTTCTTTATTTTTTTTTATATATATATTTTTTTATTATTACTATTATTTTTTTTTCTTTCTTTCTTTATTTTTTTCTCTTATAGTTCGGGGAGCAGAGAACATTCTTTGACGAACCTAATCAGTGAACTAACTGTTTCACTAGAGTCCTTCAAGCTCTCACTCAACGATCTAGCTAGGTTAAGTTTATCCATTTGTACATGGAATTTGGGGCAGTTCTCAATTATGTGTTTTATTTCTATGATTCGAACCCGGGAGATGACCATATTTTTAAAGGGGGTAAAAAATCCTTAGTTATGTTATTCTGCTGAGGAGACATACAATGGTAGCCTCGAACCTGTACGATACTCGTTAAAAATCACTATCATAATTAAACTTCAATGGAATAATTTAAGACTCCCACTGTAGCATCGTCAGATTAGCCTGAGTAACATAACGTGACGTTAACTGAATAAACAAAGGTTCAAAATTATTTATTAATTCTCATTAAAATTTTAATAATATTTAAATTTTATTACAAATATTTCGGTGAATATTACATATTTTTTAGTGTTGAAAGTATTCTATTTAATTCACAGTTTTGTGTTAATTTTCATTATAATATAATTCTATATTTTTGCGTGAATATTGCATATAAGATTCGTATTCTAATTAAATTAAATCTGGATAGACAAAGTGGGCGCTCCACTGTAGCGTAGTTACAGTTAGCCCCAGTGTTAGCCATAAAGAGACATTAAATAAATAAAAAGTAAAATAAAATTATACTACCACATCCTTATTCTCCGAATCTGTCCTCTACAACACATCAATTTTTTCCCCCGGGTTGCCAATCTTTTTTTTTCTTTAACTTTCTGCCAGAAACAATTTTAAAAATGAATCAGTCATTAAAATATTTTTCTTACTTACAGGGTGTCTAGCAAATCAGTTCAAAGATATTCCCAGACTTTTCCATATTTTAAGAAGTGTTTACCTGGCCAAATCTCGGTGAAAATCGACAAAACAAAGGATAATTATAATTATTATGGTATACTAGATTAAAAATATATATAATGACTAATTTTGGACCGTGCACAATAAGCCTAATAAGGCTGTAGTGCATAAGATAAGCCGGGAAAAAAACTTTACGATTAGATTCAACTATATCTGCCCAACACCGGCTGAAATTGTAGTTGTTTAAGTTGTCTTAACAATGAACTATGATGAACTTGAATACTGCTGTTAGTAATAATCAATATTTACAAATCTGACTACAAATTTTGTCTGAGTGAAGAAGAAAAGATGTTATCTAGGGACCATTCTCTCTTACCAAAGTACAAATCTCCTGACTTTTTCATATGTTTTTAAAATCCCTGATTGTTCCCGGTTTTCCCGATTTTCCTTGTTGCTAGACATCCTCTATTTAGTTTTAACTCGGACTTAAATATTTATTTTAAAATATCTTGATTGGTCTTTGGTAAAAGTGTCTATAAAAAGATGATAAATAATTTTAGTACAATATATCTGATTTATTTTTAAATTATTAATTTGCTGTAATTTAGTGCATAACGCCTCAGATATTAATTAAATTATTAATATAAAGGTTTCTGGGTGGGAGTTGTATTTTATCTACCGCCCTATTGATCACGTAGATTATTTAACACTTATTTATTGTTAGTACCGCCATATTCAGCCTCTTCAGTAAATGATCCAGTGAGCCGTGCGTTTCTCATTCTTAGCCGCGACCTTGTGTATAATACTGATACTGACAACGTCACGTTGGGGATAACAACTACTATTCATTATCATTTCTCAGTACTGTTTATTTGACGATTACTCTCAGGAGCGTGTTTTATTGACACGTTCTGGGAACAATAAATAAATACATCTCACGTATTCTCAGCGAATCCAAAACAGAAATGAATATAAAACATTCGTGGATCTGGATCTTGCAGGAAACTGGACAGGCAAGCGTATCTAAGATCATAACTTACGACAGTCATTGTTGATTTATTTAAAACATATATATATATAAAATGAATCGACTTTTCCCTTGGTCATCGCATCACGCGTGAACGGCTTGACCGATTTCTCTAATTCTTTTTTTGCTATGTTTATATCAGTCACAAGAAGGATTTTATGAAAGAGAAAAGTTACTTTAGTAGGTCTTTTTTTTTTGTTTGTTTTTTTAATATTTTAAAATAAGGTATGAGTGTGTTCATTTATTAACTTGTATTTATTTAATTTATAAATTTTGTTATTATACACCTTTATTTTATTTTTGTGTAATTTGACTTTCTACTGTTTACAGTGTAAATATTATGTCCGTTGAGAAAAATTGTAATATTGCTGAATAAATAAATAAATAAAAATATTTTAAAGGTAATAATAATCGTTCTATCTATAATATAAAAATGAATCGCATTTTCCCTTAGTCATCGCATCACGTTTGAACGGCTTGACTGATTGCTCGACTTCTTTTTTTGTTTTGTTTATATCAGTCAGAAGAACGAACTTTTGAAAGAAAAAAATATTTTAAAGGTAATAATAAACGCTCA
This sequence comes from Piezodorus guildinii, assembly GCA_023052935.1. Lineage (NCBI taxonomy): Eukaryota > Metazoa > Arthropoda > Insecta > Hemiptera > Pentatomidae > Piezodorus > Piezodorus guildinii. Next base: position 136,663,217 of record CM041296.1, on the reverse strand, counting down.
ATCTATCTATCTATCTATATATATAAAAAGTTTCTGTTGTTCTCAGGTTTCAGTCAATGAATAAACAATTTTATCTATGCGACGTTTCGAGAATTTATTGTTCTCATATGATTATGCAATTTTGGACAAAATAGTGTCTTAAATAGACATGTGTAGACCACAAACTTTAAAAGAGCACTGAGAAACTTCAACACATGTCTATTTAAGACAGTATTTTGATTATGAGAACAATAAATTCTCGAAACGTCGCATAGATAAAATTGTTTATTCATTTACTAAAACCTGAGAACAACAGAAACTTAAATTATCAACAGTCAAAATAGTGTCTTAAATAGACATGTGTAGACCACAAACTTTAAAAGAGCACTGAGAAACTTCAACACATGTCTATTTAAGACAGTATTTTGATTATGGGAACAATAAATTCTCGAAACGTCGCATAGATAAAATTGTTTATTCATTTACTAAAACCTGAGAACAACAGAAACTTAAATTATCAACAGTCGAGAACTGATCAAACTATATATATATGAAAATAAATTTCCTTTTCCCTTGGTCATCGCATCACGCGTTAACGGCTTGACAAATTTCTCCTTTTTTTTTTTGGTATGTTTATATTAGTCAGGAGAAGAATCTTATGAAAGAAAAATAGATAAACGTTACTTTTGTAAATAGGTTTGTAATTTTTATTAATTATTATTTTTTTTTAAATTTCCTAATGCAATCTGTTAATCTACATGTATAAAAATGACCCTTTCCTTAGGTCATGGCATCACGCGAGTTCAGACATAATTCAGGCAGGATATCGTCGGTCGGGTCAACTAGTAATATAATAAATTACAATTAAACGTTTTAAGTTACAAGAAAAATATATATTACCATTAACATATAAAAATAAATGTTATATTTAAACCGAGTAGAAAATATTTTTTTTTTTTTATTAACAGCATTTATTGAAATTTACAACTGTACTTCAAGGTACAACAAGTAAATGTGACAAAAGTTCAATGGCGTGAAACAAACTTGAAGAAGAACTACCCAATGGCAGTACTCATGTAACTTTTCTACACTAGAAGGTCTCGAGGCAATCTTCTTTTCAGACGCCTCGGAGGATTGTCAGGAATTGAAGAGGAAGAAAGTATTGAAACAAGAGGATTAGGGTGGGAATGGAGTTTGTCATGAAAGGAATGGTATCTAGATCGGGCCAAATCAGCAACATACGGAACGTTGAGGTCTTTATGGATAAGTTTGTTCGTGACAAAATAAGGAGCATTGAGGATTTTACGAAGGATTTTGGATTGTAGGGATTGGATACGGGAAGAATTCGATGGTTTAGTAGAGCCCCAAAGCTCCACTCCGTAAGTCCATATCGGCCTTATGAAAGTTATGTAGATGAGTCTTTTGTATTTAAGTGGAAGATTAGAACGTTTGTCTAGTAAGTGTTGAAGAAGTCGAAAACGTCGTGCAGTTTCTTGTCGTTTCAGTCTTGTGTGAGGGTTCCAAGTAAGGCGTTTGTTAAGGTGCAGTCCTAGATATCGGATCTGTTCAACCGGGACAAGAGGAGTATTATTGAAGGAGACAGTAGGGCAGGATGTCATAGGTTTACGACGAAGGGTAAAGGTAATTTGGTTGGATTTGTTGGCATTAATTTTAATTCTCCAGTTCTGACACCATACCTCAAGGTCTCTGAGGTGGGATAGGAGAGTTTGAGAGGCAATAGTTGGATCGTTATTGACTGATAACACAGAAGTGTCATCAGCATAGGTAGAAAGGAAAGTGTTAGGATGGGAAGGGATATCAGCTGTATAAACTGTGTAAAGAATGGGTCCTAGGATACTGCCTTGAGGAACACCAGCAAACTGACTAAAAATGGATGAATAGGAATTATTATGATTGACTTTGAAGGGAGTAGAAAATATGAATAATAATAATGTAATGCCAAACCACAGCTATGTTACCATAAAGTTCAATATGAAACAGTCAATATCTTTCTAATAATGTAGTAAAGAATTAAATAAAAACAATTAAAATAGAGAATCAGTTGTTTTTTAATTATTAAATATGTCATATTCAAACTAATGAATTCAAATAAAATAATTTAATTGAAGTAAATTTTTAATTGGTCCTTCGTTTGAATGCTATCTTATCTGATATAATTTCTCAATATCATTCTCCGATAATGGTCGCCCAATAATACAACTCAACATTTTAGAAATAAAAAAGCAATACCTAATGGAAATTTCCATTTTCATTAGATTTTAAACAAAGAGAAGTTTTAATACTTAATAACGTTTAAAAAATTAAAATAGTGATAATAAGCGTGAAAATGGGTTTATTACAGATCTTGGATCTGTATTCCAACGCATGCGTATTGTTTTATTATTTTCAATAATGAACCTTTGTAATCGAACTAAAAAATAAAAATAAATAAAAAATACCCCCACCCCTAAAATTTGAGGGATAAAGAACAATAATAAAAAAAATCCGTTTGTCCGTCGTTTCTCTGAAACTATTGGACCAATTTTTTTGAAATTCGGCACAAAAATATTGGGACATGCAACAATGATCCTAACACCTAGTCGTTGATATCAGCTGGTTATTTTTCAAATGGTGGCCGATTAAAAGTGATTTTATTCAATAACTATTTTTAAAGATTGGTAAAAAAGTTATTAATGTATTTTAACTAATAAGCTGCGAATAATTATAAAAAGAAAAGAAAAAAAATTGAAATTTTACCCATAAATACAGCCATAACTTAAGTTATTACTTTCACTTACTATATATAGTAAGGGGAAGTATTGCGATCGTGAAAATTTTCGAATTCCAGTTTTCAACGGAAATACACGTTTTAGGGTCCCCTGAGTCCAAATAACCATGTCCCGCAAAAAGGTCTGTGTGTGTGGTAACTCCCGGGCGGAAACGGTAAGTCCTATAAAACTGAAATTTCTTATTTAAGACAACTATACGACCGAGACGTGACAAAACTTTTTTCATCAAAATGAGCTTACCAGAAGAGGCACTTTATACCATGCATTTTGCACCTTTTTTCGATTTTCTCGAAAACGGTTCTGACGATTTTGATTGAACTCGCTATATCAATGTAAAATTTAATGGGCTTTAATATCATGTAGGTTTTATTTAGATTAAAATGGTCTGATAGGGCTCAAATGCCCATATTTTAAATTTTCTTCCTCTAAAGTACCTTTAATTTTGTAGATTCAATATAGATAATTATATTATCTTGTTAACGCAGATGAAAAACAGGTAAATATAAAAATTGAATAAATTCGATAACTAACTAAAGGAGAAAACAGAAAAAATATTTTTTTAATGCAATTTTTCGTTTTTGAACATAAGAGCAGTAATATACATGTATGATATACCGTTGTAAAGCTAAAGATTTTAGAAAAAATATTATCTCATACACAAGCTTTTAAAAGTTAATAGAGAGTGATGAAATGAACATAAAACTAACTGATTATTTTGGATAATAATATAATAGATTTTTTAATGAAACACGTGTTTCTAATGAAATTTAATTTAATTAATCCCTTAATAGTTTCACGTATTTTTCTCTCTAACTGTATTTGAAAATTCTTTCATTGATTTTAAAAATGGAGGTAAGTGAAAGCCGTATGTTGCCCGTACCAGATTTGTTTTTTGGAATTGAACAGTAATAATGAATCTTTGTTATCGACATAACATAAAAAGAAAACAACTTATCCCCCACCCCTAAAAAATCGAGGGTTCACGTTTCTAACCAACAAAAAGAAAAAAAACTGAAATTATATCCATAAATACGCCCATGACTCAGTTATTATTGAAGATAGAGAAAATAATCTATAGAACTTTAGAATCAGAACACCGCTATAAATTATCTAATAGAAATAAAGAAAGAAACTAAATTGAAATTTTATCTATAAATACACAAATAACTCAGAGAAAAATATACCGAGAGTTTTAGAATCATTAAAGCACGATAAACGAAAAAATGTCTAAATTTCCTACAAAACGAAAAAATAATGACTAATTATAGCAGAGATAAAGTATTTTGAAATTAGCAGTGGTGATGGACGATGTCCTTTAAATTATTAATTGCTTTTCATATTAGTTGATTGTCTTTAAATAGCCATATAAACAGTCCTACCATAATATAGTTATTTGGAAATAATAAAAAATCGTGTAATACTTTGCAGCGTTTATTTTAGTTTTGTGTTCATAAGCAAACCACCGACAGTTTGAAAGCTGTCTAGGAAGAAATATCTTATTTCTTGATTTCTGTGAGAACAAACAGTAGACGTTCTGCAAAGGAGAGATGCAGCATTTTCCAAGGTCCTAACTCTTTAAAAAAGGTGGACTACAGCTTCTTGAATCCTGGAGAAACCATTAGTGCCGAATCGTATAGTAATCAAAGTAACGCTATACATCAGAAATTGGCAACAATAAAGCCTTCTTTAGTTGATCGGAAAGATCCTATTTTGTTGGTTTACCCCGCTCGGCCACGTGTCTTATGTGTGACGTCAGAAAAACTATCAAAGAGCTTGAAAGTCTGCCACATCCGGAGCACTCGGCTACTAATTATAATTACTTAACTTAAGAGACAAAGATTAAATGGAATCATAAAACGCGATTTTGAAGATGGAAATTCTTTTCCGCGAGATTGGAAAAGTTGGCAGAAATTTATTGATAAAAGTAGAGACTACTTTGATAAAATATAACAGTTGTAAATATTTTTTTTTTCTATATAAACTAAAATCCTGAATTATATAATGGACAACCCAATAATATAGGTATTAAACTGGCGTTAAACGTAAAAAGTCTGAAACCATGTGATCCATACCTATGAATAAAATCTGGTTCGCGCAACACGCGACTTTCACTTACCTCTGTTATTAATATAAATTTAAGAATTTTTAAACAAATTTAAAAAAAGAAAATAAATTGTTATACAATTATTTACATTTGATTTTTATAGAAAGATGTGTTTTATCAAATAATATGTTATAATATTATCTATGAGATTCAGTAAGTTTTTTTTTTTCATCATTCCGTGTTAGAACTACTTGGAGCGTCTGGCGATGAGAGCACCATTCAGTGGCCAAGCGGTGAAACAATTCCTTTAAACAAATATTTTTTCAGTTTTCTCCTTTAGTTGGATATCGAATTCGTTGAACCTATATATTTACCTGTTTTTTATCAATGGAAATAAGATGATATGGTTATTTCTATAGAAAATACAAAATTATAGATACTTTAGAGGAAGAATATTTAAAATATCTGCATTTAAGCCCCGTCATACTATTTCGATCAGAATGAAACCTACATGATATTAAAGCCCATTAAATTTTACATCGATATAGCGAGTTTAATCAAAATCGTTAGAGCTAGTTTTTGAGTAAATCGTAAATACATGGGATAAAGTAGGACTTTCGGTCAGCCGGAGTATAGTTGTCTTAAATATGAAATTTTAATTTTGTACGACTTCTCGTTTTTGCACTAGACTTACCACATGGACACACATACCTTTTTGCGGGACTTGGTTATTTGGACTCAGAGGACCCTAAAACGTGTATTTCCGGTGAAAACTGGAATTCTAAAATTTTCACGATCACAATACTTTCTCTTATTATATATTTCATATATAGTTAAGTGAAAGTAAAAATATGAAGGATTTATCGTGTTAATTAACATTTATACTTTCCTATCCAGTGGCAGAAAATTTTATAACTAATTCTTATTGAATGTAAATTAATGTAATTAGGCCTCAACCGAATGACGAGGCCCATATCGGAGGCAAAGGAAGCGTTGACCAATTGAATGATACACAATTCAGAGAGCGTAACCATGGATCGTCACAAGCATATCAATCAGTACTTCCACCATTTTGGAGTACGTATTGAACCTATTTTCTTATTACTATATCTCATAGTATACACCCAAGACCAATCCTTAATTCCGTCCAAACCTATGACAATACATTTAATTAATGCTCTAACGTCACTCAAATGGTGCTTGCATTTTATTAAGAGCCCAGCCGCCCAAGACTCTCGCATATCTCTATATTTGGAGAATTATTCATTTGTTGGGTTGTTTCACATGAAATGTCCGTTATAGTTTCTGAAATACATAAAGAATTTTGCCGGTCTCTGTTGTTTTCTTCCGAATGTTTACATATTTAAAGTAAACAGTTACTAATCCTCTACTTTTGTATTATAAACATTAGCTTCCCAATCAATTACCCACTTTTTAGTATACCTCCAATTATGAACATGGAAACACGCGATTTTCGAGTAATATTTTTGTACGAGTTTAAACTCGGCCATTCAGCAGCTGAGGAAGACCTTCGTCCGTAATAGACAACGATGTCCTCAAACATCCAGTAGAAGGAAACCCCTGCCAAACAGCTAAAGGACTCTCAGTACAACTAAATGCAAGTGAATCTACTGTTTCCAGACATTTAAAGTGCTTTGGGAAAGTAAAAAAGCGCGATACATGGTTATACATGGTTTCAAAACATACCGTGCAAAAATTGAAAGAACTGGGCTACAAAGTTTTTCCGCACCCACCATATTCTCCCGACTTGTCTCCAACAGATTACCACCTGTTCAGGAATTTAAACAACTTCGTCAAAGGAAAACTTTTTGAAAATGATGATCAAGTGAAAAGTGCGTTTTCAGATTTTGTTTCACTTCAAAGCTCAGAGTTTTTCAGTCCGGGGATAAAAAAGTTGGTGTCACGGTGGGAAAACGGATATTTCATGTGACACAACCCAATACTTCTAGCTTTAGCTGACTTATCCATTTGATCGTTGAACGATGTTCTTGGGCATCATCGAGGTCAAATTTTGCTTGAGCGATATTCTAATGTTTTAAAAGAGTCCCTAGTCAATCACAATCCTGCATACATACCGAATCTAAACTTTCTCTTTACAAAATTTTAAATAGGAGTTTTCAACGAAAATACACGTTCCAGAGTTACGTTAGCCGATATTTTTTCTCAACTTTCTTCCTCTATACAAACTATATTTCCTACTATACGGCAGAAGCACCTAATCTCGTAACATATCACCATTAATTTTTTGTTTTCATCATTTTATGCATTATTATTGGTTCATTTAGCACGTCTTGAATCACCGCTGGTGATTTGGTCACTGATTTTAACCTAATAACCAGTTTTTAGGCTATTTGAAACAACTTAGTTGCGTCGCTTTGGTTCTTTTAGGTTATCAATTAAATTAACATTTTTCATAGTATTTCTTTTTGCAGCAACATAAATTTGCTTTAAAAATTTTCATAAAATTACATTTTAATAGAATAATGGTATTTGATGCAGCAAATAGTTGAAATTAGCACTCCACGAACTTGGTAAATATGTGAAGAAAATCCGTGTCTGATCTAACTTAAGTAGTCGATTTTTACTTTCACTTACTATATATAGTAAGGGGAAGTATTGCGATCGTGAAAATTTTCGAATTCCAGTTTTCAACGGAAATACACGTTTTAGGGTCCCCTGAGTCCAAATAACCAAGTCCCGCAAAAAGGTGTGTGTGTGTGTGTGTGTGTGTGTGTGTGTGTGTGTGTGTGTCTGTGTGTGTGTGTGTGGTAACTCCCGGGCGGAAACGGTAAGTCCTATGATACTGAAATTTCATATTTAAGACAACTATACGCCCGAGACGTGACAAAACTTTTTTCATCTAAATGAGACTACCAGAAGAGGCACTTTATACCATGCATTTTGCACCTTTTTTCGATTTTCTCAAAAACGGTTCCGACGATTTTGATTAAACTCGCTATATCGATGTAAAATTTAATGGGCTTTAATATCATGTAGGTTTTATTTAGATAAAATTGGTCTGACAGGGCTTAAATGCCGATATTTTAAATTGTCTTCCCCTAAAGTACCTTTAATTTTGTAGATTCAATAATAATAACTAGATTATCTTGTTAACGCTGATGAAAAACTGGTAAATATATAAATTGAATAAATTCGATACCCAACTAAAGGAGAAAAAAGAAAAAAATATTTTTTTAATGCAATTTTTTGTTTTTGAACATAAGAGCAGTGATATAACATGTATGATATACCGTTGGTAAGCTAAAGATTTTAGAAAAAATATCATCTGATACACAAGCTTTTAAAAGTTAATAGAGAGTGATGAAAAGAAGATAAAACTAACTGATTATTTTAGATAATAATATAATAGATTTTTGAATCAAACACATGTTTCTATAGAAATTTAATTTGATTAATTCCTTAATAATTTCACGTATTTTTATCTCTAACTGTATTTGAAAATCCTTTCATTGATTTTAAAAATTGAGGTAAGTGAAAGTCGTGTGTTGCCCGCACCAGATTTTTTTATGTAAAATAAAAGCTCAAAATTATTATTTATCAGTATCTATGGTTAAATATTGTTTACATTTCCTTAATAATATAGTTAAATTTGCTAAATTCACCAATAGTAAATACAAGTTCAAAAAAAACTTCATAATTACATACTTTCTTATCATAGTGCCATAAATAGATAAATTGTCCTTTGAATATTTACTTTCTTTATGAATAATAGATAATCAATGTAATTAAACAACAAAGGAAGATATTTCTCAGAGGGAGAATAAGGAAATTTACAAAACTTAGTAATTAACGATATAAAGACGTTAGTTATCGGTAATGTATCAGGAAGGTTATAGTGACTGTTACCAACTTATCGCACGTTATATTCTTCCAAAAAGTACTATATTCCTTTTAATTCTTTCCAAAAAGTACTATATCCATGTTTCGTTCCAAAAAGTACTATATCTATATTATATTGTTTAAAATCATCGGAAAAGTGCAATCATTTGGAAAAATGAGTTGGCAACACACCTAAAAATCAACTTTTGATTTTAATAAAAAAAAAGAATCACGTAAATTGGTCCAATAATAAATAAATGACAGATTTTTGCGTTTCCTGTATAATTTTCTAAAGTAGATATAGTACCTTTTGGAAATCAACGTCTCACATATGATAAGTATATTCCTATATACCCATCTATAAATGTTTTGAGTTTTTGAAAATTAAAACTTGCATTTCCTGTAAGTTAAACAATCGCCCGATAAAAAAGAAAAAATCCATCTTATTTGTATCTGTTTAGATGAATAATGATTATGAATTTAAATAATTAATTCGTAACGTCACCTGAAATCGATCCTGAGTCGCCATGGGAAGACCCAAAGATAGTCAAAAACAATTCAACCTGCCGTCTTAATCGATATCCGATACTTGTTATAAATAGGAAATTGACTGATTTATTTCAACTTCTTATTGAAAAACCGTGCTGAAAAATATCACTAAATAAGGAATTCTTTCTTTGTATTCATAAAAACAAAGAGAAAATCACGTTCACAATAATAATTATGAAGCCTATAAAATGTTATATCAGGGTCAAAATTTACTAATCCTTAATTCGTTCTTTGTTGGTTTATTTAAAGTCACTTTATGGTATTGTGGCTAATCGGACGATGCTAAAGTGGGAGTCCTAAATGTGGTCTATCCAGGTTTAATTAGGATAGGGATCTTTAACGAGTACCTGAGACATCGCACAGGCTCGGTTTTACGTTTCCTTCGAAGGACGGTATAACTAGAGATTTTTTATCCCAATAAAAAAATCATAGGACCACCTGCGGGTTTGAATCCGTGAACTATGGCAAAGAAGGCTGTTATGCTAGCCACCCTGCTACAGGTGATGCCTTAATTCGCTATGGAGTTTTAAGATTCCTTTATTTTATAATTAAAAAAAAAAAAAAATGCAGTTTTATGTCGAGTTGGAAAATGAAAATACTTTTTGACTTTCATATTTTAGCTTAGGATCTTAATTTTTGTTTGCGTAACGTTTTAGATAGGCTGTATTTCATTTAGTGATGTTGAGAACAAAGATTTGCCGATAAATTACAGATAAGAAATTAAGTGGAAAATATTTTTCTCATATAGCAATAGTTACCAAGACCTAACGTTTAGCTATATTGGTTGGAATGGAAATAATTACCAATGACTAAATGTGCATAGATATTTAAAAAAATAATTTAAATGAACCCAGCTTATTGGGTCCTTTTGGAAGGGATGTAAAATGGTAATCTCGAGTCATTGTTCTCAATAATTATTCTGCCAAAGCTGGAGTTCGAACTCGGATTCCGGAGATATGCAGACAAGTGCGAATCGATAATAATTTAAAAAATTCTATAAGCTATTAGTGATGCTATCCTTCGGAGAGAACGTGAAATGGCGATCCTGAGCTATTGTGATGTAAGATACTCGTTAAAAATCCATATTCTAATTAAACCTGGATGGGCAAAATTTACCACTCCCACTAAAGCATTACCAGATTAGTCGCAGTAGTACAAAGTGACGTTAAATAAATAACTAACTGTAGATAAATTGATGATTTGTCTAGATTCTAGATCATTTCAGTAGTAAAATACTTAAGCAAACGATAACTCAATTTAATGATTATTATAACTACTAATTGATAATTAATTATTGGTACTTTAAGTAGCTATATGTTGTTGACTGAATTATTACAAGTTTAGGAAGACACATTTTTATATGTTAATACAATTTAACAGGTTGTCTACCATATCAGCTCAAAGAGATACCCTGACTTTTCTTGAATTGACATTCTGAAGTCTTTTACCTGGCCAAATCTCGGTGAAAATCGACAAAATAAAAAAAAAAAAAAAACGCTGTAAATTATTACACAATGGTTTATTATTTCCAAATTGTTGTTATTTATTCGTTTATTTATTAGGAGAAACGGATTTTTTTTTTATTCGTTATTCGGATTCTACGCATCTAAGCTCTCAAATTTTGAGTAGAGGTATTTTTTTTTTTTTTTTGTTTGGTCGATTACAAAGGCCCTTTTATCAGGAAATAACATCTCTAATAAGTTGTGGCTTGACCATATAAGATGATTTTTAATTTTTTTTTTGTTGCACCATGTTTATTGTGTTGTCTTGATCTTGACTATTTTTTCGATTTTTCTCTTTCTTTAATAATAAACGATTTAGGTGTAATTACATCTATTATAATCTGTCACTTGATTATGAATCATTTTTTTTTTTTTTTTTTTAATCGCGCTTTACTTATTCCAAAACTCTATACAAACTTTTCTCTATCTTTAAAAATAACTGAGTCATAACCGTATTTAAGTTAAAGTTTCAATTATTTTCTTTTCTTTTTCACTTTTATAAAATTATCACGGTTTTTTGGTTGAAAAACACTAATAAATTTTTTTTCTATCTTAAAAAATAACTGAGTTATTACATAAAATCCTTATAATCGGCCGCCATTTTAAAACTAACCAGCTGATATCAACGATTAGGGGTTAGGATAATCGCTGAATGAACTAGTATTTTTGTGCCGAATTTCAAAAAAATCGGTCCAGGTTGTTTGCACGATTACAAGAGGTATCTAAGTCTTTATAATTAATATGGTATAATAGATTAAAAATATATCTAATGACTAATTACTTTACGATAAGATTCAACTATATCTACCCGACACCAGCTGAAATTGTAGTGGTTTAAGTTGACTTAACAATGAATTATGATGAACAAATTTATTTACAAATTGTTAACAATCAATATATCTATATAAACTTTAAGAACATTTCTTTAATGTTTAAATCTCTACAGCCAAATCTTCAGCTTTCTGAAAAGGTTTTTGGAGCAGTTTTGCTTTTTTTGACTCTGATTCCTTCACCTGAAGGTTGACTTTTCTCTTCTCCACAGCCCTCCTGTCCTTTTATGATATTAAATATTAAACTCTCTATGGTATTTGCAACATCACAACAAGTAGGCATATAGGAACTTTTGCCTGAGTGAAGAAGAAACGATCTTATTTAGGGACCATTTTTCCTGAACAAAGAACAAATTTCCTGACTTCTTCATATGTTTTTAAAATCCCTGACTTTTCCCGATTTTCTCTATTGCTAGACACCCTGTATAATGTCAAGACAATTAAAGAAATCTCATCACTCGAGGTCTATAATACATACATAATAATATAATACACATATTCTAAAAAACCCTTTGAGGGAAAACCGTTGAGGAATAATCCTATTGATACAAGCGATCGTGATAATGACCGTAATCAGGAAAATTAGCTATTAACCTAAACATGTGTTCTTTTTCAGTATAAATTATTATGACTATTATTTAAAAGCCGATATTACATATAGGAAGTCGATTCTATTCCTTACAGGAGAATGTAATTACTAAGTGAAAGTGTAACGTCACACATCACTATCACATTCACATAGCTAATGAGTTAGAATCCAAAGCACTAACAAAAGTAACAAAAACTTCAGGAACAATAAAAGCTTATGAGAGTGATATTAACAACGAGAGGATCTCCAAATGTGTCTCAGTCATTTTTATGACTTTTTTTTTTTTTTTAAACTAGATATTGAACCAAAAAATATTAGGGACCAACGCTCTTCAAGTAGACGAGTAGAAAATTTTGAAAGGCGCGCAAAAAACACATTTTATTTAATATCTCTAGTTTTGGTGAAGGTAAAAAAATAGTTTTCCTGTCAAAAAATACTATATTTCAAAGCGGAATATTTGAAAAAAATCTGGTGCGGGCAACACACCTCCATTTTTAAAATCAATGAAAGAATTTTTAAAAAGCAGTTAGAGATAAAAAATACATGAAACTACTTATGTGTAAGAGATAATATTTTTTCTAAAATCCCAAGCTTTCCAACGGTATATCATACATGTATATTACTGCTCTTATGTTCAAATACAAAAAAATGCATAAAAAATGTATTTTTTTCAGTTTTCTCCTTTAGTTGGGTATCGAATTCATTCAATTTATATATTTACCTGTTTTTCATCAGTGTTAACAAGATAATATAGTTATTTTTATTGAATCTACAAAATTAAAGGTACTTTAGGGGAAGAAAATTTAAAATATCGGCATTAAAGCCCTGTCAGACCATTTTAATCAGAATAATACCTACATGATATTAAAGCCCATTATATTTTACATCGACATAGCGAGTTTAATCAAAATCGTCGGAACCGTTTTCGAGAAAATCGATAAAAGATGTAAAATGCTTAGTATAAAGTGTCTCTTCTAGTAAGCTCATTTTGATGAAAAATGTTTTGTCACGTCTCGGGCGAATATTTGTCTTAAATATGAAATTTCAGTTTCATAGGACTTACCACAGACACACACACAGTTCGATATCCTATCCAAGCCATCAATTAGACATCTCGGAGTGCATATTGACGCTAGAATTCGATTTGATGAACACCTGCATAATGTTAGTAATAGAGCAGCGAATGTGGTAAATGAATTGGCCAAAATCATGCTAATTATTGGTGGACCAAGGGGAAACCAGAGGAAGCTTCTGGCCAATGTAGCCAGTTCCACGCTTCTGTACGCAGCACCGATCTGGGCATAATCCTGCCAAGTGCAATCATATGTCCGGAAAGTTATTAGTGTGCATCGGAGAAGTGGCCTGCGTGTCGCACGAGCTTTTCGCACTGTGTCCTACGACGCTGTATGCGTCATCGCAGACATGCCTCCGATTGATCTTTTGGCAGATGAACGCAGAAGGATCAACCGAAGAAAGCCAGAAGAGACGGATTTAGCAAAACAAGAGAGAGTTCATACTCTTGATATATGGCAGAGACGCTGGAACGGTTCATCTTCTGGAAGATGGACCTACCGCCTAATTCCCGACATATCGACATGGTTATCCCGGAAACATGGAGATGTAGATTACTATCTCACTCAGCTGCTTACTGGGTATGGTTGCTTCAGAGCATACTTAGCCCGTTTCAAAATAGAGGAAAGTTCATTGTGCCCATTTTGTGATCCCGTAGAAGAAACAGTGGAACATGCATTCTTCTCTTATTTGGGATTCGTTCGAGAAAGGTCGGAGATAGACGCTAAATTTAGTACAAAAGCATCACCCGAAAATTTAGACTCCTTGATGATGGCTAGTCAGGAGAGTTGGAGAGCTGCAGTTGATTATGCAGCACAAATCTGCAGAATGTTCAGAGTGCAGGAGCAAGAAAGGAGAGGCGGGGCATCGGCCTAGCTTAAATCAGATGTCCAGTAAAGTAGCTGGCATTTAGCCCTTCTGCCCTCCCCCCCCCATGAAATAATGCTTGACAGCGGTTCCGTGGGGTGGTAAAGACGAATTGGGAGGTGGTTTTTTAATGAATAGGAATCTCACACTGTTGTGTAGCCTGACAGTTGCACTTTGTCTGATGAAAGATTTTTCCCCCTACCTGAAAAAAGAAAAAAAAAAAGACACACAGACCTTTTTGCGGGACTTGGTTATTTGGACTCAGGGGACCCTAAAACTGGAATTAGAAAAATTTCACGATCGCAATACTTCCCCTTACTATATAAAGTAAGTGAAAGTAAAATAAGCCATTAAAATATTTAAGTTGTATGCTTTGTAATAAATCTAAAAATGTAAATAATCTCGTCAACACAGTACTTTTAATGAGGTCTCTTAAAAACTATGCCCAGATTAAGATTCCTTTTTGAGAAACCTCATTAAAAGTACTGTTTTGACGAGACTTTTTATATTTTCAGGGTTATTAGCAAGCATAAAATTTGAATATTTTAATGGTTTATTTTTTTTAATTCAAACATTTTTCTAAGTATGGCAATTTTAACACCTAACTTATTAGTTTTACTTAGATATACATGATATAAGTAAGGGAAAGTATTGCGGTCGTGAATGTTTCTATCGGAATTCAATTTAGCAATTTATTTTCATCTCTAAATGCAGTTAAAACTTCGTATCTTGATTATAACATAGGAGGTAAGGGAAAGTTGTGTTGCGCGCACCAGATTTTATAAAAATAAAGTAGGGAAATTTGAACATCAAATTTTTTTTCTACCTTAATTAGAAACAGAGATATTAAATAAGATACGTTTTAGCGCGCAAACTTTTCTATTTTTTTTTTTTTTTTTCGTAACTCCTGGAGAACGTTGGCCTAATGATTCAATGTCAAGTTTTGCATTTAAAAACATTTCATAGACATTGGTAAGTCACATTTGGAATCTTCTTGTATCAACAAATATTGCAACAAATGAAAATTGAAAATTAATCCCACCATATCGGAAGCAATCCTGTTCACTAAACTTCGCTCAAAAATAAACCACCAAATAAAGTTAAATTCAGCTCTCATCCCATAATCAAAATCTGTACAGTACTTAGGCCTAACTTTAGATAAATCACTTACTTTCACAGACCCCATCAACAGAAAATTTGATAAGGCGAAAAAAATAATATACAAAATGTCGCCTTACTTTAATAGAAAATCCCGTTTGAGTCCTCAAAACAAATTAACAATATATAAATCAGTCATCATCCGCCCGTTAATCACATACGCCTCTCCAGTCTGGAGCTCATCCTGCTCGACTAATTTCCAAAAACTCCAGAGAATTCAAAACTTGTCAATGCGGATAATTAATAATTTCCCCCGATACACGAAAATATCATCAATGCTCCAAGGACATTCCAATTGTCCATTCACAAACAACTTCTTACTTCAGTAAAACTCCAGTCTCCAAAAACCCATTAATAAAAGAAATCGGTAATTGCAATAAATGTTCACTAGAACGATATACCCATAAGAGAACAAAACATGTATTATTAAATTAACTTACTTTCTTATGTTAAAAATTTTTAAATTTTATAATTTTCAATCATATTATGTATTTTCTATTAATTTATGTATTTTCAATTATTTCATGTATTTTCAATTATTTTATGTATTCTCAATTATTTTATGTGTAGTTTTTATGCGTAGGTTTTTGGTATAATTTTTCCTAACATCGCAATATGACTCAATTTTATTTCACCTTATATTTGCCATTTAGGCTAAAGTACTATAATCATAAAAAAACTAAAATATTTTCTGATTGTAAGGATGACTCATCCAAAATCATTGTTAACATTTTTTCAAAATGTAAATATGTGAATAAAGTTTATTTTATTTTTTTCTCCTTGTAAGCCTTCCTAACCTCACAGTTGTTTATTTATTTAACGTCACTTTATGCTACTATGGCTAATCGGACGATGCTACAGAGGGAGTCCTAAATTTTGCCTATCCAGGTTTTATTAGGACAGGGATCTTTAACGAGTACCTGACATCGTCCACCTTTTAACGTCCCCTCCGAAGGACGGCGTAACTAAGGATTTTTTCTCCCATTAAAAAATCCTAGGACCACCTGCGGGTTTGAACCCGTGACCTTTAGCATGGCAGGCTGTTACGCTAGCCACCCAGCTACAAGTGATCTCTAACCTCACAGTTGTATAAATATAAAAATAAGAAAGTTGAAAGTAACCACAGAGATAGAAGTATGTTTTTTCCTATTTAGCATACTCGACGTAAATTGACTGCGGTTGCACTCAGTTATTTAAGGATACGTGAGGTTGTGATCTACCTCGCTGGGTACACAGTACGGTTAGCATTCTCACGTACAACTATAAACGCTTAAACCATTACTGGTTTATAATAAAGATGAATTATTTACTTATTATATACATTTAACTTCAATATCTATTACGTGCTGTACGGCGTTAAGTTAGCAGATAATACTATTTGACGATTAATAACGTTATGTTTCTCTAATAGAGCCATATTTTCTTTTAAAGATTTTTTTATATATTGTGGATTCGACATCGTTTAAGAGGCACTTATGGTAAGCTTATTTCATAGAAAAACAATTGGATAATAAAATAAGTTTATAACGTTATTACTTTCACTTACTATATATAGTAAGGGAAAGTATTGCGATCGTGATTCAGTTTTCAACCGAAATACACGTTTTAGGATCCTCTGAGTCATGCATTTCGCACCTTTTTTCGATTTTCTCGATAACGGTTCCGACGATTTTGATTAAATTCGCTATATCGATGTAAAATTTAATGGGCTTTAATATCATGTAGGTTTTATTCTGATTAAAATGGTCTGACAGGGCTTAAATGCCGATATTTTATTGTAGATTCAATAAAAAATAACTATATTATCTTGTTAACAGTGATAAAAAACAGGTAAATATGTAAGTTGTGCGAATTTAAAAAACAACTAAAGGAGAAACCTGAAAAAAAAATTTAGTGCAATTTTTTTCTTTTTGAACGTAATATACATGTATGATATACCGTTGGAAAGCTAAAGATTTTAGAAAAAACATTATCTCATACACAAGCTTTTAAAAGTTAAAAGAGAGTGATGAAGAGAATATAAAACTAAGTGATTATTTTAGGTAATTATGTAATATATTTTTTAATAAAACACACGTTTTTATAGAAATTCAATTTAATTAATTCTTTAATAGTTTCACGTATTTTTATCACTAACTGTATTTGAAAATTCTTTAATTTATTTTAAAAATGGAGGTAAGTGAAAGTCGTGTGTTTGCCCGCACCAGATTTTTTACAGACCATTTCAATAAAAACTTCAGATTCTTATAAATATTTTTAATCAATTATATATGATCCAATTTAATCAATTACATGTTGCTATCTTTTAAGTAATTTTTTTCGTCCTCCAAGAACGACGCTTTTGCGCTTTGCGTCTTCCATGTCAACCTTTCCGGTTCTGGATCGAGCAAACCACTTACGAACGGTGCTTTCTCCTAATAGCCAGAAAAATGCAACTTAATTAGCCAAAAGTTTTATTTTGTTTATGCAAAGCATTTATCACAGTAAATTTGAAACGGGTGGATTACAATATGGCGGCCATTCAAAAAGGGAATATCACTCTTTTCTAACATTATTTTACTGGGTTGTGTCACATAAAATGCCCGTTTTCAAGGTAAAGGTTTTTTATTAAAAATACAATATGAAAACAAGATAATTTTATTCCAAGTATTTACCTTCTTTTTCTACACATTTTTCCCAACGTGACACCAACTTTTTTATCCCCGAACTGAAAAACTCTGACTTTTAAAGTGAAACAAAATCTGAAAATGCACTTTTCACTTGATCATCATTTTCAAAATGTTTTCCTTTGACGAAGTTGTCTAAATTCCTGAACAGGTGATAATCTGTTGATGTTTTCAAACATCTTGCTGCCGTTCAGTGAGATCATGAGGTACCCATGTATCGAGCTTTTTTACTTTCCCAAAACACTTGAAATGTCTGGAAACGGTAGATGCACTTGCATTTAGTTGTGCTGAGAGTCCTTTAACTGTTTGGTAGGGGTTTCCTTCTACTGTATGTTTGAGGACATCGTTGTCTATTACCGACGGAGGTCTCCTTCGGGGCAAGTTTTTCAAGTCGGTATCCCCAGCTGAAAACTTAGCAAACCAACGGCGAATGGTCCGTTATCATGATTATCATAGCCGCTTCCATGATATTAGCTATAATGATGTTAGAAAAGAGTGATATTCCGTTTTTTAATGGTCGCCATTTTATAATCCACCCGTTTCAAATTGGCATACGTTTATTTTTTGCTTTACTGTGATAGATTCTTTGCATAAAACATTTTAGTATATGGGTTGCATTTTTCGTTGCTGGACTATAGGAGAAAGCACCTTAAAATAAGCAATTACTTATTTTTAACAAATAAACTAAAACACCGACTTGACTTCAATCACATTTACATCTATAAAGGTTCATTACCAAGAGATAAAAACTTAATTGCAAGAACATTAATTCCTAAATGTATTTCGTCTTAATTAGTCTATTATTCAGCAAAATTTAAATGTTCATTTGAAGGACATCCGATATATGAATTTGGTATACAAATTAAAGAAGAACATTTCTTATAAGCGAATACCATTTTCAAATGATTTGTATGTAGCTGCCTAATCGATGAATAAGAACAATCGGTTGAAAAAAAGTTATGAAAGGTTTACCATGACCTCGTTTTTTCAATATTAAAAAAAACTAAATTATTCTAAATAATTTTTAATAAATAATAATAATGTGATGGAGAAATTCTTTGGGGATGCGTTCATCAATAAAGCCCACTTATAAAACTAACTTATTTTAATTGTGTGCCGACGTTTTGGCCTATGTTGTGGGCCCTCGTCAGGGCTAAGAAAAACGAAATAACAACTGATACAATTAAAAGAAAAAATAATAATAAGTTAAGTACAATAACAAGATAACAGTGATAAAATATGGAAACAAACAGTAATATAAAATGAGAAAATATTGGTATGAAAATATTTGAAGATTATAATGAGAAACTAAGCAAAGAATAAATGTTATGCAAATTAGAAAAATAATAACGTATAAGTGGAAATGTATAAGTAAAACAAGTATAAATAAATTAATAAAAATGATATTAAGAAGCAAGCTGACGGTTTTGTATGAACAATTTTAAAGAAAGATAATATTTAAATGACAATCATTATGTTGAAGGTACTGGGTATATAACAGAATGAGATAAGAACAGAAAAAATAAAAAATAAACGGTTAACCCATTTTTTTTTTACTAAAATAATATTGGACATATAAATTAGAGATTTTAAAAATTTAGTTCATTTGTTTATTCATTTAAGGAAATTTTTATGCTACAGTGGATAATCGAACGATGCTACCTTAGGAATCTTAAATATTGCCTGTCCACGTGTTTATTGGGTTGTGTCACATGAGATGTCCGTTTTCAAGGTAAAGAATTTTTATTAAAAATACAATATGAAAACAAGATAATTTTATTCGAAGTATTTACCTTATTTTTCTACACATTTTTCCCAACGTGACACCAACTTTTTAATCCCCAAACTGAAAAACTCTGAGCTTTGAAGTGAAACAAAATCCGAAAACGCACTTTTCACTTGATCATCATTTTCAAAAGTTTTCCTTTGACAAAGTTGTCTAAATTCATGAACAGTGGTAATCTGTTGGAGACAAGTCGGAGAATATGGTGGTTGCGGAAGAACTTTCAATTTTTGCACGGTATGTTTTGAAACATGCCGCTCAGTGAGATCATGAGGTACCCATGTATCGAGCTTTTTTACTTTCCCAAAACACTTTAAATGTCTGGAAACGGTAGATGCACTTGCATTTAGTTGTGCTGAGAGTCCTTTAACTGTTTGGTAGAGGTTTTCTTATACTGCATGTTTGAGGAAATCATTGTCTATTGCGGACGGACGGACCTCGGACTTCCTCGTGGCAAGTTTTCCAAGTCGGTATCTCCAGCTGAAAACTTAGCAAACCAACGGCGAATGGTCCGTTCATTAACACTCTCTTCCCCAAACGCCTTGCAAATATTTCTAGCGGCCTCAGCTGCTGAATTGCCGAGTTCATGTTTGGAGGTATACTAAAAAGTGGGTAATTGATTGGGAAGCTAATGTTTATAATACAAAGGTAGAGGATTAGTAACTGTTTACTTTAAATATGTAAACATTCGAAAGAAAACAACAGAGGCCTGCAAAATCCTTTATGTATTTCAGAAAACTATAAAAACGGACATTTCATGTGAAACAACCCAATAGAATAGAGATCTTTGACAAGTACCTGCTATTGCACGGGACCATCATTTACGTCCCTTCTGAAGGACGGCCTAACCAATGATTTTTTACTCTTTTAAAAAATCATAGGGTCACCTGTCAAGCTTTTGCATAGAAGGCTGTTATGCTAGCCACTACACCACAGGTGACACCTTAAAAGTTAAATCATAAACAAACTGATAAAAAAAAATAAAATAAAATAATGAATAATAACAAGGAAACGAAGATTAATCAACGGTGAAGGAATAAAAATATAACATACATAAAACAAGACATGAGATCTTATTTTTAAAAAACCGGTTTGCGGTAAGCTGACCTGAGATGTTTCCACATTTGAATTAGGAATTCCGGTTCTCTTGGACTACAGGTCTCTCTTTATACTCTCACAGGACCTCGCTTAAGGGTAGGTAACTCACTAAACGGCGAGAGAAGAGGTATGTGAAAATTCGTGAGAGCGAGTGCATGTAAAAGTTCAGGAAAGTAGTGGGAGATGGGGAAGGCATAATTAAAAAAAAAAAAAAAGGATAACTTCAAATATTACTTTTTAAAAAATTCTATAATAACATTAAATATCATATTTATAAAAAAATAACAAAATTAAAACATAAGGATCACCTGTGGTGTAATAGCTAGCATAACAGCCATCTATGCCCAGTAGGCTTCAAACCTGGAAAGTGACCCTCGGACTTTTTAATAGGAGTAAAAAATACTTAGTTATGCCGTCCTTGGAGGGGACGTACTTTGGAGGTTCCGAGCCTCTGCGATGTCACGTACTGGTTAAAGATCCCTATCCTAATAAAACCAGGAGAGGCAACATTAATGGCACCTTCTGTAAAATCGTTTGATTAACCACAGTAAGATAAAAGTGACGTTAAATGAAACAAACAAACTGTGATATTAAAAACAATACCATTGAAGTATATACATTATGAAAACATGCTTTCGGTTTAGTAATAATAAACCTTTGTAATCAAATAATAAAAAAAAAAAAGTCATAAATTTCCTGAATTGGCCACAAAAATACTAGGGCATACAACGATGATCCTAATACCTAGACGTTGATATCAGCTGTTTACTTTTAAAATGGCAGCCGATTAAAAGTTAACTAATTCAATAACTCAGTTATTTTTGAAGATTGAGAAAAAAGAAAAGAAAAAAATTGAAATTTCACACATAAATAAATACACCCTTACCTTAGTTATTTTTAAAGATAGAGAAAAAATTGTATAGAGTTTGAGAATCAGTAAAGTAAGATAAAAAAAAAAAAAAAAAAAAATTGAAATCTTATAAACGCTTGTATTTCCGTTATTTCCGAAGGTTGAGAACAAATTTATTAGTGTTTTTAATTATAAAAACAGCGAAAATCAGAAAAAAAAGAAGAGAAAATAATTTAATTTTACGCATCAGTACGCCAATAACTCAGTTATTTTTGAAGATAAAGAGAAATATGTAGAGAAAAAAAAAGTAAAAGAACGATTAAAATTGGTTCAGAACTAGCAGAGATACAGTTATATCCTAATGTAGTTATTTTGAAATAATAAACCATTGTGTAATAATTGGCAGAGTTTTTTAAAATATAGAACCTCCATTTTAAGAAATTAAGGATTATTAATAATAAAATTTGACAAAAAAAAAAAAATTTATTATGATACGTTGAAAATGAGAGTGTATGATAATTCCTTCCTGCCGACATCACATCAAACCTTTAGAAATATCTATATTTTACTTTCCCCTACTATCACCTACTACTAGTAAAATTTATGATTGACGTTAATAACTCAGCTTTTTGAACGCTAGTTTCTGATATACCACCAGATGTTATTGAGGAAGTAATAATTTAAATAGATTTAAAAGGCACCGAGTACACTGAAGAACACGTAATGCTAAGGACCGAAACCGTAGCATATCGTAACCGGTGGTGAAAATATAACGGGTACTGGGCACTGCTTCGGTTATGCAACCTTAATAGGAAGAGGCAGGAACTGTTGTGTAATAGGGGTTTGTACCGCTGGAGGGAACCACTGTATTCGTTAGCATTAGTCTACGATAGTTGGTACTGATGTCTAGAAGAGAGAGGTTGGGCACGAATGCATATTCTATAAATAAAAATAACAAACACAAGGGTCATCTACTAGGTTCGAACCCACGACCTTGTGCATAGCGCATTTAGGGATTGCAATCCGGAAAAACGGATCCGGTTGGTAGAGTGTCGTTCCACGCGAAATTGCATCACGCCATCGGTATAGTTCGATTTGCGCTGGAAAAAAAGGTACGTTCGTTAAAGTAGATTATGTTGAGAGTGCGTTTTTTTTATTTTATTATTATTTCACTTTATTGTAAAACATCATCAACATGAAGAGATATACAATTTGTTAGGTTCTTTTTTAATTATAGTGATCCATTTTCATTGAACATTTTTTTATTTCTTTTTTCCTTCTCCCTACGTTTCGGCCTTTTGTCATTTTCAAGGAATCTATAAACATCATTTATTTTAAAATTAAAAGATAAACAACTTTAGTTTTTACATTGTTATAAGGCATTTTAAATACCTTGATAAAAATTTATGTCTTTCCGTATGTATGTTAGATTTAGGGCAAAGATGTGCACTCAATAGATTAATCAGTTCATCGTACTCTTTTGATGCGGGCAATTCTGGGGAAGTCAAACTCGATAGTATTTATTTATTTATATTACAAATGACCCTCAAGACTTGATAACAAATCCTATTTGGTCAGTGAACAATTTAAAAGAGATGCATGTAAAAGTACAGAGTTATTGGCAGCATTGATTAAAATTAAAGTTTACAATTTGTATTTTTTTTTAAAGAACAGTTCTATCCTTTTTATATTCACTTTGTCCAAGTTGTTTAAAAATTCAGCTTCTTCCTCTTGTTTAATGTCCTGTTCTCTTTTGTATTTTTTGCACCTGAAAACTAAGTGTCGCGGGTCTTCTGGCTGTCCGCAGACTTCACATTTTCCATCTTTTTTTATTTTCATAAGAGCAAGATGCTTGTAAGTACACCCGTGGTTAGTCCTCAGTCTTACAATTCGTACGATACTCGTTCTTGTAAGTTGCTGATGCCTAGCAAACCATGGAACAAGGCTCACAGTAGGTTGTACCTTATAAAAGTCTCTCCCTTTTGATTGTGACTCCCAGTCATACCTATCTTGCCATTCTCTTATTTCTTCTTTCCTTAAGTGTCTTAGGAGATCCTTCATGGGTACCTTGGCATTCTCTTTCAATGGTTGCGTTGTCCCAGCAGCTCTGTCAGCAGCCTCATTTCCAGATAATCCTACGTGACTTGGAATCCATTGAAATTTGTAGTGGTTGATGTCGGAGACTATGGAGTTGATTATTTCAAATATTAAATATGAAGTAATTTTTCTGCTATTGATTGTTTTTAGTAGCTTACAAGAGGAGGCGGAGTCTGTCAGTATAACTACGTTAGTACTTGAATATGTATTACGACAATAATCAATAGCTTTCAAAATTGCAAGGAGTTCAGCACTGAAAATACTAAATTTATTAGGTATGGAGAATGAAATTGTATGTTCTTTACCTGAATCCACTATGGCTAACGCTGTTTGATTGCAGGTTTTTGAGGCGTCAAACTCGATAGTAATTGGTAATATTTAGCACCCAAAGCGTTTATCAATACCTTAGCTTTTGTTGATCTTACTTCAGCTGTATCTCCTGTTAACTTCTTTAGCTCAAAATAATTTTCCATACGCTCTTTGTATGATTGAAAAGTCTCTTTCTCTTCATCAAAAGATTCAAAGTTTATAGAACCAAAGTATTCTGTATGAGCCAGATGATGTTGAGGGCTGTGGTAAGATTGCAGTAACTGTGCTAATACCTGGGATTGAACGTTGAGTGTTTTCATGATCTCTTGGTTTTGAGCAAGTATAACCTCATTTTGATTGACTGCGGGTTTGCTTGATTTTGACATTCTGAATTCTTATCGACTTGTTGTTGTTATTGAA
This sequence comes from Piezodorus guildinii, assembly GCA_023052935.1. NCBI lineage: Eukaryota > Metazoa > Arthropoda > Insecta > Hemiptera > Pentatomidae > Piezodorus > Piezodorus guildinii. Next base: position 136,638,755 of record CM041296.1, on the reverse strand, counting down.
ACTTACTTGTGATCTTACAGCACGTTCTTCCTCGCCGCCATTTATTTGTTGTGTATTTCAAAACTTACAACTATTCACATTTCACAATTACTTTATTAATTAACATTACACGAGTTTCATTATCAACAAATCTGAAAAACGTGGAAAAATATTTAAAACATGTGTTTTTTTTTTCTTTCTATAAACATATGGTTTTATCGATCACATATCGATTAACACTTTAATATATAACACCTTTAATATTCCTTCATATTGCACTTATATAAAAAATATACATTTTGTCACATTTTTTAAAAAACTATTACAGGCTGACCAGAGATATATCATCTTGAAGTCTGTCATCGTAATCTGAATGTCATTGTTGACTGTATGAGTTGGTGCTACACATAGCACATTTCTGCCATTTGTATCAAGGAACTTCAGACATTTAGGAATACGCTTTATAGTTGTTTCACAGAGATAACCTCAGTTTCTCTCCCAAGTAAACATATGTTTTAATTAGTGATGAAATATACATTGTGCTTAATTGAAATCTATATTTTATAAATTTTCAAATGTCACATTTCTATGCTTATATTATCAAGATATTCTTTTCGATTTCGCTTTTACTACGATTTAAATATTGGCAGTAAGATCATTATGATTTTGCTTCGTATGTTAAAATGTTTTCATGCGAAGTAATATTTTAATAATATGTACAAATATCGAAATTATAGTCAAGGAAATGAAGATATTATATTAACTTTACATATAGTAAAAGTTAAGTTCCAAGACATAGTTTATCTACCATGTCTTTACTCATTTCATGAGCAACTGATTCTAATTCAATAAATACTGATATAAAGTTCTATAAATATAAATTTTTTTTGAGCCGATATTACACCGGTATTGATATCGTTATCCTATCTCTAATAGACAGGTAAACACAGAGCGCATGCGCCAGTCTAGATCATGTTGGTGACGTTACCATGGTTACGAAATCAAAGCTTTTACCCCTGCCAAAAATCGCATAACGCGCCTAAAGAAGTTTTCATTTAAAAAAAAATCATTAACATTTAAATTGTCGAACGACAAAATTAATGAAATTAGGACGATTTCAAATGGATTGAGCCATATACAATAAATATCCTGCCATTTTTTGAACTCAGGACCCGGAGAACAGTCTATTGGACTAACAGTTATAGAATAACAAAAACTCAGCACTTGAATTAAGTCGATCCACAAAGTTCTTCAATTATATTTTCATCAATAAAGATATATTTATTATAATGTCTTTGAATGCGAAAGAAGTATTCCCTTCTTTGAAAAGGAAATTATAGAATAGAGGAAAACATAATATCTAGTTGTTATACTAATAGCATTGGCTATCGATACTCAATAACTTCAAAGTGAATATCTAATACTTCTCAAGGATATCATAAAAAAAAATCATGGTCTTCCATTAATTTAGATTGGACGTTCGCTACCTAATCGTCTTATTGCGCAATCGAACACAATGTAAGATCGATTCGATGGAACGATTGATCTTAGGAGATTGTGACGAAGATCCGGTAGGTTGCGCTTCAGCAGCAAGAGAAACCCGTTTTGATTTTTTTTTTTTTTTTCTTAGTTCTTAAGATGTTAGTTTCCAGTTCGTAATAGATGCAAGCTTCCGAAGAGGATTTACTCATTTACATTCTAGTCTAAACTTTGACGTTAACGCAATTCGTTCAACGCAAGTTTACATTTCTACTTTCCAAGCCAAACGAACTGACACAGACATTACAATTGATTTCCAAAAGGTACTGTATCCACTTTAGACAATCTTGCAGGAAACGCAAAAATCTATCATTTATTTATTATTGGACCAATTAAACTTTTAAACAATATAGAAATAGAAAATAATTTTTATTCTGGGACTGGGTCACCTAAGAATAATAGAATTGTAAAATTTAAATATACAACATGTCTGGCCAACAGACAGAAGGAACAGAATTAATTACTTATTACACAGATTGGTTAATTCGAGTGTTCATATCACACACGAATATCCACACACAACACACACATATATATATATATATATATATATATATAATATATATATAAAATATAATATGATAAAATAAAATAAAAACAGTTTTTGAAAAATATTGTGTTGAACAAACTTAAAAATAAATTAAAACATAACAGCGTTTAAATAAAGAACAAATATTACTTTTCTTTCAAAGTGTGATATCAGGAACATAAGAATCACTGTATTTAAGCGTCTTTTTGGGATAATAAAATGTATTGGAAAAGTTGGGATTTGAATGAGGAGAGAGAAGCAGCATGGCGGATATGAATAGGTAGAGAATTCCAGAAAATAGAGGAGCGGACAAGGAAGGAACGATCAAAACTTTTAGATCTATGGGTAGGAAAGTAAAGGTCGGAATGGCGCGATCTTGTTTCAAGTGAGTGAATTGAGGATTTGAATTGAAGGAGACTATGAATGTATGGAGGGTGTTGGGATCTAATGATTTGGTAAAGGTATGATCCTAGGAAATATTGTCTGCGGATTCGGGGAAGGAGCCACTTTAACTCGCCGTAAAAATGGGTTACATGAGACCTCTTCGGAGTGCAGAGGACAAATCTTAATAATATGTTCATGATGCGTTTTAGCCTGTCCTCAAGCACCGTCTGGAGGCCACCATATAATAAGCAGCAATAGTCAAAGTGGGGGAAAATAAGTGCGGATACAAGGAGATTACGGATGGAAAGTGGAAGAAGATGGCGGGAGCGATGGAAGTATTTCAGGGTACTTATTGTTCTTCGGGAAATTTGGGCAATATGCATATAGTACTCTTTGGAATGATACGTGGATATAGTACTTTTTGGAAAGCATTAAAAAGGATATAGTACTTTTTTTGGAAGAATATAACGCGAGATAACAGACATCATAACTTCCCTTTTACGACATTATTCATAACTAACGTCTTTATTATGTTAATTACTAAGCTATGTATATTTCCTTATTCTTCCTCAGAGAAACATCTTTCTTGAGGCAAAATTTAGGACCACTGTAACATCGTTCGTTATATAAATGAAATATATAGTAAGGAAACGTGAAAATTTTCGAATTTCAGTTTTCAACGAAAATACACGTTTTAGGGTCTTCTGAGTCGAAATAACCAAGTCCCACAAAAAGGCCTCTGTGTCCGTGTATGGTAAGTCTAACGCGAAAAAAAGAAGTATCATAAAACTGAAATTTCATATTTTAAGGACGTCAATGCCTGAGATGTTACAGCAACTTTTCCATCAAAATCGGCCGAGCAAAAGTGCCAATTTATACCTTTACATTTTGCACCTTTTAACGATTTTTTCAAAAAACAGCTCTAACGATTTTAATTAAACTCGCTATATCGATGCAGATTTTAATGCGCTTTAATAGGTTTCAATCTGATTGAAATAGTCTGAAAGTCTAAAAGGCCGATAGTTAAAATTTTCTTCCTCTAATGTACCTTTAATTTTGTAGAATCTACAAAAATAACTACATCATCTACTTAGTACTGATATATACATAATTTGAACGAATATGATATCTAACTAAAAGATAAAAGACTAAAAATATTTTTTTTTATGCAATATTTGTGTTTTTGAACATAAAAACTGTAATATAAACGTACAAAGTACCAGCGGAAAGCTAAAGATTTTTGAAAAATTATTATAATATACAAAAAGTTGTAAAACCTAATGGGGATTGATGGAAAACCGATAAAACCAACTGATTGTAATAGATAATAATATCTGTGGCGGTCTTGAATAAGTGATCAAGTCAAAATCTTTCATTTTACAGGTGAGCGACTTAAACTTTACGTAATACCCAGAACAAAGTAATAACATACAGCTTTCTTTCCACCTAAAATTTCTTCCACCAAGAAATTTCTTTAACTAATTTAACACGGCGTGGGAGACGGTCTGAGGAAGCGATACGTGGAGTTAACTCATTTTACTTTCACTTACTATATATAGTAAGGGAAAGTATTGCGATCATGAAAATTTTTTAATTCCAGTTTTCAACGGAAATACACGTTTTAGGGTCCCCTGAGTCCAAATAACCAAGTCCCGCAAAAAGGTCTGTGTATGTGTGTGTGGTAACTCCCGGGCGGAAACGGTAAGTCCTATGAAACTGAAATTTCATATTTAAGACAACTATACGCCCGAGACGTGACCAAACTTTTTTCATCAAAATGAGCTTACCAGAAGAGGCACTTTAACCTTGCATTTTGCACCTTTTTTCGATTTTCTTGAAAACGGTTCAGACGATTTTGATTAAACTCGCTATATCGACGTAAAATTGAATGGGCTTTAATATCATGTAGGTTTTATTCTGATTAAAATGGTCTGACAGGGCTTAAATGCCGATATTTTAAATTTTCTTCCCCTAAAGTACCTTTTAGGGTACCGATAAGACGAAATATATGATTAGTTGCAGAAATGGTGGCGATCTTGATGATGTTAATATTTCAGGTCATCCTTTTGAACACGTAGAGAAATTCAAGTATTTAGGTTCAATGATAACAAGAAAAAATGAAATCCAGGAAGAAATAAAGTCCCGGTTAAAGGTGGGAAATGCGTGTTATTATTCAGTTGCTAAATTACTTAGCTCGCGGCTTCTGTCTAAAAACATAAAGGTTAGAATTTATAAAACTATTATTCTTCCAACGGTTCTTTACGGATGCGAAACGTGGCCGCTTACTTTGAAGGATGAACAACGGCTTAAGGTTTTCGAGAATAAGGTACTGCGTAAAATATTTGTTCCGAAGAGAGATGAGGCCACTGGGGAGCTTAGAAGGTTGCACAACGCGGAATTGCGGAGTTTGTACCCTGTGAATATAATTGAGTTGATAGCATCGCGGAGACTGAAATGGGCGCGTAAAGTTGTTGGGCTTAGTGAGGAACGGATTCCGAGAAAGTTTGTATTCGCTGAACCGACTGGTAGGCGTCCGAAAGGTTGGCCGAAGCGTCGATGGGAGGATTGCATTAAGGCTGATCTCGGGGGCTTAGGCTTGACCGCTGAACATTGGACGAGTCTGTGCAGGCGAAGTTTGGTGGTATCGGCATCGAACCTTCGGGTTCGGTAAGCCGATTATTATTATTGAAGTACCTTTAATATTGTAGATTCAATAAAAATAACTATATTATCTTGTTAACGCTGATGAAAATCGTAAATATATAAATTGAATAAATTCGATACCCAACTAAAGGAGAAAACAGAAAAAATATTTTTGTAATACAATTTTTCGTTTTTGAACATAAGAGCAGTAATATACATGAATGATATACCGTTGGAAAGCTAAAGATTTTAGAAAACATATTATCTCATACACAAGCTTTTAAAAGTTAATAGAGAGTGATGAAATGAACATAAAACTAACTGATTATTTTAGATTAATAATATAATAGATTTTTTAATAAAACACATGTTTCTATATAAATTCAATTTAATTAATTCCTTAATAGTTTCACGTATTTTTATCTCTGTTTTTGAAAATTCTTTCATTGATTTTAAAAATGAGGTAAGTTAAAGTTGTGTGTTGCCCGCACCAGATTTTTTATAGTCATGTAGATGATTAACCAATAGCACATTCTCTCATGCATCTATTTAATGCCAAAGAAGTTATATGTAATGAACTCATATATAAACCTCAAAACTACAATAGAATGGAGATGTATCCGGAAATGTGCAGTAAAGGAGCTAGAGTCGAAAATGTTTTTCAGGCACCGCCTTTTAGCTTATCAGGAATAGATTTTTCGGCAAAATCTCTGGAATAAAATTTGCAGATCATTAAATTCGACAAATATTAGTTCCAAGCAATAAGAGGTAGTATGAACCGATACTCTTTTGCTTTGACCTCTTGTCTGATATTATTTATTGGGTAGAGAATCTTCATGGATAACCTCCGTAATCAATACCCTTCCCCATGTTGGGCAAGGACTCATCCCCCCTCCTTCCTCACACACTTATCGCTACTGATCATTAATGTGAATCCCTTCTTACACAAACCGATTCTCATTTTGTTCACCCATTCTCGATTCTTTCTTTATAAATTCACTTACCTCCGATGTTCAATAACATTATGGAATTTTTAAAAACATTATCTGTAAATGAAAATTAAAAATCTGGTGCGGGCAACACACGACTTTCACTCACCTCCATTTTTAAAATCAATGAAAGAATTTTCAAATACAGTTAGAGATAAAAATACGTGAAACTATTAAATAATTAATTAAATTTAACTTATATAGAAACATGTATTTTATTAAAAAATCTATTATATTATTATCTAAAATAATCAGTTAGTTTTATCTTCTTTTCATCACTCTCTATTACATTTTAAAAGCTTGAGTATAAGATAATATTTTTTCTAAAATCTTTAGCTTTCCAACGGTATATCATACATGTATATTACTGCTCTTATGTTCAAAAACAAAAAATTGCATTAAAAAAATATTTTTTTCTGTTTTCTCCTTTAGTTTGGTATCGAATTCATTCAATTTATATATTTACCTGTTTTTCATCAGTGGTAATAAGCTCATTTTGATGAAAAAGGTTTAGTAACATCTCGGGCGTATATTTGTCTTAAATATGAAATTTCAGTTTCATAGGACTTACCGTTTCCGCCCGGGAGTTACCACACACACACAGACCTTTTTGCGGGACTTGGTTATTTGGACTCAGGGGACCCTAAAATATGTATTTCCGTTGAAAACTGGAATACGAAAATTTTCACAATCGCAATACTAATTATCACAATCGCAGTAAAAACAAATTAATTACATTTAGTTTTAACAGAAACACGTATTTTATTAAATAATATTCTATTAAATATTTTTATCTACGATAATCAGTTATCGGCTTTTTATCACTCTCCATTAACTTTAACAATTTTGTGTATAAGATTATATTTTTTCTAAAATCGTTAGCTTTCCAACGGTAGATTATACATCTATTTTACTGTTTGTATGTTCAAAAACACAAAATTGCATGAAAAAATACATCTACTCTTTTCTCCTGTCGTTGGATATCGAATTCCCTCAACTTATACATTTAACCTTCTATTTTTTTATTAATTAATTGTTAGCAAAATGATGTGGTTAATTTATTCAAATTTACAAAATTGAGGATAGTCGAGAGGAAGAAAGTTTAAACTATCGGCATTTAGGCCTTGTCAGACTATTTCAATCATAATGAAACCTACAGAATATTAAAGCTCATTAAAATTTACATCGATACAGCGAGTTTAATTAAAATTGTTAGAGCTTTTTTTGAGAAAATCGTAAAAAGCTTCAATGGATGGTATAAAGTGGCTCTTCTGGTGGACCCATTTTGATGAAAAAGTTGCTGTAACATCTCTGGCATAGACGTTCTAATAATATGAAATTTCAGTACTATGCTACTTATCGTTTTCTAGACTTGCCACACATACACATACGGACCTTTTTGTGGGACTTGGTTATTTGACTCAGAGGACTATGGGTGGGCGATTATCGGATCATTCGATTATTTCAATCATTCGAATTAATCTATAATCGGACTAATCGGTTTGTAGAAAGGAATGATCATTTGAACTGAATTGTTTAATGTTAATCGAGGGATTACAAGGAGCTCGTTCAGATAATCGAACGAAATATATATTTTTTTTTCTCATCACATAAATTAATGCACACATATTGTCTCAGAAAGCATATTAATTATTCGATTATTTAAATCATCGAGGTCCGATCATCCGATTATGACGATCATTCGATTAAGCCCACCCCTAAATGGGACCCTAAAACATGTATTTCGGTTGAAAACTACATCACGATCGCAATACCTTCCCTTACTATATATTTCATATAGGTAAGTGAAAGTAAAACGCTGCAAATTATTACACGATGGTTTATTATTTCCAAATAACAATATTAGGGTATAACTGTTTATACAGCTGTAGATAGGCAATTAAGTAATATAAAAATCAATAAATAATTCAAAGGAAAATGGTATATCACCACTGCTAATTTCAAAACGCTATATCTCTGCTAGCCTGTCTAAAAACTTAAAGTTTAGAATTTATAAAACTATTATCCTTCCAACGGTTCTTTACGGATGTGAAACGTGGCCGCTTACTTTGAGGGATGAACAATGGCTTAAGGTTTTCGAAAATAAGGTACTGCGTAAAATATTTAGTCCGAAGAGTAATGAGAGCACTGGGGAGTTTAGAAGGTTGCACAACGCGGAATTGGTATCCTGTGAATATAATGGAGTTAATAGCGTCGCGGAGACTCAAATGGGCGAGTAAAATTGTTGGGCTCGTTGAGGAACGGATTCCGAGAAAGTTGGTATTAGCTGATCAGACTGGTAGGCGTCCGAAAGGTAGGCCGAAGCGGCGATGGGAGGATTGCGTTAAATCTGATCTCGGGGGCTTGGGCTTGGCTGGCGAACATAGGACGAGTCTGTGCAGGCGAAGTTTGGTGGTATCGTAATCGAACCTTCGGGTTCGGTAAGCCTATTATTATTATTATTATATCTCTGCTAGTTCTAAATCAATTTCAATGATATTTTTTTCGTTTTAAGGGAAATATAATTCTCTATTAATAATTTTGGTATTTATTATAGTAGAAACGGATTTTTTTTTTTTTTTTTTTTTTGAGGCCAATGACCATGCAAGGATGACTACACCAGGATCTCGCTCAGCCGCTAGTTTTTTTCCCGTACAAATTCGGGACCCACTTAATAGATTTTTTTTTTTTGGCTGGGATTCTAATCGAGGACTCGAAGAACAATAGTCCAGTGCTCAATCTATTAGAAAACGCCGCTTCTTTAAAATACTGAAGACAAATTAAATATTAATATATTTACTAAACTTTCTGTTTCTTATTCAAGCAGCCTTTCACAATAAGTCGTTTTATAAAAGAGCTCGCAGCCGAAAAAAGAATTAATAACTACGTGATGCACTCTGATTTACAGCCAGTTGATTTGAGACGTGCTAACTGGTTCATATGTATACTGTACTTATCAACATTTTTAATTTTCTTTTAATGAAACTAATCTCAGAGGCCAAGAAATGGTAAGAGAAGGGCGTAAATAAAAACATACAACACTAAGCAAATAAGGTAAGTATAGTTTAAATACAATTTATTTTTTAGGACCTGACTGATATAAAAAAAACTCTCCATTATTTGCCGAATTCGGTTGACATTTTAAACAGGATCACTATTTAAAACGGGAATAGGTTTTAGAGATAACTAAAGTGGCAAACGTTTCTACAGCCAGAAGAAATGTTCCATTAAAAAACAGAGAATACTGTTACAGATTCTAATTGATTATTTACACAGTCGAGAAAGGGTATATAGTGAAATTTTTTTAAATTAATTTTTATTCTCCAGTTGGAACACCGTACTAATACTTCACTTCATAAGGAACATAAAATAAAAACAGATATTATCAACCTAGGTAGTAAGGGAAGTGTTAGAATGGTTGGAATATCAGCTGTATAGAGTGTGCCAAGAATGGGTCCTAGAATAATCCCTCGAGGGACACCAGTACACTTAGTACAAGTAAATTGTAATTTATTTTAAAGGATCTGCCAGTGAGGTAGGAGTCGAAGATGGGGAAGAATGTAGGAGGAAGGAATTTACGGAATATTTTCAGCAGTCCCGGGTACCTCGTTCAAAGGCTTTAATATCTTAAATTTAATAATCCTAATTCAATTAACAAAACATTTTATGCGGGTCGGATAAGAAATAATTATAATACAATTAACAAAAGAACATATAATTATAAAAAAATGTAGAATTATTGAATCCAAGGAACAAGGAGCGCTGAGTTGTGAATGTCTTTAGCAAGGTGACAATCATTAGGATCACGTAAAGTATGCATGACCTTAAATGCAAATGTGCCTGAAAATTGAAGAACGCAGACAATGGTGAGAGAATGACGGGGTAGTTTAATACCCATCTCACAATGGAACCCTAATATAATATCAACCCAAGTTTAATATGCAATTTTATTAAGATTAAATTGGTTTAAATATTCACAGTCAAAATACCAATCGTATAGCAATCTTTTTTTTTTTTTTTTATTGGATCTTTTAACATGATATTATGCTTATCGAACCAGAATGTTTTATACCGATACCACCAATGGTTGCCTACACAGCTTACTCCATTGACTAATATCCAAACCCAAATCCTCTATATCAGTCCACAATCCTCCCACCTACGCCTCGGCATACCTCTTGGACGCCTCTAACCTACAAGCGATTAGCTAGGAGGGTAGAGAGTAGAAGTCAGATTTTCAGCTATTAAGAAATTTGTGTTACAATTCAGATTTCTTTATTAAACATCATGAGTTTAACAAACTTTAACGGAACTTACTATTGGGAGCAAATTTATTCTTTTTGATTATACGTATTCTTCATCTTTCTTCTCTTCCACTACGGCAGTGTGAGGGGCTCACGATGTAGAGGCTGATCCAACCTATTCCTATTCTGCGCTATTCCCCTCGCTGATCTCCAATCTATATCTCTTTTTCTGCAAGCTTTCCTGATCCCTTCCTCCCAAGTCTTCCTCTTGGTCTCCTTCTCTCTACTTTCACCTCATACGTTGCTTTTGCCACGCGATCCTCCGACATTCTTGAGACATGGCCGTACCATCTTAGCTGGTTTTCTTCAACAATATCCTCGGCTGATCTCATATCAAGGTTGGATCTTATTTTGGTATTTCTTATTTTGTCTCTTTTCGTCTTACCCTCAACTTTCCTCAAGTAGCGCATCTCCATAGCCTGGAGTTTTATTGGCTTTTATGTTTAGTGGTGAGGGCCCAGGATTCTCTGGCATACGTCACTATAGGCAAGAAAGTTGTCTTGTATATTACTACGTGTATTTTTGTATGTTTGAAGATCTCTCTTTTGCCTAAGAAGCCCTTCTTAAGAGATAGGAAACACCTTCCGGCAGACTTAATTCTTTCCTTTATGTCATCGTCCACACAGCCCTGCTCATTTAGGATTGCGCTAGATATTTAAAATGTTTCAGATCCTTAATATTTCTCCCCCTACCCCGATGACTCATCTAATTCGGTTCTCTCTTCTTCCTATCTTCATGATTTTCCTTTTCCGTGCATTTATTTACATATTTATGACGTTAAGTACCTGGAAGATGCGAAGATTAAACTGGAGATCCCTTCCATTAATGGCTAATTCGACAATGTCATCAGCATATGCGAGCATGGTGAGGAGGGTAGGTGATAGATTCAAGTGTCCTAAGCAGTAGGGTCTCATTCTCAACTTGGCCTTTTTTAGAGCTCCATCTAGGACCAACCATTATAAACAGCAGTGGGCTGAGATTGCAACCTTGTCTGATGTCTTGAGATATCTTAAATTCTTTCGGCAAATGGTTGCATGTTCTGTTGATACCTCTCTGGTTCATACAAAGCCTTGAGATTGTCATTTCTAATCCTTTGTCTTGTTTCCTGACCCGATCAAATGCTTTGGCCAGATCAACAAAGCATGCCAGAACACTTTTATGCTTTTTTTTATGATAACTAAACGGAAATAATTATCGATCTGTAATAGCATAAATTTTACAATCTAAGTGAAGATAGAGCACAGTGGAAAGGACTGGTTGAGCAGGCCAAGGACAGCTACTTGCGTCCGTTGTGCCAGTAGAAGAAGAAGCAGTGATTCTTACTCTACCCTCTTAATTAACGGCTTGCTGCAGTACAAACACGCCTTAACAATCGGTTCAGCGTATATTAACTTTTTTAGAATTCGTTCTTTAAGAAGGGCAACAACTTTACACGCCCTTTTGAGCTGCTGAGATGCTACCAACTTAATTATATTTGCGGGAAACAAGCATTGTGTACCCTTCTGAATTCTCCAGGAACTTCATCCCACTCCGAACCAAATATTTTATATTGTACGTTATTCTCGAATATCTCAAGGCGTCGATCACTTCCAAGTTAGTGACCACGTTTCACAGCCGTATAGAACCATCGGGATAGTAATAGTTTTATAAATTCTAAACTTTAGGTTTCGTGACAGAAGCCGCGAAATAAAGCCGCGCACTTGCCGCCTTTTACCGCTACATTATTTCCTTCTGAATTAGTTTTTTTTTCTGGTTATTATAGAAACCATATGCTTAAATGTTTAAACGGATATCCTAATATATCAATATTACCAACTTCGTCACCATTTCTGCTACTGATCATATACTTCGTATTATTATATTCGTATTTATTTCAAGTCTTGTCTTATTATCAATAAAGTACTTGCATATAAGTACTAGTTAGACCTTTCGAAAAAGATTCCTCTTTAACAGGACCAAGATCACTCTCTACAAAACTTTGTTTCAACTTATGGATCAGACCAAGATGATCTTTTAAAGATCAATCTCGTGAAGGATCGAGGCTCTGTTAGAGAGGGTGGAATTTGGAGAAGAATGAGTAATGCCGAACTCCCTGTCCTTCATAAGGATATGGTTTTGGTCAAGTTTATTAAGATGACTTCCACGGACCGACAAGTCACACGTATAGGTGATACCAAGATAATCTCAAGAAAGAAGCCTGCCATCCAAAAAAAAGTTGGATGGCCAAATGTAAGATGGGAGTTGACTCTACAGGGAGTCCGAAACAGGAGAGCTGCTGCAGCTGATAGGTAACTAACTAATCTTTTAGAATATGCAAACATAATTTACCATGTAAAGATGATTTAATAAACACAGAGCGGATTAAATGGAAATATTTTACAAGCCAATAGTATAGTTTTTTCGTCTTCGGTATCTAGATAAAATTAATTATCTAGAAACACGTGTACCAGGAGAACTCATTAAGAGTCTTGGCTTCAGGCCAACGTACGTGCAAGGTTATTGATCAAGCCGACATCACACTTAGCCTATCCGAGCTACGGACACATACAATTAGAAGGTAAAAGTAACTCTGGTAGTAGCTAGCTGCTCACATGCATATTATAATTCTTAAAAGAAAATATTTATTATTATTATATCATGAGGTACTGGTGAAATTCGTTTTAAAATAATACAAATATCTCCAGGGATCACTTGTAGCAAGGTGGCTAGCATAAAAGCCTTCTATGCCAAAGGCACAAACCCAGAGGTGGATTTTTAATAGGAGTAAAAAATCGTAACTAATGCCGTTCTTCGGAGGGACGTAAAAAGTGGTCCCGAGCCATTGCGATGTCAAGTACTCGTTAAAGACCACTATCCTGATTAAACCTGGATAGGCAAAATTTAGGACTCCCACTGTAGCATCGTCCGATGAGCCTCAGTAGCATAAAGTGACGTTGTATAAATTAAAAAAAAAACAATCCATATCTCCAATGAAAGGATATATGCTAATTTCTAGATAAGAATTATCTGTTTTCCCTCTATTAGATAATCGATCTCTTCGTATCGGTTATCTCACAGACATATGAGAATCGTTGGCTCTCGGTTCATTTCAATATTAAACTTTAGTTCGTTTTTTTAATCCTGATCAGCAATAATAAAAAGGAAAATCCGGTGCACAGAAGGTCAACAAAGTTTGCAGATTGTATAGTGATAATAGGGGGCGGCGGGCGTGGTCTAGTGGATAGAGCACTAGTATACTGTTCTCCGGGTCCTGGCTTTGGCGGAATATTATTTATTCTGTTAATTCAATCGGTGGGCGACCCTAGGATATGGAGACCCTCCTGGGGCAGACCCAGCCTCTATAAAGTGGGAACCCAAAAAATTGGAGGGTAAACCTAGCGGCTGAGCGTAATCAAGGCCTAATTACCTCATTGCACTGCCGTTGACCTAGAAATAGTACGAATCTCTATATGTACTGAGCCCAAAACCCTTCATGGGTTGTAGTGGAACAGCTATGGCGAAAATGACTTGGGAGAAAGCACCGTCTGTCAGCAGTTTGCTCAGTTCAGAAACGCAAATTTTGACTTGAAAGACAGAAAGCGATCTTTTGTACTATTGACGACCAAATTCGGGTATTGGTCACAGACAACCACGACACGGGTAATTGCAGAATATAATTGATTAAAATATTTACAATAATCTGAAGTTCTAATGGGAATCACCAGTTAAAACGATACAAACCTATTTTATAACCCAAAAGATATTTTCAACCACAGCATTTAATATGAAACTACTAGACTATATCGCAAACGCTTAAAATAAAGAAATGGTGACTAGAAAAAAATATGAAAACTGAAAATTACACAATAATTAACTACTAACTCTTTCAAAACATTTGATATCAAACTAATACATTCCTTTTGCTTTCACTTACTATATACAGTAAGGGAAAGTATTGCGATCGTGAAAATTTTCGAATTCCAGTTTTCAACGGAAATACATAGTTTAGGGGTCCCCTGAGTCCAAATAACCAAGTCCCGCAAAAAGGTCTGTGTGTGTGGTAACTCCCGGGCGGAAATGGTAAGTCCTATGAAACTAAAATTTCATATTTAAGACAACTATACGCCCGACACGTGACAAAACTTTTTTCATTTAAATGAGCCTACCAGAAGAGGCACTTTATACCATGCATTTTGTACCTTTTTTCAATTTTCTCGAAAACGGTTCCGACGATTTTGATTAAACTCGCTATATCGATGTAAAAATTAATGGGCCTTAATATCATGTAGGTTTTATTTGGATCAAAATGGTCTGACAGGGCTTAAATGCCGATATTTTAAATTGTCTTCCCCTAAAGTACCTTTAATTTGTAGATTCAATAATAATAACTAGATCTTGTTAACGCTGATGAAAAACCGGTAAATATATAAATTAAATAAATTCGATACCCAACTAAAGGAGAAAACAGAAAAAATATTTTTTTAATGCAATTTTTCGTTTTCGAACATAAGAGCAGTAATATACATGTATGACATACTGTTGGAAAGCTAAAGATTTTAGAAAAAATATCATCTCATTCATAAGATTTTAAAAGTTAATAGAGAGTGATGAAATGAACATAAAACTAACTGATTATTTTAGATAATAATATAATAGATTTTTTAATGAAACACATGTTTTTTATAGAAATTTAATATAATTAATTCCTTAATAGTTTCACGTATTTTTATCTTTAACTGTATTTGAAAATTCTTTCATTGATTTTAAAAATGGAGGTAAGTGAAAGTCGTGTGTTGCCCGCACCAGATTTTTTTCATTTAAACCTAGTGGTAGTTCCCAGTCACAAATGTGATATAACAAATAATAATCTACATTCGATTTCTGATATGGAAACTGTAAAAAAATTATCGATCCGAGAAAAGCACACAGAACTAGAGCGTGTCAAAGAAGCAGAAGACATGACTTTTTTTTTTTTTTCTTATTCAAACCAACATTGGTCCTAAACGGTAGGTCCTAGCGACAAATGTTATATGCATAAGAAAAAATGTTCTCCACTAAATTTCTGATAAATTGTTGTCTTATTATTCAGTTGCTAAATTACTTAGCTCGAGGCTTCTGTCTAAAAACTGAAAGGTTAGAATTTATAAAACTATTATTCTTCCGACGGTTCTTTACGGATATGATGCGTGGCCGCTTACTTTGAAGGATGAACAACGGCTTAAGGTTTTCGAAAAAAATATACTGCGTAAAATATTTGGTCCGAAGAGAGATGAGGCCACTGGGAAGTTTAGAAGGTTGCACAACGCGGAATTGCGGAGCTTGAACTCTGTGAATATAATTGAGTTGATAGCATCGCGGAGTCTCAAATGGGCGAGTAAAGTTTTTCGGGCTAGGTGAGGAACGAATTCCAAGAAAGTTGTTATTCGCTGATCCGACTGGTAGGCTTCCGAAAGGTAGGATGGGAGGATTGCGTTAAGGCTGATCTCGGTGGCTTGGGCTTGAACGGTGAACATTGGACGAGTCTGTGCAGGCGGAGTTAGGTGGTATCGGTATCGAACCTTCGGGTTCGGTAAGCCTATTATTATTATTAAATTTCTGATATAGAAACATTCGGATCGGGAACAAATTGTCGATCCGAGAAACATCAACAGAGCTAGAGACGTGTCAAAAACCATTACACGAAAAGAACTAAAGACCTTCTCTCTCTCTTCCTCTACTCCCCTCTCCCTCCTCCAACCAAAAGACATATCCATGTCAAAAAGACGTGTTCAGAAACTGAGTAGAACTTCTCGGATCTGCTCACCCTTTGCTACGGTTGTTTATTTATTTAACGTATCAAGATACTAAGAAAAACCTTATTATAATTGAGAACCTACAATAATTAAAGCGCCGGAACTAAGTTGTTTGTTTGTTTATTTATTTATTTAACGTCACTTTGTGCTACTGTGGCCAATCGGACGATGCTACAGTGGGAGTCCTACATTTTGCCAAACCAGGTTTTATTAGGATAGGGATCTTTAATGAGTACCTGACATCGCACAGGCTCGGAACCCATTTAACGTCCCCTCCGAAGGACGGACTTACTAAGGATTTTTTACTCCCATTAAAAATCCTAGGGCCACCTGTGGGTTTGAACCCGGGACCTTGGTGATAGGAGGCTGTTATGCTAACCGCCATGCTACAGGTAATCCCCTTGGCCAAGATAAAATCAAACAGTTGTCCTGTCTTAAGTAGTAGGCATAACTAGTGGTAGGAATTATAATACTAAAAACAACCTACTAGAACAGAACACGCTAAACCGATTCACAACCATTCGGCACTATATACGGGCTTCGAATCGAAACAAGGAGAGAAGCGAGGATCCTATATGGCCCAAGTGCAGCGTCCCAGAATTCATACAACGGCCTAATAAATAACATCATCGTACATGCTTGGAGACATGTACCGCCATTTAACTATATTTAGCAACAAGCCTCAGAGCTGACCCGTGACACTATTTCCCTTTATGGAATTGTTTAGAACGTCACCATAAAAAGTCGCAGGATGGTATGGAGCGGCTGTAATTCAAAGAGACGCCTCAACCGACAACAGTTGGCATTCTAAGATCCATTCTTGGTTTATACTTATTAATAATGAACCAAGAGCCACCAGTGGGGTTTTTGAAAGGGAGTAAAAAATCCTTGCTTGTGCATTTTACTCCATTCTTTGGAAAGTACGTAAAATGACCGTCCCGAGCCTGTGCGATGTCAGGTGCTCGTTGAATATTCCTATCCTAATTAAACCTGAAAAAACAAAATTTAGGGCTCCCACTCTAGAACCGCCCGATTAGCCACATAAGCCTAAAGTGCTATACAACAATGAACCCTGCTAATCAAAAAAAAAAAACCGTCCCTTTTTTAAAATTCCTAATATCCTCAAAAATATGTTTTGTATTGATTCACTACTCATCAGAGACGTAAAATGTGCCAAAATAGTTTTGGCCAGGTTTTCGCTCTGTACGACGAAGGTAAAGTAAAGGCGTGTGCCGCGCGCACCAGATTTTTTTACTTGGTATTAAGAAGGCTATGAGACACGGGTGTGGATTAAGTAATTATGATAATAAACACACTAATCATTTTCACAAGATACGCTTGGTTGCGGCTGAAAAGGATAATTGCAATAGCGCCTCCAACGAACCGCCAAGATTTGCCCTAGCTAGGACTTTCCTTTTGGCGCTCCCGGAAGTTGATTCGTAACGGGCTCGTTCAATCTTTTTTTGAATACTACCTTTCCTCAACTACCAGAAATAGTTCCTAGTTCGGCTAACGTAATGTGGTCTTAGCAATAGCAAGCTTTATCTTGTCGGAAGCACAGGCAGGTATAAGGATAAAATGTGTAGTCTCAGATTGTTTTTATTTCTAATCACGTACTTTAAAATTAATAAAGTGGCTTCTATGCTCAAGGTCAATGGGTTAAACTCAGCAAATGGCTCCAGGTATCTTCAAAGGGAAAAAACATCCTTGGCAATGCCGTCCTTCGGAGGGGACTTAAAAGGGTAGTCCCGAGCCTTTACGATGTCAGTTATTGATTAATAATCCCGATTCTAATTGAACCTCGATAGAGAAAATTTAGGACTCCTGCTGTAGCATCGTCCAATAAGTGATAGAAGCATAACTTAACATTAAATGAATAAACAAATAAATTAAGAAATGTGTGAAAAAAAATACTCATGTTTTTGAGTTGAAGACTGAATCATCGACTATCAATACTCAGACGACTTCTTGACTATAAAAACAAACTATCACTAAGCAACAAAATCATTATATACAACATGTTACTTAAACCTATATGGACGTACGGTACTCAGGTGTGGAGCTCATGCAAAAAATTACACTTGCAGACAATTCAAATCATAAAGACCTCAACATACCAATCGTAACGGATATTATTAAAAAATATTACAAAAATTTTCACAACATTTTTTATACATTACATTACAACATTAATACATTTTTACAAAAAAAAAAAATTATTATCTCTGGAGATGGATTTTTGGAGAAGTTGTGCCGTGTCTCGGTTAGAAAAAATCCCCAATAATCAAATAAGGGAAAGAGTGGAGGCCGAGCTCACCATTATCGAAGAAATTAGTAGAAGAAGGCTGATGTGGTATGGGCACGTTATGAGAATGGATGAAGTACGTTGGCCTCTTCGATTGATTGAATACTGCCCACCCAAGAGGAGAAAACGTGGAAGACCTCGGAAAAGATGGTTAGAAGAGGTAATGGAGGATATGGCAGCCAGAGGTCTGACTGAGGACGACTGTAATGATCGAGATTATTGGAGAGACGGAGTGCTGAGGACCGGGATGTGACATCATTGCAGAACCCCGGAGAGAAAAAAAAAATTTTTTTCACGACTCACTCGCTGGACATCCAAACCTACTGGTACAAACATTACTGACTGATACACTACCACAAAACCCAGCAAGGAGACTGAAACGCCTCTGGAGCAGAGACCTACTTCTTTAGCAGATCTTCCACGCCAAGGAGTGCCTTCACTGGGAGGTTTCTTCGCTCACGAATTAATAAGAATCCTGAAGGTTTTTCGTAATGGTCATCAGTGTTACAATATATGCCTAAAGACAATTGTATATTACTTGTTGTAAAAAAAAAAAAAAAAATGTTTTTTGAGTAACTTGGCCTCCCTAAAGGATTTTTAACCAAAATTATAATAAAAAAAAAACTTTCTAATATGTGATATTAATTGATTGTTGTTATTTTATTTGTTTTTTACTGTTGTTTTATTTATAAGTTAATACAGTTAGATGTTGAATAGAATCAATGAGTGACCTGTTTTTGAATATTATATAATTTGTAAAACTTTACAGATCGGCTCCGGACTGACGGTCTAAAAGTTCTACAAATGTTTTTTATACTTGTAATATTTGTTTTTGTTGTTGTAATATGCTTAAAGAAATAAAAAAACAGTTATCTATCTATCTATCGAATATTACTTGTTGTAAAAAAAAAAAAAAAAAAGTTTTTTGAGTAACTTGGCCTCCCTAAAGGATTTTTAACCCACTTGCTACCACCATAACAAAAATCCAGCGTACGTCCTTGATTCTATCTCTTCTAAAACGCCATTCTTTTAAAACACGAAATTTAATTATATAATGATTATGCAATTATGATGATCAAAGAGAGCAATTATTAAAACACTATTATTATTACTGAGGTACAAATCGCAGTCGTTTCTCATGGGCTTGTACTCTGAAGGAAATCGTTTTTTTTCTGATATTAATCACTCATTGTTAACATGCATGCTATATCATTTAAACGGAGACTATATCTTATTTCTTTTGCATTGATATTATTTTTTGGATGGGTTTTTATCATATAACATATTTTTTTCATTCTTAAAAATGTAAAACGCTCCAGCTGTATTGGTGTTGGATCAAAAATTTGTCGAGTTTCCTGATCAGAAATTTAGAGGTGAATATGTATTTATAACTAACATTTGTCTCTAGGACCTACCGTTTATAAGCTATATTTGTGTATGTGTGTTTGTGTATATATGTGAGTGTGTATATATGTATATATATATATATATTGTTAAATCAGTTCTCGACTGTTGATAATTTAAGTTTGTGTTGTTCTCAGGTTTCAGTCGATGAATAAACAATTTTATCTATGCGACGTTTCGAGAATTTATTGTTCTCATAATCATGCCTTAACAGTGGAAAAACAAAAAAACAGAACATTAATATTATTATACAATAATTAATATATGATGTTATTGTTAGAGATATAAAGAAGAGTACATTGAACAATGAATAATCATACAGTAGGTACATAGATATTTTTAATTAGGATTTACATTAAAGATATTATTATAAAATTACTTACAATTTTGAACAAAATAGTGTCTTAATTAGACATGTTTAGCCTACAAGCTTTGAAAGAACACTGAAAAAATAAAAAATACTTGAATAAAAAAAAAAAAAAACTTGAACTATTCCTTTTATATTTTTTCAGTGTTCTTTCAAAGCTTGTAGGCTAAACATGTCTAATTAAGACACTATTTTGTCCAAAATTGTAAGTAATTTTATAATAATATCTTTAATGTAAATCCTAATTAAAAATATCTATGTACCTACTGTATGATTATTCATTGTTCAATGTACTCTTTTTTATATCTCTAACAATAACATCATATATTAATTATTGTAAGTTACGTACGTGCACTATTCAGTCTAATTTAAAGAAGGGAGATCGAGAAACACACTGGTATAGACTGATAACTCAACTGACTTTATTTCGTCTAAATATGTACATAAGGCATCTTGTTTATAAATAGAGCTGGTATTAGGCCTAATACCATAGTACTCGCGATCTTAACTCCCCCCTGCCAGTTTATGAACATCCCTTCATAAACTCACAAGTGAGACCATTAAATGTACAATCGCACATACCAAGACACAAAAAGAAAAATTAAGTCCAATAATATAGAATGAAAAATGAAAACAACTAAAACTACAAACAAAACACATTCCACTTTAAAAAAAAAAAACATTTGTAACAATAGCATTTCTCCTTGAAAAAATAAAATAAAACGAATTCAAACAAACCGCTAAGGCTTGTCCCGCATCCCTATTGGGAGCTTTAGTTGCTCAAGGTGAACAGTCCTCCGCTTCCTAGGCTCCCTAAGACTTTCGACGGTGACAACGTTGTGCTCACGAATACCAATCACCCTGTATGGCCCTTCATACCTCTCTAGTTCCTTACCTCGATTGGAGTCTTTTCTTCGGTAGACGGTCATTCCAATCTTAACGCCACCCATAAGGTCCCTGACGTTCCGATTATGTTTGGCCACCCGCTTACGCTTCTCCGTGTCGATCCTTTCTCGAACTTTGTCCCAGCGTTTGACCAAAGCCAAGCGGTTGTTCAACATGCGTTGCGACATTCCCTCATCCACCGCCGTGCTCGCACTATCCCTTGGCCGTTCCCGAAGACCAAAAAGAACCTCAAACGGTGAGAACCCCGTCACTGCGTGAATCGAATGGTTGTAAGCTGAGACTGCTTTTGTCATGGCCGTGTCTGGCTCTAGCCCCTTTTCCACATGGTAAATCCGAAGATGGTCGCTGAGCGTGCTATGGAGCCGTTCTATTCCTCCTCTACTCTTCGGGTGTCCAGGGATGGTAAGGTGCCACGTGACCCCTACTGCCTTCATTTCGGAACGGATAACTGAGTTATCAAACTCCCTACCCCCATCCGACGATATTCGATCCGGAACGCCGTAAAATTGAAACCCCGTGCGAAGAGCTCTTAAAACCGCCTCCGAAGAACGCTCCTTTACCAGATATGCCATTGCCGCTTTACTAAAAAGGTCCAGCACCGTGACCCACTTATATCCACGCCAAGTAAAAGTGTCCACTTGAAGATCCGCGAGCGACGACGCTACTGTGGGTGTCTCTTCCTGTAACGCTCTGGGTGGATGACGGTCATACTTAGTAGTGGAACATGTAGCACAATTCCCGACGACATCTGCGATTGTCTGTCGCATACCACACCAGAAATACTTTCGTTTTAGTGCCTGCAATGTTTCCTGTATTCCCCGGTGGTTGGTTTTTTCCCTGGTGATACGCCAGCGTTATCTCTGGTTGCCTCTCTTCTTCCTTTAGCGTCTCCCCCTGCAGAGTACAGCGGACGAATGTCCGATCCACACCAATGCGTTCCTTCCTCCAAAGGCGCTTAATCTTTTCCCATAGAACCGCATTGCCCACATAAATGTGATGGATCCTACCTGGCTCCGACGCGTCCTCCAGTATTCGGCAAATAATATCGTCCCGAACCCCAGGTATCGACCAGATCGTAGTGATTACGCACTTCCCGTAACGATCTTTTTCGAACTTCAAAGTTCCCGTGGTCCTAGTTTTCCATATAATCTGTCGCCGCTTGTCATTTACTATTTCTTCCAGTTCCGCTATCTCGACTGGTCGATCTTCCGCTGAACTTTCATCTGTCCGGGATGCCGCCTCATCGTTCTGGTGTTCTTCTCTCTCTGGTACCATTTCTTGCAACCTCCTTATGCTTGTGGTTTGTTCACCATGGTCCTCCTCTACTGCATTGACCATTATAGCCCTAGAGAGCCAATCTGCGACGACATTCTCTTTCCCCGGTTTGTATAGGATCTCCATATTATATTGGGCTAGAAACTCTTTCCATCTTGTGATTCTCGCAGAAGATTCTTTCAGTTTTGCTACCCATTGAAGAGGTTTATGGTCCGTATGTATTCGAAATCTTCTTCCGTACACATATGGTCTAAAGTGATCTATGGCCCACACGATGCCGAGTAGCTCCCGCTCCAAAGCGCTATATCGCGTTTCCGTATCGGTTAGGCGCCTACTAGCATACGCAACAGGTCTATCTCCATCTTCCCCTTCCTGCGACAGCACCGCGCCCAATGCGTACTCGCTCGCGTCCGTTGTGATGGTGAATTGTCTTGAGAAATCTGGGAATGCCAGAACCGGTTCCTCCTGCAGACGTGACACGCACCTCCGAACATTAGATTCTATTTGGGGCGTCAGAGTTATTCTTCTCCCTTTCTTGAGTAAATCGTTGAGGGGTACGAGGTATTCCGCCATTTCAGGAACAAAGCGCCGGTAGTAGTTTAAGCATCCTAGCAACCGCCGGATACCTTTTACGTCACGAGGGATAGCCATTCTTTGAAGCGCCTCCACTTTACTTCTATCAGGCTTCACTCCCTCTCTGGAGATGGTGTGTCCCAGAAAATTAAGTTCTTGCATACCAAGCTTTGACTTCTCTCCTGACAACTTCAATCCAAACTCACGCACCCGTTCGAAGACCCTGCGAAGATGTTCTAGGTGTAACTTCTCGGACTTGCTGAAGACAAGGAGGTCGTCCATGTACACCTGGCAAAATGACTCGTCTAATCCCCGAAGAAACTCATCCATGAACCGTTGAAATGTGATCGGCGCATTTTTCAACCCAAAGGGCATTCTCGTAAATTCATAATGCCCTCTTTCAAAAGTGAATGCAGTTTTGTGCTGGTCTTTGGGATGCATCCTAATCTGGTGGTACCCCGCCTTAAGGTCCAGTGTACTGAAAACTGTTGCCCCGCTAAGTCGATCTAAAATATCTTCGAACCTGGGGATCGGATAGTGCTCGTCTACAGTGTTTTCGTTGAGTTTTCTGTAATCAATGACAACCCTATATTTCTCATCACCCGGCACACTTTTCTTTTTAACAGCCCACAGGGGACTATTAAATGGGGAAGTACTATTTACAATTATTCCTTGCCTCCTCAACTCCTCTATCTCCTCTCTGATGTGTTCCCTTAACGCCTGAGGATACCTCCTCTCTTTCACATAGGTAACACTCTCTCGTTTCAATGGAATCTCATGCACCGTTAGTCCTGTAACCCCTAGAATTTCGCCATCACCAAAGAAAACATCGCCGTATTCCCTTCGTACCATTTCTCTCCAATCCTCCATACGATTAATAGCGCCAACCCTAGCTCCTTTCCCATCGATCAGCTTGCGACAGTTGTAACTCCTCTTACCAATCCGGATTTTCCACCTCCCACTCACGTTCCTAATACGCGATCCTAGTTTCTCCAGAAGGTCACAACCAATTATACCCTCGTAATCGCGAGGCATGGTCCCCACTATATGTATAGTTAACCGGCCTCCCTTATTGACCCACCTATCTAGGCCCATTCTCGCTTCTCCCACTACATCACAAGGGCCACCCAGAGTGATTAGTTTGCAAGCACATACCTGTATCTGATGCGCTTCCTCGCCGCCACACAGCTTCTCCGCAGCCTCTCGACTCAGGATGGTGCTGGAGCTCCCCGTGTCCACGAGGCACCTCACTCCAGCGACTCGGATGATGGGCAGACCGCCGCATCCGCTCCTCACACTGTAGTTGACTAACGTGCGGTCGCCCCACTCCTGCCACTCTTCTCAGGCCGCGACTCGTTCTCGCCTTTCTGCCGCCATTCGCCGATGCCCGCTCCTGCGGTCGTAACTGCCTCCATCGCCTCCTCTAGTCCCTTGCCTCTCCTCTTCACACTCCGTCTCGGAAGATCCTGATGTCCTTGTAGACTCTGAGAGCGCTCTACTTCTCGGCCTTATCTTCTGGGCATTCACTTCCATGGGTTCTGCCTGTTGTGCATCCCGCCGCCTAAATATATACGGGCACTGCCGCGCAATATGTCCCTCTGCTCCACATTCAAAACATTTCGTACGGGGGCACTGCGCAACGAGGTGTCCGATTTTTCCACACCCATGGCACCGCCGCTCTTCTCTTCTTCCGTTTGGTCTTGGTTTTCGAAGAACTAGCCTCCTTCCCTCGGTCGATGCTCGTCCTCTTCTCTCGTAGTCAGCTTCTCTTCTCCCCCAAGCCGTATGCACAACTCTGGGTTTCCGTGATGTTACCCTGCTCCATCCCTGATCTTCTACCTCCATTCGTGATTCTTCCTCCCGGGCGCTAGTGTCAACCATTTCTTGAGCCCACTCGACAAACGTGCGATCCCTTGGCCAACCATCCTTTCTTCCTGTCTCCCTGGCTAACTGAACCATCAAGATGGTTGACAAGAAGTTCATTCTTGCTTCCACACCAGCCAATTCTATCACCTCCCTCATCTTCTCTGTGATTTTATTAAAACGAGTTAGAAGTTCTGCTGCGTATTGCCCGTCACTCTGGCGTGGCCGCTTCACCTCTCTGAACATTAGGAATATATCCTCTTCCGTCGTCCACCTCCCTCCACCATAAGCCTTCTTTAACCTCTCTTTTATTACTGGCCATGGAGTTTCTTCGTCAGCCTGAATGACGTTGAGTACACTCCTTTTGACCCGGCACACTAAGTCCTTTTTAATTGATTCAGCGTCCCCAAGGTCGATCATACGCTCAGAAATCTTCACCTCTATTCTCTCCATCAGTCGATCCCCTCCTTTTAAGAAATGGTTTAACTCACCGACTTCACCATTGAATCTCTCCAGCTCGGATACAGCCTTTCTCAAGTCCTGGGCGGTGGCCGCCCGCACCCTCATCCATGCCAGGGTGTTCGCGTGGGCCTCAGCTAGAGTATCTCTCGGCAACGGTGGTAATTCCGGTTTCGTTGGTAAGTTCAGAACCGGTGGTTTTAACACAGCTTCTGCCATCTTGAAGTTACGTTAGCTCAACGGTATTTAAAAAAACGATTTTTTTTTTTTTTTTTTTAATATTTTTTTTTTTTTTAACTTTTTTTTTTTTTTTTTTTTTTAAATTAAAAATATTAAAGTTGATTTAAATAAATAAATAAATTTATTAAAAATTAATAAATAAATAAAACAATAACGGTCTCTAATCCTGATCACGTGATCACGGGTTTCGGCACCAGTTACGTACGTGCACTATTCAGTCTAATTTAAAGAAGGGAGATCGAGAAACACACTGGTATAGACTGATAACTCAACTGACTTTATTTCGTCTAAATATGTACATAAGGCATCTTGTTTATAAATAGAGCTGGTATTAGGCCTAATACCATAGTACTCGCGATCTTAACTTGTATAATAATATTAATGTTCTGTTTTTTTGTTTTTCCACTGTTAAGGCATGATTATATATATATATATATATATATATATATATATATATATATATATATATATATATATATATATATATATATATATATATATATGTGTGTGTGTGTGTGTGTGTGTGTGTGTTCACGCCATATGTCATGGCCTGATAAGGTTTTCCATGACTGTTTCTTTGAAAATAGAAAACTCAATAATTTTTATGATATATATCATAACATAATTTTTATGTATTAATATTTATTTTTTCTTTGTTTTAAAAATAGTCATTTTAAATATAATTAAAAGTTTTTGCCACGAAAGTAAAGAATAATAGCAGAGAAAGACAATAAAAGACAATCGCATTTTGATATGTATTGTTTTTTATTTTATTTTGTACATCATTTTGAAAACGAAGCATGTTTCTTCGAAACGTGAACTGATATTAATGTTATTCTGCGAATAAATAAAACAAATTTTGGAGAAGATGAATGTTCTAATTTTAATTATATATACTCTTCGTTTTAATAATTTTAAATTTTAATATATATATATATATATATATATATATATATATATATATATATATATATAATTGAAAGTCGTGTGTGTTGGGCGCACCAGATTTTTCAATTCATAAAACTTCTTAGTGTGAAATATTTTAGAAAGGCATTTTGTTTACAACCACCAATTATCAAAATCCTACTTTAAAGAAAATAGGACAAGGTCTCTAAAAGGCCTAATCGTCCTATAACTGGTTCTGAAGATACAGAAGAACTTTCTCAGACATTTTTAATAGTGAATTTCTAAAAAAAATTATCATTAATCATGTAGCAGGATTATAACATGCAAATAAATAATATAATAATTTATAAATCTTATTGATTAAATACTATGATGAGATGCTAATATTTTAATATAAAAAATCTATCAGAGAAATGGTGTTTAGGGGTCACTTGTGGAGAAATGGCTAGCATAACAGTCTTCTATGCCCAGGCCATCGGTTCTCCACAGCTAAATTTTTTAGATCAATGCTGCACAGTGCGTTGATCAAGAACACCTTCCAATTCGCATTTAGTTATTCCACGAATTGTTTCATAGGTTGTGATTTTATTTTTTTTTTCAATAACGCCTTAAAAATTACGATTATTTCCTAGGACACTGTCAAGTTTCTTCTTTGAAACAAATAACCAAACTGAGGCTTTTTTTTGAAGAAGTCACATTCTTATATTCACAGTAATTTTATATTAAATATCTCATTATAATGGCTAAAAATCGAATGCGCGCAACACAAGACTTCGTTAAAATCTATTTTAGAACTTTTAAATAAAGTTAGGGTCGAAAAAGATTCTTTTAGTAAAAATTAAGTTTCATTGAAAACGTATGGTTTAGATTAAATAATACAACAGCATAAAATTGTTATGTAAAATAATCACTTAGTTTTATCTGCTTTTCATTACCCTCTATTACCTTATTCACATTTTCATAAAGGTATCCAAGGATTCGGCAGATGGTCCTTGGATTTTTTAAAGGGATTATCGAATACTCAGTAGTGCTATAGTTCGGCGGAGACGTAAAATGGTCAGATACTCGTTAAAGATCACTATCCTAATAAAACCTGGATAGGCAAAATTTAGGACTCCCACTGTAGCATCGTCCGATCAGGGAAGCATATCCGATAATCAGCATTAAATGAAGTTAAATGAATAAACAAAATATGACGTTCTACAACATAGGTTTTACTATGATTTAATTTTTTTACCTCTAATTATGGTTTGGAATGATAATTTTTCCTGTATGGACGTTTTTTATTTTCTACTACTCCAATGGTTATGTAGCAATAACCAAAATATCCGATTTTAAATGGAACTATAAGATTTGAAAAATAATTGTTAGTAAAGTTTTTACAACGATAGAATCGCACTGGAAGGACGAGCACTATTAAGCGTTTCACGCAACGATAATTAGCCAGATGAAGGCCGTAGAAATAAACAACTCCAAACTAGATGTTTAATGATGTTTGTTAAATCATCGCACACAAGAAATAAACCTGAAAAATGCTGGTCGTTTGCCTACTTCAAAACTAACGCTCAAACCTACTTGGTTACAAAAGGCTCATTTATTTAAATGACTTCTATAAGGTAGATGGATTTAAAACAGATACATACCTTCTAGGATAGGTACGCTATTAACTTTCACTCGTGGTAATCTTTAGGACTCCCACTGTAGCATCTTCTGAATAGCCACAACACCACAAAGTGACTTTAAATTAATTAACAGCTATCTTGCGAATAACAATAAAAGGAAGATTTGAGAGTATACACGGAAACTGACTTAAACCAATCCGTAATCGCGAACGACTCCACTATATAATTATATAGTGGAGTATATAAATATTAGAATATATTTTAAAGTACTTCTGAAGATGAGGCATTGTTAGCCCCGAAACGTTAATTAAATTATGTATGAGAAATAAATGAATAATTATTAAAAAGAGGAGATGGTTTCCAAAATACCTAATTCATTTAAAGTACTTCTGGTTTTTAGATTTTTTTTCTTGTGGCAGAAGTACATACTGATTTTCTCCGCAACTCGATCTTGACAATGCGTGAAGGTATAGTTGGCCGTGTGAAAACATTCTGGGCGTAAATCGAGTCCTACGTGTTTAAATGTTTGTCCCAGTGATTTATTGTTACAGCAAGAGATCAATCAACGGGATGGAATCGAAATTGAATTCTTTTAAAATTAAAAGGTAAATCATAATCATTTGGAATCAGTGGGATACGATGTTCATTTTCCCCGTTATTTACAGGTTTTCCACTGATTCTTCACTCCTATTGGTGGCAGCGTGATGTTATATAGCCTATAGCCTTCCTCGATAAATGGACTATCCAACACAAAAAGAATTTTCAATTCAAACCAGTACATTCTGAGATTAACGCGTTCAAACAAACAAAGTATAGATTACTATCCCAATTCTTAACATTAGCGAAGGAGCAAGGCGGATGTTTGACGGGGAGTATTCCAGAAGACAGTGAACTGGGCTAAAAAGGAGCGCTTCCATTTTTTTTTTTGGTTCCCAGGGAAAGGGTGTAGATGTCGGAAAGACGATATATAATTTCTTGTTCATGGATTGAGGATTTGAACTGCAAGATGTTGTAGGCGTAAAGATGCGGTGGGATTTGATAGACAAACAATATAAGGAAATATTGCCTTCGGATGGAAGGATGTAACCATTTTAACACTTCATAGAGATGAAATAAATAAGAAAATGTAGAGGTACTGAAGACAAATCTTAACGAGCAATTCATGACTAGTAACTATCTCTCATCGAGCATTCGCGATAGATATCTGTTTAAAATACTAATTATTTTTAGATTGCAGTATCCACAACTTGAAATAAATATGTTTCAGTATTGGGTACATTTCCGGAACCAAACATTTAACACTTAATTCATAATGATAGAAAAATAGTTGACCGTAGAACGAATATAAGAAGGTTGGATTCCTCAATAATGATTGCAGTCTGCATGACTCACTCTATCGTCCTGAAGTTGGCTAAGATTTGGACTGAAACGTTGGCTCTTTCATAAGGTCATTTATTTGAAGTGTTTCAGTGACAGCACCCACAACCAATTTCTACTTTAACATAACACCAGTGTTAAATATAAGGAGAAGTAGGTAAATCGCCAGTTGCAGTCAGTCTAGGAATCAGGTGATTCATTTGTATGGAATCAAGGAAAAAGTCGCTCAATCTAACCAGATCAACTCTACTGATTATTCCGACAATAACCCCTGTTTATTTTCCGATGGAATTAGTTTGGCTTAATTATATTCTCAAGATCCAACTGTTGTGTTGTGTACAATGGCAAAACTCAAGCGTATTATGAACTGCGCAATAAGATTTGTATTCGGGTTAACTAGAGACACTCATATAACCCAGTAATACGCTGAGTCAAAGTGGCTCTATCCTCATTACGTGTGTCAGTATTTCCTGGATTCTTTCCTCTATCAGGTTATTAGAACTCAGCACCCCTGCTATATCTTCCAAACACTTCAATTTAAATCAGCAATTCACGGTCCCGTTCTAGCAGAACCCATCTTTCTGATCTTTACCCTCTTACTCACCGTACTGCTGCGGTTGAAAAGTTCTAGCCAAAGCAACCTCTCTTTGGAATTATATCCCTCCTAAGATCCACAATGCAAAAACTGCTTCCTCCTATAAATCGCTCATTTTCAACAGTATTGCCAGATGCTAGATATACCAATTTTTCTTTGTTTTTATATTATTTCAATTATCTCCAATTTTTAATCTATATTTGTTAATTTACTTCATCCTAATAGTTTGATTTGTAAATATGTACATCGTTTTTTACCTCAATTTATTATTTTAGTTTAGCTTTTTAAATTTACATTTTTTACCTTCTACCTATGCTGATGACACTTGTGTTAGCAGTAAATAACGATCCCACTATTGCCTCTCAAACTCTCCAATCCTACATCAGAGACCTTCTGCTTCAGGTATGGTGTCAGAATTGGTTAATTAAAATAAATTCCAATAAATCTCACCATATAATCTTTACCCATCGTCGTAACCTATGACATCCTACCCTACAGTATCCTTAAATAATATTCCGCTCGCACCAGTTGAATAGATCCACTTCCAGGACTCCTACTAGACAAACATGAAATCTGCATACAAGACTGAAAAGACAAGAAACTGCACGACGATTTCGGCTACTCCAAAACTTACTTGACAGACGCTCTGACCTTTCACTTAACTACAAAAGACTCATTTACATGACCATCATAAGGCCTATCTGGACCTTCGGAGTTGAGCTTTGGGGCTCTACTAATTCATCAAATTCTTCCTGTATCCAATCCTTACAATTCAAAATCCGTCGAAAAATTCTTAACGCTCCTATCTTTGTCACGAATAAACTCATCCACAAAGACCTTGATGTTCTCTATGTTACTGTTTTGGACCGAACAGGAATCCTTCCATGAAAAAATCCATTCCCACTCTAACCCACTAGTTTCTATCCTAGCATCCTCTTCGATCCCTGATAACCCTCCGAGGCGTCTGAAAATAAGATGGCCTCGAGACCTATTTGTTTAGACTGACTACTAGAGTTCTACCAATGGGCAGTTTCTCTTCATGTTTTTTTGTCTTGTAGTATTATAAAATATAGTTGTAAATTTCAATGAAAATACTTTTAAAAAAATTTTGACCACACTGTTCCGGTCATCACATTTAATTTTATTCTTAAGGAACTTTGTCCCAAGGATAATAAAGACATTTTTTCATTTCATATAAACTCTAATCCGATACTGACAGATCATCGTTTTAGACTGAACGCTAAGCCTGGACTTGCCACCAGCTCTTTGGTAATCAGTACTCGGACGGTAGCAGAACCGCCAAGGATACGAGATTCATGCGCCTTGTCGTTAAAGCCAAGGTAAATGATAGCGGAACCACAAACGAGGCGTCGAATAATCGTCAGGTTTGAGGTGGTGCCATCGTCGCGGTCCAAGAGCTGTGCAAGGTGTTATTCAAGTCCAACGACAGCTTGCTTTGTACATGCCTCGTGCATTCATAATAGGCTTGATTGGAGTCTACAAGTTACTTGGATATCTTTAGAGTGGAAGCTAATTTTTTTTCAACTTTATTTGAAAATCTACACAGGCATTATACAAATCGAATTGTCTGTCAAGCCAGCAATAAAAAATTGACATGCCAGGCATGAGGTAGATAAAAATAACCAGCGGTATTTCATCCACGACATTCTCAACCTTTTCTTGCCTAGTAGTTGCCATTTTAACTACTATAAGCTTGTATTGCCAATGAAATTTGTCAGAAAATCGAGCGTAATGAGTCCATGTCTATTCGTTGACACTAAGCATGCGTAATTACTTATACAGCGAATTGAAGTGGCTCAAACTTCCATACGTAGACAATATTTCCTCGGAACATACGTCTACCAAGTCATTAACTCCCAACATCCTCCATACATTCACATTATCCTACAATTCAAATTCTCAATTCGCTTACTTGAAACTAGATCACGCCATTCTGACCTTTACATTCCTACCCATAGAACTAAATCTTTTGATAATTCCTTTTATATCCGCTCTGCAGCCCTCTAGAATTCTCAACCTAATCATATTCGGCATGCTTCTTTCCCTGAATTATGGGCTGAATTTTTAAATGAATAAAAGCATTAAGGTTTGTTCATAGGAGCGGCGTGGTCTAGTGGATAGAGCGCTAGTCTGCTGTGCTCCGGGTCCTGATTCGAATCCCGGCTGTGGCAGAATATTATTTATTCTGTTAATTCGGTCGGGGGCGACCCTAGGGTATGGAGACCCTCCTGGGGCAGACCCAGCCTCTATAAAGTGGGTATCCAAATTAATTGGGGGAAAACCTGGCGGCTGAGCGTGATCAAGGCCTAATCACCTCATTGTACTGCCGTTGGCCTAGAAACAGTACGAATCTCTATATGTACTGAGCCGAAGACCCTCGATGGGTTGTAGTGGTACAGGTTTTTTTTTTTTTTTTTTTTTTTTTTTTTTTTTTTTTTTTTTTTAAGGTTTGTTCATATTAGTGCAAATGTTTTTTTGCTCAAGATGCCAACACAAATAAATTCGTGAGCTTTTTGAAGAGCGATTATGCGGTGAGGTTTTAAGTCCATTTCACACTTTTTTTGGAAATGAATGCTTAGACATATTAGTATTTTAAATGTTCAGTTTCAAAATCCGTCATCAGATTTCATCTAAAGAAAACTATATGGATTAAAATCGCGATGCCTTTATTTTCAAAAGACACTAATTACAAATTTTATTTCGTTCCAAACCACAACAAAACAATATCTTCCTTATTGATAAAATAATAGTCCTAATATAATTTTTTTTAAATAACTAGATTCTATAATTTAATGTGAGAAGAATACAATAAATTGATTTTCGCGCTTCCTGTAGAATTTCCTAAAATGGCTATAAAACCTTTTGTCAATCAAAGTGACTCACGAATATAGTAACTAGTATTTATCTAGTATATTAGTAAGTATTTTAAATTAGCCTTTGCTTATTTAATTTTTTTTTTTTTTTTCAGCGGCCATTTTGAGAGAGTTACATAGGACTCTATCTCTTTCCTCTCCGTTGATCTGCGACTTATTCGACCACACCATCACCAACCATTTAAAACCACAATGATATTCACTCGAAACAGAGAAGTTATCTTTATTTTATTATTTTTTTTTTTTGAAAAAAAGACTTAATGTTATATACTTATCATTCTTTACATGACTAATCCAATGAGTCTTACTACGTGATATAATCCAATGACTAATAATATTCCTTATATAATCGTTGTATCATTATTTCGTTATCATCATTATTATTATCATCAGTAGTTATACAAACATTATTATTTATTAAATGAGATGATAGTATAGTATTAATGTAACATCTGCCACAAGACATTCTTCGATAGCGTTGTTATGGATTCCATTTTAAATATCTATCGTTTTCGTGCATCGACAGTTCCGTGTTTCCGTAACAGTAAAAAATGATTCTTGGGAGTCCATGTGAGAAGAGAAATGTCATTCCCACAATTATGAAAACGTGAAACTGTCTCAGCACTTAAATAAACCTAAAATCTCGAGTGACCAACCTCACTGAGTACCTTTCTAGTTGGAATTAGAAAGTTCCACTAATGACCACCAGAGGTCACGGAAATTGCTTTGCTATAAAGAGATATATTTAGCTTGTTATGTAAATCTTTTTTTTCCTTTTGAACTAGGATTAAAGTATTTTTAAAAATTCACGAAGTAAATAAAAAGCATTTAAAATCAAGATGAAATTTGCCATATCATTGATAATACAAAAAAAAAATTATTTGAAGGGATTCCAACGATCAATAATTGATTTCCTAAAGGTACTAAAGGATATTTCTAACGAAATTGATATTTTCATATTCTCAACGTGAATTATATTTATAATTATATATATATATATATATATATATATATATATATATATATATAATATATAATACATTCATTCAAAACGTGATTTAGAAATTAAATTATTTTCTAAAGGTACTAATTACACACCTAGTTTCGTCCCTAATCATTTTAAAACCTTTCATTCCATAACTTTAAAATTATGTTATTAATATACGTGAAAAAAAAAATAATTCTAGATTTTCGGGCTTCCTATAAAATGTCCTTTCAGAAGAGCTCTACTGATTTGGGAGAGGAGGTTATTGAGAAAGATTTTTGGAGCCGTAAAAGAAGAACACAGGTGGAGGATCAGAAGCAACGCCGAACTTACAGAACTGGAGCCTGGAGCGCCTGATATCCTCTGTGCTATTAGGAGTAGCAGGCTGAGAGGTTAGGGCATGTGGAAAGGATGGAGCCCAGTAGGCTGCCTAAAAGGATGTTAAATGGTGCAACAGGAGGGAAAAAGAAAAGAGGCAGACCCAGGCGACGGTGAATTGAGGACTTGGAGAATGATCTGAGAAGAATGGGAGTTGGAAATTGGAAGTCTTGCTAGAGATCGTGAGGCATGGGTGGAAACGGTGGCAAGAGGCCCAGGTCCTACAAGGACTGTAGCGCCCAACAATGAGTATAAAATTTCATAGAATGGATAAATTACCTTTTTGAAATATATTTTATATACACATTTTTAAGAAGAATATATATATATATAGGGGAGCCCGTGGCTGAGTGGCTAGCGTGCTAGTCTCTCATGCTACAGGTTCAGAGTTCGAATCCCAGTCCCGGCGGGGCTTTTATAAGGATGTAAAAAAATGGGGATTCACTCACAATCTCTCCCCCGGGTATGTGAGACCCGTCAGCCAAAGGGTAGCCACTCACAAAATTAGTCGTAGGGAGTGATGACCCTACACTAAAAATAGCATCGTGAAACGTGAGTGTAAACTCGCAGGAGTTTACACCGCGAGGACCAGGGCCTACACGGCCTGTCGCGCCACTGAAAGAATGAAAGAAGATATATATATATTTAATCAATTGCTTTTTACGATTAATCTTCGGGTTCCCCAGGTACACCTCTGTATCACATAGCGAGGCGAAGTCCATTATTCCATTATATAGCGAGTTGAAGTGGCTTTACCCTTCCAATCGTCGCAAATATTTCCTCGCATCATTCCTTTACCAAGTTATCCAATCCCGCCGCCCTCTGTCCATCCTCGTTGTACACGCTCCAGGCCTTCAGATCTATACAGTACGGCCCACCGAACTGCACATTTCGACAGATCCTTTCTCATTCGATCCTCAATCCTATGGAATTCTATCCCTCCTTCCATCCGTCACTCCAACTCTCTTTCAACCTTCAAATCCCGCATATTTAATCACTTAATGAATATCCAACTCGATAGATTATTAGATAAGTTATTTATTTTGTCGTTGTTTTTGTTTTCTTCTCATTTGAATATGTCTATTTTATATAAGTAATTATTAACTTGTTAACACATATTTAATTTGCTCTAAGACTCCAAAGCACCTTTTGTAAATTCTGTATTTTTTATTTTAAAGGGACACGTCCCAGAATAATAAATAATTTATTTATTATTATTATTATATATATATAATTTTTTTTTTTTTTTAAATTATAAGATAAATTAAGTTTGAAAAGTGATTTAAGGCGTGTAAGGCGCTCAGATTTGTTTTACAAAAAAAAAGAGTAAACATTGTTAACAATTTAATAATGAAGTGATAACATGGGAAATAAGTGGTTGTTGTTGGATTCGTAACGAAATCCGTGACATTTTTCGATAATTATGAAAGAGGCATTTAAGTACCAAATATCAAAATATTAACAAACAACACACTTCTTCTTTAAGAACGTATAAACGCCTCAAAAGATGAAGATTGGGAAAAAAAATTAAAATTGAGTGGATGGTATCAGTATGTTATATAGACCAGTAGTTTTATATGTATCCCCAAATACACTTTTCCAGGCTTTTATGTATCAATTACATAATTTGCATTGCAAATATTAATTATAATAAGTTATGTAAGTGAAAAATAATAAACCCTATTTTCAATATGAGTCAATAAATAGAATCAATCTCAGCCATATAATAAAAATGGATATATATGTGAATATGTATATAATTGGATGTTTTATTATTATAGATGATAATAGTTATTATTGAAAAATAGAATTAAATAGTATTCACATTTATATATAATATATATATATATATATATATATATATATATTTTTTTTTTTTTTTTTTTTTTTTTTAGTTGTTCATAAATAAGGAAGCTGCTCATTTATATAACAATACAAGATAATTGGAGTGAAACAAGATGGGCCACCCAATTTGTTTTCAACTTCAGGTCAAACCACAGGCATGGAAAATTCACCACAGAATTGAACCTGAGCAATAAAACCTATCAGTAAAAGTGCCACTGTGAGGCATGTAGGAACTGATAAGTGTTTTTTTTTATCCTTTAAAAGCTTAAGTATACCACACAATACCGAGGAGAAAAAAAATGACTGAAAATCAAACAGAAGCAAGTTATCAACTTATGCATTTATAGAACTTTCTCTGTTCTATTTAACTCATTGGAGAATTTTAAAATTTAAGCATTAATTGCATAGTTCAACAAAATAGTCATCCAATTTAAGAATAAGAATAATTTAACCGTAGTTTATTTCCAAAATATAAAATCACTGAATTCACAACATAGATAATCTAAAATTATCTGTTTACAGTAATCGATGAAAAGATAAGCAACTCAACACATATCAAAGCAAAGCTCTTTAAAAGTACAGTTGTTAATTAAAATAATTATTAAGAACATTTTTAATAAAGCAATTAACAAATTATTATATAAATTTTTCATGAGGTTTATAGATTTTTCATATCTGATTTAGTGTTTGTCAAACTAAAGAATAAGCCTGTACTAAGATTTTATAATATAAATGATAAAAAGACCACAAAACCTCCTTGGAACTTTCACACAATATGTACACATTGTCAAATCCGTCTATAACTACACCTACACTAATGCAACTATGTAAACATAAGTAGTGAATGATATTTTGAAAATGACAGAATAAATATAAGTACATGATTATCAATATTTTATCAACTGTTAAGTGTTAGATGAATGGTCTAACTAAACCTGAAAGGGGTCCTAAAGATACGATGTCTATAAACTAAAAAAACGAAAACACAATGTTTAAAAACATGAGTATAATTGACAAAAATCATCTCACCATTTTTTGGAAGATTTCTAATGACGCTGACTGCGGCATTAAATTTATCTTCACACGACATAACTGAGGCTGTGACACAACTGTTTACAAGAGTTTATTATAGAAAGGAATTAACACAAGGTTTATTTTCACCAATAACACTATTTACACGACGAAGTGACAAAGAACCTCAACCATTGTGGTATCAAACCGAACACCATCTGTTAACTGAAGGAAGGGGGGCGTTGACAAGTGCCTTTAAAATCAAATGGTGGGGGTACCACTATCCAATTCTATGACGTTTACTTTTAGTAGCATTATTAAATGTTACCCATTAACTTTTAAATTTAAAAAATATATATAAAATAAGATATTTATTCAGAATTCTCAATAAAAAATAAAACCAAAACAAGTGTATATCCAATAATTTAACTCATCCATTTAAGCACCCAACTTAATAAACACATATCAACTTAAAAAATAAATAAATACTAATTAATTACATTAACTAATTTGTAACAAATAACATAAATTCTCACATTATTTTAAGTAATGATTGTTTCCTTTAAATGACTGGTTTTAAAACGTTTAATTAGCTACAGGCATGTTATTAAAAAACTTACATTTCATTAGGAGCTTTGCATATGTCAAGAAAAAAAAAATTGCAGTGAATATTAGCATTATAATGGTTACCAAATATTATACTAATTAACTCTTATTTACATATAATTAAAATATGTTGATAAATTTAATTTTCATCTTTCATTGATTCTAAGTACAAGATAATAACATAATCCTTTTCAACTTAATTTAATTATAATATGAAACCAGTTTTAATTAATATATTTTTGCTTGTAATTGTAATATTTTTTTTTCTTCCAAAAAGCTGCTTTTCCAGCATTGAGGATTGGAAAATAACTCAATTAAATTTCAAAATGTCACCAAAATATAATAGCATGTTTATTGACTGGACCTATATATGGATAAAATATAATTTTTGGAAACAAATTAAGTGGTGCTCAGTGTCATTGTACTTATTTAACGTATGCTATAATTGAAAAAAAAAAAAAAAAAAAAAAAAAAAAGAAATGTCCATGTATGAGAAAATAGATTCTAGAATATTAGGCCTCAAAATAAAATAAATGATATATAAATAATATATTCAGGTATATGTAAATTTATAAATACACATACATAAAGTATTTACAAAAATAAGAAACAAATAAATTTTCAAATCATCTAGGAATAACTAAATACATTTTATAATGACAGTCTAATGAGTAGACCAAAAATATTGAAATAATGCTAAATGTGCCTATTTTGACTAATCTTTACATTAATAGAAAGTATTAATGACATTTCTTGATATCTGCTTTTAACTTTTACTAAATGCCAACAAGGGTCAAGTAAGTCCACTAACACTTTTTTCTTATAACAGTTTATATGATTTTGTCCTCCATCAATAATTCAAATTATTTATAGATCAATAAATGATAAATGCCTTAGCCTTTAACAGCATTATTTGTTTATCCAAAATTTGAGAATATAATTTTGAGCTTTATAGACAGAATAATTGTTTCCATAAATGCTTTCTTAGCTCTATTGAAACATTAAATGCATAGCTGATATATACATTTTATGATAGCAGATATTAAAAAGCTAAAATAAAAGATGGTCGGATAAGTTTGTTGACCATACTTTCTCTCATGAATATTTATGCTATTTATTGATAAATCTATGTATAATTCATTAATTGAATAGATAATTTAAAATGTTTTATTAAACGAGTATAATTTATTAACAGATGATAAATCTTAAGTTTGTTGTATCGCAGTTCTTGAAGAGCATTGAAAAGTAGTTTTGATATACAGAAATGGTTGAGAATAAATGTCATAAACTATAAGTGTAATTTTATAGCTGAAATTACCTAAAAAATAGAAATTTATGTGTTATTTGTATAGATTTATTAGTCTTCCAACATTTAAATACACAATTTACTGATTGAATGAGAAACAAGTATTCACATATTAATTGTAGTCATCATAGATTCCTAAAATTAATTTCCTAACATCCCCTTTTCAGAAAAAATATTATTTAGAATTCTCTGGAAATTCAATATGAACAGAAAAAATTTATATGTATTAATGTTTTTACTCTTTTTCTAAAATAATGTAAATGAAGGTGTAATTAGAAACATTTACCTTTGAAATTATGAAGCTAATAATTGAACTCAGACCAGAATGTAATACAAAAAAGTTAAAACATTCAAAATCATATTAATGAATAAGATGAATCTGGTGTTTTTTTTTTTAATTAATTGTTTACTATACTGAACTGAACATACGTTCCACTAAATATGAAGAAGGAAATGCCATTAAACTTTACAATTACAGCCCATATTTCAGGATTACCCTGTAGAGATGTCCTTTTGAAACCAGAATGGTTGGTACTTGCTTTTAAATTTAAATTTTTTGTCATATGTAGTTACTTCTGTTAGTTTTTCTTATAATTGTGGAGAATATTTCTGTGTTTAAAATTTAAAATGCATCTGAAATCCAATCAAGTTCATTTTCAAAATATCATCTAAGTGTTAATTAAAATCTGAATGGAGAGCATCCAAGTTCTCAGAATAAGAAAGTATGTTTTCATCTTTATTTTCTGCTCTTGATAAATTTGGGAACGGGCTTAATTCCCATTGTCCAAAGTTTCCAGAAAGTTTCTCAAAGAAAAACTAAGTGTTATGAGCTGAATAGATAAATCAAATTTTCTAAATCTTCTCTTCTTTCTTTTATATTATCACCAGTCTCCATACAGTTATTCATCACCTCCAAAATGGACTTTTGGCCATCGGCATTCCCTAAATTGCTACAGCACCCACCAGAGGGCAGCTTCTTTTAAAGTGGCTACTTACCTCTATCCGCAGAAAATATT
This sequence comes from Piezodorus guildinii, assembly GCA_023052935.1. Lineage (NCBI taxonomy): Eukaryota > Metazoa > Arthropoda > Insecta > Hemiptera > Pentatomidae > Piezodorus > Piezodorus guildinii. The sequence continues at coordinate 136,598,684 of CM041296.1, read as the reverse complement.
TTCTAGGATCATATCTTTTACCAAACCATCAACCCCCAGCTACCTCCCTATATCCACAGACTTCTGCAATTTAAATCATCAGTCCACTCCCTCCAAACAAGATCGCGTCATTCCGACCTTTATATTCCTACCCATAGAACAACAACTTCTGATCATTCCTTTCTTGTCCGCTCTACTACTATCTGGAATTCCCTACCTACTCATATCCGCCATGCTTCTTCCCTACCATCATTCAAGTCCCAGCTATTCCAGTACCTAATGTCATCCCAAACAGACACTCAATAAGATATTTCAAATCAAATATCAATTTAAAAAGAAAATTTATTATTTATTGTTCATATCTTTATTATAGTTGATATTATGAATCAGTTTCAATGTTTAGTTTTGTTTAACACATCAGAAGTTATTATTTATTTATTTTACTCTTTTGTTTTATTTTATCCTTTCTTTTCTTTTTATATAATTGTAATCCTTAGGTCTTGTAGCCAGACAAATTATATATCTTCATTGTACATATAAATTGTTCTTAAGGGACCTTGTCCCAGGATAAAAATCTTTTTCTATTTTATTCTAATACCGTTGGTGGTAGAAGAAGAGAAAATAAATAAATAATTATGGAATGACGGATGCTGATAATTCGTTGGGCCCTAGACCACATTCCACACAAGAGATAGTTAGAAATGCAGTCAAGTTATAAAAAAAGTTCGAATTTCTGACAATGAAATTTCAGATGCGAAAGAAACTGTAACAACTTTTATACAATAACTTCCTTCTGAACACTGTATCAATATCTTCATACAAATATCTTCTTCCAGAGAAAATAAAGAAGACATGAAGAAAGAAAAGAATACTGAGATCAACAAATAAAATGGTGTGAGCAAAACAATCAAATTTAGTATATTTTCTCAAACAAAGATTGCCATTGGTTTTGATAAGCATCTATTTTCAGCAGGCTAGTCTTGTTGTAGGAGTAAAGTTTTTACTCCCTTTTAGCTCCAAAATTGAATTCAAATGTATTTTAACTAGAAAAGTATAATAAATATAATATGCAAAGCTTTTTCCCCTTTATGGGAAAGTACAGTCTACAACTTCTTCACTTCAAAGGCTTTAAAGTATTAAAAACTCATTTATTTATTGTAATCAATGTTATATTAATACATTTTTCCATTTATTAAAATAACAATACATGACTCAAAACAGAAATAAAAATATACAAACATAAATAATAACAATAAACTGTGGTTAGCCTTATTGTAATACGACGGAATTACAATTTTTAAAACTCTATATGTTCTATTTTTAATTTTTAACTGAGGTATTTATAATTTATGACTATAAAAAGAGGATTATTACAAAATAAAACTCTTGTTTAATAAAAAGCCTTAATACAGTAAATTTATACAAAATTACAACTTTAACAGTAATTTTGTAATAATGATAATAAATATGTGAATCTCTATTGTTATGAAACGAAAAATGAGCTTAAAAATCCCAACTGACAGGTTCCAGCTCAAGGCAAGACAATCTCTCGCTGGCCATTATCGATTCCAAGTCCTCTGAAAATAGATAAAAAATCATTATGAGTAATTCAAAAATATTTAACAAAAAAAAATCGGTGAAATTTTTCCGATGTGAAACGCATATTTGTACTGTATGTGTTTATAACATTTTAGTATTTTTTTAAAATTCTCATAGACATATAATATTATAATTTACTAAAGAACAGTTAGATAATCACAAATTAATTTAAAATTTGAATTTATCTTTAAGAATCAAAACATATAATTTTAAGTTTTTCTACAGGAAATCAAATGTGGACATCAGAAAAATCAAAATTAAATGTTTAAACTTTGAAAGCCATTTCATTTGTCAAATATGATTTGATAAATTCTTGTGAAGATTTTTTACAATATTTTAAAAAATGACAACGATTTAATGAAACAAATCCAATCAAATAAAAAATATGTCAAGGAATAAAATATTATACATTTTTGTTGATACCCTCCCTCCCTCAGAGTTGTCCCGCTTTGCCCATCTAAAAATCTGGTGCGAAAAAAAGTTACTGGATTTCGTAGATAATATTATAACATTATTTAATAACATCTTTCTATAAAAATCAAAGGTAAATAATTCTTTAACAATTTATTTGCGTTTCTAAATTTGATTAAAAATTCTTAAATTGATATTAATAACAGAGGTAAGTGAAAGTCGTGTGTTCCGCACACCAGATTTTTGTTTGTATAAATGACCAAATTCCGTATGTGAGTGGAAGTTTAAAGTCTAGTTCAAAAATAATAAGTTGAATAAAACGAATTTTAACAATAAATGAATGAGGAAAATGAGAATAATTTTTTATCCTTGTCCTGATTCCATAAAACTATACATTTTACCTTGTTATTAATGTAAAACATTTTTAATCGGGCGCCATTTTGTTACTAATCAGCTAATATTAATATCGAGGTGTTAGGATCATCGTTAGGGGCCCTGTTATTTTTGTTTCAAATTTCGAAAAAACAAAACAAAAAAAAAACATCGGTCCTGTAGACAGATTTTTTTTTTTTTAATTTGACGTGTCTTCATAGATAACTAAGGACCCTTATTAATATATATATATATATATAAACCAATAGTAAAACTGCAACACAGCAATAATATGCCTTTTGGGCTCCGCTTCCTAGTAATAATATTGGGCAATTAAACTATATTTTTTTAAAAGCTAACCTTTATTATCTGGTAAAGTAAATGAAGTAAAAGGAGTAGCAGGAATTATGAGATCTGGCAATGAGGAATGATGACAAGACTTCAAGAACGAGTGCGAAAGGAGTTGCGATGACGTAGGTCGGTGGATAACCTCTCGCTCCAGGCAACTTTCAACGAGATCGTGGAAACTATCACTGAATTTCCTTTCAGCCATCACCCTTAAACATTCATCATCTCCACTACCTTCATCTGAAAAAAAACATAAAACTCATATCCTCATATGTTTCTTTATAGAAGGTAAAATACAAGAATTAATGTAACATTAAATTTTTTAATGAATAGCATTCAACATGATTGTCCAAAGATCAATTGATTAATATATAATTTTTATTAACCTATTTATTTACCTTTAATTTCCTTTTTTTTAACTTTTATACAAGATCCTTATTATTACTGGCACTCGCTTTCTTATTATCGGGCTAAATTCTTAACCTACATTATTAATTTACTCTCTTCGTATTCCAATTTATACATCTAGTCTAAATTTTGTTTACAAATTTATTAAACTGGCATTAATAGCCAAAAAAATCAAGGAATTTTAAGTTAAAATCATCACATGTTTTATTTTCAACTTTTATTGTAAATATGTGTTGCCTTAGAAAGTTTAGGATTAAAAAAGTGTAAAGTAGCCAAGATCTAAAAAAATATTTGACTGATCATGATATATTTTTTAATATGCATTTAGTACTGTGTATCATCATATTCATATTAAATGTTCATTTACAAATTAACTAAAATATTTTAATACATGAAATCTAATGAAAAGTAATTTTATTCTGGGACGAGTAGTCCCCTAAGAATAACAAGAAAAATACAACATAAATAATAATTGTCTGGTCGTTTAAGACTTCAGTTTAAAAATAAAAGACAGGTTCTGTGACAATGAATAGTTATCATCTATCGCTTTTAAATATTACATATGTTGGGAAGATTGATGCTTTAGGAGATGGAGAAATAGTTGGTGTTTAAAAGTGGATAATGATAAGGATTTACGAATGGATACAGGCAAGGAATTCCAAAATAGGGTAGCACGAATAATAAAGGATTTTTTGAAGGAAGCAGATCTGTGAGAAGGTATATACAAGTTTATAGGTTGGGATCTAGTGTTTACTGAATGGACAGAGGAACAAGTGGTAAGCATATCAAGAATATAAGGAGGTTTTTATGTATGGAAAAATCGGAAGAGACAGACACCAAGGAGGTACTGCCGACGGAAAGAGGGATAGAGCCAATTCAACTCGGTATATCTTCTAGAAACATGGGAGCGCCTGGGGATTCCACATGTGAATCTAATGAAACTATTCATCAGTCTTTTGAGTCTCATATCGAATTTCTCTGACAGTAAATTACATAAGTAGTGACTTTTTATTTTTTTTATTTTTTATTAATCAAACAGATCTTAATTGACTTCAGTCATTCTGAAATCAGAATATATTTCACACAAAATGATAGAGAAAGTTAATTTATTTCTTCATTATCTACTATTCTTTAGTAATATTGACAGAATCTGAAGGAAGAGATGATTCGGGTGGCGGTAAAAAAATATATTAAAAAACAGTGATATCCAACATTGGGTCATGTGGTCAGGATGAAGATCCGCAACAAGGGTGAAAAAATTGGATATTAAATAGTTTATAATTCCTTTATCGAAACAATTACCTCCACAAATATAAGTAGTTTGGTCAATCAAATGCGGACAATTCCCACGCACCTTTTCTGCCAGCATAAGGGTTGTCGGTGTGTCAAAATATGGAACTATTCCATTGGCCAATTCACAGGCAGTAACACCTAAACTATAAACATCAGACTTTTCATTATATCCCTCTAGGTTCTGAAAAAAACAAGAAACTAAGTAAAGTAAAATTAAAAATTTATGATACAATTAATATCAAATTATTTCATAAGACTTAAAACTTAATAACTTCATCAAAGATTAACTGATAGACTGTGTATTAAATATCATTGGATCAGGTGATCCGGTTGGTGGTAATAAGAGTAAAGTAAATAGTAAAATATATTTTTTTTTTTTTTTAATATTTTCTTATCTTTTGGGACCGCCACCCGAATCATCTCATTCTTCATATTAATAATTTTACTTATTTGAATGTTCAGTAAGATGCTTAATAAAGTAAGTAGAGGGTAACTGCTTGAGAAGTATTTAATAACAAAAATCTATTAACAGTAATCATTCAGCTTGCTATAAGTTATTTACTTGATTAAAAATAACTAAATTTAAATTTTATAAAAACAGATAGAGGTTAAGTATTAGCCATACAATCCCAACCTATCAGAACTTCTATAAACTACAGTACATCACTTTTGATAACCTAAATTTTTATTTGCAAGATATATTATTAATCATGATTATAAACCTACATCACTCATTAGAAATAATATTAATCAGAATCAAAAATATGTCAAATGATATTAATTTTGTCAGAAGAAATATATTGTCATAATTAGTAAAAATGTTCTTAATTCTTCCACAAATTTATTTTATTTTAAGTCTACCTTTCAGAGCTTAGCCCTATATTCAGGGCTCACTTTACTTTCATCAACATTATATTTTTGGATTTCAGTTAATTTTTCACTAAAACATCTAATTTTCTTCATAAGATTGTAATCTTTTTCCATATAAAAATACATAATAATAACTATTTTTGTCGGAAGAAACATATATTTACACCATATGCAGAAAATGAGATGAAGTTGAATCATTGGATGAAAAATCAACAGAAATCCTACAATAAAGTGTTGAAGAAAGCAAAGTAGGTCCTAAAGATTGGGAAAAGTCCCGAAACGTAGACTAGACATAAAATTGTTACAAAATAAATTTTTCGAAGAATTAAGAACCATTTTATTAATCATGACTGTTTCTGTTCAAAGTTTCTGAATATGTCATACAAAAGGTAACGTGTACCAAGAGAGGTGATCTGGGTGATGAAATTCCGGTTTAGGGATACACCAATGATTTGGTACTGCTAGGTGAAGACACGGAAACTATAAAACTAAATACAAGTGCATTAAAGAAATACAACAACTAAATACAACTGTTAAAGAAATAGGACTAGAAATAAGTACCGATAAGTTGAATAAAATATATGATTAGTAGCAAAAACGATGGTGATCTTGGTGATATTGATATATCAGGGCATACTTTTGAAAACATAGAGAAATTTAAGTATTTAGGTTCAATGATAACAAGAAAAAAAGAAATCCAGGAAGAAATAAAGTCCTGGTTAAAGGACGGAAATGCGTGTTATTATTCAGTTGCTAAATTACTTAGCTCGCGGCTTCTTTCTAAAAACTTAAAGGCAAGAATTTATAAAACTATTATTCTTCCGACGGTCCTGTGTGGATGGATGGATGTGAAACGTGGCCACTTACTTTGAAGGATGAACAACACTCTAAGGTTTTCGAAAATAAGGTTCTGCATAAAACATTTGGTCAAGAGAGATGAAGCCACTGAGAATATTTATTGAGTTGATAGCATTGCGGAGACTTAAATGGGCAAATAGAGTTGTTGGGCTCGGTGAGGAACAGATTCTGAGAAAATTGGGATTCGCTGAACCGACTGGTAGGCGCCCAAAAGGTGGGCCGAGGCGTCGATGGAAGGATTGCGTTAAGGCTAATCTCCGGGGCTTAGGCTTGAACGGTGATCATTGGACGAGTTTGTGTAGGCGGAATTTCGTGGTATTGGCATCGAATCTTCGGGTTTGGTAGGCCTGTTATTATTATTATTATTAAAAGTTACAAACAGGAATATTAATATCACTATGAATTTTTACATGGGAAATGGTTGCACAACCATATGAAGAAAATCAGATGATTCTGTGAAAGATTAACAGAAATCCTACAATAAAATGTTGTAGAGAGTAAAGCAAATCCTGATAAATAAATTTGAAAAGAACCATTTTATTAATCATATATTAATGCCATACAATAACTTTTGATTATATAAGCAAAGACTAAAAAAAAATAAATAAAAAATTTCATACATAGGCAAGTGAAGGTAAATAAATATAAATAAACCCAAATTATAATTAAAAATAATTTACATAATTAATAATAATATAAACATGACATGAGGTATTTCAAATAACAGAAATAAACTATTACATTAAAAGAATGCTACCTGTTCGAGAAGTTCCGGAGACAACCAGTTCAGGTTTGGAGCGGTAGTTGAAGGAAATGAATGCACTTTCCTCTGCCATCGCCCACCTTCAACGATCAAACAGGAATACCGTAATCCTGACAAACAGACATGACCATCAGCGGCAATAAGGATATGACTGGCACGAATTGCCCTGTAAGTACATCACACATTTCTTCAATTGATAACCCTAATCCAAAAGTTAAGAAAACAAAATCTAGCAATGTCTTCCATTAAAACTTTAAAATTATATCAGGAAATTTGGCATGTATATCATGCCAGTTTGAAAACCAAAATGAAATGTTTTTATATACTTGTAAAATCTAAGAAAGAAAGAAATCAGATTAAATTTTTGAATATAAATTAAATTTACAAAAAAACTCACACTTTGAGTATTAGAAATTTTTATGAGAAAATTAATTTTAAATTGTCAAAATTCAGAGTATTCATAACCTTTTATGTTTTAATTGATACAGATATGTAAAGAGATAAATATTGATTGAACAACCATTTTTAAACATAATTTATTTAAATATCTTTTATAGTTAAGAATAAATCTTATTGATTTTTCTTAGGCTCGACCTAAAATATTGACTCTTTTCTCCTTTTATTGGTTATCACATTCGTTCAACTTTTATACTTAGCCATTTTTATGAATGCTAATAGAAATAGAAAAAAAAAATTTATTCTGGGACTAGGTCCCCTAAGAATAACAGGTTCGGACGTTGGAAATATACATGTCTGGCCAACAGACAGAAGGAACATAATTAATAACTAATTACAATTATGGGTTAATTTATGTGTGCATATCATAAACGCATATACACACATATATCCAAAAAAATATATACAATGATAAAATAAAAATAAAACAATTCTTAGAAAATATTTTGTTGAATGAAATTTAAAATAAATTAATAGATAACAGCATTTAAATTAAAAACAAAGATTGTTCTTCTTTCAAAGTGTGATGTTAGGAATATAAATATCACAGCTTCTAAGCGTCTTTTTGGGATAATAAAAGGTATTGGAAAAGTTGGGATTTGAATGAGGAGAGGGAAGCAGCATGGCAGATATGAGTAGGTAGGGAAATCCAGAAATTAGAGGAGCGGAAAAGGAAGGAATGATCAAAAGATATAATCCTATGGGTAGGAAAATAAAGGTCGGAATGCCGCGATCTTGTTTCAAGTGAATGGACTGAGGATGTATGGAGGGTGTTGGGAGTTAATGATTTGGTAAAGGTATGATCCTAGAAAATATTGTCTGCGAATTGGGGGGAGGAGCCACTTTAACTCGCCTTAAAAATGGGTTACATGAGACCTCTTCAGAGTACTGGGGACAAATCTCAGCTTGAGTTCTGTCGGAAAGAAATGATTGAAACCATCTGATAGTGCTGTTGGAAAAGGATAGAGACTTTAATTTGGAGAAAAGGATAGCGTGATCCTCGAGTCAAATGCTTCCGAGAAGTCCAGAAGTATTAGCATTGTCAGTTTTGTTTCGTCCATAGCAGTGTGTATGTCGTTAGTGATTTTGAAGAGTGCGGATTGTGTGGAAAACCCACGTCGGAAGCCGGACTGGAAAGGATCAAGAAGTTTAGAATTTTCAAGGAAATTTGACAATTGTGTATGAACTATTCTTTCTAAAGGTTTGGAGAGGTTCGAGAGGATGGGAATAGGGCGATAGTCTTTAGGGGATGTAGGGTTGGAACTTTTACTGATAGGATGGATTTTTTTTTTTTTTTTATCTACAGAATTAAAGGTACTTTAGGGGAAGTAAATTAAAAAAATTCAGGATTTAAGCCCTCTCAGACTATTTCAAGCAGAATGAAACCTAAAAATAAAAATAAAAATGATACATAGTTACCTGTGAATGATTCCCCTACTATGAAGGTAACTTAGAGCATGAATGACAGCCTTTAAAATACAAGCTATCGCTGCTTCGGGTATACCAGTTGGAAAATGCCTCATCAAAATATCATTACATGATCCATAACCCATCAAAGGTAATACGGAAACAATTTCATTGCCGGTAACGAACGAAGCTAAACAAGGCAGAATGTTGCGATGGTTAAGCTGTCTCATAAGTATTATTTCATCCTTAAAAATAATTAAAAACAATTTCACAACTCACAAAAACTAATCAGAAATTAAATACATCAAACAAATAAGATGAGTGAAAGATATTTGTGAAAATACGATTAAATAATTCTCTAAAAGTACCTGAACTAATTTGATCTCTTCTCTGGTCAGCTTTTCAACATTGCACTTTTTAAGAGTAACCAAAGTCCTAGATGGTATATGTTTAGCAATATAGACAGTAGCTATATTGGTCATACTTTGGCCCAAGAATGAGCATATTTCGTAGTTGTTAGAATCTGTATCATACCAATCTGGCATTTCAAGTTTGTTAGTTGCTTATCAATTTTTTAAAAATTTATTCAATAGCTATTCCTCTCTCCAAAATCAACATCTCAAATAAAAATCGAGATGAACATTCATAAAGTAACAATTTAACTAAATAAAAGCACCAGTTAACACAAACTTTAACTTAAAACACAGCTGTATGAAAACCTTGTCTTGACAGAACCTCAATAACAAATATAACTGCCTAGTAACTGTCACCATTTATCTCTTAACAGTGCAAGTAGGTCGCGAATTGAACACTGCTTTATTGTTGACATTTCAATTTGTCATCCACACAAAGGCTTTTATGAAAAGTAAAAAAAAGCTATTGAAACGAAAATTTCTTTTAAAAAAAATATATTTATTACAATCTATATTAATTCAAATCCCATTTGAACAGGTAAATATGGGATTACCTGAAAGTAAGAATTTTTTATTGCAATGATTAAACATTACAAAAAAAAAGGGACGAAACAATTCTCAAGATGAAATCTTGAAAAAATATTAAATAGGATTAAAAAGTATTAAAAAAAAAGAAAAAAGCAAAGACCAGTACTCGGTACAGATAATTCATTTTAAACCATTTTGACCAATTAGTAGAAATTAAATTTTAAAAGTCATGAAAAATAAAAACTATATTGTTTGACGAACAAACATTTATTACAACAATAACAATTACTTCATTGTTGTAACGCTCGCTCAATTGCCCTGAAGAAGGCCTATAATTTGGCCCGAAATGCCGGCACCAGTAATTTAAGTTTATACTTAATTGTGTGTTCTATTGACTGCACCTTGAACCAACTTCTCCCAAACCAACATTCATGCATAATAAAAATATAAAAAAAATTAAGTCCGTGAGAAGCGAATTTTTCTTTTATTTACAGGATCAAATAAATGGAATGAGGTGTTGATTTCATCCAACATCAATACATTATGAAGATAAGATAACCATAATACATAACATTATTCATAAAGTAGAGTGAAAATTAATATCCCTTTCGTGGTATTACAATGGATTTCTCATGAGTATGACATACATATGAATGAGGTGGTTACTCAAAATATTAGTTATATTTAGAAATTTAGTTTTTCATTTTATTCACAATTATTCGTTAACTGAGACAACTTTTAGACGAGAAATGTACAAATGAAATAATATAGAATGAAGAAATGATAGTAACTCAATCAAAGTGCGATATAAAAATCGGCAGAAATCGGAGATGATAGACATTTTATAGTAAGGATGTAATTAGCTGGTATAGAATTCATTATTAAGCTATGGAAAATTTTCAGTGGTTCTTGGAATATTGCTGACTTTCCTTCTAGTAAGCACTAGTTCATTCAGTTGTTTCATTGTATTTGCTATAAAGTTGCTTTTCTTTTAAACTTCACTATGACGGGTGCAATTGCAGATTAATGCAGTGGTTGGAGAAAATTGGGTTAATATACCCAGAAAATAAACCAATAATACAATCGTTCTAGGCTGAAAGACAATCTTAAGAAGAGAGGCACTGTTGATTTCAATCAGTAAACATTTTGGACCTTTCGCAGATTCATAGTTAAGTAATATGTATGTCTATTAATATTAAGGTAGGAAATTGTAACTGAACACTACGTCGATTGAATTTATTAACCTCTTGTAATAAATTGAATCTGACCATTTTTCTAGAATAAATGGAGTAGATAGTTCACACACAAACCCTTAATCTCCTTGCATTCCATCTTGAGGAATCGGTCATGTTCGATGACAGTCTTTCTCTTCTGTGATTTTCTTGAAAGAAGTTCATTTTTCTCATGGCATTACCTTAGTTTCTTTTCTTTAAAATCTCTCACTTTTGTACATTTTGGTTTTCTATTTTATACACATTGTTCTATGTAGCCAATATTATCGTACCGCTTATGCATGGTTTCGTATTGTATTTTATTAGATTAAGTAAACATTAGGTGCTAATTTATTCATGAGTATATTTATTTAGTTGATTATCTTCTATTATTTTTCTCTCTCCTATCTAGTTTATTTAGCAACCTTATCTATTTATTAACATAATGTAGTAAATATGTGGTTTGTCATTGTCGATTTAAAACCTGTTAGTAGCTCTTGTGATTAGCTTTAATGTTGATCAATAGGTCAGTGAGTAAATAAACATTACCAAGTATTATTTCATTCTTAGTTACCTTTAAAATATTGGAAATAAAAAAATAGAAAAATAGTAGCGGGTTCCTTACAGTTCCGCCTGATATGAACGTACCATCCGTGTTTCTGTTCTTCCATCGTCTATAGGGTATTCTTTCTTCCACCCATTTGCTCCTCCAAAACGCTTTTACTCTTGATGTTCTTGCTTCTCTCCTCCAAAATTGGTTTTGTACAGCTAGGAGTTTTTCCCTTCTGGTCATGCTCATGGACCATGGCTTCGATCCTAATAACATTATATTCTCTACTAAGGCTTCAGTTGGGTATATTAGGCTGCATAGTCAATTCACAAATTCAGCCGTGTAAGATGAGATGTAATACGTCTCTAAAGCTATGGAAAAAGACAAACAAAAGTCTGGGTTTAAAGTTGGTTGGATGAGCGTCCCAGTCTTTTTTATAAGATATTAGGCAGGACATGCGCAGAGTACATTTTTTTCCGCGTTCTACCGGAACACCTGTTGGTTCGGAAAAGGTGCACTGCGCACGATTTGTCTTTCTAATGATGATTTGATCTCTGAGCGATGAGGGAACAGACCTAAAGACTTGCTTTTACTTTTTAGAGACCCAAGATCCCTTATCAGTCAAAGTTGGTGCATATGCAGAAATATTTTATTATTATCAGCATCGACCTAAGTGGGAATAGTAATGAAGCTATTATTAAGTAAATATCTATTTTGGGCAATATATTGAAGCCTGAGGGTAATTTAAATAAAGTTAAGCTTAATATTTAACTTCAATTATACATGCCTGCTGGTATGGTTTAGGCTCTAACAATCGCTAATTAGTAGCTTTTAAAACTCGTCACGAAACTCTTTTCTCTTGTGGATACACAAACGAAAGGGACTGATTATAAAGAAATATCAGCTGTATGAGAACTAACCATTTTGAATTCAAGTTTCGTTTAAGTAGGGAAAAGGTACTGGGAAATAATCTACTTTCTTTAATTTATTTACAAATATGTTTGAGAATCCAACCAATCCGAATCCTCCTTTAAAGTCAGAGAAATTGAGCGAAAAGCAATATGGCCGCCATAATTCGGCATGAATTGGGAGGGTGTAGGTGCTCGTGTTACTGATCAGGTTATTATGGATTGAGTTGAAGTAAGTGCTGGTGTCTCATCTATTATCAATTATCACTATATTAAACGACTTTGAGTAGTGTTATAACTTATTTTTGACGTAGTTTCTCTTATTTATTAAATTGATTATGATTTTAATTTACTTTTGTTTCTATTTCATTTTTCTTTGTTAAAAATTAGCACTTTACCGGTTTTTTTAATTTTGTGTGATTATTTAAGTTTTTTGTGATTTCTGATGATTTGTAGGTTATTAGGTCCTTGCATGCTGTATCTAGGTATTGCCTTATAAGGAGATAAGTAACTGGATTTGAAAAAGTAAATAAATTAGCTTGATGAATATGAAGTGATAGTTGTTTGGTTTATAATTCTCAATTAGTATTATTGTGTATTTCCTTGCTCTGCCTCATAATTTGTTGGTTATCGCTGTTAGTTCGATATTAGTCTATGTATCCTCTATGGTTATCCTATTTATGGTTTAAGGTAACTTGAGTTGTGTGTCCCGTTCACTCAAATCATAGTTTTAAAATAACTATGTCCCTTATCATTAGTGTTATTCTGCAGTGCTGTGTCATTTAACTGTTGATGATATTTTGGTAAATTAATTTCTATTTCCATTTGTTCGTTATTTATTGAGTGTCATGCCTTAATTGTTTATATACATTGTAAAAGGTTATAGCTAAGCTTTATTCGTCTTGTTCGGAAATAGTTCAAACTACTTAATTATATTTATTTTGTAATCTTTCATATTAAACGATCATGCCCGAGAAACGGAACTATAATTCATGATCATCAACTTTATGAAGTTTATTTCTTAGGAATATAAAGTGATAAAACATCTAAATTGCCCTCGTTACAAGTCTGGATGTTATTGTGTCAGTTTAATTGACCTGTTAACAAGCTTGATTATTGAGTTATCTCCATAGTTCTTCTTTAGGACATAACTATAATGTGTAAAGAAAGTTATTTATACATTTTTTTTTTTTTTTGTCATATGCTGTTAATCTTTGCTTTTATTATAGGAATAATTTTAAGCCATACCAAATATGTCAGTGAAAGTTATATGATACATATCTTATTACCTTTGAATGTATTTCACTACATTATCTATACTAACATTTTCAATTAACTATTATTTAAATATAGTATGAGCTATTGTATCAAGTAATTAATATATGTTTTTGATTAATTTAAATTAATATTATTAAGTGGCCTCATTAATAATGATAGTTCACTGGAAGTTAATGGTAGTTTAACTCTTCAGGATAGGCATGTTGATAGTTTTACTAATAGTTAGAATAAACTTAATTTTTTCCCTAATTAATTGCTCTATTATAGCATATAAAAATAGTAATGTGTAAGTGTATATTAAAATATTGCGTTTAAATAAATAATATCACTACTTGTCCAGCAAATAAAATGATATTGTCTGGTCAAATTAACTTAATGAAATTGTGTTTTTTTCTGTTATCAATGAAGATATTTAAATATTTATTTGCAACAATGTTTTGGCCATATGGATTGTATGATGTGGATGATCCTCAAGAATTAAAAATAAAATATTCAGCAGAATTTCTTAAACACCATATTATCTCCTCTTTGAATTATAAAATGATTTTTGTTCATAGAGGAATAAATAGGTGGTTTAATTTCTCAGAAGTCCATGTTTTAAATTATATTTAATAACTATTAGCTATTTTACTCAGGTATTGACGGCGTTTGAATGTTAATTTACAACATGAATCAGCTTCAAATGAGTTATTAGTAAATTCTTTCATTATTTATTGTATTTATGAAATAAACAATTTGTATTTAAAAGGTTTATTTAAAAATTACTCTGTTTAATTACTAACTTTTACTGAAGAACAGAGCTATAATTATGGATTATAATGGAAGAACTGTTGTACGGTAGGTGTACAATAGGTTAGTCACTTTCTTAAAGTTTCTTTATGTCAATGAATGCCACATTTAGTGAAAAGGGGACCAGTATATTGAATAAAACCAATAATGCATTCTATTCCCTGAAAAGATTTTACTTCTTCTTTTTATGTCATAAAATGCTGATTGATTAAAGAGAAATTATTTTTTTGCGATGACTAAGTGATTTTCATGCTGTGTTATGTTTTCATAGTATCAGAGCCATTCAAACATTCAGTTAGGTGCTCAGTCGGTTGTTTCCTCAATGTCTTGTAGCAGATGTTACTGAGACTTTGTTATAAATAAATATTAGTATTGATATCTGTATAAGTTTTGTTAATATGTAAGTATTTCATCAAGTCATCTAATCTATCACGTATAAATTATTAATTACTTTTGAATACAATATTTTCTCATTTTATGATATGTTTGTCTTGGTTATAAAGTTTTAGAAGGTCCTTCTTATATGTTTTATTAACCCATCTGATTTTTTTTTATGAAGATTTGGATATTTTTTTTCACCGTTCCAATATAATGTGTGTTTTTCATCTATTTTGGTTCAATTTCTATTAACTTTGTTGATAATTTGTCATTTTGCTGTCTCATTACTTGTTTTATTTCCGTATTATCTGATTAGAACATTTTGATAATAATTGTTTAGCTTACATGACTCATCATTGATAAAATGTTTCTTATAATCATGATTAATATCAATAGTTAACCTTGTGGTGATTCAGAAAGAAGTTAGCGTTCAGGTAGTAAAAAAAAAAAAAAAGTTTTAACTATTTAACAGTTCATTATTTTTAAAGTGTAAAGTATTCATTCTTTCGTATGTTTTTGTTCCTCTATTGTAATCCTTTTGTATCTTTTGATCTACAATGTGGGTTGAAGCATTTGCATTAAATAGTTTACGCTAATATTTTTTTTATTTTATTGTATCCCACTTTATCTTCATTATTTTTGTTCCATATGCGACTAATCATTGATAAACTGTTACGATTTTAATAATAATTAATATCGATATTTAACTATATTGATATATAACTTTAATTTGTATTTTTTTTAGTCCTGAAGAAGACCAACAAAGTGGGACGAAACGTCAAATTACATAGTTAAAACTGTTAATTTATTATTCTTTACTATCGCCCTAACTAAACTATCTTCCTTCTGCTATTCTTATAGATAATTTTCTAATTATAATAAATTAAAACAATTAAGCTGTATTATATTAAGCTTTATTTATTCTGGGCAATTCCATGTGCAACTTAAACTTTAAAGAAATAAGATAAAAATAAAATAGATATATTATTAAAAATAACATGGAAAAGAAACTCGAGGATAATTGCTGCTTTTCGTCAAAGAATTGTAGAATTAAGGAGTTTTATAAATTTTGTCTTGAGACAGAAAACAAGCAACTCCAGATTCTGATGCTTTCGCAAATTAATAAAATAATTGAATTACTAAGTGTTCACTTGAATAGTTTCATTCTACGTTTGGAACCAAAATGTTGCTCCTCAGTTTTATCTTCGCTAAATTTTTCACACAGGCCCTTTTGAGATTTTTCCATGTAAACATTGCGAAAAACTAATTTTGCCGTTTTTGAAAATTTATTTACAAAAATCGACTATGTTCTCAAGATCAAAATTTTTACAGCAAGTAGGACTGACTAATCTATAAATGAAAAAATAATTTAAAGTGAATTATTTTCCTTTTCTCTTATATGAACTCTTTCCTTTATATACTTTTATCTCATTTTTTATTTATTTTCGGGAATTTTTTAAACAACTTCCTTTACTATTTAGTTAATAAGTTGTGGGGACAAAAAAATACAAAGCATATCCTTACCTCATTGTTAGTTTTTGTTTATATTTGATTTATAATAAATTAAAAGAATTAGAAAGATTTTCCCAATACATGTTTTCGCCCGTGAAGCTGAATTAAAATGGCTGCAACACAAAAAGTATTGGCCAGAAAAAATATTTATTTTTAGTTTTATATTCACAAAAAGATAAAGATTAACTGGTCAAAAAATCATGACAATCATAAATGTTGAGCTGCAAAATTAATGAAAATTGGTCGATTTCAAATGGATTGACTGATATGGGCTCCGCCTAATATAGCTTTGAAGAAATTAGTGCATTCTACATATTTTTGAATCCTATTTTCCTTAAATTGTTAGGAATTATTAGTTATTATCAAAATTATTCAGCTTTTAATAGGATAGGACTGGTTAATTTAAGGATTAGTATAATAATAATAATAATAGGCTTAGCGAACCCGAAGGTTCGATGACGATACCACCCCAAATTCCGCCTACACAGACTCGTCCAATGTTCACCGTTCAAGCCCGAGCCCCCGAGATCAGCCTTAACGCAATCCTCCCATCTACGCCTACCAGTCAGTTCAGCGAATACCAACTTTCTCGGAATCCGCTCCTCATCGAGCCCAACAACTTTACTCGCCCATTTGAGTCTCCGCGATAGGATTAGTATTAATAACCTCCAAAAGTTACTAACATAAAAAAGCATTAATACCAACCAGTATATTAGCTATCGATAAATTACTACATTTTTATGATGACTATTTTTTTTTTTTTTTTTTTTTTTTAAAGTGATAATGTTTTATGTTACAGCAATGGCAGCAGTTTAAATGAATTTTAAGTGAACTCTAATTTGGAGAGTAGTTCTTCCTCGCACTACCCAGTTGTACTTATATTTTTTTATTTCACCAATTTATATATATAGGTAATTTCATTTTGAGAAAGTTTATTATTTATTTTCAAATAGAATAACTATTATAGTTTTTTATGTGGCATTTTAATCTCTTTATAATTATTATGCTTATGGTATGTAATCACGTTAGCCTCTCCAATTGATTCATGAAAATAAAAACGACAACTCTTCTTTTAAATTTATCATAAATTTTGTCCAACTACTTTGTCATAATATAGATTATAATAATATCCTTAAAGGCTACACGGCGAGAGAACAGGTATGTGAAAATTTGTGAGATTTGGTGATGGTAAATTATCATATACACCCTCATATACTTTCAAAGTATTATAATAAATATTATTACTGAATTTTCTATATTAATTCATCATTTATTATTTTTAACTTTTATTATAAATAATGTTTAATTTCTTTAAATCGAGTTTCTACATTAAAAATGTGTGTGTTACACTTGTTTGTTTTGATATAACTTTATCATTCAGTTTTTTTATCTTTAAAAAAAAAAGATTTAATGGTATTATAGGACTTTTCTAATAGTAATATTTGATGTCATTATCCAAATTTATTTTTAAAAAATAAGCCTTCCCTCTCTCCTGCTACTTTCGTGAACACATACAATACTTGCTTTCACCTCACCTACTCATACCCTAATTCTCACAGTGTATCGCCGAATAAAATCATATATAGTTGAAGGAGAGAGGGAAGACATAATTATTTTCAATAAAGTCTGATAATATTATCAAATAGTTTTAAAAAATCATATTATATCATTAAATATTATTTTTAAGAAAAGCTTTGTATATTATCAATAATTTTACCGAAATGTTTCACTGCCCAATTTTTATTTTATTTAAAAAGATTGTACTTAAAAGTTATTTGTTGCTTTTATAAAATCTGTATGTTGCTTTTTCATTGCCATTACATATTATGTTTCAATTTTTTTCAGTCATGGTATCCGAATTGGTGCGAGCTTGTATGCTGTGCTTACTTTGTGCTACACACGCACATTGCTCCTCACATCACAATGTTAACAATACTCACCTCGGAGGAGGTCTAAAAGCTTCCTATGAAAATAGTAGAGAGAACAGTTTACAGACTTCACCCGACAATAATGTACAGCTTGTTGAAAGGTATGTGACGTTCCTTCTTTAGAATGAAGTTTTTTCATTACCATCATCTATATTGTTATAGTATTTTATTTTTAAATGAAAAAATGAATAATGATAGATAATTCTTCATGTTCCTGTTTTGGGTGCCAAATGTTAAAATATTTTATTTTTAAATGAATAATAATTTTCAGTCTTGGTCAAGGTTAAAAGTTATATTCTATTTCAAACATGCTTCAATATATAAACATAAACTTTAAAACTATTTAAATTTGAATATATTAAAAAAATGATAAGTTATCTGAATTTGTTTTCTTCTGTTGATTCTTCATCCTTATTCTTCAATATGGTGTCTTCTATTTCCTTAATTTCAATGTATTAGTGCACTAATTACCATGATGGCTTGAAATCATAACTGAATTGATGGTTGGTCGCATAATCCATTCACGTGTCACAAATGCCCGTCTTCATCCACGTCCTACGACAGAAGAGAGCCATTGCCGGAAAACACGCTGTATTCTGCGTGCTCTACAGCGCATTTAGATTTTTTTTCCTCATTGGCCGATCACCTCTTGCCTTCTTGATCTTCCCTCCTTATTATTTCTGTCTACTTAATATATAAGGACATCGTCTGTCGGGTCAGCTAGTCATAATATAAATGTTGGAATTTGATAGATTGCTTTTTGTTTAATTAATGTATATTCTCTATCTCCTTGGAATTGCTAATTAGCTTATTTTTTGTAAATATTAATATTAAGACTGGTTTTATGCTCATCCTTAACATGTTGAATACCAACTACAAGATGACACGTAGGGCGATAATCTGTCCAGGAAACCTACTATAAGCTATCTCACAGCTTCATTTCAGATCAATTTTGTAAAACTATGAAAATGTTGTAGAATAATGTTGGAACAGGTTGAAGTGATTGGCTTCTGGTACCGGAACCCTTGAAAGTGCTATGGCAGCCAACGTGTTAACTTTTTATAATAGAAATATGTTTTGAGTTGCTTATATTATCAAAAAAACGTTTTGTATGGGTCATTTCAAATAAAGTGTCTTGTTTTCTCAGGAAAGGTTATTGAGTAAAACAACTTTATAAAATAACTTTTTTTTTCAAAATATTTACCCTCATTTCCAATAAATTTTCCCCAACATAGTTTCAACTTTTCTGTTGTAGAACTGACAAATTCAGGGCTTTGTGAAGAAAATCTAAAAACCTTTTTCTCTTGAGAATAATTTTGAAAAATTTTACTTTTAAAGAAGTTGTCCAAGTCTGAACATATAAAAATCTGTTGTTGATAAGTCTGGTGATTAAGGTGGCTATCTATGAACTTTTTAACACTGCTAATTTAGCCCTTTTCTAAACGCCATGGTAATATTTCTTGCAGCTCGGACTGCCGAGTGTCCTGTCTTAGTTTCTATGGTCATATTTGATGGTATACTAAATAATGTGTTTTTCACTCAAGTAATAGTAACTATTATCTAAATGGGTAGGTTTAAAAATCTCTCATTAGAATCTGTAAACATAAACGTAATAAATAACAGAAGTCCACTATCTCACTTGTATCTATTTAAAATAATTGAAAACAGACATTTCATATGAACCACTTTCTCTAATGCCACCCAGGATTCCTCTAAAGACAGCATCTTACCACCTTGATCTCATGAGACCCATTAAAAAAGAAGAAGCTATACAAGAGGAATTGAGATCCTTGGCAATTTGAACCATAACTGAGCGTTATCCCAGCCCTCCCTGGCTCCATATCTACACTGATGGTTCAGCTGAACTTGCAAGTTACAATGTAGGAGCAGGCGTGTACTTGCATCTATTTCAAATCTCAAAGCCGGTAGGGAAACCATCTAAAAATTTCAACAGCGAAATTCGTGCTATATTATTAGCTTTGCAAGCTCTCTCAAATATAGATGCAAAGAGCATTGTCTTGTTTGTGGATTCACAGGCGGCCATCTTTGCAGCTCCGCAGCCAAATGTGTCGCAGGATAATGATTGTGAACTGCTAAACAAAAATTGAATAACTGCTACAACACGGTGTGCAGGTAGTTTTCCAATGGATTCCGGGCCTCTGCGGTATGAAGTAGCTGACAAGCTTGCAATAGAAGGTGCAGCTTCAGAACAGTTGAACAATCAAATTTCTTACCATAGAGCTAAGGACGAAGTTAAGAGAGCAAAACTTGCTTGCTTTACTAATGGATTCTCTAAGAGAAAGTTCGATGAACAAGTGCTGGGACAAACTTCTTTTACAGGAAGAACGGATACCGGTAAATTTGAAGAGAAGAGATGCTGTTGCACGGTTCAGAATGATTACCAGCCATGACTATCTCGTGAAGCACTTGCATCGGATCAGAGTGGTTGAGTCTTCACTTTGCTGCCTTTGTTCTGATTATAGTGAAATGGACCCAGCGCATCTAGAAGTATGCTCCCGATTACAAAATATAAGAGCTGAAACTCGATCAAGATCGGAGTGGTATTGTCCTGCCAGATCCCTTATGGCGGAAGCCGAAATCGGAAGGCATAATTAAAAAAAAAAAAAAAAAATTCATATGAAATGATCCAATATGTACAACTAAAGCTTTATTTTTATTTTATTTTTATTATTTTATTTTATTTTTTTTAATGGATCTAGGTCAAAACGGACAGTCTCAGAAGAGGACTACATAAAACTTGCATTTGACAAATTTGGTGATGGAGAAAAACTCAATCTGACTGGATTTAAAAATCTGCTCTCTGCCGTCGGCATCAAACTGATCAACCAAGGGCATTCACCTTTTCATAAAAGTAATAAATCCTCATTTATAAAATCATATAATGTTTTTTTTTAGTACTGTCTTTTTAGTCAGTTTATAATTTTAGTTTATTTTAAGTTATCTTTCATACCACAGTAAGTATTAAATTATTATTTATTTGACATAACTAATTCAATGTGACTTCACTAACTCTGTCTTATGTTGGTATTGTTAGTACTGAATCATAAAGTATAAAGTGACATTAAATAAAGAAAAAAACAATATAATGAGTACAGAATGTAAATATATCAGTTAAAACATAGTTTTTACTGATCTCACTTGAGGTAACTCTGTAAAGAGTATTTGATTTTATTATATCAATATTCAAATCAAATATCAATAAATATTTTTTTATTTTTATAAGTGATAAATTATCTTTATTAGAACTCAAATTTCCAATTTCTACGCATCTCTCATTTTTCTACTTAACCATTTTTCATTAAACAAAAATATTGTCGTTAGTTCTGAACCTTGTAGAAGACAAGGAATTTTGAGAAAGCTATTTATAAGCAATCCGGCTATAATTGTTCATCTGTTGCATGGCTAAAATAATAGTGATTAAAGCAAAATATTTTTATTTTAATAACAAATTGTATTTATTCTTTTAGTAACAATAACTTCATTAAATCTGTTTCAGTATTAACCGAAGAGAATAACAATTCTACTGATCTGAAAAATACTAAGGTAGGAATTTATAACATGTATTTAGTTTAACATTAAAATTAAATATACTCAACTAACTTTTAAATTACCAAAATATACTTTAACTCATTTTCTCCACTTTGAAACAACAGTAGATCCATTATTTATGTTCACCCTAAAGATGCATTTTGATTATATTATTATTTATTTATTTATCGGCTCGACAGGCTCCTGAAGCTGCCCTTGGCCCTCTCAATTGCCCTTTCCCAATCACTTCGGTCAGCAGCATGTCTGCTGGATACTCCTACCATCCGCAAGTCCTCAGCCACGGAGTCCTTCCACCTTCCCTTCGGTCTTCCACGTGGTCTGACTCCATCTGGGGTCCCATAATAAAATTTCTTTGCGGCTCTACCTTCATCCATCCTGATAACATGTCCCAGCCATTTTAAAAGCTGAATTCGCACAAAATGAGAAACTCGAAGATCGTCGAAAAGGTCATAGATCTCTTTGTTCTTCCTTAAGCGGTATGTGCCATTCTCACTAACTGGTCCTAAGATACGCCTCAACACTTTCCTTTCAAATCTATCGATCTTTTCAGCCAAACTTTTGCATAGAATCCAGGTTGCACTGGCATAGGTCAGTACAGGTCGGATGATTGTTTTGTATATAATCATTTTGGTCCTCCTACTTAAAAGCTTACTTCGAAGACAACTTCTCAGGGCGAAATATGCTTTTTTTTTTTTTTTTTTTTTTTCCCTTGATTATTTGTAACGTTAATATCTTTGGATACCTATGTGGTGGTAGATTCAAATTTCTAATAATATATATTTGATTATATTATTAGAATTTTGAATCTACCACCACATAGGTATCCAAAGATATTAGCGTTACAAATAATCAAGGAAATAATAGCATGGTTCAAAAACATACTTAATTTGAAAGAATCACATGGATTAAATTTTAATTTAAATCTATCCAACTGTGTTGATATTAAGTTTATTTATTTATTGCAATGGAATACAACAAGTAAATTTGAGAAAAATATATAAAGGCATGAAACACATGTAGAGAAGCTTCTCAGTGGAAGCACTCTAATAATATTAAGTTATGGAAAAATAATCTAGCAACATTAAACAAATACAAAAATATATTTATAGTCAAAATATTATTAAAGTTAAAAATTCCAAAACTTTCCCCTTTTATCCACATCTAGTCACAGTTAATTACATTACTGACAAATGTTCACTGGAGGTGATTAGATGGGTAATTAAAAAACCCGGGATGATGTTTTAAACATAAATTATAAAAATTTCATGCAAACTCATAATATATGTGGTTTGTGCAATACAAATGAAATAGAAGATCTATTTCACTTTTTGGCTGCCTGTCTGATACTTTCAGGGTTTAGAAAAAAATACTTTAATTCTAAAAATCACACTTGGGGTCAAATTTTAGAATTAATAAATGGAAAAGATTGGTTTGCGTTAGTTAATTACTCCAGATTGGCTTTCTCTTATAGAATGGTGCTAATGAAAGAATTTAATTATTAGTGAATTTGATTTTAGTACATAAATAACATCTGAAGTGTTGATATATTGATTTTTATTTTGTTATTAATTATTCATATTGATAGATTAAAGGTTAATTTTGTCAATAAACACAGACACCACAGACGGTCAATAGACCATGTAGTGTGTCTGATTTTTGTTATTTTATTGTGTAATTTGTTTATTTTTATTTGTTTATTTTCTATTTGCTATAATTTTGAAAAATAAATAGACCTAGCTATCTGTCTATTTCTTCTCAACTAAAAACCAGAAACAAATATTTATACCCCTTCAAATAAGAGCATTTATTTTGAAGATAAAAAAATTAAAATGAAAACTGAAAAGGTACAATTTTTACATTTTTGAAGGGTATCCCAGGTTTTAATATTTTTTTGACTTATAATTTTTGTATTTTAAAATCGATATTCTTGTAAACAACAGAAACTTCTGGTAACTAAGATATGATTTAATATGGAAGAGAACTACCATTTCTAAACTGATTCCCTTTAAAAAAAAAAAAGGATAAAAATAGAAATATTATCAGTGGTAACCAGAACACTTTTTTAATATCCCAACTCTCTTACTGTTCAAAAGATTGGTATGGAAATGCATATGCAACTGTCTATAAGAGCTGCCCTACACGGAGAGATTAGGGGGAAGTAAAATATGTGAAGGTTTGATGTGATGTCAGCGATGGTGAATTATCATACACTTTCTTACATTACATTACATTTTAAGGACTGTTTTAATTTTTTTTTTTTTTTGCCCAAGGTCCTGTGTTCAAACCCGCAGGTGGCCCTTTAATTTTTAATCGGAGTAAAAAATCCTTAGTTATACCGTCCTTCGGAGGGGACGTTAAAAGGTGCTCCCGAGTCTGTGCGATGTCAGGTACTTGTTATAGACCTCTATCCTATTTAAAACTGGTTAGGCAAAATTTAGGACTCTCACGGTAACATCGTCCGATTAGCCACAGCAGCATAAAATGGATGTTAATTAAATGAACAATGAAACAAATTTTTGTTTTTTTTAAGTCCCAATTCTCATTCAAAGAATCGTAAAAAAATGTAAGATTTCAACTCTTTCAATTATTTTTCTAATTCAAAATTAGCTTGTATTTATTGATATTTTTAGCCCCAGTTTTTCATTCAATTGTGGAAAGTAGAAATTATTCTTTATCAACATTAGCAAACTATCATAATGGACTGCTAGAATCATTGAAGTTAGTTGTCAGTTAATTCATATATTTAAAAAAAAAAAACCAAAAAAACCTATTAAATTGAAAGACATGTTAGGTAAATGTTACTATGAAAAAATGATACATCTTACATTATAATTGGGGAGAGTGGTGTGTGCTGGTGGATAGAGCACTAGTCTACTGTTCTCTCTGTGTGTCCTGGGTTGGAATCCTGGCTATGGCAGAAGACTATTTATTCTGTTATTTCAGCTGGGAGGGAGACCCTATAAAGTGGGTACCCAGTAAATGGGGGAAAAACCTGGCGGTCAAGTGTGATCTCGGCCTAATTACCTCATTCCACAGCCGTTGGCCTAGGAACAGTCCGGATCTCTATATGTACTGAACTCAAGACCCTTCATGGGTTGTAGTGGTACAGGTTTTATTTTAATTTTATTTTTTTACATTCTAATTGAAATATCAAGTCACTTTGAATTAATTTTAGCTATTTAAAATTTTCAGACAAAATGTGAATCTCTCGACCATGCCTTGACAAACCCAGTCAATATATCGCAGACGAAATTCATAGAAATTTGTCCGTGGATAATTAATGAAATAATAAATTCAAATTCCCATATGGAGTCTCCATGTCACCATGATCACGACCATTTGGAAGACAAAAGTGAAGAAGCAAGTATCCTTGTGGGTATGTATTTATAATTTTATCTCAAAATATTTTGCTATTGAAATCAATTATCTCTTATATTATAGATTGTTGACTATTTTTTCCTTTCAGTTTGGGTATATGCTAGCATCTCGGTGATCTTGATCAGCCTCTGTGGCTTGCTGGCCGTAGCGGTGATACCTTTGATGCAGATGACTGTCTACCAAGGCCTTCTTCAGTTCTTGGTTGCGCTCGCAGTTGGTACGCTTTGCGGTGATGCACTTTTACATCTTCTACCTCATGTAAGTTACATCAATATTTAATAACAACTAAAAAAAAAAAAAAAAAAGTTTAGTCAAAATCGTTAAAGCCATTTTTGAGAAAATCATAAAAGGGTGCAATGCATGGTATAAAGTTTAACTTGTACACTCATTGGCTCCTTCCCCACGTAAACAATGTTTCCTAGGATCATAGCTTTATCAAATCATTAATGTCAGCCCATTTTGATGAAAAAGTTGCTGTAACATCACGGGCATCATTAAAACATGTTTTTTAAATTTAGAAAAGACATTTTAAGAAATTAAACATTATTTATAATAAAAGTTTTATAGAAAATGTAGTAATTGAATATTTATTATTGTACGTTGAAAGTATGTCAGATATATAAGACCCTTCATGCATTGTATTGATACTGGTTTTAAAATAACATATTTTAGTTTAAATAATCGTATCTTTTAAACTTAACTGTTATTTAATGATTCCTTTTTCTTTTGAAGGCCATGTTAATCAGTCATGGAGCGCATGACCACAGCGGTTGGAACAGCGAATCGAGAGATCACGATGAACAACATGATATCAATTTGTGGAGGGGTTTTGTTGCAGCTTTAGCCGTAGTTTTTTTCTATTTTACTGAGAAATTTTTTTCTATGCTAACGGAGTGGCATAAGAAATGCCAGAGGAAAAACAAGGTAATTATTATTATAATTATTTTACTTACTAGTATAATTTTATTAAATTAATTATTTCTCTTTCAGAATTGACTTTTCATGTTATTTCTTAAATTCAATTTAAAAAACATACTATTTGGTTTCCTCCTGTAAGTTTTTTTTTATCTTAAGTGAGACCTTATTAAAAATTTAACTTTTTTTTGTTAAATAACTTCTAAAAGTAATATTCCAATATCTCTTCATTCCTTTGGAAACAAGTAATAATATATTAATGTTGAATTATAGGAGGAAATAAATAATATTGAATTATAGAATTTGGGTAATTAAAACTGTAATTATTTATTTATTTTATTAACAAATAAGCCTTTCCTTCAACCAATAGGTTCAATTTCTTGTGTATATAAGATCATTCAACAACCTATGAAGGATCTTGGGCTCAGTACATATAGATGGATGTGTTAGGTTTTATTATTATTGGTTAATAAAATAAATTTGAGAACTATGAAATAAAGTTTTGGTTAGGTTTAAATAATTATTTTCCGCTTCGTCGGAAACATATGTTTTAGATTAAATAATTGTCGGTGTTTTAGTGCAATAGCTACGGGCTTTCCCTTTGTATGGAGAGTGAATAAAATTATAATTATTTTAAAATTATCTTAAGTTTTAATTTAATCCTTATTTCAGAAACCCACAACAAGAGTTCATGTAGTGCGTGAAGAGGCTCAGTCGAATCAAGAAAATCGAGTCGGGGAAAAACTCTGTAAACATAAGTATAGCTCTTATCCGTATTGCTATGGAGAGATTACCAATTCTGCAACTGGTATGTAGTATTTTGTTACAGCAAAATACATTTTTTTTTTTTTTATTTTATTGTTATAATATAATTTCAGATACTGTTCCACCGAATGGTCCGTGCTATGGTGATTCAGAAATCAATAACATTCGTTTGATGAGGGATGAAAATGGTGTCAACAAGCAAGAAGTAAGTAAAAATTATTAGTTTCTATTTATTTATTTTTTTAATTTTTGTTGATACCAATTCTCTGCGATTTTGATGAATTTTTTTTTTAAGTAAAACTAGACATTAACACTTTAACGACGTATATGCCCGCTCCTCCGCTACCACTACCAGTTCCCAGGGGCTTGTATGCCTGCTACACAATCAGTTTTCCTCATCCACAAACCTTGGCCTTAAGGACCAGACGCCTGCTAGATAATTGATTTTCTCTTGATAACCAACTGCGCTGGGTCCTAGAATCATTTTAATGAACTTGGGTTGCACTTTTTTTTTCAGTTTCTTATGATTTATGTAATTATAGATACCAGTGGCTATTCTCAATGTAAAACAAAAAAAAATATTATTCATTTATTTTTAAACAATTAATCATAGCAAAGATATATATTAAATAGTGTGCAAAACAGTAATCTGAAACCTTTCCTATGAATTAATTTTATATACTTGAACAAAATAACTTTATTAAAAAAAAATTACAATATGTAACTTTTTCAATTTATTTTTTGTAAATTTTGCTTCCTGAAATTTTAAATAGCACCTCTTACAGTATTTTTTAACTTAATTAAAGAGCCCTAGTTTTTTTTATCAAATATGTGCAACTGAAGAGATTGTTGACTTACTGAAGGTGGAGCGGAGTCACTCAGAGGATTTTTTTCAAGAAGCTCTTTTACAAGATCTTCTTTAAAATTTGGTATGGACATTTTTCTTGCCTAAAGCTGTTATAAATAATTAGGGCATTCAGTAGAGAGACCCCAAAAATAAGATCAATTGCAATTTTTTGATATCACTTAGGAGTTTGACATAAGCTCGTGGAATAAAACGACATTTGGTCTGACGTATCGATTGACGATTTTCCACTGTTGTAATCGACAATCATTCTTTGTTTTGTAATGGTTAATCTCAACTTTAGTCATTTCATCCGTGCAATTAGTAGAGAGCATACACGCCCTCTAGTAACTTCCTCATGGGACCGCGGCAGGCGCAGTCACTCGCTTCATTTATTAATTAATTTTTTTAACTGAGAGTAACTTTTTTCACAATTTTTCCATACTATGTGTTTTTTGGGTCATATAAAACACAAATAGCTGATAGTAATGTTTTGGGGCATTGAAAAATAGCCAGTTCTGGTCGGTCCTAACAGGCGTGGTTGTTAAAGTGTTAAACCATTAGACTCTGCCATATATTAGGGGTCAATGCTCCTCCTCAGGAGTCCTTTGAAAAAATCGGAAAGTTTGTTCATGAAAAGCAGATTTTATTAAATATCTCTGGTTCCAGTGAAGGTGGAAAAATAAGTTTGGTGTCATAATTTCTCTATTTTAAAGCGGAATTATAAAAAGATAAGCCATTAAAATTATTGGAAGGAATTAGTCCGGGTGGCGGTCATTAAATGAAACAACTAAATAGTTTCAACTATTTATTGTTTGCCAACGTTTCGACCCCCTTTGTGGGTCATCATCAGGGCGCATGATGGGTGAATGGAAACTGAGTTTGAGTTAAGGGGGGTCGAAACGTTGGCAAACAATAAATAGTTAAAACTATTTAGTTGTTTCATTTAATGACCGCCACCCGGACTAATTCCTTCCAATAATTCACAACGGTCAACTAATTACATCCACAATAAGCCATTAAAATATTTAAGTTTTATGCTTGGTGGTAATGACAATAAAAATAAAAAAAATCACGTCAAAACAGTACTTTTAGTAAGTTTTCTTTAAAACTGTGTTCCTCACTACCTTAACTAATTAACCCTTTAACTACTAATGTCGGCATATGCTGACGTGCCTACCAGGTGCCACTGGTACTAATGTCGTCATATGCCGACGGGCCTAAAGTGTGCCCCTAGTACTAATGTCGGCATATGCCGACGGGCCTAAAGTGTGCCCCTAGTACTAATGTCTGCATATGCCGATGGGCCTAAAGTGTGCCCCTAGTACTAATGTCGGCATATGCCGACACCCCACTTTCCTCTCTATTTTTTAATGTCAAAGCTTCCCGGCGCTTCCTTGCTTCATTCTATCAACCTCTCTGTAAACTAAAGCTTCTTCAGCCCAACAGATGTCATAAGAATTCACTTTAAAGCCGTTCTTGAGGATAATTAATTCCTGGTAAGGGTCGACTACCTGTTCTGTCCTATTCCCGTCTATTTCCACCCTTTCTATTTACTCTTGTTTGTGCGTTCTGTCTGGAAAGATGTTTTGAAGATTACTACACAAAATTAAATTTCTAAAAAACACAAACTCGGGGGGAAAAAAAATTTAACTCTACCAGTGTCAGTCCAAAGCCCGAATCAGAAAGGAGGATGGAAGCAATTAAATATGAGGCAGAAAGTAGAGAGGGCCGTGATGAAAGAAGGAGCGCGCAAATATAAAATTTGCGAAAAAGTATGCAGTACGGTGAGGCACAGAGGCAGCCGTCATTCTCAGTACCGTGATTGTCGCAAAAATCATCCTTCGCGCATAGTGAAAGGGTTAATCTAAGCACTTCCTTCACTGGAACCAATTATATTAAATAAAATGTGTTTTTCGCGTACAAACTTCCTGATATTTTTATGCGACTCCTGGAGAACATTCGCCCTTAATTCGCAGAGTCTAATGGTTCAATGTCTAGTTTTGCCTAACAATCTTTTTAGCAAATTGGTGAGACATTCGGGATTCTGTCCTTGTTAATTAGGGTGTCAAAAAAAAAAAAAAATAATACACACACACACACACACACACACACACACAATATATATATATATAACAAAATTTGAAAGAATACTCACTATGTTCTTTCAAAGTTTGTGGTCTACACATATGTCTATTTAATCAGACACTATTTTGTCTAAAATTGCATGATTATAAGAACAATAAATTCCCGAAACGTTGCAAAAATAAAATTGTTTATTTATTGACTGAAACCTAAGAACATTAGAAAGTTTATATATATTTTTTTTATTTCTATTTTTGTCCATTAATTTTTTATCTAATGAAGATTTTTATATTTTTGAAGGAACTGGACCCACAAAAAGAAGATGTTCCCTGTTCGGAGAAGCAGTTGCTTGAAACAGCAGAACAAGTACCGGAATACACTGTTATAATAAGGTAGAATCAGTATATTGATATTTAAAGATCTGTTGTCATAACTCAAATTAATGATTGTCAGTCGTTAGTCATTATTCACGTGACAGCCATACTTTGTGATTCTTAAAGAACCTAGAATAGATATATAACTAATCACTTAAAATTAGTGAATAAAGCTGAGAGAAATGATTATTTATGTATTATATTTTATTTTGCTTGTATGCTTGTATCTGTAATTTTACCTATATTGTTTCATCAAAATTTCACCATGCTTTTTAAATGTAAATTGATGAAAATTTTAGATACTTTCATAATTTTGTGTTTTATTTCTTTTCTAGTTTGTTAAAAGATTTTTTAATTTTTTTTTTTTTTTTTTTTTTTGTACATTGAGTTGGCCCTCTATGGACTGTGTGGTAACTACAAGCTTCACTTTAGTGTTTAGGTCTTGTTCATGTTCTGCCTTTGACTTCCTGCCAGTATCTTCTGAGCCCAGCGACGAGTGTCGGTCTACTTTCTTCGGACAAATATCCTCTCCGCCTTCAAGATGTTGATATCATTTTAAAGCCCTGGTATGGGAAAAGTTAGTTGAGGGTGCAGTCAAATAAAAAAAAATTAAGTGTAAACTTGATGTTTTGGCCTAAATTATCGGCATTATTCAGGGCTATAAAAAACAAAAGATAACAACCAGTGGTAGAATACAGTATATAAAGATAATAAGTAAAAGAAATTATACTGATAATTAAAAACAAAGTGAAATAACAGCCGTCTCTTCTTCATTGATGCTGTGATAGGTTCTGTCTTGTATAACTCCTCAATTGATCTCATTCCCCACTGTCCATCAACCCATCTGTTACCCAGGATTTTTCTTAATATCCTGCTCTCGCTTTCTTTTCCAGTTGTTCAGCCTGACCTGTACTAATCATGGCCAAGGTTTCGGATGCATACAATTCCTCAGATTTTACAACTGTGTTACAGTTTCAGAATTGCTCTCTATACTCATAGACTTTTTGTTGTAGATATTCTTTGTCACTTGTTATGCCTTGTTTATTATCAGAAGACCTGGGGCGTTCCAGGGGACTCCTAATAATAATGAAGTAAAATAGTGGATTGGCTGTTTTCTAAATGATGCGGACTGTATAAATGAATAGGTATATATTTTCTACTATTGTTACATATTGTAATGAGGGTTAGTTATTGCTTAATCTATTGCCTATATCTGGGGAAATTGTTTCTTCCTTTTCTCTTTCGTCCTCTTCTTTCTCGGCCCATGAGCTTATTTCCATCACGAAGTAAGTATTTCCAGTGAAGAGAAATGTCTCTTGCCCTATTGGGCACATGTGCTCACTTAACTAATGTCTATTACTCTCTTGCAGACCTGCATGGGGTCTTGCTATTTTCTGCGAATTTTGGCAGGGAGTCTCTTGCCTCTGGCTGCCACTAGATGGCTTGCTCTTGATAATGACATTGTCTGCTAGATGGCAGCACTCAAAATGTTAAAACCCCTGTTTCCTTAACATGCCTGGTCCAACTTCCTCATCCTGACATTAACTGCTTCCTCTTCTAATCCATTCTGCTGGAAGACTTCTCCAACATATCTGAAATTCTCGAGTCATCCTTGAGATTAATGATCCGTTCAGGCCCATCGCAGATGTTTGTCATATATTTAGTCTTATGAATAGAAATCTGGAGAAAAAGTATTATTATTTATTTTAGATATTTTATCTAATGAGCACTGTATATTTGTTAGTACTATATCTTGCTATCAGTATATTATACTATTTTAGTGATTCTATCTAATGTGCACTGTTCTGTCTGTAACCAGATAAGATAGGTTTGGGAAATTCCATTTTTTTGCCCTCATTTTTTATCTATTATGATTCATTGCATTTACCATTTCATTCTTTATTTTATTTTTATTGTTCACTTAAATAAATTAGCTTGCTTAATTAAATAGGTTAACCTTTGACTTGTGGTTTTTAGGGAACACGAGACGAGACACCACGGCCACGCTCACACTCACGGTCACGTACACTCAGCCCCCAGCTCCCTGAGCTCGGTGGCTTGGATGGTGGTGATGGGAGACGGCTTGCACAACCTGGCAGACGGCCTGGCCATAGGAACAGCGTTCGGTGCCAATGTTGGAGGAGGCATAAGTACTGCAGTCGCTGTATTTTGCCACGAACTTCCTCATGAAATCGGTAATTTGGGTTTAAGGCTTCTGAGTCTATTGTTGTATGTAGAGTGGGCAAAAAAACGTATTTGTGTACATTAGTTTTCTGGAAAAATACTGCCTATTAATCTTATAAAACAATAAGTTCTAATATTCTGATTTTTTTATTTTTATAAAATGCTCCCTGACCTATTTAATGATCATTTAACACTAGGTTTATGGACGTCTTTTATGTACCTATCTCTACGAATATGCATAATTATTACGCATTAACAAATACATATAACAATATTTAGGGAGCAATGTAATTAATTATATACGACAAAAAAAAAAAAAAAAAAAAAAAAAATGAAAATATGAGATATATATTAGGTTGTCCAGAAAGTTCATAGAGAAATTTGGACAAAAATTAAAATTGATGAACAGCTTAAAATTTATTTATTTAATCTACAAAATAGATGGATAGATATAGATAAAATGGATCTCCATTCGCCCACAATACGCCCTGATGATGACCCACAACGGGGGTCGAAACGGAAAAAAATAAATTGTTGAAACTACTCAATTGTTTCATTCACTGATCGCCACCCCGACTAATTCCTTTTAGTAATTTTCAACAGTCAACCAATTATATCCACTATTATTTATTTTTGTTTAAAGTTAAATTTGTGTGTTACATTTTTAAAAATTCAGTTGATATTAATAGACTATTTTTGTTTTCAGGCGACTTTGCTGTCCTGTTGAAAGCGGGTATGTCAGCTAAACAAGCAGTATTTTATAACCTCCTTTCTTCTATCTTATGTTTCTTCGGCATGGCGTTGGGCATCGCTCTCGGGCACAATGATACTATGAAGCAGTGGGTCTTTTCATTCGCTGCCGGAATGTTTTTGTATATCGCACTGGTTGACATGGTAAGTGAAGTTTTCGTAGAAATATTTGTTTTGATCCTTTTTATTCTATAACAATTTTTTTCTATAAAGAGTGTGTACCATATTAGTTTCACCATTGAATTTTAAATCAGATTTAGGAACTACAGAAATCTCAAATTAATCAGTCGTGATGATGTTTTAATCCAATATCTAGATCTAAAGAAACACTAAATGAGTGAAAGGTCACTACCTTGATGATACTCATTTATCATTAAGTTTCTAGGCAGAAGCGGTGAGCTGAGTAATTTTGCAACTGAATAATAGCATGCACTTTCTGCCTTTAACAGGAAATTTATTTCCTCCTGGAGTTTGTTTGTTTCTAGTTATTCTATTTTATGAAAACGTATATTATGATTAAAATAATCATAATCATTCCCTCTTCTACCGCTGTTCGGTGTGAGGGACCTGCTTGTAGTCTGGCCCAGATGTTTCTTTCCTATACCAACTTCCCTCTTATTCCAATTTATTCCACGCCTCCTGCATGCTTCCCTTATATTGTAATCTCAGGAGATGCAAGGTCTTCCTCTGGGTCTTTTTTCTTCTGTGCGGGTCTTGTAAGTCTTCTTGGCACTTTTGTTCAGATCTATCCTAAGATGTCCAAACCTTTGTGCTCCTCTAGAACGCTCTCTGCCGGTTTGACATTGAGTTAAGCCCGTATTGTAGCGTTCCGTATCCTCTCTATCTCTCCGTGTCTTTATCTCTTTTTTTCGCTGATACCTCATTTCCATGGTCTGTATCTGACTCCTGGGTTTTATGGTGAAGGTCCACAATTTTGGAGGAATACGATAGGTTAGGGAGAAATGTCAGTTTATTGATGGCTAGTTTAGCCTGCTTTGACACCTCTCTTCTCTCCAGGAAATCCTGCTTGACCATACTGAACATCTTCCCTGCCGCTCCAAGCCTTTGGGTCACTTCTTTGGCTATATAGCCACTCTCATTGAGATGAGCTTCCAGATATTTTAAATTCTCGACCTACTCTAATCTCTGTCCTCCAACCCTGAGTATTCTCATTATCCTTTGAGGTTTCTTTCATTTAGTCTTCCCTGGATTAATCTTCATATTTACTGTAGATAATCCCTTTTGGAGGACATTTATATTATGTTGGAGGTCTCGATCATTGGCAGCTAGTAAGACGAGATTGTCAGCGAAGGCCAACTGGGAATATTTGGTAGGGTGCAAGTTCCTGTGGCCTAGCTGGAGTTTCCTCATTATAACCTAGGCTCTTCTCCTTAGTGCCAATTCCAGAACCATGATGAAAAGCAGGCTACAGCCCTGTCAAATACCCAATGTAGTCTCTAATTCTTTTGAAACATGTTGAACATAAATGAACACTGTTCGCGTAATGTATGCTTAATTCAATCAATGTGCCACAAGCGGCCATCTTTTTGTAATATAAAACATATGGTAAGAAGAGAAGCCTAAGTACAGCAGAAGCGAGCACGCTACACACCATTTCCTTCTTTATTCTGAGTACACTTTTATAAGGATGGAGTAGAGGAAGAAAAAGTGGCCCTAGGCTGAGAGGAACAATATACCAAGAAGTGGTTATGTATCCCACCTAAATTGCAATCCATAACTTTTCCCAATTGTTTAAAATACACCAATATTTAATCCCATCAGTTTTTTCACTCATTCAATACAGTCCACTAGTTCTAGCTGCCACTTGGTCTAGTCCTAATTATTCTTCATAATGATGGTTAGACCAAACAAACAGGAATAGAAATATTAATGAGTAAAGCTAGTGTATATATAAAAGGACGTAAATAAGATTTTTGTTAGGGGGTTGGGCGAAATAAGTTGAAAATTGCTAAAGGGGGGGGGGAAGCAACTGGGTTCAAAATAAAAAAAAAAAAAAAACCTGTACCACTACAACCTATGAAGGGTCTTGGGCTCAGTTTATATAGAGATTTGTACTGTTTCTAGGCCAACAGCAGTGCAATGAGGTGATTAGGCTTTGATCATGCTTAGCCGCCAGGTTTCTCCCCAATTTTTCGGGTACCCACTTTATAGAGGCTGGGTCTGCTCCAGGAGGGTCTCCATACCCAAGAGTCGCTCCCCGACTGAATTAACAGAAGAAATAATATTCTGCTACAGCCGGGATTCGAACTCAGGACCCGGAGAAAAGTAGACTAGTGCTCTATCCCCTAGACCATGCCGCTCCCTTATTAGGGTTCAAAATATAAATTTTATTTCTTTTTTTCAAACTTTCGACATAGATATAACTTCAAAAATTATGTATGTGCTTGGGAAAAAGACCCTCCTCCTTCTTGCTCTGTCTACGCCCATTTATATTTAATAGTTGTTTGTTTTGATATAACTTTGCTTTTATAAAATAACATATAATGATTAAGGTATTTTAAAAGTAGTGTTCAATGTTATTAAATTTTATTTAATGGCATTACAACCCTATGTGGGTCTTAGCCTCCTCAAGGAGCCTTCGCCAGGTGGCTCTATCTAATGCAGTTGCCCTCCAGTCACGGACATTCATCCTCGCATCTTGAGCCACAGCATCCGACCATCGCAGTCTCGGTCGTCCTCTTCCTCTGCTACGGTCCAGCTTTCCCTTGAGCAATCTCTTAATAGGATCATTGCTACTCATTCTCGCCACATGCCCGGCCCATCTGAGTCTGTTTATCCTCATCCAGGAAACTATATCAGGCTCCCCAAACATTTCGTACACTTCTTTGTTAGTACGCCTTCTCCATTGGCCGTTCACATAAATTCCTCTGAAAATCCTCCGTTATAGCATTCTTTCAAAGACTGCTATGTCTTTCAATGTTATTAAAATAAGCCTTTATTAAAAATAATCACACCTTTTCATCTCCTTCTTGATAAAATAAAATAAAAGGTCAACAACGAAAACTAATTTAGCAATAATTTTAATTTCCAGGTTCCAGAATTGTCTAGTTCTCATTCAAAAGAAGGAGGTTCTATCTGCCAGTGCCTTCTTCAGTTCTGCGGTCTTATCACAGGAATTGGTATAATGCTCGTTATTGCCCTTTACGAGCATGCCCTCATGGAATCGTTTCAGCATTCGTTTTGAGCCTTCGTTTTCAATTTTTCTGAGGTAATTTTTTTTTTTTTCAAAAAAGGTATTGAATTAATTAATAAAAAAATCTGATGCACTTACTCACAACTTTCACTTGCCTCCCTTCTTGAAATCAAGTTTTAAGTAAACTTGATATTAAAAACAGAATTAAATTGAGAATATAAATTATTATATTGAACAATCACTGAAGTTTATGCCATTTTCACTTTCACTTACCTATATGTGAAATATATAATAAGGAAAAGTGTTGTGATTGTGAACATTTTTGAGTTAGAGTTTTCAATGAAAATAAGAGAACTTATAACCTCAAGTTCAAATAACCAAGTCCCGAAAAAAGGTCTGTGTGTCCGTCTGTATGTGTGTGTATGGTAAGTCCAGCGCAAAAACGATTAGTCGTACAAAACTAAAATTTCATATTTAAGACAAATATACGCCCGAGATGTTACAGCAACTTTTTCATCAAAATAGGCTGACCAGAAGAGCCACTGTATACCTTGCATTTTGCACCTAATTATGGTTTTCTCAAAAATGGCTAAAACGATCTTGATTAAACTCGCTATATTGATGTAAAATTTTATGGACTTTAATATCATATAGGTTTCATTCTGATTAAAATAATCTGACAGGGCTTAAATGCTGATATTTTAAATTTTCTTCCTCTAAACTACTTTTAATTTTGTACATTCCAAAAGATTAATCATATCATCTTAATGAAATTGATGAAGGACGGCTAAATATACAAGTTGGACGAATTTGATGACCAAATAAAGGATAAAAGAGAAAAACTATTTTTTAACGTAATTTTGGATTTTTTGATATTAAGAATAGTAATATAGACGTATAATGTCCGATGGAAAGAAAGATTTTAGGAAAAATATTATCTGATACAGAGAGTTGTAAAAGGTAATACAAAGTGAAAAACGAGGAATAAACTAATTACTGATTAGCAATTTAATATAGTTATATTATTTAATATAAATCATATGTTTCCAATGAAAATGATTACACGTTTTATTAAAATCAACTTCAAATATTTTTCAAATTGAAGTATATTCAAGTTTTCAAATTGATTTTATCAGTCAATGTAAGTGAAAGTCCTGTGTTACCTGCACCAGATTTTTTTGTATTATTTTGTGATTCAAAGATTTTGATATTCTATTGCTAATTTTTCTTTTTTTTTCTTTTAGGTTTCAATAGTTGGAGTGGCCTAAGGATTAAGTGTAACGGAAATTTAGGCTTCGTTAATGTTGAGTTTCATCAGTTACTCATTAAAATTGTATTTAATTTTCTAGAATTATTTCGCAAGTCGCTTTCTCCTTTTTCTTGTAAATTTAGTAATGTTTTGTAATTTTGAAAATATTTCATTTATTTGTCTTCCATGACGGAGTACTGATGTGAATTCTCTTATTTTATTTTAGCTCAGTGTATATTATTATATTTTGTCATAAATTGGAAAGACTGCTGGTTAATTGAAAAAAAAAAAAAAAATGTCTGCAATTCTCCTCTCATTTATATTTTTTACTATTTTTTAGTGAAGAGAATCTTAGTTGATATAACAATCTCACATAAATGTTGTAAAATTTATATTATATATATATATCTCGAAATGAATAATGGAAGGGGCGAAATATTTTTGAATATGTGTAAGTGAATTTGATTAGATAAAATAAAAGGCTGTGAGTTCCTATACTTACTCTTAATGAAACATTAAAAAAAAAAAAATATTAAAAAAAAAAAGAATAATTATGTTAGAATTTAATCGTAATAAGTATTTCAGAGTGTGTTGGTGTAAATAATTGTTTTTTATTGTAAAATTCCATATTTTATATTTCAACTCAAAAGATGGAAAGGCAACTTAAAGTTTTGTATTAGCAGCTGACTGCAAGTTGTCCATTTATATATATAATGGAAGAATTATATAAAAACTGTATATGTTGCCATTTATTTTATTATTATTTTTATTTTTTTTAGTATTTACAAAAAAAAAAAAAAGAATCAAATTTTATGTATGTACTTAGTAGAGTTTTGTTGACTAATATTTTTTTTATGGTTTACTTAATAGAATTTTTTTTAATTCATCATAATTTATTTTTTTTAGATTTGTATGTTTGCTGTTACTAGCAAGTTAATCTTTTTTTTATTTAGTTCTTTTGTCGAAGAGAAATATTTTCACTTCCGAAGTGTATTGTTTTGAAATAATAATTTTTTTAATTTAAGAAAGTATTAAAGAATGGTATAGAGTGTACACTACTTAGTTTGAAAATTTGTAATAAATGTACTTAACTCTTCTCGGTGTCTCAACTTGAAAACTTAATTTTTAGAATGAACTTTATTCTAGAGCCTACAAGATTTATAAATTGTACTTTACTACCTTAAATACAAATCTTTCCAATCTCTAGTTCACTGATTCCTTTTTATTTTAAGAATACCATTTAAGGTGAGGGTATTGGATTGTAGGTATTTACACGGTGCCTGATTTCTGTCTTTGTAGTACTGTCATGACAGTTGGTGGTGCCTGTTTACTTGTTGACAGGAAACGTAATCTTGATAGAAGTCGATACATGACTAGGAGTTTGCTATATTATTGGTTGTCCGAGAAATAATTTTTATAATAAACTGTTTATATTTGCTGGATTATTAATTTGTATGAACGAACACTCATTAACATGTTCAGTGTGAATGGATAAATCTGTAAATATCCACAAGTGGATATTGTACTGGTAAATAAATTACTTTCTTTTTTACTTTCACTTACTATATATAGTAAGTAAAATATGCCGATATTTTAAATTTTCTTCCTCTAAAGTACCTTTAATTTTGTTGATTCTATAAAAATAACTATATTATCTTGTTACCACTGGTGAAAAACAGGGAAATATGTAAATTGAAGGAATTCGATACCCAACTAAAGGAGAAAACAGAAAAAATATTTTTTAATGCAATTTTTCGTTTTTGAACATAAGAGCAGTAATATACATGTATGATGTACTGTTGGAAAGCTAAAGATTTAAAAAAAAAATATTATCTCATACACAAGCTTTTTGAAGTTAATAGAGATTGATGAATTGAACATAAAACTAACTGATTATTTTAGATAATAATATAATAGATTTTTTAATGAAACACATGTTTCTATATAAATTCAATTTAATTAATTCCTTAATAGTTTCACGTATTTTTATCTCTAACTGTTTTTGAAAATTCTTTAATTGATTTTAAAAATGGAGGTTAGTGAAAGTCGTGTGATGCCCGCACCAGATTTTTTTAATCAAAATACCTTTTCTTTCTTCAAATTTAATTTTATGAGTTTTTAAAGACAGGAAATGGCTTTGATTTTTTTATGAGGTTAGGCATGGTTAGTCCAGCAGATCCAAATTGGAATTTCCTCCTTCCCTTCTAATTATATCCTCTGTAATATCCAATTCATTCAAATGGGATTGAACTTGTCTGAACCAGTTACATTTTGATTTCCTCTTTTCATAAATATTCTAAAATCTTTTAACGCTTATAAAATATGATATTTCAGTATACAAATAATGGCCCTAGGATTTTTTTATTGGTATTATAAAATCCTTAGTTATGCGGTAGATTCCGAGGGGACGTAAAAAAGGTGGTCCCGATTCTGTGCGATGTCATGTACTCGTTTAAGATGTCTGTCCTGATTTAACCTGGATAGGCAAAATTTAGGACTCCCATTTTAGCATTGTTAAATTAGACATAGTAGCATGAAGTGACTTTCAATGAATATTCCTTTTTGCGAGACTTGGTCAGTTGGACTTCTGTCATTTATAGGTAAGTGAAAGTGAAAGTAAAATAATAAACTTATCCATTTATCCAATTTTGTTTTATATCCAGTCCCCCCCCTCCCCCACATAAAATTATATCTTAAAATAATAATGACAAAACGACAGGGGTAAAATTATAAGAAAATCATATTTGTTATTAGAAATAATTATTGCTTTATTATTTCTGTTGAGTATCACATCTCAAGGTCGAGTAATTACAAAAGGACTAGTATACAAAATTAAATCTAATTTGTTTTGATTTATAAATAATTTAAAACTATAAAAATACTCTAAAATAAATATGTATTTTTTACTGACTGTCTTATAAATACTTTATACAAACAATTGATGACATTAACATTGTTATAATATTGA
Source organism: Piezodorus guildinii (assembly GCA_023052935.1). Taxonomy (NCBI): domain Eukaryota; kingdom Metazoa; phylum Arthropoda; class Insecta; order Hemiptera; family Pentatomidae; genus Piezodorus; species Piezodorus guildinii. The sequence goes on along the minus strand of CM041296.1, from coordinate 136,558,189 downwards.
GAATTTGAAGTTGGTATACTTGACTTCCACTGTTATTCACAACACTGAGTTTTTTATTGTCTTTAGGTTGAGATGAATTTAGTGTAATTTGCTTATTGCCATTAGATTGAGATACATTTAAGGTACGTTGCTTATTGTCTTTAGGTACAGATGATTTTACAGAAAATGGATCATCTATCTTATCAGATGCCCCTTCACCTTCTTTGGTTAGAAATTCAGTGACTGCAGAAAGCATCGGGTATGTTTTATTATCGCAGAGGCCGCGGAAATCGTCCATATCTAGCGACCACAACATTATGCCTCCTAGTTGGTGAGATTTGACCAGTTTCGCCTGCAAAAAAAGGAGACAAAAATTATTGATTTTTACCTTTACTTATTTATGAAACATATAGTAAGGGACAGTGTTGCGATCATGAAAATTTTCGAATTCTAGTTTTCGACGAAAATATACTTTTTAGGGTCCCTTGAGTCCAAATAACCAAGTCCCATAAAAAGGTCTGTGTGTGTGGTAAGTCTAGCGCAAAAACAAAAAAGATGTACGGTTCTAAAATTTCATATTTAAGACAACTATACGCCCGAGATGTTACAGCAACTTTCTCATCAAAAACGGCTCTAACGGTTTTAATTAAACTCGCTATATCGATGTAAAATTTAATGGGCTTTAATATCATGTAGGTTTCATTCTGATTGAAATAGTCTGGGCTTAAATGCCGATATTAATTTTGTACATTCCAAAAGATTTACCTTATCATCTTAATTACATTGATGAAGGACGGCTAAATATACAAGTTGGACGAATTTGATGACCAACTAAAGGATAAAAGAGCAAAACTATTTTTATATGAAATTTTTGGTTTTTTGACATTAGGAACAGTGATATAGACGTTTAATATACCGTTGGAAAGAGAAAATTTTTAGAAAAAAATATTATCTGATACACAAAGTTGTAAATGGTAATATAAAGTGACGAATAGGAATTAAACTTATTACTGATTAAAAATTTAATTCAGTCATATTCTTTAACCTAAATCATATTTTTCCAACGAAAATGAATCCACGTTTTATCGAAATCAACTTAAAATATTTTTTAAACTGAAGTTTTTAAATTGCTTTTAACAGTCGAGGTAAGTGAAAGACATGTGTTAGCCACACCAGATTTTCTAAACTCGCGGCTTGTGAAGACATTTAAAGCTTAGAACTTATAAAACTATTATCATCCAGACGATTCTATCCTGATGTGAAACGTGATCGCTTAATTTGAAGGATGAAAAACGCCTTAAGGTTTTCGAGAATAAGGTAATATATAAAATATTTGGTCCAAAGAGAGATGAGGCCACTGAGGAATTCAAAAGGTTACACAACGCGAAATTACGGAGCTTCAACCTTGTCAGGATTGTTTAGTTGATAGTATTGAGGCTACTACGTGCTAACTTTCTCTACTACCACCCAGGATCTCTCTAAAGACAGCATCTTGTCACCTTGATCTTATGAGGCCAAGTAAGAAAGAAGAAGCTATACGTGAGGAATTGAAATCCTTGGCACTTAAAACCATAACAGCGTTACCATAGCCCTCTCTGGCTCCATGGCAACATCGATGGTTCAGCTCAACGTGCAAGTTACAATGGAGGAGCAGGCCTGTACTCGCTTCTATTTAAAATCTCGAAGCCGGTAGGAAAATGGTTTACAAATTTCGACTGTGAAATTCGTGCTATAATACTATAGGGTTGTGTCACATGAAACGTCCGTTTTCAAAGTAAAGGATTTTTTTATTAAAAATACGATATGGAAACAAGATAATTTTATTCGAAGTATTTATCTTCTTTTTCTACACATTTTCCCAACGTGACACCAACTTTTTTATCCCCGAACTGAAAAACTCTGAGCTTTGAAGTGAAACAAAATCTGAAAACACACTTTTCACTTGATCATCATATTCAAAAATTTTTCCTTTGACGAAGTTGTCTAAATTCCTGAACAGGTGGTAATCTGTTGGAGGCAAGTCGGGAGAATATGGTGGATGTGGAAGAACTTCGTAGCCCAGTTCTTTCAATTTTTGCACGGTATGTTTTGAAACATGGGGTCTTGCTGCCGCTCAGTGAGATCATGAGGTACCCACGTATCGAGCTTTTTTACTTTCCCAATACACTTTAAATGTCTGGAAACGGTAGATGCACTTGCATTTAGTTGTGCTGAGAGTCCTTTAACTGTTTGGAAGAGGTTTCCTTCTACTGTATGTTTGAGGACATCGTTGTCTATTACGGACGGAGGTCGCGTGTTTCCATGTTCATATTTGGAGGTATACTAAAAAGTGGGTAATTGATTAGGATATGAATGTTTATAATACAAAGGTAGAGGATTAGTAACTGTTTACTTTAAATATGTAAACATTCGGAAGAAAACAAGAGAGACCTACTTTTATTTTAAATCCTTTATGTATTCCAGAAACTATAAAAACGGACATTTCATGTGAAACAACCCAATAGCTTTGCAAACTCTCACAAATATAGATTCAAAGAACATTGTCTTGTTTGTGGATTCAAGGCTGCCATCATCGCAGCTACGCAGCCAAATACATCTAAAAAAATGACGTAGTGAACTGCCAATTAAAAATTGAACAACTGCTTCAACAAGGTGGTAGGTGGTTTTCCATGGTACCGCCACTGTGTATCCATGGGAATGAAGTAGCAGACAAGCTTGCAAAAGAAGTAGCAGCTTCGGAACAGTTGGGCAATCGAATTTCCTACCGTAGAGCTAAAGATGAAGTTAAGAGGGCGTATCATGCTATACTAATGGATTCCCTAAGGCTCAGTTCGACCAATAAGCACTGGGCCAAACTCCTTACAGAAGAAGAACGGATACCGTTAGATTTGAAGAGAATACATGCTCCCAAAAAACTTACATCGGATCGGAGTGGTAGAGTATCTACTTTACTGCCTTTGTCATGCGAATAGTGAAATGGATGCAGCGCATCTAGAAGTATACTCTCGATTGCAAAAAATAAGAGGTGAAACTCCATCGAGATCGGAGTGGTACTGGGCTGCCAGATCTCTTATGGCGGAAGTCGAAATGGGGAGGCATAATTTAAAAAAAAAAAAAAAAAAAAAAAAAAGTGATCCCAAAGACTTGGTGAACAACAGATCCCATTGATCACCCATGGTGTAGTGGATAGCATAACAGCCTTCTATGTCCAAGGCGAATTGCCTTTCCACTCCGATAAGTGTGGCCGGGGAAACGGAGGGTAATGTCGATTCGGATATATTGGAATATATTACGTTACCTTTTCGATCAAGCTCTTCTCATTATCAAAAGAGACGAATATATTGTCCTTGTAGGCAAATGGTGTGAATGATTCTTCATCGAAACCTTCAGTCCAACCGCTGTCATTTTTCAGGTTCGTGCAGACCTGTAATTAAAAAATAAATTTCAACGAATGATTTTTGAGACAAAAATTTAAGTAGCTGAAGTATAAAAATATCAGAATATAATGTTTTTTTTGTGATTAAAAAATATTTTTTTACTTTCACTTATCTATATAAGAAATACATAGTAAGGGAAAGTATTGAGTTCGTGATAGTTTCTCCAAGGCCGCGATAGACTGTGAGAGAAGCAAAAGAAATATAACTTTAACAGTGTTTTTTTTTTGTGCGTGTGTTTTAAGTTTATCACGAAAAGTCCTGCGAAACAGAAATTTCATATTTAAGACAACTATACGTCCATGATGTTATGGCAACTTTTTCATCAAAATCAGCTAACCAGAAAAGCCACTTTATACCATACATTTTGCACCTTTTTACAAAAATGTGGTGCGGGCAACACATGACTTTCACTTACCTCAGTTGTTGAAATCAATTATCAAAAATGTCAGATCTTTTCATGGAACTTGGTCATTTGTACTCAATGAATAGTAAACCGCATATTTCCATTGAAAACAGGAATTCGAAAATTTTAGATATCTTAATACTTTCCCTTACTATATATTTCATATTTAGGTAAGTGAAAGAAAAAAATTGTGTTATATTTTTACAGGCATTTCCAGGTTTTCTAAAACACATGAGGTGTAATTAAGTTTGATTAAATTATTTTTACCTCTGTTATTATTGCTTCAAAGCCTACAAAAGTATTTCAGTCCATAACTAAAAGTGTTGGAAACGATGTGCTTGGAATTTCTATTTATAAAAAATTGTAATATTCACATATCTCCAATATATATATTGGGTTGTTTCACAAGAAATGTCCGTTTTTATAGTTTCTGAAATACATAAAGAATTTTGCAGGTCTCTGTTGTTTTCTTCCGAATGTTTACATATTTAAAGTAAACAGTTACTAATCCTCTACCTTTGTATTTTAAACATTACCTTCCCAATCAATTACCCACTTTTTAGTATTAATCCAAATATGAACATGGAAACACGCGCTTTTCGAGTAATATTTTATACGAGTTCAAACTCGGCCATTCAGCAGCTGAGGCCGCTAGAAATATTTCCAAGGCGTTTGGGGAAGGGAGTGTTAATGAACGGACCTTTTGCCGTTGGTTTGCTAAGTTTTCAGATGGGGATACCGACTTGGAAAACTTGGCCCGAGGAAGACCTCTGTCCTTAATATACAACGATGTCCTCAAACATACAGTAGAAGGAAACCCCTACCAAATAGTTAAAGGACTCTCAGCACAACTAAATGCAAGTGCATCTACCGTTTTTAGACATTTAAAGTGTATTGAGAAAGTAAAAAAGCTCGATACATGGGTACCTCATGATCTCACTGAGCGGCAGCAAGACCCCATGTTTCAAAACATACCGTGCAAAAATTGAAAGAACTGGGCTAAGAAGTTCTTCCACACCCACCATATTCTCCCGACTTGTCTCCAACAGATTACCCACCTGTTCAGGAATTTAGACAACTTCGTCAAAGGAAAACTTTTTGAAAATGATGATCAAGTGAAAAGTGCGTTTTCAGATTTTGTTTCACTTCAAAGCTCAGAGTTTTTCAGTTCGGGGATAAAAAAGTTGGTGTCACGTTGGGAAAAATGTGTAGAAAAAGAAGGTAAATACTTCGAATAAAATTATCTTGTTCTCATATCATATTTTTAATAAAAATCCTTTACTTTGAAAACGGACATTTCATGCGACACAACCCAATATATATTTGTGTGTGTGTATAGTTACCTCAAAGTATGCTATTATTCCTTTTTCCTTTGTCCATGGAGATTCGTACGCATTATTTGAGGGTACGTTGAGGTATTTGTTGCTCCGAATTTCTTCATTAGCAATGTAAGCATGGCCATAAGTTGGGAGGCCCAATAATACTTTGCTGGGTTCCGCACCTCTTTCAAGTACAGAATTAACCATGTATGCCTGAAATAAATGTTTAAAAAACAAATTTTTATAATAAAATAATTTTGGCTATGGGAAATTAATCCAAAGCAGCAAAAAATTAACAGAATAAAAATTCTGAAAATTATTACACAATGGTTTACTATTTCCAAATAACTATATGAGGGTATAACTAATTATATAGCTGTTATTAGGCAATTAACTAATAAGTAATTTAAGAAAAATGGTATATCACAATTTCAAAACATTATATCCATTCTAGTTCTGAACCGATTTAAATGATTCTTTTTTCATTCTGTAGGAAAATTAATTCTTTAAATGTTTGGTGTTTATTTGAGAAAAGTTGGCCAGAGTGCAGTCAATATAAAACACAATCAAGCAGTAAATTTAATTCATTTTTGCCGACGTTTCGGCCTAAATTATAGGCCTTCTTCAGGGTGATTGTAATTTTTTTTCTGATTAGATAGGGGATCGCTTTTTTTTTTTTTTTTTTTTTTTTTTTAATTGAAAAAACGTTATTTGCAAGGCAAAGGACTGATTTTTCGATCAAATATTTATAATCTATTACCCTATACAAATTTTGAGTAATGTTTTTATAATTTAATGAGGAAAGGTTATTTTTATTTTATTTCCTACTTATTCCTATTGAAAATAATTAACTAAAAAGGAAATGTAGATTCACAGTTTATTTAAGATATTGATGAAGGAATAATTCACAAAATATTAAAAAAAAATTGATTTCTCTTATGAAGTGATAATGGTTGACTGTGTATGTATATATGAGAGAAGTTGGTTCAGGGTGCAGTCAATATAACACACAATCAAGCCCAAACTTAATTTATTGGTGCCGACTTTTCGGCCTAAATTATAGGCCTTCTTCAGGGGGATTGTGTGAGCTGAGCAGGCGTCACAACAAACAATTCTTCACCCTGAAGAAGGCCTGTAATTTAGGCCGAAACGTCGGCACCAATAAATTAAGTTTATACTTAATTGTGTGTTATATTAACTGAACCCTGAACCAACTTCTCTCATATATACACACAGTCAACCATTGTCACTTCATTTTGGTATTTATTTATTTATTAGGAATAACGGATACAAGATTTCCTTTTATTTTTTTTAGATTTACATTCAAATAAAATTTCCTGGTTCCAGAACACCTTACAGTTTTTCTCTATCATCAATAATAACCGAGGTATCAGGGAATCGCATCTTTTATAAGTTGTGGCTTGACCATATAAAATGATTTATATATATATATATATTTTTTTTTTGTGAAGAAAAATCGCAAATATTTGGCAAACATCTATCCACAATTTTCGATCCTCATCCTGAGATCCTTAATCCAATCCATATTGATCAAGTTGAAGCTGAACTCCTTATTCCACTCCAAATGTTCCTTCGTCCTAGAGCCTTTCATCCTTCTGAAATAATTAACATTATCCATAAATTACCTACCAAAAAAGCTCCAGGTCATGATCTCATCACACCCTACATCCTAAAACAGCTCCCTCGAAAAGCAATATTTTTCCTCACATACATATTCCTGACCACGTGATTCCTGACCATCAGTTTGGATATCGGACATCCCATTCTACAATACAGCAATGCCATCGTGGGTGGATGTAACATCTTCCACATTGGAGCGCGGAATGTACTGCATAGGTGTTTTTCTTGACGTTGAACAAGCTTTTGACCGAGTCTGGCACCCAGGACTCATTTACTAACTTCGTCAATTCCTTCCTTCCACATATTTCCTTTTAATCCAATTCTACCCCAATAATATAATATCATAGTAGAACTCAATAATAGAACCTTTAAAGTAAACCATAATTTTTCCTACTCCTCCATATTTGCTCATTCGGCCGGTGTACCTCAAGGTAGTATCTTAGGTCCAATCCTTTATACAGCTGATGTTCCGCTCCATCCTAGCACTGTCCTCAATACCTACGCGGATGACACAAGTGTGTTATCAGTCCATAATGACCCATCCACAACATCCCAAATCCTTCAGACCCAACTCACAGCCATCGAGGAATTGGAAAAAGTGTCAGAATTGGAAAATCAAAATAAATCCTACCAAGTCCCACCAAATTACCTTTACCCTTCGTCGCAAACCGATGACTTCCTCCTGCCCCACTGTATCTTTTAATAATAACCTACTCACTCCTGTAGAACAAATCCGATACCCAGGTCTCCGTCTTACTTGGAATCCTTATACAAGACTTAAACGACAAGAAACTTCTCGTAGATACCGATTACTACAACACTTACTGGACAAACGTTCAAAACTTCCACTTTATTACAAAAAGCTCATATATGTTGCCATTATCAGGCCCATATAGACATATGGGATCGAGCTTTGGGGCTCTACTAAACCATCTAATTCCTCCCGCATCTAATCCTTACAATCCAAAATCCTTCGCAAAATCTTAAATGCTTCTTACTTCGTCACAAACTAAATCATCCATGACGACCTTAATATCCCATTTGTTGCAGATCTTTCTCGTACCAGATTTACAACCAACTCCCAAACCACATAAACTATCTTGTTCGCAACCTAACAACCTCACATATTCCTGATAACCCTTCGAGGTGATTGAAAAGAAGATGGCTTTGGGACCTACTTACTTTAATAGACATCGAAGTTCTACCACTTGGTAGTTTCTTCACAAGCCTTTTCACGCCCTTTATTGTAATTAAACACTTTTACTTGTTTTATTTATGTATATGCAGTTGTAAAATTCAAGAAAATATAAATAAATAACAAATTTTTTGTTTTCGATTGTTGTTCATCGCGGTGACTTGATCTCTAAAATACAGTAAACCCTCGTTATAACGAACTCCAAGGGACCAGAAAACTCTCTGTTCGTTATAAAAGAATTCGCTATAACCGAAAAATATGTTGTATGTACATAAATGTCTTGGTATAAATACAGGTGGTTAAAAAGATATATTTTCAATACAGTAGTCACTTTCAGGCACATGTTTATTTAGAAACTACAAAAGCAGTTAAAACTATGCACTATGTACATATCTATCATGTTTCAAATTTTACATAATACTTTAAGATTTCCTTGATCCGTTCTCCACTATGACATTTTTGTCCTTTGAATTCCTAGGTACGGTCGGATAACAGTTTGAAAAATACACCAGCTTCGTCCATATTAAAAACATTTCTTGCATCATATTTTATGTACTCGGGCAAAATCCTTTCCAGCCAACTATCGACGTTGCTTTGGTTTACTTTAATTTCTTCTCCGCTAACGAAGTGATGTTATCCCATGGCCTAAATGAAAAAGCCAAAGCCAGCCGGATGAGCACTATAAGTCTGAGATGCTCAATTCATTAGCTATTTGACGTGAGCTAATATTAGGTCCTGAAATGGGTATCTCTGAGGCCCTAATTTCTCTGAAACAGTGGAGAACATGGCAATCAAGAATTTAATGTGTTGCACTCCTAATTTTTTTTGCACATCCCGATGAAGACGCAATGGAGACATCGATTTTATCTTTATTAGCGATAATTGTTGATAAAGTAGATTTTGACATCCCGTATTTTTCCAAAATTTTCGATTTTTACTCAATTTTTTTATCCACTACTTGAAGAATCACCAACTTTGTATTTAAATAAATGGATTTCCAGTCGCACTATGAAAAGCGGACAGACGACTGAAAAAAGCAATGACATTTTGAAACTCCAAAAACAGAAGCTGTCACAGACAGTGAATCACAGAATTCAGCTGTATAGAAGGAGAGGTAAGAAGGATTTAGACAGAAAGGCGCCGCTCTTTACCAGGGATTAAGACGTATCGTATTTTTTTTTCTTCTTCATTTTTCGTTGTTTGTTTGTTTATTCGTTTAACGACACTTCATGCCGCTAATCGGACGATGCTACAGTGGGAGTCCTAAATTTTGCCTATCCAGGTTTTATTAGGATAGGGATCTTTAACGAGTACCTGACATCGCACAGGCTCGGGACCAACTTTTAACGTCCTCTCCGAAGGACGGCATAACTAAGGATTTTTTACTCCCATTAAAAAATCTTAGGGCCACCCGCAGGTTTGAACCTACGACCTTTGGCATAGAAAACTGTTATGCTAGCAACTAAGCTATGGGTGACCCCTTCCATTTTTCGTTATAACCGAACAAATTCAGTTCTGAGGTCCCCAAAAGTAGTTCGTTATAAGAGAATATTTCGTTATAAACGAGGAGAAAGCATAGTTTTCTATTCATTTTTCAAGGGACCGCAACTATAGTTCGTTATAAACGAGTGTTCACGCCATATGTTACGGCCTGATAAGGTTTTTATAGTTTTTCAATCGAAAAATGATAAGTTCATAATTTTTATGATATTTATAATAAGATCATTTTTTTTGTTTAAATCTTTATTTTTTAATTTCTTTTTAAAATAGTTATTTTAAATATAATTAAAAGTTTTTAAACGAGAGCAGTAGAAGAGAAAGACAGAAGACGATCGTACTTCAATTGTTTTTTGACTGCCTCGTGCCAGTCGAGTCTTAAGCTAGCGTCTGAGCGGTGAAGATGTGCCGTATATAGACCCAAGATTCCTCTCAACGTTTGAACGTTTGGAAACGAATTTCTTCATCTTCTCATCGTTCCCCTTGGAACTTGGAAGAGCCGCCTCTGCGGTCATTTTCAACACCCAAGAGAACTTCGTCCAAGCCGCCCTGCGGTAATTTTCTTCAATACTCAAGACGACTTCGTTCAAGGCCGCCCTGCGGTCGTTTTCTTCAACACTCAACTGGACAACTTTACGTGAATATAACCTATCTTTATCCATTAATGGAACATTTAATTTCTTAATTCTTATTCAAGAAACTGTTTAATTTGATAACTATTTTTTTTTTACATCTTTGAGCATTAATTAAGTTAAGTTTGTTTCTTCTATTTTTACAATATTTTAATTAGGTTTATTTTGTTTCCTACATTTTCTTACAGCTGTTTAATTATAATTAGGTTAATTTTTCTTATATAAATTTATTAGGTTAATTTGTTTCTTATCATCCTTATATGTATTTTAGTTTAATAAATGTATTGTGATTCGTCGTTTGTTTTCATTATTTTAATTTATTTTAAATCTATACAGTCCACTTATTTATTTCAATAGAACCACCCTCAATTTTGAGTTGTCACTTGGAAGTACTATTCTTTCACGGATAGCCCAGCGTATACAACGAGTGTTCGTTGAAAAGAGGGTTTACTGTACCTTACATTTTTCTCAACCTTCAATAGTAACTCCTGGACTATTAGGTACTATCCACTCGCCTAAGTACTCAAACTTTTCCACCTGCTCGATTTGTCCTGTTCCACAATGAGCTGTCTTGACATCGCTATTAACGTGGTTTTTTGGAAAGGGTTTTCGATGCCGGCTTTTGCTGCTTGGGTTCTCTGGCGGTAAATATCGCTAGGTCATCTACAAAAGCTCGACATTCTACATACATAATTTTTCTTGTATCCTATTCTAAGGCCATTCTCAAACTCTTTCTTGCACATCATAGGCTAACTAGTTGTGTAATAATTCGCAAGCGTTTTTTCTTTTCTTTATCATTTAACGGTTCTACGAATAATTTTGATTCTAACAGTTCGATAAAAAGTGGAAAGATAAATATACTCACGACATTATTCTCATTGGTAGAGTTGAGCGGAGCCATGATGCCAGTTGTCTTCTCCCAGGGACCATGGTACTCGACAGCGGCCAAGTTGATGTAGTCCACTATGTTGGAGATGGAGCGAACGTCGTAGCCGCCTATATAGACATCGTTTAGCAACGATGTGCACTGTCAGGAGCCATCCCTCTTTCAGGAATACCTGTTTCATTTCCTGAAATCATTTCGTAATATTGAATTATAATATTAACCACAATAATAAGATATTGGGATGGTTAGGGAGCGCAACACTCGGCTTTCTCTTACCTCCATCGCTAAAATATGATCATTATTAATGATCCAATCATTATTGGATTCAATTCCCTCCTTGCATCTATTCCCTCTCTTCCTACCTTATTTCTGAACGCCCATCCCATCACATTCAGTTCCTCGGTAAAAAATTTAGGCATCCGTATTGACCAAACCTTATCCTGGAAACCACATGTGGCCCAAATCTCCCGAAGGTCAATCAGTACTCTTAAACTATTCCATCGTTCCCGCTATGTTCTCCCTTATTCCACTCGCAAGCCTCTTGTATCCTCTCTAATTTTTCCCTCAGTTTGATTATGGATGTATGGTATATGATGGCCTCTCGATGACGCTAGAGAAACGATTAAAATTAATTATGAACTGTTTTTTAAGATTTGTCTTTGGCACATCGAGGCGGTCTCATGTATCCCATCTTTACACCGAATCAAAATGGCTCTTTCCTCTTACCCGTAGGCAATATTTCCTTGGATCTTTCCTATACCAAACCATTAATTCACAACACCCTCCATATATCTACAATCTCCTACAGTTCAAACCCTCAATTCACCCACTAGAGACTATATTTCAACCTTTATATCACTTCCCACAGAACAAAAAAATACGAATGCTCCTTTCTGGCACGTTCTACTAGTTTCTGGAATTCCCTTCCATCTAACATCCGCCATGCTCCTTCCCTTTCTACATTTAAATTCCTTCTTTTCCAGCACCTTCTAACATCCCAAAATGACGCTGCCTGTCATATATTATAAATATTATGAAATATATTTTTATATAACTTTTTTCCTTTGGTTCAATCTTTACAGTATTTGTTTAGTTTTTTATATCGTCATTTTTGTTACTAGAAGATTTCATTTCTTATATTTGTATTTTTTATTTTTATTTATATTTTAATTGTATTATCTTTCATTAATTCTTGGTCTAATATAGATCCTTTATTATTTCAGAGTTAATGTTATTTTAAGAATACTAAGTACTAGTACAATGTTACTAATTATTTTTGTTTTATTTAATTTTTTTCTTGTTTCTTTTTTAATTTGGATTCTGTTATCAACTCATACATTTCTCATTTTTTTCTAATATAAATTAGCTTCTGAAGATTGTTTTTATTTTATTTATTTTGTGTTGTATACAAATTCATCAATTATTGTAAATAGTAGTTAATCATGTTCATCTTGTCTGTTGGCCAGACATATTGTATATTTAAACTGTACAAAGCTGTTATTCTAAAGGGAATAAAAATTATTTTCTATCTAAAATAAATTTAAGAACTTTTACATTCAGTTTAAAGAATTATCCTGAGTTTCCAAGGAAACATATTTAAGCATTGATAAAAAGTCTGGTGCGTGCAACACAAAACATTCACTTACCTCCGTTTTTAAAATAAATTAAAGAATTTTCAAATACAGCTAGAGATAAAAATACGTGAAACTATTAAAGAATTAATTAAATTGAATTTATATAGAAACATGTGTTTTATTAAAAAATCTATTATATTATTATCTAAAATAATCAGTTAGTTTTATCTTCTTTTCATCACTCTCTATTGATCTTTAAAAGCTTGAGTATAAGATAATATTTTTTCTAAAATCTTAAGCTTTCCAACGGTGTACCATACATGTATATTACTGCTCTTATGTTAAAAAACAAAATATTGCATTAAAAAAATATTTTTTCTGTTTTCTCCTTTAGTTTGGTATCGAATTCATTCAATTTATATATTTACCTGTTTTTCATTAGCGTTAACAAGATAATCTAGTTATTATTATTGAATCTACAAAAGGTACTTTAGGGTAAGAAAATTTAAAATATCGGCATTTAAGCCCTGTCAGACCATTTTTATCCGGGTGAAACCAAAATGATATTAAAGCCCATTCAATTTTACATCGATATAGCGAGTTTAAATAAATATCGTCGGAACTGTTTTCGAGAAAATTGAAAAAAGATGCAAAATGCATAGTATAAGTAAGCTGATTTTGATGAAAAAAGGTTTTGTAACGTCTCGGGCGTATATTTGTCTTAAATATGAAATTTCAGTTTCATAGGACTTACCGTTTCCGGCCGGGAGTTACCACACACACAAAACCTTTTTGCGGGACTTGGTCATTTGGACTCAGGGGACCCTAAAACGTGTATTTCCGTCTAAAACTGGAATTCGAAAATTTCCCCAATAGCAATACTTCCCCTTACTACATATTTCATAGATAGGTAAGTGAAAGTAAATATTATAGATGGAATAGTCAGGACTCAGTAATTTTTTGAAAAGTTTTTAATTTTGCCAACGTTTCGGCTCAAGCTTGTGAGCCGTCATCAGAGCATTACTGAGCCATATCCACGCATAAACTGGAATAATCAGGAGTCATTCATGCTGAGTTTATGCTAAGTTTATGCAAAACTTTTCAAAAAATGACTGATTCCTGATTATTCACCTATAATAGTTTCTAGTTCCCGCAAAAAGGGGACTTTATTTAATCGTCAGAGCCGTTTTTGGGAAATAGTTTTGATCTGTTTTCATTACTAAGTGTATTTAAAAATTTTTAAATTAGTTTTAACAACGGAGGTAAGTGAATATCGTGTATTGCACGCACTAGATTAAGCAATTTAGCTCCTAAACAATAAGTCTTAAGTATAACAAAAAATATTCCCTTAGAATGTATTAATTAATATTAATTTAAAATTAATAAAAAAATCATTTGAGTTAAATTTGTTCTAGAATTACCTTCAAAAGGCTTACGAAATTTCTCCTGTCATCTGCCTTTCCACCAAATTGGCCTGGAAACTGCCAGCAGATGTCAATACCATCCAACTCCCAGTCTCTGAAGGTTCAATCAAGATATTTAGTTTATACTGAGAACTGAACATTAATTATTAAGTAAATAATAATAAATGAACTCTAAATACCTTATGAACTTAATTACACTGTTAATAAAAGCAGGTTTCCTTGAAGATGATCTTGCCATTTCTGAAAACTTGATCGAGCCCTGTCCAAATCCTCCGATGCTGGCCAGTATTTTGATGTCTCTATTGGAATTCTTCAGTGTTTTTAGTTTTTTTAACTGACCTGAAAAACAAATTTACAAATTAAAATATGTACAAAAGGCTTCAGTTTCGGAAAAAAAATTATCTGTATAAAAACTTAAATTATGATTGTGGATCACATTATCTTGATGATAATAAAATAAACTTTAATGGGGTTAAATGGATATTCAAAGTTAGATGTGAACTTCTTTGTCTCAACTATAACAGATTTTATTCAAATAGTAGTGTGATGTATTCCTTGTGCAATAAAAAAGAAACAGAAAATACATTTCATTTCCTAGCTGCATGTCCGATTCTGTCTGAAATTAGAAAAAATTGTTTTGGAAAGAATTCTCTAAAAGTTGATGATGTAATAAAATGGTGATAACTGGTTGTCTGTATACAATTTTTGTAAAATAGCATGGCCTTATAGATATAAGCTTATTAAAGAATTTAATTATAATTTAAAAAAAATACTTTCTAATATGTGATATTAATTGATTAATTTTTTTTTTACTGTTGTGTTATTTATAAGTTAATACAGTTAGAAGTTGAATGGAATCAGTGAGTGACCTGTTTTTGAATATTATATAATTTGTAAAAATTTACAGATCGGTTCCGGACTGACGGTCTAAAATACCATAGTTCTACAAATGTTTTTTATATTTATAATATTTGTTTTGTTGTTGTAATGTGCTTAAATAAATAAAAAAATCTGGTGCGGGCAACACACGACTTTCACTTACCTCGATTTTTAAAATCAATGAAAGAATTTTCAAATACAGTTAGATATAAAAATACGTGAAACTATTAAGGAATTAATCAAATTGAATTTACATAGAAACATGTGTTTTATTAAAAAATCTACTATATTATTATCTAAAATAATCAGTTAGTTTTATCTTCATTTCATCACTCTCTATTAACTTTTAAAAGCTTGTGTATGAGATGACACTTTTTCTAAAATCTTTAGCTTTCCAACAGTATATCATACATGTATATTACTGCTCTTATGTTCAAAAACGAAAAATTGCATTAAAAAAATATTTTTTCTGTTTTCTCCTTTAGTTGGGTATCGAATTTATTCAATTTATATATTTACCTGTTTTTCATCAGCGTTAACAAGATAATCTAGTTATTATTATTGAATCTACAAAAGGTACTTTAGTGTAAGAAAATTTAAAATATCGGCATTTAAGCCCTGTCAGACCATTTTTATCCAAATAAAACCTACATGATATTAAAGCCCATTAAATTTTACATTGATATAGCGAGTTTAATCAAAATCGTCAGGACCGTTTTCGAGAAAATCGAAAAAAGGTGCAAAATGCATGGTATAAAGTGCCTCTTCTGGTAAGCTCATTTTGATGAAAAAAGTTTTGTCACGTCTCGGGCGTATAGTTATTTTAAATATGAAATTTCAGTTTCATAGGACTTTTTCGTTTCCGCCCGGGAGTTACCACACACACAGACCTTTTTGCAGGACTTGGTTATTTGGACTCAGGGGACCCTAAAACGTGTATTTCCATTGAAAACTGGTATTCGAAAATTTTCACGATCGCAATACTTCCCCTTACTATATATAGTAAGTGGAAGTAAAAACAGTTATCTATCTATCCTATCTATCTAACTGACCTGAAATGATAAAAATAAGATTAATTAACAGAGGAGTGTTTAAGAAACATTTAAAGACCACTCAATTAAAGTGAATGTCGAAAGAATTCGCATTCATTTTACTCTCAGTTACTTATATGTGAAAAGTATTGCGATCGTGAAAATCTTGGAAAAGTCTGTGTGTGTGGTAGGTTTGTCGAGAAAACGAAAAGGTACTCCTTAAAAATCTCATTCCAGTTTAAAGATTAAACTTGGATAGGAAAAATTTAGGACTCGTCTGATTGGCCACGGTAGCATTAAGTGAAGTTAAATAAATAAACAGAATAAAATATGAGACATATACTTGTGATTTCAAAGTATTTAAAAACATTTGAAAAACTGAGTCAATATACTAGTGCTATGTTTTTGCCCGGCTGCTTTTCTAAGGCAGCGGTAGCTTCAAAAACTAGCTTACTTACTATATTTAGTCAATATATAAACTATATTTAATGATACCATGGATCTCCTTTCCAAAGGTATCGTGTTTCCCAATCCAATAGGTGGCATGCAGGGTAAGATCAAAGTAAACAAGATTCAATTAATACACTACTATAATTATTAATTTACACATATAAGTTATATTAACCCATTGCCTAGAACTCTGATTGAGAATACTGAGGGACATTTTACTACCTTTGCCATACAATATTACAAATAACAATATACCTTTGAAACACTTGACCGGCTGGCGAATGTGAAATCAGTCTTAGGTCCCCTTTCTTGGCATCATCCTCCAGCTGCTCTCAGAACCCCGACGGCCACCTCCTCTTCTTGTAGGTGGAACCCGACTCACTCCTCTTGAGGATAAAACATGACTGCCCTCCCGGTTCGAATAAGACTGCCCTACGAATCTTCTCTCCCATCCTCGTCACCTCGGGTGGGCTGACATGGGAAGTACCCCGGTTGGCGGTACAGCACTTGTGATCTTATTCTTATCTTTTGACCACCCTTAATATTCTTGTAGGCTGCCGCTGTAGGAAACTACCAGGGGTCTCTGGTACCGCTGGGGGGGTCCATACCGATGGGAAATCTAGGGGGCTAGGTAAACACCCTTTGATGTTTTGCCGACAAAGGTTCATTATCATTAATTGTTTAATTTTAAAATTATTTAATTAAGAGCTTCCCTCAGTATCCTCAATACATTACACTAGTTTAAATTAGAAAAAAATTCATTTACGTAAATTAAGAATATTTACTTTCATTAAGGATGTATAGTCGACTGTAGAAACTATTATAGGTGAATAATCAGGAATCAGTCATTTTTTGAAAAGTTTTGCATAAACTTAGCATAAACTCAGCATGAATGACTCCTGATTATTCCAGTTTATGCGTGGATATGGCTCAGTAATGCTCTGATGACGGCTCACAAGCTTGAGCCGAAACGTTGGCAAAATTAAAAACTTTTCAAAAAATTACTGAGTCCTGACTATTCCATCTATAATATTTACTTTCACTTACCTATCTATGAAATATGTAGTAAGGGGAAGTATTGCTATTGGGGAAATTTTCGAATTCCAGTTTTAGGAATTTAGACGGAAATACACGTTTTAGGGTCCCCTGAGTCCAAATGACCAAGTCCCGCAAAAAGGTTTTGTGTGTGTATTAAGTCCAGCGCGGAAAGGAAAAATTCCTATGAAACTGAAATTTCATATTTAATACAACTATACGCTCGAGATGTTACAGCAACTTTTTCATCAAAATCAGCAAACCAGAAGAGCCACTTTATAGTAAGGTATAGTATTGAGATCGTAAAAAAAATTTAATTTTAGTTATTACAGAAAATACACTTTTTAGGGTCTCTTGAGTCCAAATGACCAAGGAACCGAAAATGGTCTGTGTGTGTTAGTGTCTGAGTGTGTGGTAAGCTTATCACGAAAAGTCCTGCGAAACAGAAATTTCATATTTGAGACAACTATACGACCGAGACGCTACAGAAACTTTTCATCAAAATCGGCCAACCAGAAAAGCCACCATGTATTTTGCACGGTTTTACGATTTTCTTAAAAACGGCTCTAACGATTTTGATTAAACTCGCTATGTAAATGTACAATTTAATGGGCTTTAATATCATACAGGTTTCATTCCGAATAAAATGGTCCTCTAAAGTACCTTTAATTTTGTAGATTTAATAAAATTAACCATACCATCTTGTTAGCATTGATAAATAACGACTAAATTTATAAGTTGAGTGAATTTGTTGACCGAGGTCTGGACGATTTCGAATGAATTTTAATTAATAATAATTTACAATAACGCAATAATTTAAATGAAATTGCAAATATATACAAAAAGTATTATACATACCTTTGCCTTTGCCTCCATCTTCAAAGTCCAGCGTGGGATCGATACTTTGAATTTCACTCGTGTTTGGATTTATTCCGATAAATGCGTAAATAACATGCGTGCAGTGCTTTGTGTCTGCCTCAGTTACATTGAACAGTCCTTTGGTAGATGCCCATGCTGTCATATAACAGACCACTGTAGGTTTCTTTCCTGCAATGGAGTTTTTACATATTTCAGTACAAACATATCCGGACATTATATTTCAGTTTGTTAAAGTGAATGAATTAAGATTAGTTTTGATTACCAATATAATAATGGAAAAGAAAACTAGATGGGAAAAGGTTTGAAACTATCTAGTAAAGTTGAAACTGCAATTTAGGGTGGATTTCACTGAATTTGTTTTGAAGAATGTTCTTCGACCATTTTAAAAATTGTTTAAATACACTATACTGGTGACCTAATTAGATTATCTTGAAAATTTGTGATAAAGATGTTCATACAAAGGTGTGGTGTTGGGTATTCTGAGGTATGCGTCCCCTTCATGGAACCATGATCTCTCGCACCGACAGAAAGAGCAGATTGGCACATCCAGAGGAAGGCTATGCTGCGAGACACTGGCACGGATGAAGTGAATCCCATGAGGCGGTGTAAGTCGTTAGCAGGGGGTATTCTCTCGACCTCCTCCTGCGAGAGACAGATGAATATAAGTTTAAAAGGGAGGGCTCAGCAGGTCTGCCGGAAGATCTACAGCTGAGGATTAGCGAAACCCAAGTAAATGGAAAGAGATTATTCGGGAGGATACGATAGAAGAGTGGAACCGGAGGTGGGGATGACCTAAGGTCCCACGCGTCACCACTGGACGCAAAGGGGATCCTCCCGGACTACTGGCTCTCGCAATTCCTCACAAGGCATGGGGGGTTCCGCTCAAAGCTTAATAACCATGGAATAGACATTGACCCTCTATGCCCTAGCTGCAACGTTCCGAAAACTGCTGAGCACATCTTTATGAACTGCACCGCCTTCGATTCATTAAGGGTGAAATTATCCAGAAATACAGGTCTCTACGCCCTCACGGAAAATGATTTCCCCAAGCTCGTCAACAGGCTTAACTACCCGTGCTACAACGATTTTGTGTACGGGTGGAAAAACGCAATTTCGGGGAGAGAGGGATACCCAGCAGCAGAGAGTCTTCCAGGGAGAGAAGAAGCTGAGGTGTGACGCTGGTCAGAAGCCTTTAGCAACCTGCCTGCGCAGGATTTAAAATTTGTAATCGCTGTAAAGGCAGTATTGGGCTGTTGAGCAGTCATGTTTATCATTCCAATATTGCAACACCCGTATTGCATAACAGAAAGGGCAGGGCAAAAAATAAAATAAAAGATAAAGATGTCAGTGAAGAATATAATTATCATATAATTGTGACTTTAATCTTATTATTATTAAATGTTTCAATATTTTAGCCTTTATTGTTGATTTAATTTATTTTTACTGTATTTTAAATCTTAATATTTTATTTTAGGTGCCTATATAAATTAATAAAAAAATGTACTAACATTAAAAATATAAATAATTTCAAACTATTGTTAATTTTTACTTTCACTAACCTATATTGTAATGGAAAGTATTACGATCATGAAAATTTTTAAATATGAGTTTTCACCGGAAATACACATATTGGGGTCTCCTGAGTCCAAATGACCAAGTCCCGCAAAAAGGTCTGTGTGTGGTAAGTCTAGAGCAAAAACCGAAATTTTAAACCGTGTGAAACTGAAGTTTCATATTTAAGAGAGATATACCATGCATTTAGCACCTTTTTACGATTTTCTCGAAAAAAACTTTTAAGATCTTGATTAAGTTCGCTATGTCGATGTTTAAATTTAAATATAAGTTGAACGAATTCGATATAAAATTAAAGGAGAAAAGAGCAAAACTATTTTTTTATGCAATATTTGTGTTTTTGAACATAAAAATAGTAATATCAGTGTATATTAAATCATTAGAAAGATAAAAAAAAATAGAAAAAATATTATCATATACAAAAAAACTATAAAAGTTGACGGAGAATGATAAAAAGCCGATAAAACTAACATATTGTTGTAGATAGCAATATAATACAGAATTTAATAAAACACACGTTTCTATTGAAACTCCATGTAATTCATTACCATCTCTAAATGTATTTAAAAATTCTTAAATTGTTTATATCAACGAGGGTAAGTGAATGTCGTGTTGCGCGCACCAGATTTTTTAATTAGTTAAGAGGCTGTTCAACTATTTTTAAAGTTTTTTTTTCCCTAAAAACATATAAATAAATAAATAGTATATCAATATATTCTAAACAAGGAAGAGCTCATTTATAAGTAATGAAGAAAAATTAAATGTATACAAAATAAATGGTCTGGACTGTGAAAAATGTTACATAGGGGAAACGTCCAAAAAAGTTAGTACTAGAACTAAACAGCACAAAAGTAATTGTAACAACAGTAAAAATATAAATACAACTGCTTTATCACAACATAGCATACATTTGAAACATAAGTTTGATCTCAATAGACCACAAATTTTGGAAATAGTCAAAAATAAACAAAATAGAAAAAAACATAGAGGCTATATATATCAATAAAGATATAGGTAAAACCGTGAATTTTAAAACTGACTCAAGACATTTAAGTTACCACTATTCTGATTTAATTAAAAAATTAAAAATATAATATAAATAATTAATAATAAATGTTTTAAAGAATTTCACAATATGAAATAATAATAACAATATACAAGTTAAAAAGTGGTCTAATCCTTAATCCAGTTGAGGGCACAGGGAACGCATTTAGCAGCACAGATTCCAAGTCGGCCCTTAAGGCTTTAACAAATACATTTTCTGTGGACCCACTTGTGGTAGATACATTAACACAATTAAATGCATTGGAGAGGGTTGGTAGAAGAATAGAATTTATATGGTTACCTGGTCACTGTGGCATAAAAGGAAACGAACTAGCTGATACCAAAGCGAAATTAGCTGTAACAGAAGGTATGTTTGTTCCGGGTGCGTCAACGCGGGAAGTAATCGCCCTCATAAAAGAAAAGGCCACAGAACATTGGCAAAAAGTATGGTTTTTTATGAGGGAGAATAAACTTAGAGTAGTCGAGCCTTCAGTGAAACCCAACCGAGCAGACCTACGGCTGTGCAGGAAGGAGGAAGTGGTACTGGCTCGACTGAGGATTGGCCACACAAGGCTTACTCACGGACGGCTACCTGATGGCGAGGGGATCACCGCCTCAATGTACCTCCTGTGGGGTTCTCCTCACAGTACCACATATACTGTTGGATTGCTTTTCCTTCGAAGCCGAGCGAAGAGGGATTGGTATGGAGACTGATATTGGAACAATATTACAAAATACGCAGGAGTCAGCCACCAAACTGATGAATTATCTAAAAGACACATCAATATTTTCCAAAATTTAAAAAAAAAAAAAAAAAAAAAAAAAAAAGTTCCTGTTTTTTTATTTTAATATTATATATATATATATATATATATTATTTTTTTTTATTTTTATTCTTTTCTTATATGTAGTTATCGTATATAATTGTTTGTATTTATGTATTTTTAGTGTATTATGTATTTTATTTTATTATGTATTATGTGATTAGTATATTTGTATGTATTATTTTCGTATTGTATGTATTATTTCGTATATTATGTATAATGTTTGTATGCTATTTTATTATTTATCATGTGTGCATTATTATTAGTATATATGTATGTATTATTAGTATATATGTATGTATTATTAGTATATATGTATGTATTATTACTTTTATTATATTGCATCTGCATTATTAGTTTAGGGCTAAAATAACCTTTATGGTTGAAAAGCCTTTATGTTACAAATAAATAAATAAATAAATAATCCAGTTGAGGACAAAGGTCTGAGCAATACTCTTGCTCAGATCTGATGTATTTAGATATTGACTTCGTTTTACTTTTTTACCTGGCTCAATGTGTGATTAGTGAAAATGTTGGGATTACTTAATATATAACGAGGTAACTTTATAATGTTTATTATTTATTTAACTAAGTACTATGTAACATTGTTAAATTTTTGCTTTTAATGCCTCCTTATGATTTTAAAATTTGTTATTTAATAGTTTTAAAGTTTTTGTTATCAATTGACACCTAATTTATAAAATTGTTTAAACCATTCACTTCATTATAGTGATTTTTAATGTGATGGTAAATTGCTTAATATAATTTTTGTAGACTTCTGAAGATGGGAGAATATCCCGAAACGTCATGAAATAGAAGAATGAGTATTAATGGAAGAATTATTCAGCCCAAAATCAACCTTAATAAATAAATAGTATAGTATAAATGTAATATTTCTGAAAGTGATACTGTTTATTACTTGTTAAGAATCGGTTAAATAAAAGTAGCAGTTTTTATTTAATTCAACTCTATATACTATATATCTAGATAATCTACAAAGTACATAACTCTGTTCTTTTATTTTATGAATATATTATTCGGAACATTCTCTTCTAATTTGTTTATATATTTATTTATCATAACATATCAAACATGATTATTACATTACGTTTCGAGGTACCTTATGCCTCATCTTCAGATTTTCAAATATTATATTTATTTCCATATTGTCAAATACTATTGTAGTATTATTCATATTAAGCTCATAGATATGAATAATTCTGTTAAAATTTATCTTTTCATTATCACATATTCATTGTCTCAACGTTTTGTTGCTGTTGTAATTGATATAAAATAACTCTGTTCAATTTTTTTAAAATAAACATGACAAAACAAAAGATAAAGAATATAATTAATAAGGTAAAAAAAGTTAAATAAAAAAATATGTTTGTATTGGGTCCAAGAGATTAAAATAATACCAAGGGTAAATAATTGCAATGATTGATTGATGATGTGGCAGTTATACCATTTAGAGATTCCAAAGAACTAAAAGAGAACACAGATTGACATTCAAGATAACAAAACTTGAAGAATGCAATTGAAATTATTGATATAAATTATTGGAAGAAAATAGTAGTTTCATAAGACTTGTTTTAAAACTCAAATTAAAGTTGATTTAATTTCCTACATTATTAGTTTCAACGATTATCCTCATAGGATAAGGCATTTCCATGATAGTAACCACAATTTTTTTACTTTCACTTACTATATATAAGGGAAAGTATTGCGATCGTGAAAATTTTCGAATTCCAGTTTTCAACGGAAATACACATTTTAGGGTCCCCTGGTTCCAAACAACCAAGTCCCGCAAAAAGGTCTGTGTGTGTGGTAACTCCCGGGCGGAAACGTTAAGTCCTATGAAACTGAAATTTCATATTTAAGACAAATATACGCCCGAGACGATACAAAACCTTTTTCATCAAAACGAGCTTACCAGAAGAGCCACTTTATACCTTGCATTTTGCACCTTTATTTCGATTTCATCAAAAACGGTCCCGACGATTTTGATTAAACTCGCTATATCGATGTAAAAGTTAATGGGCTTTAATACTATTTAGGTTTAATTCTGATTAAAATGGTCTGACAGGGCTTAAATACCGATAATTTAAATTTTCTTTCCCTAAAGTACCTTTAATTTTGTTGATCCTATAAAAATAACTATATTATCTTCTTACCACTGATGAAAAACAGGTAAATATATAAATTGAATGAATTCGATACCCAACTAAAAGAGAAAACAGAAAAAATATTTTTTTAATGCAATTTATCGTTTTTTGAACATAAGAACAGTAATATACATGTATGATATACCGTTGGAAAGCTAAAGATTTTAGAAAAAATATTATCTCATACACAAGCTTTTAAAAGTTAATAGAGAGTGATTAAAAATCGATAAAACTAACT
Source organism: Piezodorus guildinii (assembly GCA_023052935.1). Taxonomy (NCBI): domain Eukaryota; kingdom Metazoa; phylum Arthropoda; class Insecta; order Hemiptera; family Pentatomidae; genus Piezodorus; species Piezodorus guildinii. The sequence continues at coordinate 136,534,085 of CM041296.1, read as the reverse complement.
GATTATTTTAGATAATAATATAATCGATTTTTTGATAAAAACACATGTTTCTATAGAAATTCCATTTAACTAATTCTTTAATGGTTTCACTCATTTTTATCTCTTACGGTATTTGAAAATTCTCTAATCGATTTTGAAAACGGAGGTAAGTGAAAGTCGTGTGTTGCCCGCACCAGATTTTTTTTTTGTAATACCTCTATATCGTGGAATATTAGACGTACAAATGTTTTAACCACTCTAATAAAAGCTTATTAAATGCTTGATGATTTAATTCATAACGATTCTCTTCATATGATGAGCCGTTTCCTTGATAGTAAATATAATTATGTTAGAAAAGAGTGATATTCCCTTTTTGAATGGCCGCCATTTTGTAATCAACCCGTTTTGAGTTGGCAGAAGTGTTTGTTTTTGCATTACTATGATAGATGCTTTGTATAAAACATGGGTTGCATTTTTCGTTTCTGGCTCACGGACTACTTGTTTCAAACATTCCTACATCTACTATCCCTGATAATCTTCCGAGGCCTCTGAAAAGAAGATGGTCCCGAAACCTTTTGGTTTAGCATAGTTTTGGGAGAGCTGCCAATGGATAGTATCTACATGTGAATTTTTTTCTTCTTTTTTTTCAGTGGCACGACAGGCCGTGCAGGTCCTGGGCCTCGCGGTGTAATCTCCTGGCAGATTACACTCGCGTTTTTCGATGCAATTTGTAGGGTAGGGTCATCTCTCTTTACGCCTAATTTTGTGAGTGGCCACCATTTGGGTGACGGGTCTCTCATTCCCGGGCAGAGGCTGTGAGTGAATCCTCATTTAATTAAATCCTTATAAAACCCCGCCGGGACTGGGATTCGAACTCACAACCTGTAGCATGAGAGACTAGCACGCTAGCCACTCAGCTATTGGCTCCCACATGTGAATTATGACAGTATAATCTTGTATCACATTTACTAGATGTATTTTATTATACTGTTGTAAATATTAATAATTATATTTTAAAAGCCAAACAAAAAACAATGATAATATAACAAAAACAACAATTTTGTTAAGAAAATATAATTTATCACATTTGATCTAATTTATATTATTAAACTCTTTCATTTTCTTTGAATTACATGATTTTTTGAATTTTGCACATTGAAATAATTATGACTGTATAGTAATATAAAAATGATTTTAATTTAACGCAATTGAGATATTTATAATTTTATAACAATATAATTTTTTTTTAGTTTATTAAATGGGGAGTCCTTGGCTGAGTGGCTAGCGCGCTAGACTCTCATACTAAAGGTTGCGAGTTCGAATCCCAGTCCCGGCGGGACTTTTATAAGAATGTAATTAAATGGGGATTCACTCACAGCCTCTCCCCCGGGTATGTGAAACCCATCAGGCAAATCGTGGTCACTCACAAAATTAGACCCTACACTACATATTGCATCGAGCAACGTGAGTGTAATTTCCCAGGAGATAACACCACGAGGCCCAGGGGCCTACACGGCCTGTCGCGCCACTGGAAAAAGAAAAATATCAATATTTACATTTTGTTAGATTTATATTTATTAAACTTATAATATATATATATATATATATATATATATATATATATATATATATATATATATAATAAAAATATCAAATAAATTTTTGAATAACTTTAAAAATATATTAATATGATTAAGCTGAGATGAAAGAATACTTTTGTTTTAAAAATTTTTTTTGAATGATAGTATAATTACAAACTAAATTACTTACCCTGTATGAAGTCAACATTACACAGCACTACTGCTAAAAAGCAGAAATATAATTTCAAATATGTTCCCATGTTTTTCTCTATACCTTCTTTTGTAAGAGCACTATAAAAAGAAGAAAAAAAATTATGAATGCTATATAATAGTTTGGAATAGAAATGAATCATAATATGAGATGATAATAAAATAAAATAATATGAGAGTAGTTGGTCCAGGGTGCAGTCAATATAACACACAATCAAGCCCAAACTTAATTTATTGGTTCCGACGTTTTGGCCTAAATTATAGGCCTTCTTCAGGGTGAAGAATTGTTTGTTGTGACGCCTGCTCACCTCACACAATCACCCTGAAGAAGGCCTATAATTTAGGCCGAAAGGTCGGCACCAATAAATTAAGTTTGGGCTTGATTGTGTGTTATATTGACTGCACCCTGAACCAACTTCTCTCATATACAAACACAGTCAACCAATATCACTTCAAAAGAGAAATAATATTTTTTTAAATACTAGCTGTAACCCGCGGCTTTGCTCGCGAATATTTTATTTTTTCTCTATTTAAATTTGCATAAATGCGTTCATGAGTAGTAACTATAAAGCAAATATGATGAAGCAGTTGTTTGGGGATGTGGTCACAAAGAAACTACCAATGAAACTGACTTATTTTATAATTTTCTCACTGGAGTGTTTTCTTGGTGGCTGCACCCTCAGCCAACTTATTTACCATATAGTCAAAACGGTCAACAACTACTCCATTATTATAAGACGTATACATTTTCAAGAAATTTAAATATCATATTTTTTACAATTATATTTATCAAAGTTGTTTTCATGTGAAAATATCCCCATTCGTTGGATCAATGTATATCCATCACATTTATGTTGCAAACGTGACTATATACCCGATTACGTTACAGCTAAAATATACTGAGTAATTTTGGGTATATAGGGTGCCTACTTCTACTGGATCGCTATTGTATTTTTATCAGAATAAAATGGCAACTTATTAGACTAAAGTTAGAATTATGGTTGATGAGGAAAGTGATTTAAAAACAACATAACTATAATTAATCTAATATAACTATAAAATCTTGTTTCTAATATCGAGACACATTGAAAAAATCTGGTGCGGGCAACACACGACTTTCACTTACCTCCATTTTTAAAATCAATGAAAGAATTTCCAAATACAGTTAGAGATAAAAATACGTGAAATTATTAAGGAATTAATCAAACTGAATTTATATAGAAACATGTGTTTTATTAAAAAAAGCAATTATATTATTATCTAAAATAATCAGTAAGTTTTATCTTCTTTTCATCACTCTCCAATAACTTTTAAAAGCTTGTGTATGAGATGATAATTTTTCTAAAATCTTTAGCTTTCCAATGTTATATCATACATGTATATTACTGCTCTTATGTTCAAAAACGAAAAATTGCATTAAAAAAATATTTTTTCTGTTTTCTCCTTTAATTTGGTATCGAATTTATTCAATTTATATATTTACCAATTTTTCATCAGCGTTAACAAGATAATCTAGTTATTATTATTGAATCTACAAAATTAAAGGTACTTTAGGGGAAGAAAATTTAAAATATCGGCATTTAAGCCCTGTCAGACCATTTTTATCTAAATAAAACCTACATCATATTAAAGCCCATTAATTTTTACATGGATATAGCGAGTTTAATCAAAATCGTCGGAACCGTTCTCGAGAAAATCGAAAAAAGGTGCAAAATGCATGGTATAAAGTGCCTCTTCTGGTAGGCTCATTTTGATGAAAAAAGTTTTGTCACGTCTCGGGCGTATAGTTGTCTTAAATATGAAATTTCATATAACCACACACACACACACACACACACACACACACACATTTTGGGGATCACTTGTAGCTGGGTGGCTAGCGTAACAGCCTCCCATGCTAAAGGTCACGGGTTCAAACCCGCAGGTGGTCCTAGGATTTTTTAATGGGAGTAAAAAATCCTTAGTTACGCCGTCCTTCGGAGGGGACGTTAAAAGGTGGTCCCGAGCCTGTGCGATGTCAGGTACTCGTTAAAGATCCCTATCCTAATAAAACCTGGATAGGCAAAATTTAGGACTCCCACTGTAGCATCGTCCGATTAGCCATAGTAGCATAAAGTGACGTTAAATAAATAAACAAACACACACACACACAGACCTTTTTGCGGGACTTGGTTATTTGGACTCAGGGGACCCTAAAATGTGTATTTCCGTTGAAAACTGGAATTCGAAAATTTTCACGATCGCAATACTTCCCCTTACTATATATAGTAAGTGAAAGTAAAAATAGAACAAAAACTACATTTCTTTATCTTTGTTTACGGTTTGGTGAATTCAATTTGATAAGTAAAATAATTTAAATTTAAATTGCTACAAATTACGAAAGATGTTGATAGTGACTATGTTGAATGAGGTTATATAAAAGAAATACAGGCGGATAGCAATGAGCTATTCTTTTTATGATAAATAAAAGATTATCATTTCATGTCAGATATCAATTTTATTTACTCTATTTTACAATTACATACCAGTACCAAGTAGCCACATCCAAATTATTCAATAACATCATTTTATCTTTTAAACATAACCGTTGTACACCATCATAACTCTTTTGCAACTCATAACTTATAGCAAGTCATTCAAATAAGTACTTATAATTTTTCTGGAAACGTATAGTAATGTGTATTTTATTATAACTGGAACCTATAATGTGAATGTATATTTTATAAATAAGAACGCTTAGAAACAATCAACACACACTTATATTTAAATTAATAATCACATATGTGAAGATGTGGGAAGGTTATTTACTGGGAACCAGTGTTGCCACAGTTAAACAAATTTTGTTCTACTTTTTACAAAAATATATTTTTCAACCATTTAGAATGGTAATAAAAACTATCCTATCATTTAAGTTGGGCCAAATAACAGATACTTAAGAAGTTTGATCAAAGTCGGTTCAGTAATTTCAGAGTTTATCCCGAACAAAGATTGTGACACGAGATTTTTATATATATATAGATATAATAGATTTTTTAATAAAACACATGTTTCTATAGATATCCCATTTAACTAATTCTTTAATGATTTCACTCATTTTTATCTCTTACTGTTTTTGAAAATTCTTTAATCGATACTAAAAACGGAGGTAAGTGAAAGTCGTGTGATGCCCGCACCAGATTTTTAAATTAAATTTTTGTTTTTCTGATATTAAGAACAGTAATATAGACGTATAGTATATCTTTGGAAAGAGAAAGATTTTAGAAAATGTTAATTAATTTTCATTAGACTATTTGAAAAGTGTTAATATTATTTAGTTAATTCATTTCAAGTCAGTTTTATGCTACTGTATCTTATTGGAGGATGTTAATGTGGGAATCCAAAATTTTGCCTATCCAGGTTTAATTAGGGATGTTTAACGAGTACCAGACATCGCAGAGATTCGGGACCACCATTTTACGTCTCTTTTGAAGGAAGGAATAATCTAAGATATTTTACTCTCTTTATAAAACTGTGCCATCTACGAGATTTGAACCCGTTGAAGGCTGTTATGCTAGTCACTACAACATTAGTAAATCCTATTAATTTCGTTACTAAACGTTCTTATAAAAAATTATTACTTACTATATATAGTAAGGGAAAGTATTGCGATCGTGAAAATTTTCGAATTCCAGTTTTCAACGGAAATATACGTTTTAGGGTCCCCTGAGTCCAAATAACCAAGTCCCGCAAAAAGGTCTGTGTGTGTGTGTGTGTGTGTGTGTGTGTCTGTGTGTGTGTGTGTGTGTGTGGTAACTCCCGGGCGGAAACGGTAAGTCCTATGAAACTCAAATTTCATATTTAAGACAACTATACGCCCGAGACGTGACAAAACTTTTTTCATCAAAATGAGCCTACCAGAAGAGGCACTTTATACCATGCATTTTGCACCTTTTTTCGATTTTCTCGAGAACGGTTCCGACGATTTTGATTAAACTCGCTATATCCATGTAAAAATTAATGGGCTTTAATATGATGTAGGTTTTATTTAGATAAAATTGGTCTGACAGGGCTTAAATGCCGATATTTTAAATTTTCTTCCCCTAAAGTACCTTTAATTTTGTAGATTCAATAATAATAACTAGATTATCTTGTTAACGCTGATGAAAAACTGGTAAATATATAAATTGAATAAACTCGATACCCAACTAAAGAAGAAAACAGAAAAAATATTTTTTAATGCAATTTTTCGTTTTTGAACATAAGAGCAGTAATATACATGTATGATATACCGTTAGAAAGCTAAAGATTTTAGAAAAATTATCATCTCATACACAAGCTTTTAAAAGTTAATAGAGAGTGATGAAATGAACTTAAAACTAACTGATTATTTTAGATAATAATATAATAGATTTTTGAATCAAACACATGTTTCTATAGAAATTTAATTTAATTAATTCTTTAATAGTTTCACGTATTTTTATCTTTAAGTGTATTTGAAAATTCTTTCATTGAGTTTAAAAATGGTGGTAAGTGAAAGTCGTGTGTTGCCCGCACCAGATTTTTTCATCTTTATTTCTTCCATCCTTCAAATCTCGTCTATTCCATCACTACCTTTCTGTCCAATTCTCCAAGAACTCTAAATAGATTCTTAAATTTCTATGAAATTAGTTAATGAAAAACATAGAGAAACGATAATTTAAATATAATATTTTATTTTGTGTTGCATTTGCACATTTAACGATATTATTTCATCAACATACCACCAATATTGTAAAGCTTTTTTAATTAAAATTTGTTATTATGATTTGTATATATTTAAATATTCTTGTTTTTATTTCTAGTTTGTTATTAATTTTTAAAATTATTATTATTTAAAGCAACCTTTAATTTATTATTATTGTTCACTTTTTTTTTTATTTTATATCAATTACTATTATAGAAGAGTAATTTAAGTTATGAATATATTAATCGGAACATTCTCTTCTAATTTGTTTATATATTTATTTATTATAACATATCAAACATGATTATTACATTACGTTTCGAGGTACCTTATGCCTCATCTTCAGATTTTCAAATATTATATTTATTTCCATATTGTATCTCAATATAGGTCAAATACTATTGTAGTATTATTCATATTAAGCTCATAGATATGAATAATTCTGTTAAAATTTATCTTTTCATTATCACATATTCATTGTCTCAACCTTTTGTTGCTGTGCACTTGCAACTATCAAGTATACTAAAATGATTATTTTAGGAATAATTATTATAAGGTACCTCGAAACGTAATATAATAATCATGTTTGATATGTTATGATAAATAAATAAATAAACAAATTAAAAGAGTATGTTCCGATTAATATATTCATTTTTTTTTTATATTATTTTTTTACTCTTAAGACACTAAAGTTCTTATTATATATTTTGTAATACCATTCTAGAGTGACTTGTCTCAGAATAAATAAATAATTTATTATAATTATTATTAAAAATGTAAGCGAAATTCTTGAAATAAGCGAAAAAGATTTTTAAGATAAAAAATCTGGTGCGGGCAACACACGACTTTCACTTACCTCCATTTTTAAAATCAATGAAAGAATTTTCAAATACAGATAGAGACAAAAATACGTGAAACTATTAAAGAATTAATTAAAATTAATTTATATAGAAACATGTGTTTTATTAAAAAATCTATTATATTATAATCTAAAATAATCAGTTAGTTTTATGTTCGTTACATCACTCTCTATTTACCTGTTTTTCATCAGCGTTAACAAGATAATCTAGTTAGTATTATTGAATCTACAAAATTAAATATCGGCATTTAAGCCCTGTCAGACTATTTTTATCCAAATAAAACCTACATGATATTAAAGCCCATTAAATTTTACATCGATATAGCGAGTTTAATCAAAATCGTCGGAACCGTTTTCGAGAAAATCGAAAAAAGGTGCAAAATGCATGATATAAAGTGCCTCTTCTGGTAAGCTCATTTTGATGAAAAAAGTTTTGTCACTTCTCGGGCGTATAGTTGTCTTACATATGAAATTTTAGTTTCATAGGACTTACCGTTTCCGCCCGGGAGTTACCACACACACACACACACACACACACAGACACACACACACACACACACACACACACACACAGACCTTTTTGCGGGACTTGGTTATTTAGACTCAGGGACCCTAAAACGTGTATTTCCGTTGAAAACAGGAATTCGAAAACTTTCACGATCGCAATACTTCCCCTTACTATTTATAGTAAGTGAAAGTAATAAATTAAATTAAATTTCTATAGAAACATGTGTTTCATTAAAAAATCTATTATATTATTATCTAAAATAATCAGTTAGTTTTATGTTCATTTCATCACTCTCTATTAACTTTTAAAAGCTTGTGTATGAGATGATATTTTTTCTAAAATCTTTAGCTTTCCAACGGTATATCATACATGTATATTACTGCTCTTATGTTCAAAAACGAAAAATTGCATTAAAAAAATATTTTTTCTGTTTTCTCCTTTAGTTGGGTATCGAATTTATTCAATTTATATATTTACCTGTTTTTCATCAGGGGTAACAAGATAATATAGTTATTTTTATAGAATCGACAAAATTAAAGGTACTTTAGAGGAAGAAAATTTAAAATATCGGCATTTAAGCCCTGTCAGACCATTTTTATCCAAATAAAACCTACATGATATTAAAGCCCATTAAAGTTTACATCGGTATAGCGAGTTTAATCAATATCGTCGGAACCGTTTTCGAGAAAATCGAAAAAAGGTGCAAAATGCATGGTATAAAGTGCCTCTTCTGGTAAGCTCATTTTGATGAAAAAAGTTTTGTCACTTCTCGGGCGTATAGTTGTCTTAAATATGAAATTTCAGTTTCATAGGACTTACCGTTTCCGCCCGGGAGTTACCACACACACACACAGACCTTTTTGCGGGACTTGGTTATTTAGACTCAGGGGACCCTAAAATGTCTATTTCCGTTGAAAACTGGAATTCGAAAATTTTCACGATCGCAATACTTCCCCTTACGATTTATAGTAAGTGAAAGTAAAAACAAACAAAAAAAAAAAAAATTGTTCAGACACTTTACCTCGAGCGATACAGCCTCGCACGGATTCTTAAATCACTGATCTGAAAGTTTGATGAGTCGGTTAAAGGTATTCTTTTGCGCATGTGCGTCAGAGGAAAACATCACCTGCCAACTAATGGTGGGTTCTCCATAAACATTGGAACAGTTTTCGTGGAATTTTACGTCTGCTTTACTATTTTCTTAGTATCCATGATGGCTTCATTGGGATTTTATATCTAATATTAGAGCCGAAATTCTTGACCCCAGGAAAACAGTAGGAATAGCAGGTGCGATGACAGGTGTGACGGGTATCGGTGGGATTTATGACAATGATCTACCTCTTAATTCGAAGAAGATACATTTTAATCTCGTTTACTTTAATTTATCTATCTATCTATCTATCTATCAAAAAGGAAAACAAATTACATTTCTTTCGCTATCTCAAAAAAAAAAAAAAAAATGAAATAAATAAATAGGAGGTGAGAAAAAAAGCGTTTTGTAAGCAAAAAAATTTTAATTGGCTGCCATTTTGGAACTAATCGACTGATATTAACGTAAAAGAGTTAATTTCTTCGAGTGCCCTTTTATATTTGTGGCCAAATTTCAATGTAATTTTAACGAAAAAATGTTATCTTATGTACAAACTTGTCTAACTAAGTTATTGTGTTCGATAATAATATCTAATGTCGATAATAATTGTTTTAATCTAAACTCAATTTTGTGGATGTAATTAGTTGACCGTTGAGAATTACTGGAAGGAATTAGTCCGGGTGGCGGTCATTAAATGAAACAACTGAATAGTTTCAACTATTTTATTGTTTGCCAACGTTGGCAAACAATAAAATAGTTGAAACTATTTAGTTGTTTCATTTAATGACCGCCACCCGGACTAATTCCTTCCAGTAAACTCAATTTTATTCTTCAAACCTTTTCAACTCTAAGGCAATTTAAAAGTTCTTAAATTGATTTTAACAACGGAGGTTAGTAAAAATCTTGTTTCGCATGCAACCAGATTTTTTTATTTTATTCAGTATCGGTACAATTGATTGGTTGTTTTTGAACCTTCAGTTTTCTCCTTTAAAGGCATTAAGGGGGTCAACTGTGGTGTAAGGACTAGCATACTAGCTTTCTATTACAAGGTCGCGGCGTGAAACCCGGCAGATGGCCAAAGGATTTTTAATTGGAGTAAAAATAATAAAAAAGGCAAAGATTAGAACACCCACTGCAGTATCGTCTGATTAGCCACAGTAGCATAAAAGAGAAAAATTAACAAACATATAAAGGTTTTAAGAACATTCAAACTGCAAAATATTGAAGAAGTTAGTAAATAAACACTCATATATATATATATATATATATATATATATATATATATATATATATATATATATATATATATATATATATATATATATATGTATCACCTGGGAATGTAGAAGGGAAGAAGCTACCCAAGACACTGGCTAGACTGTACTAAATCAAAGTGTAAAAACCCAAAGGGGTGGTGGGTGTTGGGGAATACCAATCGAAAGCAAGTGAGCTGCCAGGGTGGGAGAAACGGAAAGTTAGAGACATTTCGGTGCTTGAATACTTTTTGAGTGGTCACTTCATAAAAAAAATAAATAAAAAAGTATGTATGTATATATAGTAAATATATGTATAGCGTGTGTGTGTGTTTTTTCTATTGCCATTGCTGGGTGACAATGAATTTAGTTAAGGCAAACCAGATTACCGTTTAACGTCATTTAATTCGACTGTGGCTAAACAGACGATGCTACTGTGGGAGTCCTAAATTTTGGTTCGATTATGACAGGAATCTTTAACGAGTACCTGACATCGCTCAGGCTCGGGACCGCTCTTTTACGCCTCCTCCGAAGGACGGCATAGCTAAGGATTTCTAGCCCTATTAAAAAATTGTAGGACCATCTGCCAGGCTTAGTACGAAACGAGGAAATGCAGTATTTATTCAGAAATAATGCAATCTGAACACACTTGGGCAAAGTATTAAATCCGAGGTCACCTGTGGTGTGGTGGCTAGGATAACAGCGTTATATGCCCAAGGTCGCGGGTTCAAACTTTGCAAGTGACCCTTGGATATTTTAATGGGGTTAAAAAATCCTTAGTTATGGAGTGATTGGGAGGAAACGTAAAATGGTGATCTCGATTCTGCGCGATGTCAGGTACTCGTTAAAGATCCCTATTCTTATAAAACCTGAAGATTTTATACTATAGATAGATGAAATAAATCATCCCATATGTAAATAGTAAATTTTTGATCTAGAAACAATTCTTTATTGAGCAATATTACAATCTGTCCAATTTAGGACATTTTTAATAGGAATAAAGTACAACATTCATTCTGCATTCACACGATATATACAAAACAATAAATTTACATAATAATAATACAATATAAATATATACAAAACAAAATAAATAAAAATATTTACAAAAGTCACTCATACCTATATACAATTCACAAGCATACAGCACGTGAGTGGAGAATCTAGCCAATGCTAGAACTCCAATATACATTTTACAAGAGGTCTCGAGGCCACTGCCGTTCAGTACTGTCTTGTATATTAGCAGTTTGTTCTCGATAGATAATTTAGAATTTCTGTTCAGTAGTCTGTATAATTGTCCAAATCGTCGATTAAGTTCTTGTCGTTTAAGTCTAGTATGCGGGTTCCAAGTTAGTCTTTTGTCCAGAAGGAATCCAAGATACCGGACTGTGTCGGAGAAAGGAAGCGGAACGGAGTTAAAGAGAACTGGAGGGCAGGATTGTCTTCGAAGGGTAAAGGTGACATGTTTGCATTTGGATTGATTAACTTTGATTCTCCAGTTGTTGCACCAGTCTTCAATTTGAGAAAGGTGCGTTTGGAGGCCTATAGATGCAATTTCGGGATCTAAGTGAGAGGATAGGATAGCTGTGTCATCAGCGTACGATGCTAGGAAGGTATTAGGGCAAACAGGAATATCAGCCGTGTATATATTGTAGAGGATAGGACCAAGGACACTGCCCTGAGGAACACCGGATTCGACTGGATAATAATTGAAACAAATCACGAAAAATGGTCGAAGCACCCAATAATTTAGTGTGCCTGTCCAAGCTCTAAATAGTAAATAATAAATAAATATTTATAAAGAAAATAATAATAACAACCTTGACCACATTCATACCTATTTACATTCTATATGAAATATATAGTAAAGGTAAGTATTGCGATCGTGAAAATTTTCGAATTCCAGTTTTCAACGGAAATACACGTTTTAGGGTTCCCTAAGTCCAAATGACCAAGTCCCACAAATAGGTCTGTGTGTGTGACCGTGTCCGTGTGTGTGTGTGGTAACTCCCGGGCGAAAACGAAAGGTCCTCTGAAACTGAAATTTTATATTTAAGACACCTAAACGCCCGAGATGTTACATCAACTTTTTTAATAAAGAAGAGCCACTTTATACCATGTATTTTTCACCTTTTTTTCGATTTTCTCAAAAACGGTTCCGACGATTTTGATTAAACTCGCTACATCGATGTAAAATTTAATGGGCTTTAATATGATTTAGGTTTCATTCGGATAAAAATGGTTTGATAGGGCTTAAATGCCGAGATTTTAAATTTTCTTTCTCTAAAGTACCTTTAATTTTGTTGATTCTATAAAAATAACTATATTATCTTGTTACCACTGATGAAAAACATGTAAATATATAAATTGAATAAATTCGATACCCAACTAAAGGAGAAAACATAAAAAATATTTTTTTAATGCAATTTTTTGTTTTTGAACATAAGAACAGTAATATACATGTATGATATACCGTTGGAAAGCTAAAGATTTCAGAAAAAATATCATCTCATACACAAGCTTTTAAAAGTAAATAGAGAGTGATGAAAAGGCGATAAAACTAAGTGATTATTTTCGATAACAATAAAATAGATTTTTTAATAAAACTCATGTTTCTATAGTAAATTCAATTTAATTAATTCTTTAATAGTTTTACGTATTTTTGTCTCTAACTTTAAAATATTTGAAAATTCCTTAATTGATTTTAAAAATGGAGGTAAGTGAAAGTCGTGTGTTGCCCGCACCACATTTTTTTATTTAAATACTGCACCAAAATGAATTACGTGCATTTCTCCATTACGAAACAAACAACTCAGATAACGTACGCCTGCATTGAGGAAAAGTAGAATATAGCCTAACTTTATAAATAGCCTATCTGCTAAGGATGACGTGTGGAGCGTGGTATGAGGAAAACAGCGTCCTTCCTTGGTCAATCACTCATTATCTATTGAGGACAAGTCTCGTGGTGACTGTGTGTGTGTGCATAGTAGGGTACTTAGCATAGCTTTCGGCATGTGTTAAGAATGCTGTTGTTTTTTAGTATTTCTTTAGATGTATTTTTTAATTTTAATTATTTATTTACAACATCCACAAAAAGGACAAACTCTGCTAAAGGTCACTGGGTTCAAACCCGCAGGTGATTCTAGGATTTTGTAATGGGATTAAAAAATCCTTAGTTATGATGTCCTTCGGAGGGGACGTTAAAAGGTGGTTCCGAGCCTGTGCGATGTCAGGTAGTCGTTAAAGATCCCTAGCCTAATAAAACCTGGATAGCCAAAATTTAGGACTTCCACTGTAGCATCTTCCAATTAGCCAGAGTAGCATAAAGGGACGTTAAATAAACAAACAAACAAACAATATTTATAAAAAAAAAAAATGTTGTATTTTATATTCCTATATTTTAATTTTTTACTCTCACTTTCTATATATAGTAAGGGAAAGTATTGCGATCGTGAAAATTTTCGAATTCCAGTTTTCAACGGAAATACACATTTTAGGGTCCCCTGAGTCCAAATAACCAAGTCCCGCAAAAAGGTCTGTGTGTGTAAGTCCTATGATACTGAAATTTCATATTTAAGACAAACATACGCCCGAGACGTTACAAAACCTTTTTCATCAAAATGAGCTTACCAGAAGAGCCACTTTATATCATGCATTTTGCACCTTTTTTCGATTTTCTCAAAAACAATTCCGACGATTTTGATCGAAATCGCTGTATCAATGTAATGTTTAATGTGCCTTAAAATCTTGTAGGTTTCATTCTGATTAAAATGGTCTGACAGTGCTTGAATGCCGATATTTTAGATTTTATTTCTCTAAATTACCTTTAATTTTGTTGATTTATATAAAAATAACTATATTTTCTTGTTACCACTGATGAAAAACATATAAATATATAGATTGAATGAATTCGATACCCAACTTAAGGAGAAAACAGAAAAAATATATTTTTAATGCAATTTTTGTTTATGAACATAAGAACAGTAATATACATGTATGATATACCGTTGGAAAGCTTAAGATTTTAGAAAAAATATTTTATTATTAAGCTTTTAAAAGATTGTGTATAAAAATGAACATAAAATGAAATGAAATGAACATATAACTAACTAATTATTTTAGATAATAATATAATAGATTTTTTGATGAAACACATGTTTCTATATAAATTCGATTTAATTAATTTTGTTGGATATCGAATTCGTTCAACTTATATATTTGTTGTTTTTTGTTTTTTTCGAATGATAACAAGATGATATAGTTATTTTTATATAATCTACAAAATCAAAGATATTTAGAGAATGAAAGTTTGAAAAATCGGCATTTAAGCCCTGTCTGACCATTTTAATCATAATTAAACCTACATGATGTTAAAGTCTATTAAATTTTACATCGATATGGTGAGTTTGATCAAAAGTTTTTGAGAAAATCGTAAATAGGTGCAAAATGCATGACTCTGCAAAACATTGGGGGCCAACCAAAAAAGATATATCTTCTCCTACTGTATAACGCGTCCTTAATTTAAAAAATCTGGTGCGGGCAACACGACGTTAGAGCAGTTTTTGAGAAAATGCATTGTAAAAAGTGCTTCTTCTGGTTAGCTGATTTTGATGAAAAAATTGTATTAACATCTCGGGCGTATAGTTGTCTTAAATAATAAATTTCAGTTTCATAGGACTTGTAGTTTTTGCCCGAGAGTTACCACACACACACACACACACACACACACACACACACACACACACACACAAACACAAACACACTCACACACAGACCTTTTTGCGGGACTCGGAGGATCCTAAAACGTGTACTCCAGGTAAAAACTGGAATTCGAAAATTTTCACGATATTTTATATATAGGTAAGTGAAAGTAAAAAATCTGATGCGGGCAACACACGACTTTCACTTACCTCCATTTTTAAAATCAATGAAAGAATTTTCAAATTTTACAGTTTGGGATAAAAATACGTGAAACTATTAGAGGATTAATTAAATTGAATTTCTATAGGAACATGTGTTTTATTAAAAAATCTATTATATTATTATCTAAAATAATCAGTTAGTTTTATCTTCTTTTCATCACTCTCTATTAAATTTTAAAACCTTGAGCATAAGATAATATTTTTTTCCAAAATCTTTAGCTTTCCAACGGTATATCATACATGTATATTACTGTTCTTATGTTCAAAAACAAAAAATTGAATTGAAAATATATTTTTTCTGTTTTCTCCTTTATTAGGGTATCGAATTCATTCAATTTATATATTTAACTGTTTTTCATCAGTGGTAACAAGATAATATAGTTATTTTTATAGAATTAACAAAATTAAAGGTACTTTAGAGAAAGAAAATTTAGAATATCGGCATTTAAGCACTGTCAAGCCATTTTAATCCGAATGAAACCTGCATGATATTAAAGCCCATTAAATTTTACATCGATATAGTGGGTTTAATTAAAACCTTTAGAGCCGTTTTTGAGAAAATCGTAAAAAGTTGAAAAAGACATAGTATAAACTGACTCTTCTGGTTAGCAGATTTTGATAAAAAAGTTGCAGTAACATCTCGGGCGTATAGTTGTCTTAAACATGAAATTTCAGTTCCGTACATCTTTTTGTTTTTGCGCTAGAGTTACCACACACACAATTTTTTGCGGGACTTGGTTACTTGGACTCAGGGGACCCTAAAATGTGTATTTCCGTTGAAAACTGGAATTGGAAAATTTTTATGATCGCAATACTTTCTTTTACTATATATAGTAAGGGAAAGTACCTCTACAGAATATTTAGGGACATGGGTTAATTACATACATAAATTGCTACTGTTTCATGGCCAACGACCGTGTAAGGAGGTGATTAGGATTTGATCACACTAAGCCGCCAGGTTCTCCTTCCCCAACTTTTGGTACCCACTTCACAGAGGCTGTGTGTGCCCAAGGATGGTCTCTATAACCCAGGGTCGCTCCACGGGTTAAATAACAGAAAACTAAATATTCTTAGTACCAATGGACAAAATATTGACATAAAAAATTTACAGGATAATAATAAAAAAAGTCAAGAAATTATAATAGATCGAAAAAAAAAAAATGAACGAAATCTGATTACGAATTGTTTTAAAATAGATAACGAAATAAAACCAAAAGAAAAATATACCAAAATAAATGATCCAGAAAATAATGAAGAATACAATAAATTTCACAATACATACCCTAAAAAATATTATTAGGTAACTTATATAAAAAATCTAACTAATAAAGTAGAAAAAAACGTTTAAAAAATTAGATGTAAACGAAATTAAATTCGGGAAAAAAACCTGTAAATAAAATTGAAAAACTTTATACTAAAACCAAGGACGAGATACCAAAACAAAAGATGACAAGTGTCATATATAAAATAGATTGTTAAAATTGTGAAAATAAGTCATATTATGGACAAACGTCACAATGGCTTCATAAGAGAATACAACAACATAGACAAAACTATAACTCGAAATGCACAAAATCAAAATTGGCTACAGTCTGTCACAACACTGCGATAAATATAAACATATTTTTGATTTTGATAATATCTCGGTCGTACATAAGGAAGATAATATAAATAAGAGGAGGATCATTGAATCAATTTATATAACAAAAAATTTAGAAAAATCAGTTAACCAGCAAACAGACGTAGACTACCTGAACACCTTTTATGCAAGTGCTATTGAAAGAGCAAATATATAAATCCTTTGGCATCCCCACCCCAAGTTAGTCGCGCACGAGAACACCTATAAGACGGCCGAAAACTGTTGAGTAAGTTAATAAAAATGTTTCTTTTCTTTTTGAATAAATAAATCCCTTTTTTTGAATTGATGATGAAATATAATATTCTATTTTTGAGAATAGGTATTTTGAAAAATGATGCTTTTAAAAAATTATGACGACGCTGCTGATAAGCGGTGAAATGAATTGATATGTAGCATGGATATGCATGGTAGGTAACATATTTATTAAAAATAATTTATCATGTGTTGATATAAGATGTAAAAAATGTATAAATGCCTTAAAAACTTTAATTGATTACAGAAGCTTGAAAATGGCCCTAGAGACTGAAACGTTGCGATGACTGGAAATTAAATAAATTGTTTAAAAAAATATATCCAAGACTTCTTTTGTAGAACGGCCTAATATTTATCGAAAAAATATTTAACCAAAAGAACACTTACGACAATGATAAGAAAATTAAATATTCTTTGGGATAAATGGAAGATAATTTTATGCTTTATCATTTGCGATAAATCGAATATTATATTATGATGTATTTAAAATAATTAAGTAACATTGTTTATATTCCTCGCTGGAATACGCTCCGACTTCCGGTGTAAAAGGAAGTTCTGTGGAACGGAACTCATTCGAACCTACTCAGGTTCAATGGCTTGTGTTGATAGAATGGAGTAAGGGAGAGTGAGGTGAACACATTGTAGATATAGAGCGGTTTTGTAGCTCTGAAGGATTGTTATAGATAGGTTCCTAGGAATATTACAGTCGGAAGTACTGGTAGAGCCAATTCATCTCAGCATACCAAGTGGAGACATGACAACACTTGGGAATCCCGAAGATGAATCCAATGAAACAGTTCATTAATCTCTTCAGACTCATGTCAAGCCACTCCGACAGTCCTCCAAACACTAGCGTCTAAAACCTGTGAAAAATTCTCTCACGAGCGGTACCTAGCGGCTTTTTTAGTAACTAGGTGCTCCAAGCTTTCCCCCTTTTTCTATTAAAGCCACGCTACATAGTGAGAGAAGAGGTAGGTGAAAATTCGTGAGAGTGAGGTATTGTGAAAGTTCATGAAAGTAGCAAGAAAGGATGATTTAAAAAAAAAAAAATTTGGATAATAACATCAAATGTAACTTAAAAACAAATCCTATGATAGAATTTTTAGAAACAATTCTTTATTGAACAATATTACAATCTGTCCAATTTAGGACATTTTTAATAAGGATAAAGTACAACATTCACACGATATATAGAAAACAATAAATTTATATAATAATAATACAATATAAATAAATACAAAACAAAATCAATAAAAATTTATACAAAAGTCACTCATACCTATATACAATTCATAAGCATACAGCACGTGAGTGGAGAATCTAGCCAATGCTAGAACTCCAATATACATTTTACAAGAGGTCTCGAGGCCACTGCCGTTTCAACCTTCTAGGAGGATGGTAAGGATGTGTGGAGCTGGATAAGGATTGAGCTAGGGGATTAGGGTGATGGATAAGGTTGTGATGGAATTTAGAGAATTTTAATGGTATAAGGTCTAAAATAAATGGAATATTTAGGTCGCGGTGTAAGGTATGGTTGGATACATAATAAGGAGCATTAACTATTGTTCGGAGGACTTTTGATTGGAAGGATTGAATGCGTTTGATGTTAGAAAATTTGGCTGTCCCCCACAGTTCAAGTCCGTAGGTCCAGATAGGTTTCAGTACTGTCTTGTATATTAGCAGTTTGTTCTCGATAGATAATTTAGAATTTCTGTTCAGTAGTCTGTATAATTGTCCAAATCGTCGATTAATTTCTTGTCGTTTAAGTCTAGTATGCGGGTTCCAAGTTAGTCTTTTGTCCAGAAGGAAGCCAAGATACCGGACTGTGTCAGAGAAAGGAAGCAGAACGGAGTTAAAGAGAACTGGAGGGCAAGATTGTCTTCGAAGGGTAAAGGTGACATGTCTGCATTTGGATTGATTGACTTTGATTCTCCAGTTGTTACACCAGTCTTCAATTTGAGAAAGGTGTGTTTGGAGGCCTGTAGATGCAATTTCGGGATCTAAGTGAGTATGATAGAATAAGAATAAATTTATTTGTATTTCTTTGAAAATAATTTTTAATCTTATGATATCATTAAATATTATTTAAACAAAAAAAATCTTTTTTTTTTTAATTCTTTTATTGATATTTACAACTGTACACAGTACAACAAGTAAATGAGTTATTTACAGAACACTGGCTTGAAAAATTCTTGAGAAGAATCTACCCAGTGGTAGCACTTCAGAAAAAGAAAACAACTAAATTATAATCTTATATGAAAACAAATAAGTGTAACATTCACACCATAAAAACATATTACTTTCACTTACCTATCTATGGAATGGGGGGATCACTTGTAGCTGAGTGGCTAGCGTAACAGCCTCTCATGCTAAAGGTCACGGGTTCAAACCCGCAGGTGGTCCTAGGATTTTTTAATGGGAGTAAAAAATCCTTAGTTACGCCGTCCTTCGGAGGGGACGTTAAAAGGTGGTCCCGAGCCTGTGCGATGTCAGGTACTCGTTAAAGATCCCTATCCTAATAAAACCTGGATAGGCAAAATTTAGGACTCCCACTGTAGCATCGTCCGATTAGCCATAGTAGCATAAAGTGACGTCAAATAAAAAAAAAAATAAATAAAATAAAACCTATCTATGGAATATGTAGTATGGGAAAGAATTGCGATCGTGAAAATTTTCGATTTTCAGTTTTCAGCGGAAATATACGTTTTAGGGTCTCCTGAGTCCAAATGACCAAGTCCCGCAAAAAGGTCTGTGTGTCTGTTGTGTCCGTGTATGTTTGGTAACTTCAGCGCGTAAACGAAAAGACCTATGAAACTGAAATTACATATTTAGGACAACTATACGCCGGAGATGTTACAAAATCTTTTTCATCAAAATCAGCTTACCAGAAGAGCCACTTTATACCATGCATTTTGCACCTTTTTTCGATTTTCTCGAAAATGGTTCCGACGATTTTGATTAAATTTACTATATCGATGTAAAATATAATGGCCTTTAATATCATTTAGGTTTCATTTGGATTAAAATGGTCTGACAGCTTAAATGCCGATATTTTACGTATTCTTTCTCTAAAGTACCTTTAATTTAGTTGATTCTATAAAAATAACTATATTATCTTGTTACCACTGATGAGAAACAGGTAAATATATAAACAGCTACACGCCCGAGATGTTACAGCAACTTTTTCATTTACCTTCTACGTACCTATTACCATTACAATTTTGGAGAAATATAAAGTAATAAAAACAGTCTAATGAATTTCCTTTTTCTTTTTGAAATATTAGAAATTCGCGTTTTGGAAAATAATTATGAGTGTGCCTGCTCAAAAAAATTTCCCAAAGGTTTGGGAACAGGTCTAAAATGTTAGTGCTTGCTTTGATTTGTTATATTTAAAATTACAAGAGTTAGAGATGTTTCACCCATAAATTTTTTCACCCACCAAGCTGACTTAAAATGGCTGCCGAACTGAAAGTATTATAAAGAAAAATGTATAACTGGAAAAAAAAAATCATGGGAATAAAGAAATGTATACATTACCAAAAATAACAATACAACCATAAAATATAAAACAGATGTAAAAAACCTAGAAATACACTGTACAGATATCATTAATAATGTAAATTTAAAAGAAATATAACGACAGTATGTAAGTGAAAATCAAGGAAACAATGACATCACAATATAAATAAATACAGGCCATATGGATTAAATTAAAATACGCAGCAAATTATTATACAATGGTTTATTATTTCCTAATAATAATTTCAAATTAGGGTATAACTGTTTATATAGCTGTATATAGGCAATTTACTAATATGAAAAGCAATAAATAATTCAAAGGCAAATTGAATATCACCGCTGCTAATTTCGAAACGCTATAGCTACTCAATTTCAAGGATCCTTCTTTCATTTTGTAGGTATAAATACATAGATCCTCTCCAAGCTTGTTTTCGACCCGGTTTTTTCCACACAACCCGCCCTCCTTAAAATCACTAGTGACATACATACTGTCATAGACGAAAAGAAACTTACAGTACTAATACTTCTGGACTTCTCAAAAGCTTTTGACCCACTTGATCACTCTATCCTTTTTTTCCAAACTACAGTCTTTATCTTTTTCCAACAGCAATATTCATTGGGTCAAATCATTTCTCTCTAATAGAACTCAAGCTGTTACCACTCCTAACCATCCTCTATCTTTCTTCCACCAGGTGTGGCCCAGGGTTCAAGCATATCTTCTCTCCTTTTTAATTCCTATATCAATAACCTTCCCAATTCCATTCACCACTGCTCCCACCACTTATACCCTAATGATTTCCAGATCTACTTATCCTTTCCTCCCTCCGAGTCTCTAGTAGCATTTGCCAATATTCAGAAAGACCTGGATAGAAACTGTGCCTTAACAACTTTGAATGAACTTGGTCTAAATGCTACGAAAACTCAGGCGATTGTTATGGGTTCCAATCCCCTCCTCAGATCCTATACTACATTTCCGAGTTCAACCCTAAATGACCACCCAATTACCTTCACTTCCTCTGTCAAAAACCTAGGTATTATCGACCAAACCCTTTCCTGGAAACCCCATATTGCCCAAACCTCCCGAAGAAAAATAAGTACCCTCAAATTTTTCCATCGCTCCCGTCATCTTCTTCCACTGTCTACCCGTTATCTCCTTGTATCCTCATTTATTTTCCCCCAGTTTGACTATTGCTGTAAGGTATATGGTGGCCTCTCGGCTGTGCTCGAGGACAGGCTAAAGCAAATTATGAACATATTTTTAAGATTTGTCCTCGGGACATCGAAAAAGTATCATGTGACATATTTATACAGCGAGTTAAAGTGTCTCCTTCCCACTATCCTATCCGCAGACAATATTTCCTAGGAGCATATCTTTACCAAAAAATCAATTCCCAGCTACCTCCCTATATCCACAGACTTTTGCAATTTCAATCGTCGATCCACTCCCTTGAAACAAGATCGCGCCATTCCGACCTTTATATTCCTACCCATAGAACAACAACATTTGATCATTCCTCTCTTGTCCGCTCTACTACTCACTGGAATTCCTTACCTACTCATATCCGCCATGGTTCTTCCCTACCATCATTCAAGTCCCATCTATTCCAGTACCTAATGTCATCCCAAACAGACGCTCAATAAGATTTTTTAAATCAAATATCAATTTAAAAAGAAAATTTATTATTTATTGTTCATATTTTTATATGGATCAATTATTATGAATGAGTTTTAATGTTTAGTTTTGTTTAACACATCAGAAGTTATTGTTTATTTATTTTACACTTTTGTTTTATTGTATCCTTTCTTTTCTTTTTGTATCATTGTGAATAAGAATTAATTATAATCCTTAGGTCTTGTAGCCTGACACATTATATATCTTAATAGTACATATCAATTGTTCTTAAAGGTCCTTGTCCCAGGATAAAAATCTTTTTCTATTCTATTCTATATAATGTTGTGAAAAATAAATAGGTAAAATTTAATATTATTAATCACAACCTATTCAAGCAATTTCAAAAATTCTAAATACCATTAGATTTTGGAAGGACTAAATGTTTTAAAATTTTGGTAAATGGGTGAAAAAAAATTTATCATTCAATATTTATTTAAAAAAGAAATCTTTGTATACAAATATTGTAGAGTATTGATAATAAATTAAAATTTTCAATTTCATTTTCCATATTCTTGATTTACAACTTTATTTTTTGATGGTTTTTTCCTGTCTCCGCCATGAGAGGATCCATCTTCATGATCGAGGTAGTCAGTGACCGCTTTAAGCAGAGGATATTTCTCGTTGTGACACAGCCCAAGGAAGTCGTCCATGTCTAGCGACCATATCATGATCCCGCCGAGCTTAAACTTGTTCACCAATTTCGCCTAAAAACAATAATAAACATTAAAGATATATTATTTTTACTGTCACTTTATAATGTCACATAAACAATCTAGACACCTCTGAAAATTCAAGCAAGTCATTGATTGACATAGATGGCAGAGAAGGTGGAATGGGTGAGTAAGACGTATGGGTATAACATACCAAGGTACACGATTTTAGAAACATCATGTGCGTGCAACTTTACACAACCTAACCTACAACACGACTTTAACCTACCTCGGCTGTTAAAATCAATTTAAGAACTATTTAATACACTTAAATTAAAAAAAATTACAGTTAATTAAAACAATTTTTTTTTATTTTATTCGTTATCCGCTTCTACCCTACAGGGTCATTGGCGTCATCATATTAAATTATACTATGTTGTAGTACCCTACGATCTTTAAATATTCAAACAGTTTGGAAATATGTTTTTCTTCGTCGCCGAGTATTTGGTTAAGCGTGAGTGGCAATCCAATAGCTTTTCTCAAGTTTTTGTATTTTTTGCATTCTAATAACAAATGGTTCACACTCTGTATGACGTTGTCACATTTCGTGCAAGAGTGTGCTTCTAACCGTTTTAGGAGCTACCCATGATAAATTGGCAATGACAAATTCTCAATCTGCACAGTAGGATTTCTTCCATACTAGACTTTATGGAGCTAGTTAACCATTTACTGCAAGCAGATTTCACTGCTCCTAACTTTGTTTGCCTTCTTTTCACTTTTCCGTCCAATCCGCTGCAACTCTTTTTCGATTGGAGCATCCAATCTTCTAGAGTTAATTCATTAATTCGGACAATTCTATTCTCTTCTCTCATTCTGGCACTGTTGGCTGCTTGGTCAGCTTTTTCATTGCCCGGAATTCCTCGATGGGCTGGTACCCATAGCAACACAACATGTGTATGTCCGAGTTTTATTTTCCAACCCTCGTTAATTATTTCCCGGATTATCGCGTTAGTTGGTGTTTGGCTGTCGATGGCAGCTAGCACACTCCAAGAGTCCGTCGCAATTATCCAAGAATTTTTGTTAGAGTTGGCTATACATTTCAGAGCCTTTAGTATAGCAGTGGCTTCCCCTGTGAAGACGGAGCTCCCTTTAGGCAGCTTGTACATGAGTTGTTTATCTTTATTGTAGACAGCACAGCCAACGCTATCTTCCATTTTTTGAAGCATCGGTGTATAGAACTTCAGAGTTATGGTACTTTTCCAATATTTCCAAAAAAGTCTTCTGTATTTCTATTGTAAGCATGTTTTTTTACTCTGGCCATCGATCTGTCTATGTGAGGTCTTTCTTTGTACCTGCGAGGGATTTCAAGTTCAGGAACGGGTTTTATATTATGTAGGCTCATATCTATTTGATTCAGTGCTTGGTAGATTTGTCTTTGGATTGGTTTCTCGGTACTCTTGACACCATGGGCTCTTCAGCAAATAGAGAAGAGACTAATGGGTGATGATAAGATTTTATTTTTCAAAATAAAAATTGTACTCATTTTCTTTGAAAACATATGATTTAGATTAAATAATACCTCTCTCTATCTAAAATGATAACGTGATTTTGGTTTCCGCTAACTCCTTCTAAACCACAAGACGGATTTTGTTACGGTTTTTACCATCATTTGGGGTATTATTTCCTGAGGGCTTCTAAATAAATACAATACAATTTAGCTTTTCTTTAAACGGAAAAAATAAATTTTCTGTAACCAAGTCGTCAAAAATTTATTTCTGAAATATAAGTAGTAACATAGGCGTATAATATACCGTTGGAAAGCGCAATATTTTGGAAAAATTAATAAGCATTAAAATAATTCGGACAATTCAATAGTAAGATGTTATAAGCGCATAAACTTATGAACATATGTTATTTGTAATGTTGTGGATTAGGGAAGTTATGGTGATTTATGGTGTTCATACAGGTTATATACTTCTATACAGTAGTGAATAGTTTAGGAAAAATCTGGTGCGGGCAACACACGACTTTCACTTACCTCCATTTTTCAAATCAATGAAAGAATTTTCAAATACAGTTAGAGATAAAAATGCATGAAAATATTAAAAAGTTTATTAAATTGAATTTCTATAGAAACATGTGTTTTATTAAAAAAATCTATATTTTTATCTAAAATAATCAGTTAGTTTTATCGGCTTTTCATCACTCTTTATTAACTTTTAAAAGCTTGAGTATAAGATAACATTTTTTTCTAAAATCTTTAGCTTTCCAACGGTATATCATACATGTATATTACTGTTCTCATGTTCAAAAACGAAAAATTGCATTAAAAATATATTTTTTCTGTTTTCTACTTTATTTGGGTATCGAATTCATTCAATTTATATATTTACCTGTTTTTCATCAGTGGTAACAAGATAATATAGTTATTTTTATAGAATCGACAAAATTAAAGGTACTTTAGAGCAAGAAAATTTAAACTATCGGCATTTAAGCCCTGTCAGACCATTTTAATCAGAATGTAACCTACATGATATTAAAGCCCATTAAATTTTACATCGATAAAGCGTTTTTAAGCTAATTGCAAAACACACCTTTTTGCAGGTTATTTGGACTTCGGGGACCCTAAAACGCCTATTTCCATTGTTAACTGAAATTCGAAAATTTTCCCTAATTAATAACTTTTCCTTATTATATATTTCATATATAGGTAAGTGAAATTAGAAAAGTAAATAGATCTTATAAATTATTAAAAATAATACCTTTTCAATCAAACTTCTGTCGTTATCATAACTAACGAATCTATTGTCATTGTAAGCAACTGGTGTGACTGACGGTTTATGGAATTCTTGATTCCAACCACTGACTGTCTTCATGTCATAGCAAAGCTGAAACAAAAAGAAAATATAATATTTTATAAACTTATTCATTATTATTTTTGCTTATAAATAATAATGTCTATTGAATAATATTAAAATCGGTCCTAATTTGGCCATTAATAATCCTGATGAAATACAACATTCGTTCAATATTTACACAGCAATAAAATTATAAAACAATATATATATATATATATATATATATATATAATTTTTATTTAATTTTTTTTGTATATGGGTCAATCAATTTGAAATCCCCAGGGGGACAGTCTTAGCCCTCTCCTATTCGTGATTCTGATGGACGAGATCCATAAAGTCTGCAAGCGAAGAACGGCATGGACTGAAATAGGAAAATGGAAGATGCAGACAGTTCTGGTGAAATGCCTCTTATATGCCGATGACGTTGTTCTATTAACGGACACAAAAGAAAAACTGCAACAAGCTCTGGTGGAATGGGAGGCAGAACTATTGCGTAAGGGAATGTCCATCAACGACTCCAAAAGTAAGATTCTGGTTCTCTCACGGAATGAAGAAGAAAATGTTGAAATGGTATGCAATGGGAAGACCCTAGAAGTGGTAAATGATTTCAACTACCTGAGAACCATTATAGACAGGTCTGGCAGAATTGACCAAGGATAGGAAATAGGATCAATAAAGCGAACCAGGTGTACTACTAAATCAACAATAGTCTAATAGGACACCGTGAAGTAGGGCGAGATGTTAAGATGCACATCTATAAAGCCATTTACCTACCAGTGCTTACATATGGAGGCGAGAGCTGGGTGATGCTCGACACCGAATCACTGCTGCTGAGATGAAATTTTTACGTAGAGCAGCGGGAAAGACAAGGCGAGATAGTGTCCGGAACAATAGAATCAGAGAGCAACTCGAGGTACCACCATTGAAGACGATAATGGAAAACAGGCAATTAAAATGGTTTGGACATGTCTGCCGCATGGACGAAATAAGGGAACCCAGAAGGACACTGGAAGCCTACAGGAAGAAGACCACGTGGCCGACCAAGAATTTCCTATCAGGATACGGTCCAGAGGATTGGGAGTAACAGGGGCAAGACGCTTGTAGAATGGATGGATTTTTACAAGCAGATTTGAACTACTATTGTTTCCATCTTGACTTAATTGATTTTAATAATGAATGTAAATTTAAAATAAATTAAAAAAAAATAACTAAAATTTAAAATTAATCTTAATATATTTATTTATTATATTTATTTTTTTTAAAATTATTTATTTACTTATTTTTATTATTCTTTTTTTTACATACATTATAATATATTTTAATGAATATATCTTTTAATGTTTCAACTAATACCTTTTATCTTAAATTAACCTTCTATAAAATGAATATATCTGGCACTGATGACAATGTTTTGTGCCATTAAAATTTAAAAAACCAACCAACCAACCTTGTAGAAATGAAACGACTCAGCGGAAACCGGGATAACTGGCAGCGCTGGATCGAGGCCCCTCTACGCCAATAATGGCTCCAAGAGGAAGATAAGGAAGAAGAAGTATATCGGTCAGTCCATTCCAAATCGTCCAATTGTTATTCATTTTGTCGCTCAAAATTTTCGAATTTAATGATTTTTTTATCAGTTATTTTCCATCCATTCATGAATAACACTTTATTCCATCAAAATTCTCCAAATTCCATTAGAATTGTATCCATCACCCCAATCCTTTAGCTCAATCCCTATCCAGCTCCACACACCCTTAATATCATCCCCCTAGAAGGTTGAAACGGCAGTGGCCCCGTTACCTCTTGTAAACATGTATATTGGAGTCCTGGCACTGACTAGATTCTCCTCTCAACGTGCTGTTTGTTTGACTCTTGTATATAGGTTTGAGTGATTTCCTTATTAATTAATTTATTTTTTCATAATATAAATAATGATATTATGCCTTACCTCATTGTATGCTATTACACCATGCTCGTTTGTCCATGGCGACAAAAATGTTTGATCAGATGGCAATTTAAGATATTTTCCTCTTTCAATGGTGTCCAGAACGACATAAGCATGGCCGTATGTGGGAAGGCCTAATAATATTTTGCTGGGCGTAGCTCCTCTTTTTATCGTATAATTAACCATATATTCCTGAAACAAACGATTCATTAATTATTCGAAAATGTTATGTGAAGTTTTTTAGCTAAAAATAGAACATAAACAAAGTAAAAGTGTTACATTGTAAATAATATTTACAGTTTCGGACACAGTAGGTACCTTGTTTAAGCATTTACCTTGACAAACTACTGACATGGTCATACCACCTCAAACGGAAAAGATTCAACGATATGGACTTCATTCGAGATTACCAGACAAACGTTCAAAATTATCATTGACAAACAAATAAAGTACTGATAAAACCTATTTGGACTTATGGCATCGAGTTATGAGGAACTGCAAAAAAGTCAAACATCAGAATTATTAAATCATTTCAATCAATCGGTTTTAACCAGAAATACACGTTTTAGGGTCCCCTAAGTCCAAATGACCAAGTCCCACAAAAAGGTCTGTGTGTGTGGTAACTCCCGGACGGAAACGAAAAGTCCTATGAAACTGAAATTTCATATTTAAGACAATTATACGCCCGAGACGTTACAAAACTTTCATCAAAATAAGCTTACCACAAGAGCTACTTTATACCATGCATTTTGTACCTTTTTTTCGATTTTCTCGAAAACGGTTCCGACGATTTTGATTAAACTCGCTATATCAATGTAAAATTTAATGGGCTTTAACATCATATAGGTTTCATTCTGATTAAAATGGTCTGACAGGGCTTAAATGCCGATATAAGTAAAAAAAGTTGCCCGCACCATATTTTTTACTTTCACTTACTATATATAGTAAGGGAAAGTATTGCGAACGTAAAAATTTTCGAATTCTAGTTTTCAACGGAAGTACACATTTTAGGGTCCCCTGAGTCCAAATAACCATGTCCCGCAAAAAGGTCTGTGTGTGTGTGTGGTAACTCCCGAAAATTTAATTTTAATAAAACAAGTGTTTCTTTAGAAATTCAATTTAAATAATTATTTAATAGTTTCACACATTTTTATCTCTAACTGTATTTGAAAATTCTGTAATCGATTTTAAAAACCGAGGTAAATGATAGTCGTGTGTTGCCCGAACCAGATTTTAACTTTAGGCTCCCCTGAGTCCAAATAACCAAGCCCCGCAAAAAGGTCTGTGTGTGTGTGTGTGTGGTACTCTAGCACAAAAACAAAAAGTCGTACGGAACTGAAATTTCATATTTAAGACTACTATACGCCAGAAATGTTACAGAAACTTTTTCATCAAAACCAGCTAATCAGAAGAGCCACTTTATATTTTGCATTTTGCACCTTTTTACGATTTTCTCAAAAACAGCTTTAACGTTTTTGATTAAATACTATATATCGATGTAAAATTTAATGGGCTTTAACATCATGTAGGTTTTATTCTGATTGAAATAGTCAGACAGGCTTAAATGCCGAAATTTTAATTTTGTAGATTCTATAAAAATTACCATATTATCTTGTCACCATTGATAAAAAACAGGTAAATATATAAGTTTAACGAATTCGATATCCAAGTAAAGGAGAAAACTGAAAAAATATTTTTTTAATGCAATGTTTTGTTTTTGAACATAAGGACAGTAATATACAAATCGATTATTAAAACGGTGGTTAATGAAAGTCGTATGTTGCCCGCACCAGATTTTTTATTTCTTCAGAATTTCGAATTTCGACATGGCAACAATATATTTCACGACTGACTGAAGTTAAATTCAAACCCGCTGACTCAGAACCTATTCACTGCCACAAAACCATATAATCCGCCCAGAAGACTACCAAGGTACTAATATACTGATAGTTATTATTTTTTTTTTTTGGATTGTCAAAACTTTCTATAAATAAAAAAATCTGGTGCGCGCTATACGTGACTTTCACTTACCCTCGTTTTAAAATCAAATTAAGACTTAAACAAGTTTAATGAATTTATTTAAACAATTAAATTGATTTTCGAAACATGTGTTTTATAAAATAATCTATTGTATTATTCTCTACAATAGATACAATTTTTAGCTTTCCAACTGTATATTATACATATATATTTTTGTTTCTTATCTTTAAAAAAAACAAAATTTACAATACAAAATACTTTTGTACTTTTCTCTTTCACTTCAATATCAAATTCGTTCAACATTTATATTTAGCCGTTTTTTATCAATGTTAACAACATGAAATGATTAATATTCTTAAATCTACAAAATTGAAGATACTTTAGAGGAAGAAAATTTAAACAATCGGCATTTAAAAGCTGTCAGACTATTTCAATCAGAATGAAACCTACATGATATTAAAGCCCATTAAATTTTACATCAATATAGAGAAATCGTTAGAGCCGTTTTTGAGAAAATCGTAAAAAGGTGCTAAATGCATGGGATAAAATAGGACTTCTGATCAGCCGTTTTTAGTGAAAAAGTTTTTATAACATCTCGGGCGTATAGTAGTCTTAAATATGAAATTGCAGTTCCGTACAACTTTTGGTTTTTGTGCTAGAGTTACCACACATACACACACGGACAGACACACAGACCTTGTGATCACTTGTAGCTCACGGGTTGGTAGCTTGGGATCACGGGTTCAAACCCGCATGTGGTTCTAGGATTTTTCAATGGGAGTAAAAAATCCTTAGTTATGCCGTCCTTCGGAGGGGACGTTAAAAGGTGGTCCCGAGCCTGTGCGATGTCAGGTACTCGTTAAAGATCCCTATCCTAATGAAACCTGGATAGGCAAAATTTAGGACTCCCACTGTAGCATCGTCCGATTAGCCACAGCAGCATAAAGTGACGTTAAATAAATAAACAAACAAACACAGAGACCTTTTTTGCGGGACTTGGTTATTTGGACTCGGGGGACCTGAAATTCAAAAATTTTCACGATTGCAAGTTAAAAATCTGGTGCGGGCAACACACGACTTTCATTCACTTCGGTTTTTAAAATCGATTACAGAATTTTCAAAAACAGTTAGAGATAAAAATGTGTGAAACTATTAAATAATTAATTAAATTGAATTTCTAAAGAAACACTTGTTTTATTAAAAAACCTATTATATTATTATCTAAAATAATCAGTTAGTTTTATCGACCTTTTATCACTCTTTAGCTCAACTTCTATATATTTAAGTGTTTTTTATCAATCCTAACAAGATGAGATGGTTATTTTCATAAAATCCACAACATTAAAGATACTTCAGAGGAAGAAAATTTAAACAATCGGCATTTAAGCCCTGTCAGACTTTTTCAACCAGAATTAAACCTACATCATATAAAAGCTCCTTCAATTTTACATCGATATAGCGAGTTTTTTTAAAATCGTTGAAATAGTTTTGAGAAAATCATAAAAAGATGCAAAATGCACAGCATAAAGTGGCACTTCTGGTTAGCTGATTTTGATGAAAAAGGTTCTGTAACATCTCGGGCGTATAGTTTGTCTTAAATATGAAATTTCAGTTTCATAAGACATTTCGTTTATGCGTGGGATCACACACATACAGACTTTTTTGTGGGACTTGGTTATTTAGACTCAGGGGACCTTAAAACGTGTATTCCCGTTGAGAACTGGATTTCGAAAATTTTCACGATCGCAATACTTTCCCTTACTATATATTCCATATATAGATAATTGAAAGTGAAAATTGATTTGAACAAACAAGGTATGTGAAAAACTTGGCTGCCCTCACAAGATTTCGAATATAGGTTATTAGATAGACTTACAACAGTGTTTTCATTCTCAATTTCATCCCTGAGCGGAGCCATGATGCCAGTTGTCCTGTCCCAGGGACCATGGTACTCGACAGCGGCCAAGTTGATGTAGTCCACTATGTTGGAGATGGAGCGAACGTCGTAGCCCAGGTCTATCACGTAGCGCTTCGCGATGATGTGCACGGTGAGCAACCAGCCTTGAGGTTCGAACACTGCCTTTATGTCCTGCAATTAATAAGAAAATAATTAAATCATTAAAAAAATTAATGTTTTATTTAATCATAATGTTAATTTAAATTTTCATTTTTTTCATTTTAAACATATTTACTGCTGTATACAAAATACATCAAGTAAATGTGATGGTCATATGGTAATAATAATAATAATAATAATAGGCTTAGCGAAACCGAAGGTTCGATGCCGATACCACCAAATTCCGCCTACACAGCCTCGTCCAATGTTCACCATTCAAGCCCAAGCTCCCGAGATCAGCCATAACGCAATCCTCCCATCTACGCTTCGGCCTACATTTCGGACGCCTACCAGTCGGATCAGCAAATACCAACTTTCTCAGAATCCGCTTGTCATCGAGCCCAACAACTTTACACGACCATTTGAGTCTCCGCGATGCAATCAGCTCAATTATATTCACAGGGTACAAGTTCCGCAATTCCGCGTTGTGGTGCAACCTTCTAAACTTCCCAGTGGCCTCACCTCTCTTCCGACCAAATATTTTACGTAATACCTTATTTTCGAAAACCTTAAGCCGCTGTTCATCCTTCAAAGTAAGCGGCCACGTTTCACATCCGTAAAATACCGTTGGAAAAATAATAGTTTTATAAATTCGAACCTTTAAGTTTTTAGATAGAAGCCGCGAACTAAGTAACTTAGCAACTGAATAATAACACGCATTTCCCACCTTTAACCGGGACTTTATTTCTTCCTGGATTTCATTTTTTCTAGTTATAATTGAACCTAAATACTTGAATTTCTCTACGTGTTCAAAAGTATGCCCTGATACATCAATATCACCAAGATCGAAACCGTTTCTGCTACTAATCATATATTTCGTCTTATCGGTATTTAATTCGAGTCCTATTTCTTTACCGGTTTTTATTAACACACTTGTGTTTAGTTGTATGGTTTCCGTGTCTTCACCTAGCAGTACCAGATCATCGGCATACCCAAAACCGGAATCTTGTCACCCATATTTAAGCCTTTCTCATATGGTAAATTGACATGAAATACATCTCAAGATCTCGGGGCCATCTTCTTTTCAGACGAGGGTTATCAGGAATTGAGGAGGAAGACAGAATGGAAACCAGTGGATTAGAGTGGGAATGGAGTTTTTCATGGAATGAATGATACCTGGTTCGGGCTAAATCAGTTACATATGGAACATCAAGGTCTTTATGGATAAGTTTATTCGTGACAAAATATGGATCATTGAGGATTTTACGATGGATTTTGGATTATAAGGATTGGATACGAGAGGAATTCGATGGTTTAGTAAACCCCCATAGCTCTACTCCGTAAGTCCATATAGGTCTTATGATGGTCATGTAGATGAGTCTTTTGTAGTTAAGAGGAAGCTTTGACCGTTTGTATTGTAAGTGTTGAAGTAACCGGAAGCGGCGAGCAGTTTCTTGTCGTTTCAGTCTAGTGTGGGGATTCCATGTTAGACGTTTGTCAAGTAGAAGTCCTTGGTAGCGGATTTGTTCAACCGGAACAAGCGGAATATTATTAAAGGATACTGTAGGGCAGGATGTCATAGGTTTACGACGAAGGGCAAAGGTTATTTGGTGGGATTTTATTTTAATTCGCCAATTCTGACACCATACCTCAAGGTCTCTGATGTGGGATTGGAGAGTTTGAGAAATTTAAATTTAATCAAATTTCCTTGAAGAAAACTTCCTCCTTAGTCCTCTCCAATCCGGTATTCGACCTGGTTATTCTACCCAATCCGCTCTCCTTAAAATAACACAAGACCTCCAAAATGCCATTGATCACCAAAAATAACCTATACACTATCCTCCTAGATTTTTCAGAGGCGTTTGACACGATTTACCATTGTATCTTTCTTACCAAACTCCAAAATTTTCTAGAATCTAACAGCGCTTTGTTTCAATTCATTCTCTCCGATCGTTCTCAGTACGTATTAGTGCCAGACCATCCTCCATCCTCTACCTTGCCCCTTTCCTGCGGTGTCCCTCAGGGATCGTCTCTATCCCCCACCTTATTCGCTATCTACATTAATGACCTCCCTCTCCATATCCATCACTCTAAATACCACCTCTATGTTTCCAAATATACCTTTCCTTCCCACCTTCCAACCTATTAACAGCTATAAAAAGACTACAAGAGGACTTAGATCGGATTACTAAGTTGGCTGTAATCAATAAGTTAAAACTAAATGCTGAAAAAACAAAAGCAGTTTTAATAGGATCTTATCACCTCCTGAAAACTGTTCCACATATCCTGACCCTGTACCTGAATAATAATCCTATAAAGTTCCACCCGACTGTCACGAATTGGGGAGTAACCTTCGACCAAACTCTATCGTTCAAAAATCATATTTCCGAAATTTCCCATCATACATTTTCAACCTTAAAGCGACTGTATTCCCTTCGTTACCTATTCCCGTATGAAACCCGGAAGCTCCTCGTTACCTCTCTAATATTTCCCACTTCGACTATTGCTGTACGATATACGATGGTGTTCTGGGATCTCGAGGTAAAAATTAAACGCTTAATTAATTGCTTCGTTTGATTCATCTTCGGGGTCCATGGGTACACATCCGTAT
The DNA here is from genome assembly GCA_023052935.1 of Piezodorus guildinii. NCBI lineage: Eukaryota > Metazoa > Arthropoda > Insecta > Hemiptera > Pentatomidae > Piezodorus > Piezodorus guildinii. The sequence continues at coordinate 136,499,800 of CM041296.1, read as the reverse complement.
CCCAATTTTATGGTGAGTTGAAGTGGCTTTACCCTTCCAATCGTCGCAAGTATTTCCTCGCATCCAATCCCGCCCCCCCATCATACATTTCTGACCTCCTACAATTCGAAAACCTCTGTCCTTCCCCGTTGTACATGCTCCAGGCCTTCAGATTACACCGAACTGCACATTTCAACAGATCATTCGATCCTCAATCCTATGGAATTCTATCCCTCCGTCCGTCCGTCACTCCAACTCTCTTTGTACCTTCAAATCCCGCATATTTAATCACTTAATGAATATCCAGTCTCAATAGAATTGTAAATAAGCTTAATTTTATTTTGTCGTAGTTGTTTTCTTCACATTTACATATGTTCATTTTATATCAGTAATTATTAACTCGTTTATATGTATTTATTTTACTCTAAGACTCCAAAGCACACTTTGTACATTCTGTATATTTTATTCTAAAAGGACATGTTCCAGGATAAAAAGTATTTATTTTATTTTGAATGAATACTCTATGAATGACCATTTAATTTGTCCCTATCCATAATAGCATTGTTGCAATAGTAAATCGTCTACATCAATACTTTAAAAAAATTAACGAATATTGCACTACATGGATATTGAAAATTAATTCCACCCAATCTGAAGCAATTCTCAAATGTTGCCCACAAATTAACCACCAAATCAAAATAAATTCAGCTCCCATCCCATGGTCAAAATCCGTACAATACCTAGACCTAACTTTAGACAAATATCTTACATTCATAGATCATGTCAATAGAAAAATTGATAAATCGAAAAAATTAATATATAAAATGTTACCTTACTTTAACAGAAAATCCCTTTTGAGCCCTTATAACGAATTAATAATACATAAATCAGTTATTCGGCCGTTAATTACATACGCCTCTTCAGCCTGGAGCTCTTGACTCACTACCAAAAACTTGAAAGAATTCAAAACCTGTCAATGCGGATAATAAATAATCACCCCCGCTACACTAAAATATCCTCTATACTCAAGGACCTTTAGCTTCCTACAGTTAAAGAATTTGTCCATACTAAAACGACTTCTTACTTCAATAAAACACCATTCTCTAAAAATCCATTAGTACATTTTATAAGCCCTTATAACGAATTAATAATACATAAATCAGTTATTCGGCCGTTAATTACATACGCCTCTTCAGCCTGGAGCTCTTGACTCACTACCAAAAACTTGAAAGAATTTAAAACCTGTCAATGCGGATAATAAATAATCACCCCCGCTACACTAAAATATCCTCTATACTCAAGGACCTTTAGCTTCCTACAGTTAAAGAATTTGTCCATACTAAAACGACTTCTTACTTCAATAAAACACCATTCTCTAAAAATCCATTAGTACATTTTATAAACCCTTATAACGAATTAATAATACATAAATCAGTTATTCGGCCGTTAATTACATACGCCTCTTCAGCCTGGAGCTCTTGACTCACTACCAAAAACTTAAAAGAATTCAAAACCTGTCAATGCGGATAATAAATAATCACCCCCGCTACACTAAAATATCCTCTATACTCAAGGACCTTTAGCTTCCTACAGTTAAAGAATTTGTCCATACTAAAACGACTTCTTACTTCAATAAAACACCATTCTCTAAAAATCCATTAGTACAGGAAATCGGTAATTATAATAAATTTACTCTCAAACGCTACACTCATAATAGAACAAAACGTGTGTTTTTAAATTAAGTTAGTTTGTTTTAAGTACTAAATTTTATATTTTCAATTATTTTATCCGTTTTTATATGTATATGTATATGCTCAATTCGCCTCGCTCACGAACGAGCATTCGTCCAGTATCAAAGGTCCTCCAATCAAAGGACTCCTTAAATCCGCTCTTTTAGGTCCTTAGGTTCGTCTTCTTATCATGGTAAAGCAAGAAATACACGTCTGCCAACTCAAAACGGGTGAGTTATAAAATGGCGGCCATTCAAAAAGGGAATTGCTATGATGAAAACGTTTGTTTGTTTGTTTATTGAACGTCACTTTATGCTACTGAGACTAATCGAACGATGCTACAGTGGGAGTCATAAATTTTGCCTTTCCAGGTTTAATGAGGAAATGGATCTTTAATGAATACCCGATATCGCACAAGCTCGGGACCTCCTTTTTACGTCCTCTCCGAAGGACGGCATGACAAAGGATTTTTTTACTCCTATTAAAAAATCCTAAGGCCACCTGTGGGTTCTTACGCGTGATATTAGACATAGAAGCTTATTGTGCAAGCCACTATGCTACAGGTGACCCTCCAGACATTTAATAGTAATGATCCCAGTACACTGCCTTTGACTTTAATTAAAAGTTCTAAAATTGATTTTAACATGGATGGTTACCTAACTAACTAGAAGTTTAGATACATTTAAATTTATTATAATTTATGTGTCATATAATTACCCTTAAAAGGCTTATAAAATTTTGCCTGTCGTCTGACCTTCCTCCTCTCTGACCTGGAAACTGCCAACAGATGTCAATGCCATCCAATTCCCAATCCCTTGAATTAAAAGCAATTACTATTTTTCATTTATAATGTCAATTGATGGTAAATTACTAAGAAATTTAAAAAAATAAATTATTTAATTAATATGTAAAATACCTTATGAACTTTACAAGACTGTTGATGAAAGCAGCTTTCCTTGAAGAAGATCTTGCCATTTCTGAAAACTTGACCGAGCCCTGTCCATATCCTCCGACGCTGGCTAATGTTTTGATGTTTTGATTAAACGTCTTCAGAACTTTGAGCTCTTTCAGCTGACCTAAAACATCAGTCAGCATAATATACAGAGTATCTCATAAAAGTCTAGTCATATTGTAAGAACGGATACGGATGCTTAAATGAAACAAAAAAGTTAATATGGTCCTAGTCTAAGGTGACCAGATTCTTACATGTCTGAAGCCGGACAACTCTGAAGGAGAGGGGAAGTATCAACAAAATATTGTATAAAGAATAAAAACAATATCGTAATATAAGTACAATTTAAAATATGAAAAAATGTATAATATTTTATTCCTTGACATATATTTTATTTGGGAGAATTTGTTTCAGTAGATTGTTGTCATTTTTTAAAATATTGTTAAAATCTTCAAAATAATTTGTCAAATTATATTTGACACATAAAATAGCTTTCAAAGTTTCAACACTTAATTTTGATTTTTGCTTACTACTAGACGAAAGACTGACGTGGAACCCACATACAAGACTTAAAAGAAAAGAACTCAATCGACGATTCGGACAGTTATACAGACTATTAAACAGAAAATCTGAACTTACAGTTGACACAAATTATTAATTTATAAGACAATACTGAAGCCCATCTGGACCTACGGACTTGAACTGTGGGGGACAGCTAAACGTTCTAACATCAAACGAATTCAATCCTTTCAATCCAAAGTCCTCCGAATAATAGTAAATGCTCCTTATTATGTATCCAACTATACCTTGCACCACGACCTTAATGTTCCATTTATTTCAGACCTAATTCCATCCAAATTTTCCAAATTCCATCAGAATCTCATTCATCATCCTAATCCTTTAGCACGATCCCTATCCAGCTCCACTCATCCATACAACCCACCTAGAAGGTTGAAACGGCAGTGGCCCCGAGATATATTGTAAATACGTATGCTGGAGTTCTGACACTGGTCAGATTCTCCTCTCAAGTGCGGTGTGATTGTGGCTATGGCGCCCTCACTTAGCTTCCGCTGGCTCTCACCAGTGATGCGGCTGAGAGGGAGGCGCTGGGATCATTTGGGCTCTGCTTGTCCTTCCACAAGTGGGGGGACAAGCCCCGTCCGGGGTTCCCGAGCTGATTGTAAATATTGTACATAGGTATGAATGTGACATGTTTTGTTTATTTATTTGTTAACTTCATTTATTTGTATTTATTTTGTCTACTTAATTTTGTTATTGTAAACGTTTTTTTACTTTAATTTTATTTTATGTAATTTGACTTTCCTTTTGTTTATATTGTAAATATTGTATGAATGAGATCCTGTAGCACTATTATTATTGTCTATTATGATAAATTGTAATATATACGAATGGTGGTGGGAATGGAGTTTGCTATGAAAGGAATGGTATAGATCGTACCAAATCAGCAACATACGGAACATTAAGATCTTTATGGATTAGCGTATTCGTGACAAAGTAAGGAGCATTGAGGATTTTACGAAGGATTTTGGATTGTAGGGATTGGATACGGGAAGAATTTGATGGTTTAGTAGAGCCCCGAAGCTCTATATCGTAAGTCCATATCGGCCTTACAGTAGTCATGTAGATGAATCTTTGGTAGTTAAGTGGAAGATTAGAATGTTTGTCTAGTAAGTGTTGAAGTAGTCGAAAACGTCGAGCAGTTTCTTGTCGTTTAAGTCTTCTATGAGGGTTCCAAGTGAGACGTTTGTCAAGGTACAGTCCTAGATATCGGATCTGTTCAACCGCGACAAGAGGAGTATTATTGAAGGACAGTAGGGCAGGATGTCATAGATTTACGACGACGGGTAAAGGTAATTTGGTTGGATTTGTTGGCATTTATTTTAATTCTCCAGTTCTGACACCACACTTCGAGGTGTCTGATGTGGGATTGGAGAGTTTGAGAGGCAATAGTTGGATCAGTATTGACTGATAACACACAAGTGTCATCAGCGTAGATAGAAAGGAAATTGTTAGGATGGGATGGGATATCAGCTGTATAAACTGTGAAAAGAATAGGTCCTAGGATACTGCCTTGAGGAACACCAGCAAACTGACTAAAAATGGATGAATAGGAATTATTATGATTTACTTTGAAGGATCTGTCAATGATGTAGGACTTGATGATAAGGAAGTATGTAGGGGGAAGGAAATTGCGGAGTTTGTAAAGCAATCCCGGTCAAAGGCTTGGATTCTGAAAGATAAATTCAAATTTTAAATTAATTTGTGATTATCTAACTGTTCTTTAGTAAACAACAACATTATGAGAATTAAAAAAAAAATACTAAACTTTTATAAAGATATACAGTACAAATATTCGTTTCACATCGGCAAAATTAATTAAGAATTTACATGAACATATTTTATTGTTGTTTATAACGAAATTAGTTAGATTGACTTTAAATATTGGCAACATTTTATTCGTATATTTCTTTCTAAAATTCCTTTTTAGGCTAAGGTCGGTAATATAATTTTTGTCATCAATATAAAATATGAAGACTAAGAGTATTTTAAGCTGAGTTTAAGAGAATTTTATATTAATGAAATATATAAATAAATTACTTACCTTAATTTTATATGGTTAGTAGCAGATTTGTAATATTTATTTGTTTAATTAGCCTGCTAGCACGTAGTTCGAACACGAAGTGTATTATCTGAGAGACAAATACAATGTAACTGGGTGGCAAAAGCAATATGTTAGTCGTCGTAGCCCGAAGGGTTCTTAGCACGCAACAAAAATGATTTTCATAAATATAAAATTTAACTTAATTCTAAAAGTTGGGACATTTGTAAAACGATGTGGGGCACGTGACAAATCGTGAAAAAGCGGGACATCTGGTCACCTTATATATAATGGAAGGAAAAACATGTATATTTACGATGTTGATCTTTTGGTCTGGCTTTAAGAGATTGGTATTAAAGAGCTTTTCCATATCCCGATTCAGCCTACAGACGGATTCCTCGTAAAACGACATCCCAAATATTTGATGTACTCATAATCGAGAACAGAATGAATTTCCTCTCCGATTGTTACGTGGAAAAAAAAAAATTAAATTATTATGAATTTGAGTTAAATAATAGTTAAGATGTTTTTTTGTTTTTTTTTTGCTTCGTAGAGGGTTACTCAAAATATAAAGATGTTAAAAAAAAAAAGAAAAAAAAAGAAAAACACATGTTAATAGACTTTTGTTTTTTTCCGTGAGTGTTGTGTTTATTTGTTTATTTATTTAACGTCATTTTATGCTACTATGGCTAATCGGACGATGCTACAGTGGGAGTCCTAAATTTTGCCTATCCAGGTTTTATTAGGATAGGGATCTTTAACGAGTACCTGACATCGCACAGGCTCGGGACCACCTTTTAACGTTCCCTCCGAAGGACGGCGTAACTAAGGATTTTTTACTCCCATTAAAAAATCCTCAAGGCCACCTGCGGGTTTGAACCCGTGACCTTTAGCATGGGAGGCTGTTACGCTAGCCATAGTAATCCATAGACGCGATAATAATTGGTTTTCAATCGCCGAAAAACCTAACTTTGTTGGCAATTCGATCAAATAACTCCTTCTATATTTTATAATTTTGAAATAAACCACAAAATATAACGTGTAATTCTGTAAATTCAGTTCTTTTGTACTCAGTGGAGGTAGGAGCCAATCTATATTGTCAAAAAATTAGAGAAGATAGCTTGGCTTATTAAGAAGTAATTTACCGTGAGCAACGTTGTTTTTGCAACAATGTTTTTCGGAACCGCGAGAGGGAGGCCCCATTGTAAGTGAATGAAGAAAAAAATTTTGAAGTGTAGTTCAAAAAGTAAGGTTGTGGCGAGTGACACTCGACGGATCAGGTACGAAGTCTGATCCAAGTGGAAAAGGAGCTACCAGAAAAGGAGATCGTTTCTCGAGGCAAACAAACACAGAAACAAGGTGATTTATTTTTGTAAATAAACTTATAACCTGAGTGGTTAAGGTTCCGAAAGATAGAAAGACAAATAATTGCTTTTAACACAAACAAACAAATAAATTTAGGATGTAAGTAGAAATAAGTTTTCCTCTCTTTTTTTTTTGTTGTTAAAGAATCATTTATTTTGTCTTACTATTAGAAATAAAGTTTTGTATTTTTTTTTTTTTTGTTTAAGTAATATTTTCTTAAATATTTTCTATTTAATATTAACCTTAACAAGGTAACATTGTACAAACCTCGTCGAGTCTAATACTGTGTAAAGGTATCGTGACGTCATACGAGTCCATAGCTCATGGGATAGATAGATGTAATCAGACTGTGAGGTAACGAGTTCGTTACCACCTGTTATTTAATCAATTTTTTTTTTTGTTTGTTAATTTAATTTTAATTTTACTTTCACTTACTATATATAGTAAGGGGAAGTATTGCGATCTTGAAAATTTTCGAATTCCAGTTTTCAACGGAAATACACGTTTTAGGGTCCCCTGAGTCCAAAATAACCAAGTCTCGCAAAAAGGTCTGTGTGTGTGTGTGTGTGGTAACTCCCGGGCGGAAACGGTAGGTCCTATGAAACTGAAATTTCATATTTAAGACAACTATACGCCCGAGACGTGACAAAACTTTTTTCATCAAAATGAGCTTACCAGAAGAGGCACTTTGCCATGCATTTTGCACGTTTTTTCGATTTTCTCGAAAACGGTTCCGACGATTTTGATTAAACTCTATATATCGATGTAAAATTTAATGGGCTTTAATATCATGTAGGTTTTATTCTGATAAAAATGGTCTGACAGGGCTTAAATGCCGATATTTTAACGCTGATGAAAAACAGGTAAATATATAAATTCGATACCCAACTAAAGGAGAAAACAGAAAAAATATTTTTTTAATGCAATTTTTCGTTTTTGAACATAAGAGCAGTAATATACATGAATGATATTCCGTTCGAAAGCTAAAGATTTTAGAAAAAATATCATCTCATACACAAGCTTTTAGAAGTTAATAGAGAGTGATGAAAAGAAGATAAAACTAACTGATTATTTTAGATAATAATATAATAGATTTTTTAATAAAACACATGTTTCTATATAAATTCAATTTGATTAATTCCTTAATAATTTCACGTATTTTTATCTCTAACTGTATTTGAAAATTCTTTCATTGATTTTAAAAATGGAGGTAAGTAAAAGTCGTGTGTTGCCCGCACCAGATTTTTTTAATTTATTTTCATTAAAAATATTATTAATTTAAAGGGTTTCGCTATTTACCTTATTTATATTTTTTAACAAATAGTGTGGTGCTCGAGATAAATTTATTGTGGAACCCGCCCGTCTCCACTGAGTATCCGGGGCATAGTTACGGTTAGGGAATTTTTTTTTTTTTTTTTAATTAAGATTAATTCTTTTTGCAAATTTTAACCCTAACACCGTATCCGTTTTGTTTTTTTTCCCCACCCCTACCTTACCTTAGAAGGCTATACGGGGATTTCTCGGACCAGGGGGTGAGGGCGGGGGGCTTAATGCCGAGATAAAAGTCCCCTCCAGTTCCGAGAGTTGAACTCGTAATTTTCGGTTTTCAAGGTGTTGGTCATCTGGTAGCTAGGCAACGCGTGTTTAACGATCGCTAACCATCTCGACCACCCCGACCCTTAACTCTCCTGTACCCAAACAAAACTTAGATCCCGCCAACTTCCCCTTCTTCAAGATTATACCTCAACTCTTTTTATGTATTTACAGACAGTCCTAACTCCCCTAGTATTCTACAGACGCAGTTTATTGTTCTCTTCCAAGATTCGATGTTATGACGTGTCACTACTTGATCATCTCAAAACCTGTAAGAAGAACCGAGTCGTGGCTAGAAGATAAATTATAGCCATACTCCTAAACAAAGTTCATAGCTAGGTTTGAAGTATAGAAAGTTTATACTTAAATTAAAAAGACTGGAGAAAGACGCCCATCCTGAGGCACTTTTCTTTCCCTCGTCCCAAGATTAATCTATATCCTGTTGTTACACAATCGGCCTTCTATAGCATTTCTCAAATTGTTCGAAACACCTCTGTCGTCCAAAGATTTCAAAATATGACCATATCCGGTATTGTCGAATGCCAGAGTCACACCCAAGAATGCGATATATTATCTCTACCTTTTCTGGTGCGACAGGCCGTGTAGGATCTCCTGAAAGAATATACCCACGATTCTTGATGAGATTTTACAGGGTAGGTTCATCACTCCTTACGCCTATTTTTGTAAGTGGCCAACATTTGTTGACGGGTCTCACATACCCGAGGGAGAAGCTGTGAGTGAATTCCCACTTAATTATATCCTTTTAAAAACCGCGACGGGACTGGAATTCGAACTATCAACCTTTAGCATGAGGGACTAGCGCACTAGCCACTCAGCCACGGGCTCCCCAATTATGTGATAGCATTAATAGATTATTTCATGTGAAATACATATTTACGTCAAAACAACCTTTTTTTTAACCCTAACTTTGTTTAATAGTTCTTAAAATTGTTTTTAGCAACAGAAAGACCTGTGATTTATTTAATATTAATAACTATAATAAAAATTTAAACAGCTTACCCCTGCCTTTTCCATCTTCTTCAAGGTCTATCATACGATCGACACTTTCTATCTTACTCGTCTCTGGGTTGATTGCCATGAAGGCGTAAACAATATGCGTGCAGCGTTGGGTATCTGCATCCCTCACTGTGAACCTCCCTTGGTGCACTCTGGTAGCTGACCATGCTGCTATGTAACACAGCACCGTGGTCTTCTTTGCTGTAATTTACAAATATTTATATTGATTGAACCATTTGAAAAACAAATTTGACAACAGGTAATGCAAAAAAACTCCTTTTGCTGAGAGTGCCAAGCTAAAGATCAATGAATGAATGAATGAAAAGTAATTTTATTCTGGGACAAGTAGTCCTCTAAGAATAACAAGAAAAGTACAATATAAATAACAATTGTCTGGTCGTTTAAGACTTCAGTTTAACAATAAAAGACAGGTTCTGTGACAATGAATAGTTATCATCTATAGCTTTTAAATATTACATATGTTGGGAAGGTTGATACTTAAGGAGATGGAGAAATAGTTGGTGTTTAAAAGTGGATAATGATAAGGATTTACGAATGGATACAGGCAAGGAATTCCAAAATAGGGTTGCAAGAATAATAAAGGATTTTTTGAAGGAAGCAGATCTGTGAGAAGGTATATACAAGTTTATAAGTTGGTATCTAGTGTTTACTGAATGGACAGAGGAACAAGTGGTAAGCATATCAAGAATATAAGGAGGTTTTTTTGTATGGAAAAATCGGAAGAGACAGACACCAAGGAGGTACTGCCTACGGAAAGAGGGATAGAGCCAATTAGACTCGGTATACCTTCTAGAGACATGGGAGCGCCTGGGGATTCCACATGTGAATCTGATGAAACCATTCATAAGTCTTTTGAGTCTCATATCGAATTTCTCAGACAGCCCGCCATATACAAGGCAACTGTAGTCAAACTGGGGCATAATGAGCGAAGAGACGTGTAGCATACGGGTTTTAGGTGGGATAGAGTCACGAAATCTTAGAAATTGTTTTAGGATAGCGATGGATTTTCGGGTGATTTGAGAAATATGATTACTCCAAGATAGGTTCTGATCAATAATAACTCCCAGATTTCTTACAGAGGTGTGGAAGTGGATAGGTATGCTATTGAGGTAAAGGAGTGGATAATATGGAAGATAATTTACAAGGTTCTTGGAACCGATGAGAATGGCTTTGGTTTTTCCTGCATTCAACTTCAAATCATTTGTCGTAGCCCATGCATTGATGTTGTCAATATCTTGTTGTAGTTTTTGGATTTGCTCCAGAATCTTAGGGTGCGTTTATATTACACACGTTTTAGGAGCTGAAGCAGTAGCGGGTCCTTTATAATTGTAGGAATCCGCTTCTGCTTCAACTCCTAAAACGTGTGCAGTATAAACGCGCGCTTAAGGAGGTAGTTCAGTTCTTTAGTGCAGTGGTTAACAACAAAAGATTTTCGCGAGTCCCTTCATCCATTCAGTACATTGGCTATATATATATATATATATATATATATATATGTATAGAATAGAAAAGAGCAAGAAACTTTATTCTGGGACAATGTCCCTTAAGAATAACATTTATGAACAAAATAAAAAATTATAACTGGCCAAAAAAAATATATAACTACAATTAAATAACACAAGAATGAAAAAAGAAAAGGAAGAAAGGGTCATAGTACCATCTCTATTTACAAATTCTAGAAATAAATGAATAAGAATTTTTTAAAAATTTATTTTAAGAAATTTACAACTGTATTAAATAAATTCAACAAGTAAATATGCTTTATATATGATTAGAACACATGGTAGTCCTGGGAAGAAACTACCCATTATTAGCACTCCAATGTCTAATTTATGTTAGGAGGTCTCTTGGCCATCTTCTTTTAAGGCGCCTCGGTGGGTTGTCGGGAATAGATATGGAGGAGAGGTCACGGATAAGCGGGTTTGAGTGGGCAGGGAGTTTGGAATGAAAAGAGGTATATCTGTGACGGGCCAAGTCTTTAACAAATGGGATATTTAGGTCTTTATGGATGAATATATTAGAAATAAAGTAGGAGCATTGAGGATTTTACGAAGGATTTTAGACTGCAAGGATTAGAATTCGATGGTTTGGTAGACCCCCATAGCTCAATGCCATAGGTCCAAATAGGCCTGATAATTGTTATATAAATGAGTTTTTTGTAGAAAGTAGGAAGTTTTGAGCGTTTGTCGAGTAAGTGTTGTAGTATCTGTATCTACGAGCAGTTTCCTGTTTAGTATGAGGGTTCCATATTAGGCGTTTGTCGAGGTGGAGTCCTAAGTCCGAATCTGTTCAACAGGAGTAAGTAGGATAATGTTAAAGGATACGATGGGGCAGGAAGTCATAGGTTTACAACGTAGTTTGAAGGTGATTTGATGGGATTTTTTACGATTTATTTTAATTCTCCAGTTTTGACACCATTCTTCAATGGCTGATACGTGTATAAATAAGAATAAACTTAAAATTTAACTTTTACATCTCATTAAAGTAAGTGCATTAGAGTAAAATTCACCTCACATAAGTTGGCATAATAAAACTTAGCTTACATCAGACTGAAGAGAAAGGAAGTATTGAAAGAGGAGGGATTTAAACGAAGATAGGGAAGGAGCATGACGATGTATGAAGGGAGAGTATTCCATAAGGCAGTGGATGGGACTAAAAAGGACGAATGCACTTTTCTCCTTTAGTTGTTTATCAAATTCGCCCAACTTGTATATTTACCCGTTATTCATCAATGCTAATAAATTATTTAATAAAACACATGTTTCTATTGAAATTAAAAATAATTAATTCGTTAAAAATTTATTTGTATCTTCCAATGTATTTGAAAATTCTTAAATTGATTTTAACAACGGAGGTAAGTAAGTGAAAGTCGTGTGTTGTGCACACCAGATTTTTTTGTCAAATGTACAAAAGCGATCCAGTAGAAGTAGGCGTACCCACAATTACTCAATATATTTTAGCTGTAACGTAATCGTGGTATATAGTCACGTTTGCACATTTATGTGATTTATATACATTGATTCAACGAATTGGAATATTTTGACTTGAAAGCAACTCTGATAAATGTAATTGTTAAAAATATTATATTTATATATTCTTGAAAATATATACGTCTTATAATAATGGAGTAGTTGTTGACCGTTTTGACTATACGCTGGGGAAGTTGGTTGAGGGTGAAGCCACCAAGAAAACACACCAGTAAGAAAAAAATAACTGCTCTATCATATGCGTTTTATAGTTGCTACTATTAAACGCATTTATGCAAATGCAAATAATGACAAAATAAAATATTCGCGAGCAAAGCCGTGGGTACAGCTAGTATTATAATAGATTTTCAATAAAACACATGTTTCTATATAAATTCAATTTAATTAAATTTTTAATAGTTTCACGTATTTTAATCTCTAACTGTATTTGAAAATTCTTTCATTCATTTTAAAAATGGAGGTAAGTGAAAGTCGTGTGTTGCCCGCACCGGATTAATTTGTAATGAAAAAACACTTACCTTGTATGAGGTCTGCATTATACAGGGCTATCGCCAAAAAGCAGAACGATATTTTCAAAAATACTCCCATTATTCTCGTCAACAGAACTGTTTTTTTTCTTTTGTTTACATTAATTCTAAACAAACAAAACAAAAATTTTAATTAAATAAAACAAAGTAACTAATAACAGATCATATATTCAGTCCAATGCTTGGTTTTTGTACAGTATATGGAAATCATTAAGAGCTTAAGATCTGTTTAAATTTAGTATTATGTATTGAGTTAATCAGATAATTTTAATTTAATCTATTAGTAAATGCAAAACTAAAAGAGAAAAAATCAGACTAATAGAAGATAATATTTAAGAAATTCAGAATTATGAATAGAAATAGAGAGAATAAGTTGTAAATTCTTTAAGGTGAAGCTCAAATTCTGTGAATAATTCTTTACGTCCGAAAAGGACTAATTTACTCTTTCAAAGGATATGCCCGATTTTCATATTTTAAGGACTGTTTTAATTTTTGTTTTATTCATTCTAAGTTAAAGTCGCCATTCTCGGTGAAAGGATTCTTAACAATTGACACCAGGATACGGTTCAAAATGGAAGAGAACCACCATTTTTGACTCGATTGTCCTTTTAAAAGGATACGAATCGAAATAATTCTCTGGTAACTAGGATTACCGCACTAAAAAGGACACTTTTTAATATAGAAACTCTCTTCCCGATGCAAGAAGCGGTCCGAAATAACTTAAGTCTAACTGTCTATATTGTGGTGGGTGAGGTGGGTTGCGCCCGAAAAGGACTAATTTACTATTTCAAAGGATATGCCCGACTTTCATATTTTAAGGACTGTTTTAATTTTTGTTTTTTCATTCTAACTTAAAGTCGCCATTCTCGTTGAAAGGATTCTTAACAATTGACATTTATTGTAACCAGGATACGGTTCAAAATGGAAGAGAACCACAGCAGGCTTCTGGTTCCAATTTTATTCACAGAAATAGAACCTTTTATTCACTCTTCACATTTTAGGGTCCCCTGAGTCCAAATAACTCCCGCAAAAAGGTCTGTGTGGTCTAGCGCATAAACGAAAAGTCCTATAAAACTGAAATTTCATATTTAAGACAACTATACGCCCGAGACGTTACAAAACCTTTTTCATCAAAATCAGCTTACCAGAAGAGCCACTTTATATCATGCATTTTGCACCTTTTTTTCGATTTTCTCGAAAATGGTTTCGACAATTTTGATTAAACTCGCTATATCGATGCAAAATTTAATAGACTTTATTATCATGTAGTTTTCATTCTGATTAAAATGGTCTGACAGTGTTTAAATGCCGATATTTTAGATTTTCTTTCTCTAAAGTACCTTTAATTTTGTAGATTCTATAAAAATAACAAAATTATCTTGTTAGCATTGATACATAACAGCTAAGTATGTAAGTTGTGCGAATTTAAAAAACAAATAAAGGAGAAAATTGAAAGAAAAAAAATTTTTTGGTGCAATTTTTTGTTTTTGAATATAAGAACAGTAATATACATGTATGATGGAAAGCTGAAGATTTTAGAAAAAAATATTATCTAATACACAATAGCTTGTAAAAGTTAATAAAGAGTGCTGAAAAACCGATAAAACTGACTGATTATTTTAGATAATAGTATAATAAATTTATTAATAAAACACATGTTTCTATCGAAATTCCATTTAATTAATTCCTTAATAGTTTTAATAATTTTTATCTCTTTTTTGAAAAATTTTTAATCGACTTTTAAAACGGATTTTTCTCTATGTTCTTCTTTCCATAAAGTTTATTGTATTCCATAAATGAAGTAACATAGCCATTTCAAAACAAGCTAAATATTTAAGTGAACTAATTTTCAAACACCATATCAATAATATATAATATATATATTAAATATATATAATATATATATTACACACAGGTTAATATTATAAAAACTATTATCAAGACAATATTGAGGATGTATGGTAGACTGTTGAAATTATAATAGGTGAAATAATCGGGAGTCAGTTGTATGAAATAATATTTAAATTTTGCCGCCGCACAGTGGGCCAAATCACCAATTTAAGTGGACAAAAGTTTGGAATTTTCCAGTGCTTCACCTTTTTATTATTAGTTGGCAAGACCCTTTATACTAATATTTCCCGCCATACCGTGTTTATAAATAAATAATAAATGAATGAATCATTCTTATTTACACAACTTCCTAATAACCGGCAGTGGGACTATCTTTATTCGATGGTCATTTAGTGTGTTCAAGGTGTATTTAGAGCAATGTCTTTTTGCTTTTATTTAACAATGGACATTGCTGAGACAGGTAAGACATTATATTTCCAAACTCGTTATTGAATATACATTACAATCTCACCTGTAGTGTTAATTTAGCAATTGGTAAATGTATGCCTCTATTCAATAACGAAAAACTATATAACCCCCAAGTTACCCCAAGGATTTGATAAAGAACACCCGCTTATAACGAACTATCGTTGCGGTCCCTTGAAAAATAAATAGAAAACTATGCTTTTTCCTCGTTTATAACGAAATATTCTCTTATAACGAATTAACGAACTACTTTTGTGGACCTCAGATTTGAATTTTTTCGGTTATTACGAAAAATAAAGAATAAATAAATTATAAAACGTCTTATTTCCCATTAAAGAGCGGCACCTTTCTGTCAAAATCCTTAAATCTTCCTTCTATTCAGCTCAATTCCGTGATTCACAGTCTGTGACAACTTCTGGTTTCGAATATTTTAGCTAGTTTTTCTGTTTTTATTGCTTTTATTACTTGCTTTAATTCGAGTTTCCTACGAGGTCAAGAGGAAATCCATTGATTTAAACACAAGGTTGGCGATTCTCCAAGAAGTGGATAAAAAAATTGAGTCGAAATCGAAAATTCCCGAAAAATACGGATATCAAAATCTCCTCTATCAACGATTATCGCTAATAAAGATAAAATCGATGCCTCCGTTGCGTCTTCATCGGGATGTGCAAAACAAAATAATATATATTTTTTTTATCATTTCAACTTTATATGAATTTCTGTGATTTTGACATTGTAGGTTCCTTTTTAAGTTTTGTATTTTGAATGAGTGTTTATGTTGATCTTAAAGTATTATGTAAAATTTAAAACAAGACAGATATATGTACATGCTGCATAGTTTTAACTGCTTTTGTAGTTTCTAAATAAACATGTGTTTGAAAGCGAATGCTGTATTGAAAATATTTCTTTTTAACCACCTGAATTTATACCAAGACATATAATATACAAAACAATATATTTTTCTGATATAACGAATTCTTTTATAACGAACAGAGAATATTTTGGTCCCTTTGGAGTTCGTTAAAACGAGGGTTTAATGTATTTAGAAAGAAAGAAATTTTATTACAAAGAATTTTTGCGTTTTTTTTGCGTTTTGGGTCATATATTGTATAATTTTGTTCAGACACAACACTCCGTATCAAAAGTTTTACAATCTATAATTTTAAGAATTTCCTAAATTATATAACAAATACATTTATTAGCAGGTTTTAGCAACTCTGAACCATAATTAGATTTTTTGTATTATTTTTCCCATATTCAGGGACTTCAAACGTAAAATATAGGGATGTTTTAGATTTTAGCAAATAAATTTGATGTTTTACCACAGTGCGCTCGCCGATCGTGTCAAAAAATTAATTAGTTTTTATAATTTTTCTTATATTTAAAAAAAAAATTCCGTAATCTGGGAACCCAAAGGTTAAATATAGACAAGTTTCAGAATTTTGTCCACCTAGATCGTTCCACCTCGTAGTTTATGCTTGACATGGCTCACCGATGCCCTGATGATGGTTCATTTGCTTGAGCTGAAACGTCGGTAAAATTAAAATATTTTTTTTATGCGACTAACTTTCGATTATTATTACCAAATATATTTTCAGGAAAATAATTACGTATGCATGTCCACCTTGGTTTGCAAGAAAACTACATATAAATAAATTACAAGTAATTCAAAATATATGTTTAAGAACCAACAATAATTATACACCATACACCAAAATAACTACCATGCAAAAAGAACAGGATATTCCAACAACACAAGGATTTACACAGCAAAAAACGCTATCATTTTTTACAAACTCCCAACTGAATGATGGCATAAAATAAATAGGTAATCATATGAACTTATCAACTCCAAAATATAAATATAAGAGAACAAAACAGATATTGTTACTTCCACTTACCTATGTATGAAATATATAATAGAGGTAAGTATTGCGATCGTGAAAATTTTCGAATTTCAGTATTCAACGGAAATACACAGTTAAGGGACCCTTGAGTCCAAATGACCAAGTCCCGCAAAAAGTTCTGTGTGTATATGCATCGATGCAAAATTTAATGGACTTTAATATGATGTAGGGATGGTTCTGAATTCATCCATTCTGATTGAAATAGTCTGACAGGGATATTTTAATTTTTTAGATTTAAAAAAAATTGGCACACCATCTTATTAGCATTGATAAATCCCGGCTAAATATAGAAGTTCAACTAACGGTGAAAAGTGCTAAAATATTTCGTATACAATTTTTGTGTTTTTGAATACAATGATAGTAATCTAGATGTATAATATACTGTTGGAAAGCTAAATATTTTAGAAAAAAATATTATCTAATACAGTTAATGGAGAGTGATGAAAAGCCGATAAAACTAAATTATTATTGCAGATGAAAATATAAAAGATTATTTAATAAAGCACATGTTTCAATCGAAACTTTACGTAATTAATTATTTTATCTCGAAGTGTATTTAAAAACTAGCTGTGAACCGCAGCTTTGCTAGCGAATAATGCATTTCGTATTAATTTATGTGCGTTTATAGTAAGAGTAGCTATAATAAATATCAACTATCAGCTACTCTTTGTTATTATTTAAAGCCCGATCTAGACTTCTTACTGTCAAATTTACAATTCCAACCACTTGTAAGTTGAAGATTTTCAAACCCAGCCTTATTGCACATCTAGACCCTAAGACGAACCTCCAGGAAAAATTTTAGCTTCACAACCATAGTCATTTTTTAGATACTGCGATGACCAGAAAATTGGTTGATATATTTTCTAAACGTAGGCATATAGCTAATAAAAGTCCTAAATATGATTAAAATAATAGTTCTGATTATTATACTCGAATAATACAAAAGGAATAATAATTTTTATAATTTATTTAAATTTATAAATGTATATGCTTCAAGGTAATAACGATTAAAGTTAAAAATGACTCTTGAAATAAAACATGACTTATATAATAATATAGATTGATATAAATATAGTCTCCACAATCTTCTTTACACCCTAGTGGCCTCATCTCTATTCGGACCAAATATTTTGCCTGTAGTACCTTATTTTCGAAAATTTTAGCTGTTGTTCGTCCTTCAAAGTAAGCGGCCACGTTTCACATTCGTAAAGGACATTTTAAGTTTTTAGATAGAAGCCGCGAGCTAAGTAATTTCGCAACTGAATAATAACACGCATTTCCCGCCTATAACCGGGACTTTATTTTCTCCTGGACTTAGTTTTTCTCGTTATCATTGAACCTAAATACTTGAATTTCTCTACGTGTTCAAAAGTATGCCTGATATATCAATATCACTAGATCGCCACCGTCTTTGCTACTAATCATATATTTTTTCTTATCGGTATTTATTTCGAGTCCTATTTTTTTTACCGGTTTTTATTTTATTAGTTTCCGTGTCTTCCCCTAACAGTACCAAATCATCGGCGTTTCCGAGAGCCGGTATTTTATCAACCAGATTTAATCCTTTCTCGGTACACGTCACCTTTTCTTTGACATATTCTGAAGCGATTTCGTCTGCGTCATTTTCTGTTATTATGATCGCTATTAAGAAGTTTTTAAAAGAATATCTTTGAAAGAACTTCCGCGTAAATGACATTTTTAGTTTTATTTTCATGTGGCAGAAGAACAGAACTGATTTTCTCCGCAACCCGATCTTGGCGTAAATCAATTCCTACGTGTTTAAATGTTTGGCCCTGTGATTTATTAATTGTTACAGCAGAAGATAAATTATGGGGAAATTGAATTATTTTAAAAATAAAAAGTAAATCATTTGGAATCATTGGGATGCGAGGTTTTTTTTCCTCTAATTTTTCCCGTTTTTTCCCAGATTTTCCACTGATTCTTCTCCTATTGGTCGCAGCGTGATGTGATATAGCCTATAGCCTTCCTCGATAAATGGACTATCTAACACAAAAAGAATTTTTCATTTCGAACCAGTACTTTCTGAGATTAGCGCGTTCAAATAAACAAACAAACAAACAAACAAACTCTCCAGCTTTATAATATTAGTATAGATTCCTACATTAATTTTAATAACGGAGGTATGTGAAAGTCGTGTGTTGCACGCACTAGATTCTGTGTATAACGTTTCAGAATAGTCTTGTCTTGGTCTCCAATTTTATGAATATTTGGGTTGTCGGAATTTGAAGTAAGGGGGAAAAAATACTGTCGATAATACATAATACGAGTATGTTTATTTTTTAATTGATGGGAGTTGTAAATCGGATAGTATAATTGGTCACGATTCTCATACATGTGTTTTGAACCACCTCAATTTATCGGTAAGAATTAAAAATTGTGTACTGCTAATTACTTACGTTTTGCTTTTAAGACGTCTATAAGTTTATCCGTAATTTTATTCACTGAAACTGATTAAAAAAATCTGGTGCGGGCAACACACGACTTTCACTTACCTCCGTTTTTAGAATCAATTAAAGAAATTTCAAATACAAATAGAGATAAAAATGATTGAAACCATTAAACAATTAGTTAAATGGAATTTCTATAGAAACATGTGTTTTATTAAAAAAATCTATTATATTATTATCTAAAATAATCACTTAGTTTTATCAGCTTTTCATCACTCTCTACTAACTTTTAAAAGCTTGTGTATGAGAAAATGTTTTTCCAAAATCTCAAGCTTTCCAACGGTATATTATACATGTATATTACTGCTCTTATGTTCAAAAACAAAATATTGCATAAAAATATATTTTTTCAGTTTTCTCCTTTAGTTGGGGATCGAATTCATTCAATTTATATATTTACCTGTTTTACTTCAGTGTTAACAAAATAATATAGTTATTTTTTAAGAATCGCCAAAATTAAAGGTACTTTAGAAGAAGAAAATTTAAACTATCGACATTTAAGCCCTGTCAAACTATTTTTATCAGAATAAAATCTACATGATATTAAAGCCCAATTAAATTTTACATCGATATAGCGAGTTTAATCAAAATCGTCGGAACCGTTTTCGAGAAAATCGAAAAAACGTGCAAAATGCATGGTAAAGTGCAGTTGAAAACTGGAATTCGAAAATTTTCACGATCGCAATACTTTCTCTTACTATATATAGTAAGTGAAAGTAAAATTCTTACATTAATTTCTATAACGGAGGTATGTGAAAGTCGTGTGTTGCGCGCACTAGATTCTGTGTATAACGTGTCGGAATTGGAAGTAAGGAGGCAAAAAATATTGTCCCAGCGAGTATGTTTATTTTTTAATCGATAGGAGTTGTAAATCGGATAGCATAATTATTCACGATTCTAATACATGTGTTTTGAACCACCTCAATTTATCGGTAAGAATTAAAAAATGTATATTGCTAATTACTTACGTTTTGCTTTTAAGACGTCTACAAGTTTATCCGTAATTTTATTCACTGAAACTGATAAAAATAAAAGATTAACAGATTGTTTTATTTTGATGCTATTATTAACAAAGTTTATCTGAGGGCGAGCGATAAGCTAGTAATTGGATGGATCAACACTTTTGAAATTATTTAAGTGAAATATTAGCGAAATGATAAAAATAAATATTAAAATATAACATTTGAATTCACCTCGGAAGGAACAGCTTCCATGAGACAACTATCGCAGGGTCAAAGCTGACCCTAAGATATAACCCTGACTGCGCATGCGCGTCCACCAGGAAAACAGCTCCTGCGTTCTTCTGGTTGGCTGATGACGAGGTTCCAGAGTTTTGTAATTTTTTACGTCAAATTTCTTCTTCCTATTAATTGAGGACTAAAATTGGGGACACCAATAGAATATAAATTATAAATATAATAATAATAATGGAAAAATATAAATTAATGGGAAATTGAATTATTTAAAAATAAAAGGTAAATCATTTGGAATTTTTGGGATGCGAGGTTTTTTTTTCTCTCCCAAATTTCCCCCGTTTTTTCCCAGATTTTCCCCTGGTTCTTCACTCCTATTGGTCGCAGCCTTCCTCGATAAATGGACTATCCAACACAAAAAGAATTTTTCAATTCGAACCAGTAGTTTCTGAGATTAGCGCTTTCAAACAAACAAACTCTTCAGCTTTATAATATTAGTATAGATATAAATTAGTAAAGCTGTTTCAATTTTACTTTCTAGTAAAATAAATGTTGTAAGGAGCTGATTTTCTGTAAATTTGTATGCCTTTGATAAAGCACATCAATCTTTGCAAGTTGGCATTTTTACTTTCACTTACCTATCTATATATGGAATTTTTAGTAATGGAAAGTATTGCGATCGTGAAAATTTTCGAATTCCAGTTTTCGACGGAAATACACGTTTTAGGGTCTCCTGAGTCCAAATGACCAAGTCCCGCAAAAAGGTCTGTGTGTGTGGTAGTTCCCGGGCGCAAACGAAAATTCCTATGAAACTGAAATTTCATATTTAAGACAACTATCCGTCAGAGATGTTGCAGAATCTTTTTCATCAAAATCTGCTGACCGGAAAATCTACTTTATACCATGCGTTTAGCACCTTTTTACGATTTTCTCAAAAACGGCTCTAACGATTTTGATTAAACTCGCTACATCGATGCAAAATGTAATGGGCTTTAATATGATGTAGGTTTCATTCTGATAGAAATAGTATGACAGGGCTTAAATGCCGATATTTTAAATTTTCTTCCTTTAAAGTAACTTTAATTCTGTAGATTCTATAAAAATAATTATATTATCTTGTTATCATTTGATAAATAACTAAAGGATAAAACTGAAAAAATATTTTTTTTGATGCAATTTTTTGTTTTTGAACATAAGAACAGTGATTTAGACGTATAATATACCGTTGGAAAGCTAAAGATTTCAGAAAAAATATATTATCTAATACACAAGCTTGGAGATGTTACAACAACTTTTTCATCAAAATCAGCTAACCAGAAGAGCCACTTTATACCGTGCATTTTGGACCTTTTTATGATTTTCTCAAAAACGGCTCTAACGATTTTGATTAAACTCACTATGTCGATGTAAAATTAAACGGGCTTCAATATCATGTAGGTTTCATTCTGATTGAAATAGTCTTACATGGCTTAGACGCCGATATTTCAAAATTTCTTCCTCTGAAGTACCTTTAATTTTGTAGATTCAAAAAAATTAACCATATCGTCTGATTAGCATTGCTAAAAAATAGGTAAATATATAAGTAGAACTTGATAAACAATTAAAGGAGAAAACTGAAACAAATATTTGTTTAATGCAATTTTTTTTTTTAACTTAAGAACAGTAATATATAAGTATAAGCAGTATATTTGATATAGCTAAAGATTTTAGAAAAAAATATTATCTAATTCACAAGCTTGTAAAAGTTAATAAAGAGTGGTGAAAAGCCCATAAAACTACTGATTATTTTAGTTAATAATATAATTGATTTTTAATAAAACACATGTTTCTATAGAAATCAATTTAATAAACCTTTAATATTTTACTAATTTTTATCTCTAACTTTATTCGAAAATTCTTTGATCGACTTTTTAAACGGACGTAAGTGAAAATATACCGATGGATAGCTAAAGATTTTAGAAAAAATATTATCTAATACACGGAATTTTAAAGGTTAATAGAGAGAGATGAAAAGCCGATAAAACTAACTGATTGTTGTAGATAGAAATATAATAGATTATTTAATAAAACACATGTTTCTATTGAAATTCAAAATAATTAATTCTTTAACCATTTATTTCGTATCTCTAAATGTAATTAAAAATTCTTAAATTAATTTTAACTACAGAGGTAGGTGAAAGTCGTGTGTTGCGCGCACCAAGTTTTTTAAAGATATATCGGTGTAAGTAACATATCTTTCTCTGCTTCCAGTAGCTTTAAGATCGAAAATATAAAATAAAATAAACTTGGAGGAAACCTCAGCTGGTAATTGATTATGAACGGTTCTATTAATAGAAGATGCTCGTCATAGGGTAATTGGGCAAGTATTATAACTGGACAAAGGAACGAAACTTTTCTTATTTCATCAGTCAAATATAACTAATTATTGTTTATTAAGGCCGTGTTACACGGTGATAGAAGATGTATGTGAAAGCAATGCTTGAAGAGAGTCACGAAAGTAGCTGAATGATATGATAACATAAATATTACGTTTTTTAAAAATCTGGTGCGCGCAACACACGACTATCACTTACCTACGTTATTAGTATCAATTTGAGAATTTTTAAACAAAATTAGAAACGAAATTAATTGTTAAAGAATTACTTAAATTGGATTTTAAAAGAAACACGTGTATTATTAAATAATCTATTATATTATCACCTACGACAATCTGTTTGTTTTATCGGCGTTTCATCACTCTCCGTTGATTTTTACAATAGTATGTATAAGATAATATTTTTTTCTAAACTATTTAGCATTCCAACGGTATATTATACATGTACATTACTGTTCTTAAGTTAAAAAACAAAACATTTCTTTAAAAAAATATTTATGCAGTTATCTCCTTTAATTGGTTATCGAATTCGTTCAACTTATATATTTACCTGTATTTTAGCAATGCTAATCAGGCTATATGGTCAATTTAGAAAAAAACTACAAAATTATAGGTCCTTTAGAGAAAGAAATGTTGAAATATCGGCATTTAAGCCCTGTCAGACTATTTCAATCAGAATGAAACCTAAATCATGTTAAAGCCCGTCCAATCTTACACCGATGTTGTGTGTTTATTCAAAATCGTTAGAGCCGTTTTAGGAAAATCGTAAATAGGTGCAAAATGCACGGTTTATAGTGGATCATCTGGTTAGCTGAGTTTGATGAAAAAGTGAAAACTGGAATTCGAAAATTTGCACGATCGCAATACTTTCTCTTACTATATATTTCATATACGAGTATAGGTAAGTGAAAGTAAAAATCCTATGATACCATTAAATATATATTTTTTTTTTAAAACCGTTGCAAATTATTACAGAATGGTTTATTATTTCCAAATAACTATATTAGGGAATAACTGTTTATATAGCTGTTTATAGACAATTAACTAATATGAAAATCAATAAATAATTAAAAGGAAAATGGTCTAGCAACACTGCTGATTTCAAAAAGCTATATCTCTGTTATTTATGAACCGAATTCAATGATTCTTTTTGTAGAAATTTAAATATATTGAATAACGCTAACAACGTGATTTATGTATTTATCCTTACAGTGGGCAAAGCCCTAAGCCCTCAAATTTTGAAGTGGGGTATATCTTTTTTTTAGTCGATTTAAAAGTGCTATGTTTTTGACCGGCTGCATTTCTAAGGCAGCGGTAGCTTCAAAAACTGTCTTATTTGATATATCTCATCCATATATAAACTATGTTTAATGATACCATTGAATCTCCTTTTCAAAGGTATCGTGTTTACCAATCCAATAGGTGGCATGCAGGGTAAGATTAAAGTAAACAAGATTCAATTAATACGTTATTATAATTATTAACTTACACATATCCATTGTATTAATACATTGCTTAGAACTTTGATTGAGAATACTGAGGGACATTTTCACTAATACCTTTGCCATACAACATTACAAAAAGAAATACCTTTAAAACACTTAGACGGCCAGCTGCTCTTAGCCCAGTAAAATAAGGCCAAAAATCAAGGTTTGTGGGAATTAATTCGGAATTAATTAATTAATTCTTTATCATACGCACGACATGGTTTAAAAAATAGGAGAAATTGTAGGTTGGGTAAATAGAAATATGTTTTTGCACCATTTTATATGTATGTTTAATAGGTACCTACACAATTAAACTGCTGTAAATTTAATATACATAAATAAAAATGTACATGGGAGAAGTGATTTGAGTATAATATATATATATATATATATATATATATATATAATATATATATATATATATCAAAAAAGTACTTTCAGGCCTAACTTGAATATTAAATTGAATTCTTAGACTTGCTATTAAAAGTGGTATAACTAGCCCATATAAAGACAAGATGCCATTTGGCTAGGTATGATATGGTTTATGTTGCAAATATCTTTATTCCCCGTAAAACTACGGCAGCAGTCACTGCAGAATGTTTTAAATCGGCCGTATTAAGCAAATATTTCTTTCAACTCTTTGGACGCGTATAGTGGAAAATCGATAAAAACATATTTTTTACTAAGGTTCGTACCTACCGAATGTGAAATTTAAAGGAGCTTTTAGACTTTAAATTTGATAATCTACAACTTTTATTCTATGACTTTTTTCGATTTGGATAGTTGTTTCCAAGTTGCAGTTGTCTCTCAGTGACCAAATTGGGTTTTTCAGCCAAAATGGAAACATTTGCCTATTTCTGACGAACGATTGCGGAATTATTACCAAACCAAATTCAATAACTAAGATATCTTTTAGAAAGAAAATTTAACGTTCTTTCATTTTGGAAAGAAAAGTATTTTCTGTAGGAAGCACCGTTTACGAGTTATAGGTGAAAAACTGAAAAAAGTGCGAAAAATACGAGGTTTTTCGGCTCCAAAAAGTTAAGCTCACCACCTGTGATGGTGCAAACTCAGATTACTTTTATTTAGGGCCATTAAGATGAATTAAAACGATTTGCAGCTTTGTCCGAATTAATTTTCACAAACATCCTTATTTTACTGGGCTATCTCTCTGACTAGGGGTGGGCATAATCGAATGACGATTATCAGATCATTCGATTATTTCAATCATTCCAATTAATCGATTATCGGATTAATTGGTTTGGAGAAACGAATGATCATTCAAACTGAATTTTTTTTACTACAATCGAGGAATTACAAGGTTGGGATAATCGAATGACCTAATTTTTTTTTTTTTTGCTCATCAGATAAATTATATCCATCTTTGGACCTGAGTTCAGCCAGCCCAGCAATCATAGAGAGGGGAAATGTGCCATATCGTCTTCCAGAACGCATATTAATCATTCCGTCGTTCAATTACGGAATCATTCGATTATTTAAATCTTCGAGGGCCAATCATCCGATTATGACGATCATTCGATTATGCCCACCCCTATCTCTGAACCCCGGGCGGACCTCACTTCTTGAGGATGGAACTCGATTCTCTTCTTGCTGGAATAAGACTGCCCTTCCGAATCTTCTCTCTCATTCTCTTCACCTCGGGCGGGAATATGGGACCTCCTGATATGGGAAGTCCAGCCATTGTCCACCCTTGTAGCTGTAATCTAGAATGTACCAGGCGTACCGCGGGGGGCAGCCCAAGCCAACGAAGGGGGTTTGGGAAATGCCTTTTGAAGTTTTGCCGACAAATGCTTCTTAATATTTAATTGTTATATATTAAATATTTAATTGTTTAATTTAACAATTTAATTGATATTTAATTGTTACTTTTGGAGAAGAGCCTGCGGCATATCCAGGCTGCAAAGAATCCCTAATGCGGAAATAAGAAAAAAGGTAGGGGCTGAGCTAAATATCTTAAATGAGATATCAACGAAGAGGCTCATGTGGTATGGCCATGTCATGAGGATGGAAGGGACGCGGTGGCCACATAAAATGATAAGTACTCCCCGCAGAAGAGGCGAAGACGAGGAAGACCCCGCAAAACGTGGATAGAGAGTGTGAGGGAGGGGGTGGCGGCCAGAGGAGGACTGCAGGGACAGGGAGCACTGGCGTTCGGAAATACTAAGTTTCGGGATGTGACGCAAGTTGCAGACCCGAGGAAAAAAAAAATATTTAATTGTTTAATATTAAATTATTTGATAATGAACTCCCATCATTATCCTCAACCACGAAGAGCGATTCCTGTATCTTTGATTGTTACTCATTAACCGTTAGTTACCATTGATTTATTTCGATTCGTATCCTTTTAAAAGGAGAATCGAGTCAAAAATGGAGGTTCTCTTCCATTTTGAACCGTATCCTGGTTACAATAAATGTCAATTGTTAAGAATCCTTTCAACGAGAATGGCGACTTTAACTTAGAATGAAAAAAATCAAAAATTAAAACAGTCCTTAAAATATGAAAATCGGGCATATCCTTTGAAAGAGTAAATTAGTCCTTTTCGGGCGTAACCCACCTCACCCACCATAATATAGACAGTTAGACTTAAGTTATTTCGGACCGCTTCTTGCATCGGGAAGAGAGTTTCTATATTAAAAAGTGTCCTTTTTATTGTGGTAATCCTAGTTACCAGTGATTTATTTCGATTCGTATCCTTTTAAAAGGAGAATCGAGTCAAAAATGTAGGTTCTCTTCCATTTTGAACCGTATCCTGGTTACAATAAATGTCAATTGTTAAGAATTCTTTCAACGAGAATGGCGACTTTAACTTAGAATGAAAAAAAGCAAAAATTAAAACAGTCCTTAAAATATGAAAATCGGGCATATCCTTTAAAACAGTAAATTAGTCCTTTTCGGGCGCAATAAACCAAATAATAAACCAAAATCAGATTATAAAGGTATATCAAAGCGAAAAATTGTAATAAAAACATGTATGTAGTAATATATTGGGCTCTAAAATGAGTTTGTAGCACTATTTTACTTGTGATTTCAATAAAAACTTCTGATGCTTGTAAACTTTTTTAATCAATTATATATGACCCATTTTGATCTATTACAGGTTGCTATCTTTCAGATAATTTTTAGAATTTCATCATCAACAGTTGGAGGACGACCCAGGCGCTTTGCGTCTCCGAAGCCAAAAGTTCTGGTCTGAACTGAGCAAACCACTTGCTTTCTCATAAGGGATCATCTCCATACACACTGCAAAATTTATAACCAAGCTATGCAACGGACATTCCTTTTCGGAAATTGGAGTTTGAATGAAAAAATATTTTTCTGTTACAAATTACAATAAAAATATTTGTAAAACCTGAGCATACAAACTTTAAGCAGATCTTTGTCACAAAGATCCATTATAAATTTTGTTTGTACTTATCTACTATTCGGTTCGGCTGCCTAACAAACACTCACTAGACAAACGCACAAACCACTTAACTACAAAAGGCTTATTTGCATGACTATCTCAAGGCCCATCTGGACTTATGTGGTTGAGTTGCGGGCTCTATTAATACTTGGAATTCTTTTCGTATCCAATGCTTACAATCCAAAATCTTCAATGCCCCTTACTTATCAATGATAAACTTATCCATATTAGTATAATGTTAATGTTGTTGATATGGCTTGAATTTCATGACAAAATCTATTCCCACTCTTACTATTATATATATATATATATGTGTGTGTGTGTGTGAATATATTATTTGATTAGTTCTCAACTGTTGATATTTTAAATTATAAACAGTTGTTATTAAATTATCAACAGCTGAGAAGTAATAAACAAGCATTGCAAACCTTATATTCTTCCATACAGTGTGCAAGATATTATAAAACATATTACGTTCCAAAACGTACATAAGAAAAATTTAATAAATCCATAAACTAACTTGAATATTTATTATTTCTACTTTTAAATCATTTCATAAGAACAGATGTTCCACAATAAACTAAATGCGACTCTCCCATGGAAACTAAGTTAAATTTTTAAAATGTATTTAGAAACAGTTCATTTGAAATATTAAAAAAAATCTGGTGCGGGCAACACACGACTTTCACTTACCTCTATTATTAAAATCAATGAAAGAATATTCAAATACAGTTAGAGATAAAAATACGTGAAACTATTAAAGAATTAATAAATTGAATTTCTATAGAAACATGTGTTTTATTAAAAAATCTATTATATTATTATCTAAAATAATCACTTAGTTTTATCTTCTTTTCATCACTCTCTATTAACTTATAATAGCTTGAGTATAAGATAATATTTTTTCTAAAATCTTTAGCTTTCCAACGGTATATCATACATGTATATTAATGCTCTTATGTTCAACAACAAAAAATTGCATTAAAAAAATATTTTTTCTGTTTTCTCCTTTAGTTGGGTATGGAATTCATTCAATTTATATATTGATCTGTTTTTCATCAGTGATAACAAGATAATATAGTTATATTTATAGAATCTACAAAATTAAAGGTACTTTAGAAGAAGAAAATTTAAAATATCGGAATTTAAGCCCTGTCAGACCATTTTAATCAGAAGAAAACCTAAATGATATTAAAGCCCATTAAATTCTACATCGATATAGCGAGTTTAATCAAAATCGTCGGAACCGTTTTCGAGAAAATCGAAAAAAGGTGCAAAATGCATAGTATAAAGTGGCTCTTCTGATAAGCTCATTTAGATGAAAAAGGTTTTGTAACGTCTAGGGCGTATATTTGTCCTAAATATGAAATTTCAGTTTCATAGGACTTGCCGATTCCGCCCGGGAGTTACCACACACACACACACACACAAGGTCTGTGTGTATCTTTTTGCGGGACTTGGTTATTTGGCCTCAGGGGACCCTAAAATGTGTATGTCCGTTGAAAACTGGAATTCGAAAATTTTCACGATCGCAATACTTTCCCTTACTATATATAGGAAGTGAAAGTAAAAATAGAAATAAATAAAAATAATATGAACTGTTTAATTTATTTAACTAACAAATACACTGAACTAATTTTGATTTTTTTGACCAAGTTATGTTTATACTTTCTGCCGATGTTTAATATTATAATGAATAGATATTATAATATGATATTTCCTAGCTAAGTGGAATTTTCGTTACCATGAACACATAATTCCAAAGTGATAAATTCTGAAGTCGTTAAAATAAACTTTTAAAACGTAAATGACATCACAGTTAAATTGCACTCGTGCGAAGCAACGGCGCTAGTTATGAAATATGGTTATCCACATAAAAAACTATATTTTCCTTATGATGCTGACTTTGTCCATCCATTCCTACCATGACAAACTGCATTTTCACTCTATCCTTCTGGTTTCGATCCTTACTTCCTCTTCAAATTTATAATAATCTTCCGAGGATTCTGAAAATATGATTTATTTTAGACCTTCTGAATTTAGATTCTAATTGGAATGCTACCTAACTGTGGGTAGTTTCTTTATACATTCGTTTAATGTCATTCTATCTTTTAGCATATTTACTTGTTGTTCTATTAATTAAATTTTTTCGACAATTTTCGAAACACACGACTTTCACCTACATACGTTTTAAAAATCGATTAAAGAATTTTTAAATACAGTAAGAGATAAAAATGAGTGAAAACATTAAAGAATTAGTTAAATGGAATTTCTATAGAAACATGTGTTTTATTAAAAAATCTAAATATTAAAAAAATATTTTTTCAGTTTTTCCTTTAGTTGGGTATCGAATTCATTCAATTTATATATTTACTTGTTTTTCATCGGTGGTAACAAGATAATATAGTTATCTTTACAGAATCAACAAAATTAAAGGTACTTTAGAAGAAGAAAATTTAAAATATCGGAATTTAAGCCCTTTCAGACTATTTTAATCAGAATGAAACTTACATGATATTAAAGCCTATTGAATTTTACATCGATATAGCGAGTTTAATCAAAATCGTCGGAACCGTTTTTGAGAAAATCATAAAAAGGTGCAATATGCATAGTATAAAGTGGCTCTTCTGGTTAGCCGATTTTGATATAGAAGTTTTCGTAACATCTCGGACGTATAGTTGTCTTAAATATGAAATTTCAGTTTCATAGGACTTCTCGTTTCCGCCCGGGAGTTACCACACACAACACACACAGACCTTTTTGCGGGACTTGGTTATTTGGACTCAGGGGACCCTAAAACGTGTATTTCCGTTGAAAACTGGAATTCGAAAATTTTCACGATCGCAATAATTTCCCTTACTATATATAGTAAGTGAAAGTAAAAATCTGAGCTTCGCTATGAGCACAAATATTAATTAATATCTAATAAATATTTAAATTCTTAACACTCAAACTAAACTTGGAAGAGCTTATAAATTTTCTTAAAGTTTTCAGCCACTACACCACTGGTGAACCTTGAGCCAGAATTTCAAGAGTTCTGAATTGTTGAGTGAATGAAACAACCAGTTTTTTCAATCGATGAAACTTATTCCATATATATTGTAGTAAGCTCATCTCTTCTAAAGCACAGTTGCAGAAACGTTTCGAAAACTAAATTTCATTTTTAGTTTTACTCTATAAGTGTAACACAAACCAAACTAGTGATTTTGTAAGAAAGTGCAGTCGTTTAAAATAGAAAGGTAGATCCATTGGTATTAATAGAATCCGAGGAATTTTTTGCTAATATTACACGCACGGCTTTTAGTTTATTATTTTCAATAATGACATAAAACATACATGATGACATAATCGTATATGATAGATTTTATATTTCATTCATTCGTTCAATTATTTGTTATCAATATTATCATATTATTCATTCACCAGTTAATTATTGTATTATAATATCATTGATAAATAACTGTGACGCCTCACCTTCGAAGAGGTCCAAGCAGGAACTGGTCGAACGAGCCGAGAACAGGGAGTGGGAGAAACAGGCAACCTCTTCTTTATATATTGATATTACAATAATAAGAACTTTTTTGCTATAGAAGTGTTGGTGAATAGAATTTTTTTATTTTTTATTTTTATTTATTTAATGAAATTTACAACTGTATTAAATAAATACAACAAGTAAATAGCCTTTATATATGATTAGTACACATGGTAGTCCTGAGAAGAAACTACCCATTGGTAGCACTCCAATGTCTAATTTATGTCAGGAGGTCTCTTGGCCATCTTCTTTTAAGGCGCCTCGGTGGGTTGTCGGGAATAGATATAGAGGAGAGGTCACGAATAAGCCGGTTTGAGTTAGCAGGGAGTTTGGAATGAAAAGAGGTATATCTGTAACGGACCAAGTCTTCAACAAATGGGATATTTAGGTCTTTATGGATGATTTTATTAGTAACAAAGTAAGAAGCATTGAGGATTTTACGAAGGATTTTTGACTGCAAGGATCGGATGCGAGAGGAATTCGATGGTTTAGCATACCCTCATAGCTCAATGCCATAGGTCCGAATAGGCCTGATAATTGTGATATAAATAAGTTTTTTGTAGTAAGTAGGAAGTTTTGAGCGTTTGTCAAGTAAGTGTTGTAGTAATCTGTATCTACGAGCAGTTTCCTGTCGTTTCAGTCTAGTATGAGGATTCCATGTTAAGCGTTTGTCGAGGTGGAGTCCTAAGTACCGAATCTGTTCAACAGGAGTAAGTAGGATATTGTTAAAGGATATGGTGGGGCAGGAAGTCATAGGCTTACGACGTAGAGGGTGAGTAGAATTAAATTTAAAAAAATAAATAAATTTTGATTAATACCTTAAAATACGATGTTTCAGAATATAAATTTGGTTAAAATTGTTAGTTTTCAATAAAAAAAAAAGAAGAACCAAATAAAAATACACAAATTGCATGTAGAATTAACTACTTAATTGCTCGATAATTTAGAAAAAAAGATTTCTTATACATCCGTTTTTACTCAGTCTGCTGATGTTCCTCAAGGCAATATCCTAGGACTCATTCTATACAGGTGACCCAAACAGTCCTTGAAAATATGAAAATTGGATATATCATTCAAAATTGTAAAATTATTCTTTTTCGTGCGTAAACCAACCTCCCCCTCCCCCCCTAATGTAGAAAGACTTATACCATTTATAACCGATTCTTGCACCGGGAAGAGAGTTGAGATATTAAAAAGTGTCCTTGGTAATCCTAGTTACCAATGAAATATTTCAATTCGTATCTTTTTTAAAGGAGCATCGATTGTGGTTTCCTTCCATTTTGAAACGTATCCTCGTTACAAGATATGTTAATTGTTAAGAATCCTTCTTCTTTACTTTCGACCCATTTGCCTTTCTTTCAGCGTGGGTAAGCTTCCAGCCATCGGTACTACCCGTCTCTGTTCCTGACAAGGTTTCTTATCTCGTCCAGAGTTTTACCTCTATGCATCCCTATTCGCTCCATGTGGGTGATATAGGAGGTCCTTGGGCGTCCTCTAGTCTTCTTCCTAAGGACCTTACCTCCATTGTTTTAATTGGATTCCGGTGGTGGTCCATTCCGCAGACATGCCCGTACCATCCCAATTGTCTCATGTCTAGGACTTAAAGAACAGAGCATATATTAAGCACTTCCCTGACCCTTTCATTCCGGACACAATCTCTCCGTGTCTTTCCCACAATTCTTCTAAGAAACTTCATTTCGGAGGCAGTGATGCGATTTTGTAGCCTTTCGTCCATGATCCAGCTCTCTGCCCCATAAAGAAGCATTGGTAGAAAGATGGAATTGAACAGGTGTAACTTCACGTTCCGTGCTACTTCTCTTTTTCCGATAACCATGTTGCAGATATGATAATAGACGGCATTAGCCTTAGAAATTCTACTTGAGATTTCTGAATCCAATTTCGCAGATTTACTGATCACCGAGCGTGAAATCTGTCACGATCTCCATCAATTCTCCACCACAGGAGATCTGTACACCTTCTTAACCCATATGTTGTTTGCATTGATAGATGAAACTTGGCTCAATGTACAAGTTGAACGAATTCGAAAACAAGCTAAGAAAATAACGCATATTTTTTTACTTTTTTTATATCCGAACATAACAATAGTACAAAGATATAGATACTTAATGTTGTCTTATACATAATGTGGTCGGTATAACGTAGTGTAGAGTGATGATTTTGATAACACTCAGCATTTTGATGTTATATTAAATGGGGATTTTATGTAAGTATTATCCTCGTTGAAATAGCCTCAATGATAATGATGAACATTAGTGATTGACCAAAAAAAAAACCTTATAATTTGAAAGCTTACGTTACAAGATATGTAAAACCCGAATAACAAATAAAACAAAATCTTGACAATTGCTCATATTTTTGAAGAGTGTACCTTCTACGTCAGACAGCGGAACAAAAAGGGATTTGACGATTGAGACGTTGATATCCAAAAGGTACTATATCCATTCTAGGAAATTTTACAGGAAGCGCGAAAATCTCTCATTACTATATTATTAAACTAGCTAATTTGGCTCTTCTTGTCTTAAAATTTAGAATTATGTTTTCACTATAATAATAGCATCATATTAAAGTTATGAAATGAATTTTTTTAGAATGATTTGGAACGAAAATAAATCCGTAATTAGTACTTTTAGAAAATGACCGCATTTCTAAATCGCGTTTTTTAAGGACTTGAGAATTCATTAGATAACATCAAATAGAATATTTAAATAGAACTAAATGAACAGAATTCAAATATGTAAAAAAATCAATTTCGTAAAAAATGTCCTTTAGTACCTTTTGGA
Organism: Piezodorus guildinii; assembly: GCA_023052935.1. Classification (NCBI taxonomy): domain Eukaryota; kingdom Metazoa; phylum Arthropoda; class Insecta; order Hemiptera; family Pentatomidae; genus Piezodorus; species Piezodorus guildinii. Next base: position 136,465,506 of record CM041296.1, on the reverse strand, counting down.
AATCAACGTCTCAATTAAGACGTTGATATCCAAAAGGTACTATATCCACTTTAGAAAATTTTACAGGAAACGCAGAAATCTGTCATTTATTTATTATTGGACCAATTTACGTAATTATTTTTTTATTAAAATCAAAAGTTGATTTTTAAGGGTGTTGCCAACTCATTTTTCCAAATTATTGCACTTTTCCGATGATTTTAAACAATATAATATGGATATAGTACTTTTTGGAATGAAACGTGGATATAGTACTTTTTGGAAAGAATTAAGAGGGATGTAGCACTTTTTGGAAGAATATAACGTGCGATAAGTTGGTAAAAGTCACTATAACCTTCCTGATACAACATTACCGATAACTAACGTCTTTACTACTATTAATGACTAAGTTATGGATATTTCCTTATTCTCCCTCTGAGAAATATCTTTCTTTGTTGTTTTATTACATTGATTATCTATTCTTCATAAAGAAAGAAAATATTCAAAGGACAATTTATCTATTTATAGCACTATAATAAGAAAGTATGTAATTATGAAGTTTGTTTTGAACTTGTATTTACTTATTATTATTATTATTTATTTAACGTCACTTTATGCTAACTATGGCTAATCGGACGATGCTACAGTGGGAGTCCTAAATTTTGCCTATCCAGGTTTTATTAGGATAGGGATCTTTTACGAGTACCTGACATCGCACAGGCTCGGGACCACCTTTTAACGTCCCCTCCGAAGGACGGCGTAACTAAGGATTTTTTACTCCCATTAAAAAATCCTAGGACCACCGGCGGGTTTGAACCCGTGACCTTTAGCATGGGAGGCTGTTACGCTAGCCACCCAGCTACAAGTGATCCCACTTGTATTTACTATTTGTGTGAATTTAGCAAATTTAACTATATTATTAATGACGTGTAACAATGTTTAACCACAGATACAGATAAATAATAACTTTTGAGATTTTATTTAACATAAAAAAAACGACCACTAAGTTAGATCAGGCACGGATTTTCTTCACATATTTAGCAAGTTCGTGGAATGCTAATTTCAACTATTTGCTGTATCAAATACCATTATTACATTAAAATGTGAGTTTCTGAAAAATTTTAAACCAAATTTATGTTACTGCAAGAAGAAATACTATGAAAAAACTTAATTTAATTGACAACCTAAAAGAACCAAAGCGACGAAAACTAAGTTGTTTCAAATAGCTTAAAAACTGATTATTAGGGTAAAATCAGTGACCAAAATAATAGAGGTGATACAAGACGTGCTAAATGAATCAATAAAAATGCATAAAATGATGGAAACAATAAATTAATGGTGATATATTACGGGGCTTGGTGCTTCTGCCGTACAGTAGGATATAGTGTACCTTTTGGAAGGAAATGAAGAAAAGGTTATATCTGTTTACATAGGATATCTTACCTTTTGGAACGAAACATGGATATAGTACCTTTTGGAATGAAATAAAATGTGGATTTAGTACCTTTTGGAATGAAATGCAATTTTTAAATACTTTTTAAAAGGATTTTTATGTTTTTTAGATAAAAAATTATGACGGATTTAAGTAAAACTAAGCCATTAGAATACAAATATGTGAAAATATCAACTTTGAATAAAATGTCTTTTAGTACCTTTTGGAAATCAACGTCTCAATTGTTTTTTCTCTTATTTTATCTTTTTTAGTTATTGTTTTCTTCGAATATTATCTACTCTTTAAAACATAATATATTATTCACTTTAGCTAATATTGTTTAATCTATAATGATAATTTTAATTAATATCATTACATACTGTTTTAACTAATGACACTGATGAATGCAATGTTTACTGCCATTAAAATAAAAACCAACCAACCGACCAAATAAAATAGATCCGTTTGTTCGCCGCATGAGTTAATAGTACTCGATATAGAATTAAATATCTTACAAAACAAAGAAAGAATTATAGAAAAAGCTTCTGAAATAACAGAGATATAGGGTTTTGAAATTAGCAGAGGTGATAGGCCATTTTCCTTTGAATTATTTAATGCTACAGCTGCAGCTATAAAAACTGTTACATCCTAATACAGTAATTTGGAAATAATAAACCATTGTGTAATAATTTGTGGCGTTTTTTAATTTCTCCCTTTAAAGTAACTTAAATTTTGTTGGTTTGGTATAATAATCCATTTATCTATTGATAGTATTTTCTCCGTTGTTAGTATTGATAAAAAAAGAGTGAATATAAAATTTTAAAGAATATGTGAATTAACTACAGGAGAAAGGAGGATAAATATATTTTTATATTAAAATACATGTCTGAAAATGACAGCAGTAATAAATACAGTATATGTATAATTGAGTGTTGGAAAGTGCAAGATATTAGAAAAAAATAATATGTGCCAAACTCTAGAAAATTAATTATCGCAGGTGATGGTAATAACTGAAATCAAGTTACCATCTTGAAACAATATAAAACCAAAAGAAGTCATGTAAACACTAAAACATGCCATACAAATGAGAAAAATAAGGCCTGGGTTGCAAAGGCAGTGAGAGTAGCTGAATTAGGTTTGGGAAGGTTACAAACTCTGATCATATTATCTAGCAAGGAAAATGCAAAGTCTGATATGATATGATTGAACAGGAAAGTAGACATCAGATAACAGAGCACTGTCCATTAAATTTGCAAAAGAATCTACAAACATATCTTAAAGCTCCTAATATAGCTCCAAAAAACATTGAAGCACCATCCTTAATGTCCGACCTAAACAATAATTTAAATATGAGAGAAGTTGGTTCAGGGTGCAGTTAATATAACACACAATTAAGTATGAACTTAATTTATTTTTACTCCATGTATTTCTACCCCACTCTATTTGTATGTATTTCTATAATTTAATACTTAATATAATAATTTAAATACTTTAAAACTGTATTGCTCTTCTGTAGAAGATAACAATAACATCATGAATGAATATGAGGAACATTATTGACATAATAATCTTTGAACTATTTTAACACAAAATTTAAAACAGGCACCTTTCTAGAGATCTGGAAAAGATAATATATTGTTTCTTTTTCAGAAGAAAGAAAACCCTCAGAGGTAGGTAGGTAGTGGTCATCTTATTAGACAAAGTTTAATAATAAAATATACCATTTGATATATTATGTCTTATTAATGAAAACTATTACAATTACCAAATTACAACTACCAGTTACATTTACCAAATTACAATTACCAATTACCGAACTATTACAATTATCAAATTCTTTTGTTAATTGATTGTAAATATTTATTTATACTGAAAACTTTCTTATTGTTCATAAATTTTAATAAATTTTCATAACTAATATTCTGATTATTATTTATTTCAAAAATCATTTTTTCTCTTTGAGTTTTGTATGCCGGGCACACCAATAATATGTGTTTTAGGGTCTCCCTATCACTACATTTGTCACATTGTGGAGATTCTGATACGCCTATGAAGGTAATTGTAGATCCCGTGATTTGTCCTTAATCTCATATATGTTTTAACCATGTTTTTACTAAAATTTGTTTCCGTGAACCAAGGTTTTCGAATAATTTTGAGAAATATGGTTTTGTAAAATTGTCCAGTGGGGTTTTCCTGATATAACTGTTGCCAAATTTCGAATGTATTTAATTTAATGTATTAAAATACTGCTTTTGAACACAGTACTGGACAAATTTATTCGAGTAATTAAATAAACATGCTTATAATATATGTATAATAATTATTTATTGTAGTTAGGCAACACTGCTTAAACCATTATGATCAAGTAAGCTTGTTGTGTTTGAATCTGTCAGACTAGTTTCTGTCAAGCTATGTGTTTGCATATCTAATAAAGTCTACTTTTATAATAATTTGTATTTTACCTCCGCTCTGCAAAAACAGCTTATGGTCCCAAGGTGCCTCAAGATCCAAAGAAGACCAAGAACCGAGGGCAGAATAATAATTTGTTAGATTAGACATTGGAACTAAAATAAAGGCACTTTTGCAGAATAAATAGAAAATTTCTAAATACACTACAGCAAAGTAGATACCTGGTAAGTGTGCATTGAAATATTTGACAAGTGAAGGAGGATCTCAAGTTAAAATTGGTCAGATTCTTCTGTAGCATGCTCCAAGTAGTTCTAATAGAATGATATTAACAAAATTATACTTACAATTAGAATATAATTAGAAAAGAGCTAGTCATTTTGTGGACATTACCACTATAAATAATACCAGAATCAGTTGAATACATTATATATATAAATAATTAACATATTAAACACATATTAAAATTTAAAAAAATAAAATGAACGTCTTAATAATAATACAAAATAAAATGAAATATATATATATATATATATAATATATATATATATATATATATATATATATTAGTATATATATACTTGAAATAATAAAAACTCCTGTACTTCTACAACCCATGAAGGGTCTTGGGTTTAGTAGCCATAGAGATTTGTACTGTTGTGAACAGTAGCATTCCTAGATCACACTCAGCTTCCAGGTTTTTTCCAAAATCTTTGGGTACCCAATTTATAGAGGCTTGGCCCCAGGTCGGTCTCCATACCTCAGTATTGCTCAACGGCTAAGATAAAAATTAAATAATTCTGCCTCAATAGAGGTTTAAACCCGGGACCTGTAGAACAGTGTAGACTAATGCTCTAACCACTAGACCACATCACTCTCCCTATCTATCTATATATCTACTTTACCAACAATATATTTAGCAGAAAGGAACTATTTATGTTCGAGACTGGTCAAAGCAGGATGAAAGCTCATCTTTAAAATAAATTCAGTATTGGAGAACACCTATGAGACTAATCCTTAAATTGAATCGAACACCCCAAGATTTGGTCATTTTACACAAACCATTGTCAGGAATATAGAAAAATAACCCATTTACAGATGGTTTGCAGACTAAGTTGGATATAATATGTATAATCTAACTATTATAAATTGAGCAAAATGGAGTTATTTATGTCAAATTAATAATTTTATTAAAGCATATTCATTTTAAACTGGCTTGTACTAGCAAAGATATTAAATTTATAACAAATATATTTAAACTTTGTATTCATATCTCGTTTGCAGGTTCCCAAGGAAATAAGTTTAATTGTTATTGTATTTGAAAAATATTTTAAACAAGGAAAAAGTATTTTGGTATTGAATATAGCAGAAATTATATCTGAAAACTAGGAAGTTGTTCTTTTAGTATGAAAGCTCCACCAACAAATAAAATTAATTCACATAATATACTCTCCAATCAAATAAGTTGTGTTGATAAATAATGTTTTATGATGTAAGTTATGTTTAAACATATAAAGTATACATTACTTTGCATACTCCTACTGGCATTTTGTTGTAAATTTGACTGAATAGAGTTCAAATTAGTGATAAAATAAACAACAATTTATTATTTATGAATAAAATAGTTAAAAGAGGAGCTGTTTAACTGATAGCAAAAATATATGTATAATAGTAACTCTTTTGTTTTGAGGACATCACTCCAATTCCAAAATTTTTATAGAATGCCATACTTGAGTTTGATTTAGCAGAGAGCTCGGCTTGATATTTCAAAATAAGTAGAAGTGAACAGTCATTATTAATTTATATATTTTTAAACAACCTAACTTCTTTTAAAGGAAATAAAAACAGATAAATCGCATGTCTTTGTATTTGTTACTTCTGAATGTTACAATACGCGTATTAAATATTAGTATATTTAATACAACTTCATACTTGAATATTGAATAGTAGATTTAGGAAAAATCAAACAAAAAAACCTTAAATTGCTTAACAGTATTGGGTATTGGGTGTGGGGTAATAAATTTAAATACAAATAGTTTTAGCCCTTCTTTCTAAATATAATAAATTTTGTCATGCCTACATTTGTTGATGCCTTTCTTTTTCGGCTTCTGCCAAAATTAATAAAAAATAACTTAGATCCTATGGAATGAAATAATGATGACAATTTTGAGAAGTATGTTGCTATAGATTGAGAATCCTGGATAGTGTAAACTCTTATACTGTAATAAATAAATTGATAACTAATAATATAATTATAATAATAACAATAATGGTAATTTGTTTCCTGAAACTGAAGGATTTATTTTAGCCATTCAGGACCAAGTAATTAAGACAAGTAGTAGTTGCCACAAATACCTTTAGGTGGAGTATATGTGGAGAAGCTATGTCTGAATCGTGTCACATATGTAGGACTGTAATGGAATCATTTCAGTATATCACATCAGGCTGTCGAGTGCTCACTAGAAAGGAATACTTTTTGGGGCATAATAATGTGGCTAAAATTTTTCACCAAGTACTGGCCTAGAAATTTCAGATTCTGGAGGTCACTTGCCAGGATTATAAATACAGCCCACAGTGATTGATTGACAGCACGCCAAGCTGTATCGTAACTGATCCCAGGATTTCGCATAACAAGCTAATGTTAATGAGAGAAAAATATGTGAACATCATCGAGATAGAGGTGCCGTCTATGGGTAAAGCAGCCCAAAAGAACACCCCACCTCTACCTGTTTATGAACCAAATGACACATGAAAGCACTTCAAAGCCAGAGTTCAGCAAAACTGGGAGTCTATTTGGGGGGAGGGGAGGGGGATTCCTCTAACAGACAAATTTTGAAATATTAAACAAACAACCAAACTTTGGAAAAGGGCAGTAAGAGGAAACAGAAGAGAAGAAGTCGTTATGACAAGAATGAGGATAGGACATATCAATCTAACTCATAATTATTTAATAATAAAGGAGGAACAACCAATATGCCGAAACTGTAACATGCCCTTAACTATAAAACATTTAATAGAAGAGTGCAGAACATTACAACCAGTATTCCAAAATCTTTATATTCCCCACAGAATGGATGCAGCCCTAACAGATTCGACAAAAACTGTAGACAGTTTAATTGACCTACTAAAGAAAACATGATTATTCTCCAAAATATAATTACAATAAGCCAACAAGTTTTGAGGAACGCTCTAAGAAAATGACTAAAATTAAGTTAAAAAGAATAGAATAGAATAGAAAAATAATTTTTATTCTGGGACTGGGTCCCTTAAGAACAATATGATATGTACAATTAATATATACAATGTGTCTGGCCACAAGACCAAAGGATTATAATTAATTTTTATTTACAAAGCTTTAAGAAGAAAAGTAGGATAAAATAAAACAAAAGAGTAAAATAACTAAAAGAGTAAAATAAACGAATAACTTCTGATATGTTGAACAAAACTTAACATTGAAACTGATTCATAATAATTGATCGATACAGAATCATGAACAATAAATAATAAATTTTCTTTTTGAATAGATATTTGATTTAAAAACTCAGGCTTGTGGAGCGTCTGTTTGAGATGACAATAGGTACTCGAACAGCTGGGACTTGAATGATGGTAGGGAAGAAGCATGGTGGATTGTGTTCAAAGGAATGTTCAAAACTTGTTGTTCTGTGGGCAGGAATATAAAGGTCAGAATGGCGCAATCTTGTTTGGAGTGAGCTGACGGACGATTTAAATTGCAGAAGTTTGTGGATATAGGGAGGTAGCTGGGAGTTGATAGTTTGGTAAAGGAATGATCCAAGGAAATATTGTCTGCGGTTTGAGGGAAGGAGCCACTTTAACTCACTGTATAAATGGGTCACATGAGACCTCTTCGGTGTGCCAAGGACAAATCTTAAAAATGTATTCATAATAAAAGATGGTTATAATATACATAATTAATAGTATCTTACAAGTAACTTTTAATAATAAAAAAATAAAACCAACTAAAGGCATAATAACTTCACTGTTCATTGCCCATAAAAACTAATAATCTAATCTAGTAACAGTAACTAATTAATTACTCTTTTTATTGAATTTCAATTTGTTCAATTAAACAAATTTTCTTTATAACCAATTTAGATGGTTATGTCATTTGACACAGATTATTGTCCCAACCAACTTATTATTTTTTAAATTTAATATTCACTACACTATGGTTTATCATTTCCAAATAAATATATTAAGGCACAACTGTTTATATATGTAGCTGTTTATAGGCAATTAACTAATTTTTTTAATGATTTCACTCTATTTTCAGAAATACCTAGTTTTTTAAATTCATGGGTAAAATTTCAATTTTTTTTTTTTTCTTATTCCCACTTTTTATAATTATGCACGTTTTCTTTGTTAAAAAAAAACCTTTACATTTTTGAGAGGTGGCGAAGCAGCGGCCGAGGGGAGTGGGTCTGATGATGGCCTTGTAAATCTGTAATTTTAGGCGAAGCGAGAGTTGCGGCGAATTCAGCAGGTGGTAGAGCCTATTCGACTTCGATCGGGCTAGCTTAAGTCTCTGCCGGACACGCCCAGGTACACAACGTTGTTTGACAGATGCCATTTTATACCTTCCAGAGTGAAGTCCTTCGGAAGCCTCTTCTTTCCTTTCCAAAAGGACAGTACAATGGCATCTGTCGTAGCTGAGTTCACACTGATCCCAATCTACCTCAGGTCTTCAACGACGTTGTCTGTGGCTTGTTGGACCAGGATCAGCGCCTTGTTGGTACTGGATGTCACTGAATACGGATCCCGATGTCATCCGCATAGGCTGCCATAGTCCAAGAGCTGGGACCGAAAAATGCTTATTATAAGAAGAAAATTTTCATGGTTGTTTAATCGATAATAGAAAACTCCACCATTTTTTTTTATATTTATCATAAGATCATTTTTTTCCCATTTATTTTTATGTTATATTTGTTTAAAAAATAGTTATTTTAAATATATTTAAAAGCTTTTGCCACGAAAGTGAAAAACAGTCGAAAATAAATACAGCAGAAGACGATCGTACTTCAATTGTTTTATCACTGACTCAAGGCGAGTCGAGTATTAAGGTTGCGTCTGAACGGTGAAGCTATGCCCATAGGCCCAAGTCTCCTCTCAAGAAGTTTTGAACGTTTGCAAACGTATTTCTTCATCTTATCATCGTTCCTCTTGGAACTTGGAAGAGCCGCCCTACGGTCGTTTTCTTCAACACTCAACAGGACTGCTTTCACGTGAATATAGAATATCTTTAAACATTATTGGAACACTTAATTTCTTAATTATTATTATTGAAACTGTTTAATTTTGATTCATATATTTTTTACATCTTTAAATTTTTGATTAGGTTAAGTTTGTTTCTTCTATTTTCTTAAATATTTTTAATTCGGCTAATTTTGTTTCATATATTTTCTAACAGCTGTTTAGGTATATAATTAGGTTAATTTTGTCTCTTATCTTTTCTTATATCAATTTTATTAGGTTAATTTTGTTTCTTATCTTGTTTTTATGTATTTTAGTTTAATAAATGTATTGTGATTAGGGATTGCAATCCGGTGTCATTTCCAATCCGGCCGGATCCGGTCCCAAATTTCACCAATCCGGACGGATCCGGCCGGATCCGGATGGTATGACTAAATCAGGTTTATTTTCACTTTTCGGTCCAAGATGAACTGTTAGCATGTTATTAGAGTATAATTGTAATCATGATAGGAAGTTTATAAAATAAAAGTTATGTTAGGATTAGATATGGAGCAAAAAAATTAAAGTTTAGTAGTTTGTTTATTTATTTAACGTCCCTTTATGCTGCTGTGGCTAATCGGACGATGCTACAGTGGAAGTTCTAAATTTGGCATATCCAGGTTTTATTAGGATAGAGATCTTTAACGAGTACCTGGCATCGTACAGGCTCGGGACCACCTTTTAACGTCCCCTCCGAAGGACGGCATAACTAAGGATTTTTTACTCCCATTAAAAAATTCTAGAGCTACCTGCGGGTTTGAACCCGGGACCTTTGGCATAGGAAGCTGTTATGCTAACCATCCTGATACAGGTAACACTAAAGTTTAGTAGTTTAGGTAACTAGTAAACATTTAATGGCTATTAAAACAGTCGGTTATTGATTACTATCTGCTGAAAATAAAGACTATTTGTTTTCTACTACCCTTTTTCCAAAATCAAAATTGATTTTTGATAATATATACTATTTAAAAAACAAATGTTGTCAGTAGAATAATTTAAAGATTTATACTCATAATAATTGTGATAATTATGCCATTCATCAGACATATTCATCAAAATATGATTGTGCCCATCATTAATATAAGAATTTTTTTGTGATTGTTAGCATTCTCAAATAATTTAAAATTATTGTTATCACAATTCCCATCTGAGTTAATCACGCTAGGATAATTATATAGGATTTTATAAAGTAACTTAATAAATTAATTGAGCTATCTGAGAAAGTGAAGTATAGGAAGACGTGAGCAGTAACGTAGCTCATTCTTCCAAGATTTCAATAGATTTGTAAGCAGTTTATCATATAATTCAGTACACTTTCTTGAGTGAGCAATTTCTCTAAAATAAAAGTTAGAGTTGTTTCAGAAGTTCCTCTAGAGACAACTTATAGGATGCGTATAGCTCGCGTATATCCAAGATAATAATATCTGTTAACTTACATTTAGGGGAAGCACCGACAAAACAAAAGCACTTGTACTGTCTCGTGAAAGGCGAACGAATGATGCTGGACTGAACTGATGACGAGATGTAATTTGGCGTCGAACGACACCACCATACATGTACAACAAATGTAACGCATTTAAAATACTTTTTTTTATTAAACTGCACTATTTTTGGCCAAAAATTGCTATAATCGGATCCGGTTACGTTAACGTATAATGATGCCGGATCCGCCGGATTACCGGATCCGGTTTTCCGGATTGCAATCCCTAATTGTGATTAGTCGTTTACCTTTCATAATTTTTTTTTTTTTTAAATCTATACAGTCCACATAATTTTTTTTAATCGAACCAACCTTAAAATTTGATTTATCACTTGAAAGTACTGTTCTTCCACGGATAGCTCAGCGTATACAGAATGTGATTTTCACATTTTAGCCAACTTGTAATTAGGAAAAGAGTCACGGAAACGTAGGAGCTGATTAAGAATAAGAGATGGATTTTCTGATAATTCGGAAAATATGTTTAATCCACTTTAAGTTTGGATAAAAAATAACTCAAAAATAAATGTTAGCCATAGTTTGGACCTTTATTTGAAGCTTCATGAGCAGAATTTTCAGTACGAAAACCGTAAGTTGTACGAAACTGAAGTTCCATACTACTTACATCATTTCACACGCTCGACATGTTACAGCAACTATTTAGCTAAAATCGGTTGTCCGGAAGTGCAACTTTATACCATGAATTTTGCACCTTCTTACGATTTTCTCAAAAACGCCTCTAACGATTTTGATCAAATTCACTCGATGTAAAATTGAATGGACTTAAATATCGTGTAGGTTTCTTTCTTATTGAAACCTTTGACCTGATTGAATAGTTTGTCTGGGCTTGATTGACGAATTTTCGTATATTATTCTCCTAAAGTACATTTAATTTTGTAGAGTCCAAGAAATTAACCGTTTAATCTTGTTAGCCTTTTAAGAAGGTATATGTCTGATATGTTACACTAACTTTTTCTCCATAATCAACGGAATGAATACTAATATGGAATATAGTAGATGTATAATATACCGTTGGAAAACTGAAGATTTTAGAAAAAATATTATCTTATATACAAAGTTGTAAGAGTTAATTTATATTGATTAAAAGTGGATAAAACTAAGTGATTGTTGTGCATTATAATATGATAGATTATTCAACGCAACTCGTGCGTCAATTTAAACCTGACACAATTTTATAACCTTTCTTCAACTCTAACTTTATTTAATAGTTCTTAAGTAAAATTCATGTGTTCACACAACATATTTTTATAACCTATAAGTACTAGTTTTAATTTAATGAGAATATAATTAATGCAGGTTTATTATAAGCTTGTTTTGTAAAATTATTTCTACATAAAAAAATAAACCTATAATATTTTAATACAAATAGAAACTATTTCCACAATTTGGTAACAATCTGGCATAGATGATATGCTGTAATAGACACGGTCTCCAGACAAAAATGTTGATTGTATCGTGTAATCGTTTTGTTGTTTCTCTTATTAACTATACAATTATTTTCGCTGTCTACATAAAATTAGGATAGAGTCTAAATATACAAGCCTCATAAAATACTCTATGTAAACTTAAAGTCGAATAGGATAAGTTACACCTAACTGAAAATACATACATACATATACTATCTATGTTTATGATGCGATGTTTTATTATTTTTTCATATAAAGTTCATTTTTTCAGTCACAAAGTTGCATAAGGTAATGGAGTTTCGTTAAAAGTGAATAAAACAAAGTGATTGTTGTGGATAATAATATAATATATTATTCAATGAAACAAATATTTTTATCAGAACCCAATGTTATTCTTAAACCTTTTTTCAACTCTACATTTATTTAAAAGTTCTTAAATTGTTTTCAACAACGAAGGCAAGTGAAAGAGATAAAAAAACTACAGATTTTTTTGAGGTGACTGCCATTAAAACAATAAGCCAGATGACAGTTAAATTGGACCAAAAAACTTAAGGGGGATCACCTGTAGCGAGGTGGCTAGCATAACAGCCTTCTATGACAAAGGTCACGGGTACAAACCCACAAGTGCCCCAAGGATTTTCTAAAGGGAGTAAAAAAATCCTTAGTTATACCGAACTTCAGAGGGGACTAAAAAAGGTGGTCCCGAGCCTGAGCGATGTCAGTTACTCGTTAAAAATTTCTATCCTAATTAAACCTGAATAGGCAAAATTTAGGACTCCCACTATAGCATGGTCCGATTATCCACAGTAGCATAAACTGACGTTAAACAAACAAACTAAAGGAAATAAAAGATACAGTATTTCCGTGGAAATGATCGGTCCAGAATAAAAGAAGAAAGTAGGTCTGATTGACAAGACTCAGAATAGGACACTCACGACTAACCCTCCAACATTTACTGATTGGAACACAAATATCTTAGTGTGCCCAGTGTAACCTAGCTGTCACCATAAAAACTTACTGAAAGACTGTACAGGCAATTGATAGGTGTCAACCTCCCATATCATTGAAATACATTCACTCAAAAAAGTTTCCATACAGCATGCTTTTATTTTCTATATCTATCTAATTTTAACTTAACAATTTCCTAATGTGCAAATTATTAATACTAATATTAGATAAAAAAATATATTTATTTATTTTCATTTCATCGTTAATATAAAACGAGGTAGAATGCCATTTGTTAATGGTAGCTCAAAAAAGTTTCCGTATACTTTCAATATTAATCCTATTTGTTGTACTATGACCGTCTTTCCTGTGTTATATGTATAAATCTTATCTCGATAATCAAATCTCAGTCTGATTATTAGCTTTAATTGGGAAACTGATTTTTTCAATATGCACGTTTTTCGTGATTTGAGAGAGCTCATGGTTCGCAGGGCTTATCTATAAGAAAAAGTTCATATTTATTGAATAAGTCACATGCTGCTGTACAGTATGGACTACAAAGACATAGAGAGTTGAAATCTTTGGGGATGGACCACGTTCTGAAAGACAGGAGACTGGAGAATCGCCAGGAGCGAGCCATCCTTGCTAAAGACCATGCCAATCCTCGCACTAGCGACACCTCGATGACCATCAGGATAAATAGGAATTATGGGATTCAATTCCACCCACAAACAGCCAAAAATATTCTAAGAAGAGAAGGATACAGTGGTCGAGTCGCAAGAAGAAAGCCGTTCTTAGTAAGTTAAACCAGAAGAAGCGAAAGTGCTTTGCTGACTGTGACTGTGAATCCCAAAAATTTCTGGAAACGGGTCATATTCTCTTAGGAATCTAAATTTAATATTTCTGGGCGAAACGGAAGTCAAAATTGTGGAGAAAATCAACCTCAGCTTCAAAACTAAGAATTTATTTATGGGTGTATGGAAACTTTTTACTTTCACTTACTATATATCGTTAGGGAACGTATTGCTATCGTGAAAATTTGCGAATTACAATTTTCAATGGAAATACACATTTTAGGATCCGCTGAGTCCAAATAACAAATCCCAAGTCCCACAAAAAGGTCTGTGTGTGTGGTAACTCCCAGGAGGAAACGGTAAGTCCTATGAAACTGAAATTTCATATTTAAGACAAATATACCCCCGAGACGTTACGAACATTTTTTCATCAAAATGAGCCTACCAGAAGATCCACTTTATACCATGCATTTTGCACCTTTTTTCGAATTTCCCGAAAACGGTTCCGACGGTTTTGATTAAACTCGCTATATCGATGTAAAATTTAATGGGCTTTAATATCATGTAAGTTTCATTCGGCTTAAAATGGTCTGATAGGGCTTAAATACTGATATTTTAAATTTTCTTTCTTATAAAAGTATTCTTATTCTTATAAGTAACTTTAATTTTGTTGATTATATAAAAATAACTATATTATCTTGTTACCACTGATGAAAAACAGGTAAATATATAAATTGAATGAATTCGATACCCAACTAAAGGAGAAAACAGAAAAAAAAATTTTTTAATGCAATTTTTTGTTTTTGAACATAAATGCAGTAATATACATGTATGATATACCGTTGGAAAGCTAAAGCTTTTAGAACAAATATTATCTCATACACAAGCTTTTAAAAGTTAATAGAGAGTGATAAATAAACATAAAACTAACTAATTGTTTTAGATAATAATATAATAGATTTTTTATAAAACATGTTTCTATAGAAATTCAGTTTAATTAATTATTTAATAGTTTCACTAATTTTTATCTCTAACTGTATTTGGAAATACTTTAATTGATTATTAAAACGGTAGGTAAGTGAAAGCGTGTTTTGCTCGCACCAGATTTTTTGAGAAATTGTACCTTATTAAATGACAATAATACATTATTTATTAAATCATTTTAAAATAAGGTGATTGGAATCAATCTAAAGCTATCCAGTTATATTAATTATTATTGTATTATTATTAATTTATACTTATTGTTTTGAATTTTTTCCTGTATTATTTATATTATAATTAAATTATTTTTGTCATTTCATTTATTAGCCTTCTCTATATACCAACCTTACTTAATACTTAATAGCAATGTTTTACGTTATAGCAATATTTTAGCGGGTAGAGTTAACAAACCGGCGACAGGCACTTAACACTAACTCGTCACTGCAATAAAAAAATAAAGATGTGAGGGCCAAGAAAAACCGACTAAACCATCTTCTGACATCTCCAAACCTATCACTCTGCCTCAAATTGATGATTTATAAAAGCGTGATGAGGCCATCACTGCTGCATGGTGCACCCAAGTCTACTAATAAAAACCTGCCACGGTCAAGAAGATCCAACAGTTTCAGTACGACGTGCTGACACGTATCGTAGAGACAGATAAAATTCTTTGAACAGTCTCAAATTTTGTACGAATCCTATATTTCAACTCTTTCCCAACATTAAGACCACAAAGCTGGCAACAATATTTAGGGAGCCTCAACCTTGACTCCATCAATCAATGAATCGAAAATCCGGTGAGCACCGTCACAGGAAGAAGATTAATGATATGAAGAAGACATCCTTTCCCGCCTCCTGATCCCTCTCTTAAAAGTACCATGTACAGAAAAGAGATATCCTACAAGCCCAAAGATACTGCAATTTCAACCCAAACAACAAGGGGCTTTGATATAAAAAAATTACATTTGCAAACATCACTTTTGTGTGTATCGCATGCATCAATAATAATTTAAAAAATCTAGTGCGTGCAACACACGACTTTTTTAACTTACCTTCGTTTTGAAAATAGATTAAAGAAGTTTCAAATACAGTTAGAGTTAAAAATTAGTGAAACTATTAAAGAATTAATTAAATTGAATTTCTATAGAAAAATGTGTTTTATTAAAAAATCTATTATATTATTATCAAAATCATCAGTTAGTTTTATCTGCTTTTCATCACTGTTTATATACTTTTACAAGCTTGTGTATAAGATAGTATTTTTTCTAAAATCTTTAGCTTTCCAATGGTATATTATAAATCTATATTACTATTCTTATGTTCAAAAACAAAAAATTGCATTGAAAAAATATTTTTCAGTTTTCTTCTCTCGTTGTATATCAAATTCGCTCAACTTGCATATTAACTTGTCATTTATCAATGCTAATATGATGATGTGCCTATTTGTTTCAATCTAAATAATTTAAGGTACTTTAGAGGAAGAAATTTTGAAATATCGGCATTTAAGCCCTGTCAGACTATTTCAATCAGAATGAAACCTACATGATATTAAAGCCCATTAAATTTTACATCGATACAGAGAAATTAATCAAAATCGTTTAGCCGTGATGGTTTAAAGTAGATCTTCCGGTCAGCTGATTTTGATGAAAAAGATTGTGTAACATCTCGGGAGTATATTTGTCTTAAATATGAAATTTCAGTTTCATAGGACTTTTCGTTTTTGCCCGGGAGTTACCACACACACACAGACAATTTTGCGAGACTTGGTTGTTTGTTTGTTTATTTATTTAACGTCACTTTATGCTACTATGGCTAATCGGACGATGCTACAGTGAGAGTCCTAAATTTTGACTATCCAGGTTTTATTAGGATAGGGATCTTTAAGGAGTACCTTCACATCGCACAGGCCTTATAACGTCCCCTCCGAAGACGGCATAACTAAGGATTTTTACTCCCATTAAAAAATCCTAGGACCACCTGCGGTTTGAACCCGTGACCTTTGGCATAAGAGGCTATTATGCTAACCAAGTGAAACCAGCTACAAGTGATCCCCGCGGGACTTGAGTTATTTGCACTCAGGAGTCCCTAAAACGTATATTTCCGTTGAAAACTGGAATTCAAAAATTTTCACGATGGCAATACTTTCTCTTACTATGTATTTCATATATAGGTAAGCGAAAGTAATAAAAACGATAATCAGCCATTAACCTCGACTACTTATTATTACTGTTAAATCTCAAATACATAATTCCCATTTGTTTCATGAGCTTCTTATCACGAGAAATCCTTACATTACGATATCCATAATCTACTTTTTCCTAGATTAAATAGTAATGAGCCTGTAATTTTACACGATACCCTTGTAAGTGTATACAAGGATGGGATTATGCGAGAGGACAAACAGGGCTTAGAGAGGTGGAAGTGAAAGGTGTACGGTGGCTCTGTCTGGCGGAGGGAACATACTCCAGTCTTCGGCCATGTCTTGGATCTGCTTCTTCGCCTCTTTGGTCCTCCTCGTATCAGCTGCTCCAAAACACGGTAAGTACATCAATCAGATCGATAATATTCTTCCATATTGGTTCCTTAGGAGGTTTGACCTCTATGGGTTGTGACCTCTTTGTAATAGTCAAGGTCGTTCGCAACTATCGGATCAGTGTACCCTGTAAGCGTACCGTTAGATTATACAGTCTATACTGCATTGTTTTCTATTCAATATCTCTTGTATGCTTAATTAAAAACCTGCTTTAAAAGTCTTCAATACAACATAATTGTTCAATACATTGTATCATCATCAACATAAACTTTATTTTCTGTAAGGATGTATGTATATCAAATAAGTTATCAATATTTACATTATGTATTAGTAAATATATATGCACTTGTACATAAACGGTCAGGTGGAGTTAAGCTCCCGGTTCGTGGTGATTTGCTTTCACTTTTTGGATAATCGAGTTTTATTATCGACCTGTCGCGTAAATACCATAGGTCAACCGGTTTGATATTTAAAAATAACATTTAAATCGATTGTATAACTATAATCTGTAACATTTCTGATTAGATAATTCTATTGTTTTGCTGAGGTGTTGTGTTCTTGATTTTTCTTTATTTTAAGCAATATAGCTTCCAACATTTTACTGTTTTTTTTTTACATTTATGATTTCAATAGGATTACATAATTTGTATTATCAATGAACAGAAAATTCATTATTGCAAATTTAACACAGTTACATGAATATATACCATTGTTGCTATGGATGAAAACTGTGTTGTATCAATCTCTTGGCATATGCAAATAAGAAAATTATGCAAAATAAATATATATAAAAAAATATACAACACAATTAAAAATATATATAAAGTTATGAGGATTTGTAAAAATTAGTGCTCTTATTTAACAATTGCCACACACCTCCATTCTTTAAACAAATTTTGAAAGTTTATATTTAGCTACCATTGAAATATTTACTTTCCAATGAATATTATAAAAATAGAAATTGTAATCTATAATAAACACAGGCATTTTTGTCTGCATGTATTTATCCCATTTATTGGTTTATTATTTTCAATAATGAACGTTTGTAATAGACCATAAGAAAAAATTTACCCCCCTTAAATATTTGAGGGCTTACCTTTCAAGACGCGTAGAACAGGAATAATTCGTTACTTCTAATTATTAAATAAATACCAAAATTTTCAACAAAATGAAAAAAGAATCATTGGAATTGGTTCAGAACCAGCAGAGATATAGTGTTTAGAAATTAGCAGCGGTGATATACCATTTTCCTTTGAATTATTTATTGCTTTCATATTATTTAATTGTCTCAATTGCCTATAAACAGCTATATAAACAGTAATACCCTAATAGTGTTATTTGGAAATAATAACCCATTGTGTAATAATTTGCAGTGTTTCTTTCTTCTACTATTTCATATTAATTATACATTAATTAATATAAAATCTTTAGCTAAGAAAAAATATATTATCCATCTAAATTACAGTTCTTATCTTCGTGAATTTAATTTCAACATGAGAAAGATTAATGAATATAAATTAACAACAAATTAATTATTGTAGATTTAGAACAAATGTTTAAATACATACAATGATAGTTACAGATGGAACCAGTGTTGTATTGTACATTGATAAAGTTCTTGCATTTAGTTCAGAATTGACTATTGATAATGATGCAAAATAATTGTAACAATTATTATATAAAAGGCTATGAAAATCTAGTGCACACAACACAATTGAGACGTTGATTCCAAAAGGTTCTAAAGGACATCTGTTTAATGATTGATATTTTGACTAATGGTTTAGTGTTATCTAAATCTGTCATCAGAGTTTATCTAAACTAAGAAATTCTTTAAAAACGTATTTGAAAATTGCATTTTATTCCAAAAGGTACTAATTCCAAATTTAATTTCATTCCAAAAGGTACTATATCCATGTTTCGTTCCAAAACGTACTATATCCTATGTAAACAGATATAACCTTTCCTTTCATTTCATTCCAAAAGGTACTATATTTCCTACTATATGGCAGAAGCACCTAATCCCGTAATATATCACCATTAATTTATTGTTTTCTTCATTTTGTGCATTTTTAGTAGGTCTTGAATCACTGTTATTATTTTGATCAATTGTTTTAATCTAATAATCAGTTTTTAGGCTGTTTTAGACAACTTAATAACCTCACTACGGTTCTCGTAGGTTCCTAGTTAAATTTACTTTTTTTTTTATAGTATTTCTTCTTGCAGCCACTTAAATTTGCTATAAAAATCTTAAGAAACAAATTTTAATAGAATAATGGTATTTTATCGAGAAAATGGTTGGAATTAGAATTCCTGAGAAAAGTACAATAATTTGGAAAAATAAGTTAGTAGCTCAGTAAAAAAGCAACTTTAGATTTTAATAAAAAAGGATCAAGCAAAAAATCAGTCCAATAATAAATAAATGGCAGATTTTTGCGTTTCATGTAAAATTTTCTAAAGTGGATATAGTGCCTTTTGGTATGACTGTCACAATTGACATAATCCTCCATACTTGTAGTAAAAGATGAATTTTCATATTTTTCTTACATTGAAGCATATTAAAATATATTCTTTTATGTGAATATTATAAAGAATTAATTATGATCTGCAATATACACGTTTGAACGTTTTTTGGCCGTCTCCATTTTTCTTACTTTATAGGATGATTCATTTTTTTTTTTTTTTTTTGGTTTAATCTTAAGCTAAGAAAAGATATATTATACGTCAACATCACTATTCATATACTATTCAGCTCTCTTTAAAACAAAATGTAGAGCAATCTGCCGGGTTTGAACACGCAGCCTTTGATATAGAAGGCTGTGACGCTAGCTAACCTATTGATAATCTATGACGCTAACCACTGATAACTCCGTGAACATTTGTTAAATCGATTGTATACATTGACTCTTTCGTGAAGAAGATTATGCAAAAAAAAAAATACCAGACATTTCAATCATATACTTATCTTAAATATGTAATTTCAGTTTGATATAATTTATCCTTGTCCGCTTACATAGAGCATTTTATGAGGCTTGATCATTTGAATTATTCTCAATTTTGAAAACTTTGGTTAGCTTTCGTAGAAAAAGACAATAATTGTTTAGTTTAAAAGATAAACAACAATACAATTATTTTATACGTCCAACATCTTTGTATGGAGACAGGGTCTATTACAGCATAGTATCAGTGCCGGATTATCTACTAAGGCAATGTTGCCAACCGGTCGAAGTAGTTTCAATTTGCTTTGAAATATTGTAGGTTTATTTTTGTACGTACGAATAATTTCACTAAAAAAAATTATAATTATTTTCATATTAAATAAAATTATTTCCCTAAGACAACTTAAAAAATGATTTTCAAAAATTATTATGTCCATTTATTAATAAATTAAAAAAACAAAGATTAGAAGACAAATATCTCAGAATATAGATTACGTGAAAAATGTCTATTGTCACCGTTATCTTTTTGAAATAGTTTCTTCTGACTTTACCACTCTCATTTTCATTCGGCAACATTTCTTTAATCCCCTTGCACATTTTTAATTATCTACCATCACTTTCATTAAGTGAACTGGCAACACTGATTACTTTCTGTTAGTTTCGCCCCTCTCAAATCGGCTATATTTTTCTAATATACTTTTATTTTATCATTGGTTAAAAACGTCTATTGTATTGTTCTAATTATAATTTTTATAGGGGCTTAAACTTTTTTTATTAATTGATTTAATAACATTTACAATTTTATTGTTTCAATACAAGTAAATAAGATAAATATATAAGTAAAACTTCAGATAGTATTGTGAAGAAACTACCCATTGTTATGTCCAATGTCTAATTTATAGTAGGAGGTCCCTTGGCCATCTTCTTTTGAGTCGCCTCGGTGGATTGTCGGGAATAGAGGGAATATAGGGGAGAAGTCACTTATAAGTAGGTTTGTGTGAGCAGAGGTTTTGTATGAAGAGGTATATCTATTTCATGCTGTCTTCAAATAATGAAACTCTAAGGTCGTTTTGGATGATTTTATTAGTAACAAAGTAAGGAGCATTGAGGATTTGGGATCGGGATGAGTGGAACTCTATGCAATTGTTCCAAATAGGCCTGATAATGGTTCACATTTATCTGGGTACGCTGGGTTGAAGTGTCTCTACCCGAAATTCGGACGGCAATACTTCCTAGAAACCTACCATAATCAATCCTTTAGAACCAAAAAACCCTTGTATATTTACAACATGTTCACCCCATTCTCCTCTGTCCACTCCATCAACACAAGATCCCAGTCATTAAACCTACTCATTCCCTTTCATAAAACCACTTCCTGTAAGACATCCTTTGTCATTCGTGGATTCTTATTCTGGAATTCCTCGCCAAAGTTCATTCTTACATCTCAGTCGTTAACTGCCTTTGAACATCAACTATTCACCCATCTCCTAGAATGTCAATTTGTCATGCCTTTGCTAAGCTGAACTGTTTAGCCTCTAGGTTTCTTTATTCAAGTTTCATTTTCTTCAATTTTTATCATATTTTTTTATCGCTTAAGTATATATTTTTGATTATTTAAATTTCTTTAAGTTAGTTAGTTACCTTTGTATATAGGTATAAATTTATCATTATTTGCTACTCACTATATAATTAAATAATGTATATAATATTATAAACTCTTTATAGCCAGAAGAGTAATTTAAAAATGTACTATTATATTATTCTTAGGGGACTTCCTGTCCCAGATTAAAATTTATTTTTCATTCATTCATTGACGTTTTTTAGTAGTAAATAGAGATGTTTCAGCGCTTGTCTTGTAAGTTTTGTAGTTATCTACAAGCTGTATTTTTGGGAGTAAAAAATCCTTAGTTATGCCGTCCTTCGGAGAGGACGTTAAAAGGTGGCCCCGAGCCTGTGCGATGTCAGGAACTCGTTAAAGATCCCTATCCTAATAAAATCAGGATTGGCGAAATTTAGGACTCCCACTGTAGCATCGTCCGATTAGCTACACTAACATAAAGTGACGTTAAATAAATAAATAGATATAGAAATAAATTGTTAGCACCAATAAAATTTAAACTCAATTAATAATATGAAACTTGTTTGGAAGTGAAGTGGGTCAAGGTGATTCATAAGATAAATTAAATATTAATTCTGTACTTCACACTTGATTCCCTCTCTATTTAGAATATCATGTGGCTGTGTATAAAATTAGGGGAACAGTTTTTACAGCAAAATAAAAGCTAGATGTGTTTAAGTTTATGTATTTTAACGAGAGGTAGTTGTTTACGCCAATCTTATGAACGCCATGTTATAATCTCAATCATTATGAAAATTAATTTACTTTAAAATATCCATAAGAATGATTATATAATCTTTAGGGGATGGAGCGTAAAGATTATACAGTATACCCTTGCAGCCCCAATAAACGTCAACTAAATGTGTGATCCGTGCACAAGATTTTAATTTTATCAATACATTTCTAAATTTATAGCTTTTATTGTCTTATTAGCTAAATGAAAAATAAAGAACAAAAAAAACAAAAAAAACAACGAACTTTAATAGCTGTAATAAACTCATGGTTTAAATTTCTGACTAGTCTTCGTGCTTTCTTATGTTAATTTAACCTTTTAAGAGCTATATAGTTTATAACTTAGATAGTGACACATTTATTACTACATAATTTACTGCTACGGTTGACTACTATTTACTTACTTTGAAGATATTAGATTTCTTTACTCTTCCTCCTTTAAAATTTTTATTATTAATAATAAACCTAACTATGAAAAAAATAATTAATAAAAGTTAAATCATGAGAAACAATCGTCCACCGCACGCGGCTTCCCGTGACTACTATGCGCGTTAAAGTCTCTACAAAACAAATAATCATTGAAATCTGACCAGTGTTCGATGAGAGTTCGCGTATTGGGCTTTTTAAAAAAGGTTATACATTCCTCTTACTCTTTTAAGGAAACACGAAAAGTTGAACATTTTCGATGATCAGTTAAAAAATGTAATAGTCCACATACATTAGGATAAAACAGCAATTAAAGTTGGAACTAATATTATCTATATTATTATAGTTGGAATAATAATAGGGGTACTCACTACGTTTGCTATATCATGCTATTTGTGTTATTTTGCTAAACCCGTCGAGTTTCTACAGTTATTTCCTGTATAAAATTGATGGGTTTAGCACAATAGCACACATAGCATGCTATAGCAAACGTAGCGAATACCCCTATTATCTAATATAAGTGAGAATATAGCAAAAGAATTTTTTTTACGAAATTGATATTTTGATATATTTGTGTATTAAATTATATTCCAAAAGTTACTGAATAAATATTTAATTTCCATTCCAAAGCATAAAAATAAAATTTAAGTTATTGACAAATGTAGTAAAAATAAAGTTCTATATTTGAATGGAAGAAATAATAAAACATTAACTATATCTCTGCTATTCCTTAACCGATTTCTATGATCCTTATTTATTTTATTTTTTTTTGTTTTATAGGGTATTTAATTCTATATTGAATATTACTTACTAGTATTTAAAAGTATTCATAAATTCGTGCGGTGGACAGACGGCTTTTTTTATCTTTCGTTATTCGAGTTCTATGTATCTTGAAACGTTAGAATTAAATTTTTTTCTGGGTGGCAAAGGTCCATAATTAAAAATATTAAACCTAAAGATTGGTTAAATTGCAAATTAATGAGAGATTTTTGAGTTTCCTGTAACATTTTCTAATCAGATATTGTACTAATTTGGAAATCATTGTCTCAAATATGTAAGAAATCTTTTAAATTCATAGAATTATAAAATATGATATATGATCTTAAAAAAAAGAAACAAGAAACTTCCTCTAAAACCCATAAATAGTCTCTGATTTGGTCATTTGTATTCAGAGGGCCCTAAAATGTGTATTTCCATGAAGTGGAAGTAATATAACTAAATAAAATACTAGGATTGACAAAATGTAGGACACCCTCTGTATCATTGTCCGATTAGCCACAGCAGCATAAAGGGACGTTAAATGAATAAATAAACTGTTAAAGTAACAATAATAAATAAATTCTCTTGACTGTTTCCAGTATGTAAATGGATTTACAGTTTTCTGGGAGGAACCAACGAAATCAATAGAAGTAAAAGGAAATTATTGGAATATAAATGTAAAATCAAAATAGTGAATGTAATTAGTTGACCGTTGAGAATTATTGGAAGGAATTAGTCCGGGTGGCGGTTAGGGAATGAAACAACTCAGTAGTTTCAACCTTTTAATTTCTGCCAAATTTTCTTAACGTTTAGTCAGTTTTACACCATACACTTTATCGTTCTTACTATTATATAGGTTTTTTAAACTTTGTTAAGACATTTTCTAGTACCATTATTATATTATTACTATTATATGTTTAATCTGATTACTTTTTTTTTATGTTAGTATTACAATTTTACGTGTTGTCAGAACCCGTCTAAAATGCGGTACGTTTTCCATTCTACCTGCCTACATTCCATTTTACCAAATCGTACCTAGTTTCCATTCGCCTACAATACGGTACGTATCTCCACTCTACTCCGCACTATACATATTTCAATGTTTCTTATTTCATGTAATATTTAATATTTTTGTAAAATATCTTTAGTCATTATCTGCTCTATATAGCCCTCTCATTATCATACCTTAGTCATTGTAATTTAATTTATCGATTTAATTACACATCTAGTTCCTTTTGATGTTTTAATATTGACATCCTCTAGCTCAATAGCTTTTAAAATAGTATATTTAATCTTATTGTAAATGTATCTCTTTTGTATCTTTTTAGCCCTGATGATGACCCACAATGGGGGTCGAAACGTTGGCAGAAAATTAATAGTTGAAATTAATTAAATTTTTCATTCACTGAACGCCATCCGGACTAATTCCTTCTAATAAAATCAAAATAATTGATAACTAAAAACTTTATAATAATCAATGTGACGGTTAAATAATAAACAAACAAAAAGTAGATATTGTAAACAAAATATTTGAAGGCGGTTCTATTTAAGCTTTACACAAGATCGGACCGCCAGACAGTTCTCATCACGGTCTGATAATTTCGATGTAAAATATTTACTAACAGGGACCATTTCATCGTTTTATTGAATTATCTATTGCTCAAGAAATTTGTTTTTTATTCTAATGACATTACAGAAGTTATCATGAACTATTGAGAACCGGTTGTTTTGTTTTTTCTCTCTCTGGAAAGGAATTGGTGTCCGTTGTTTTTTCTTGCCGGTTACGTAAGGATCTGGTCGGCTGTTGAGTTTGTGGTGGCTGAGAATATCATTACTGGAGGTAGTGAAACCACGGGTTAACGAACCCTATATAATGGACCTCCCTGTATAAAGGACAGAAAATGTTTTGCTTTTTTAATTTATTAATAATTACTATATTAATCCGTATTATATTACAGATCAGTAATACAATAATTGGCAATATTCATATACATACAAAAACATAGATAGATATACATTATGTATAAAACATATGTAAATAGACAATTTATGGGGTTGGCAAATATTGGGCCGTTTTTCAATATTTCAATTTAATCCATTAGATCCTGTTAGTGGTTGCCAAATAGTGGTCCGCAGTATGACATTAGATAATTATTTTGAATTACCTAAATGAAATATATTTGGTAAGCTTTGTCTTGTTGCGAAAATCAATCTGACACTGGTCATATACATAAGAGGTATTTGATGAAAAATAATCAACTTACTGAATATAAAGTTTCGCGGAATACAGTCTGTTTTTACAGCCTGAAACTATCATATACCATCTCTGATTATCTTTCATAATTTAGTTATATCCCGGCTACTAAATCGTTGGTCCATTATTTATAAAAAGATTTAGTCCAACAGTAATTAAACAGAAGTCGGATACATCTTAAATTAAAAAAATATATATTTTTATTGAAATTTAAAACTGTATTTTTTAATACAACAAGTAAATATGCTGGTAATGATAAAATACATGAAGAGAAACTGCCCATTGGCAGCACTCTAGTAGTCAATCTAAACAAGAAGGTCTCGAGACTTGTTCTTCTTTTCAGACGCCTCGGATGGTTATCAGGGATCGAAGAGGAAGCTAGGATTGAAACTAGTGGGTTAGAGTGGGATTGGAGTTTTGTATAGAAGGATTCATACCTGGTTCGGTCCAAAACAGTAACGTAGGGAATATCAAGGTCTCTGTGGATGAGTTTATTCGTGACAAAGTAAGGAGCGTTGAGAATTTTACGAAGAATTTTGGATTGTAAGGATTGGATACAAGAGGAATTAGATGGTCTGGTAGAGCCCCATAGCTCAATTCCGTAAGTCCAGATAGGTCTTATAATAGTCATGTAGATGAGCATTTTGTAGTTAAGAGGAAGGTTTGACTAGTAAGTGTTGAAGTAGCTGAAAACGAAGACCGGTTTATTGTCGTTTTAGTCTTGTATGAGGGTTCCTAAATGGAGTCCTAGATATCTGATTTGTTCAACAGGAACTAGTTGAGTGTCATTAAAGGATACTGTAGGGCAGGAAGTTATAGGTTTACGATGGAGGGTAAAGTTTATTTGGTGGGATTAGTTGGAATTGATTTCTATTCTCCAGTTCCGACACCATACTTCTAGGTCTTTGATGTGCGCTTGAAGAGTTTGAAAGGCGATGAATGAATGATTATGAACTGATAACACGCAGGTGTCACCAGCATAGGTAGAAAGGAAAGTGTTGGGATGGGTTGGGACATCAGCCTTCCTGATCCCAGGATACTGGCTTGAGGAACACCAGTAGACTGATTCAAAAGGTATGAGTAGGAACTATTGTGATTTTGTTAAATGTTAATAATTATATGTAAATAATATTATGTGTATTTTCTGTATATTCTCTTTGTATATCGATTTAGTAAGCGCCATCTTTAGTTAGCTGGTGAGCTGCGCCATTGTACTTTAATGTTATGCGTTGAGAGTAAAACAAGTTCTACTTAATAAATAACTTTTAACTTAATTAGTGGTTATATGTATGAGTTTTCAACAGATTTATTTTGAAGGATCTGTTAGAGAGGTAGGATTGAATAAAGGAGGGAGGAATTTACGGAGTTTGTACAACAGTCCTGGGTGCCAGACTCGGTCAACCTCTTAAAATTAAGAGGATGATTTGCAATAGGTGATGCATCCGTCTTAGGAAATATTTAGTATGAACTAATGTACTTATTTTTGCATACTAATGTATTATTTTTGCATTGAAAGCTAGAATTGTTTAAATAATATAATAACTTCTTATATATATATATATATATATATATATATATATATATATTTTTTTTTTTTTTTATTTATTTATTTTATGAAAAGAAAAAAATAATTTGAACGACAGAGATAAGTGAAAGCCATGTCTTATCCGCACAATATTCTTTTATTTACATTGGGAAATAATAGCGGCCTTTTTTGAGTTCCTGTGATATAATCTCAACTTCCGTGTTATCAAGTGTTAATACCAATAATATATTACTGTATTTTATTGAAGGATAATCCCAGTGAGAAATCTTTTTATTATAAAAGATAATAAATAATCTGAGAAATTTATGGGTTTGATAATGACGTTTACTTATGGAAGAATCCTACAATATTATTGCAGTAAATAAGCTTTAACCGCTTGTTGTCGACGTAGTTAAAATGTTAATGGCGGAGATGAGACGTGTTTGGAATCGCAAAGTGTCCTCTGGAATCGTTTTATAATTCAGAACATTGAAGGCCTATTCCAACTATTATTGATACACCGCTTAAATCATTTCTCATTAGTCAACACTTTTCCATCAGTAATAATGAACGTTTTAGGCATAATTAATTAATAGATATGATCCAATATATATATATATATATTTTTTTTTTTTTTTCTTCTTCTTTTCCTTCTATGATAACCCTAAAGAAGGAGAGTTTATTAATTAAGAGTTACATGTTCCATGCCTATTACGTAGGCACACTACACCTAATACTATGTTATATTTATAAATATTATTATAAATTATAATATTATAAGTTTGCAGCATTTTACAATATAAATACAATAAATAAAACAAAAGAGAAGAGAAATAGGACATTGAAAATATCGTAAGTAGATACCATAAATAGATGAAATACCTAAAATATGTTAATTATACAAATCAAGATTTGAACAAAAAAAAAAAAATTACATTGAGCACAACAAGATTACAAAACCTCAACTGCCTTCCTACAATCTACGTTAAGTTGATTGAAGTCTATTGATTTTATGAAATTTATAAAAAAAAAAAAAAAAAAAACCTGTACCACTACAACCCATGAAGGGTCTTGGGCTCAGTACATATAGAGATTCGTACTGTTCTAGGCCAACGGCCGTGCAATGAGGTGATTAGGCCGAGATCATGCTCAGCCGCCAGGGTTTTTCCCCATTTTTGGGTACTCACTTTATAAGGCTGGGTCTGCCCAAGGAGGGTCTCCATAACCCAGGATCGCCCCCCGGCTGAAATAACATATACAAGAATAAATAATATTCCGTCATAACCGGGATTCGAACCCAGGACCCGGAGCACAGTAGACTAGCGCTCTATCCATTAGAGGCTCCCCGAAATTTATAAAATATTATTTAAATGTTGTCATTAGTCTTTGTTCTTTTTCTGGTCAAGTCCCGTGTTCTAGTATAACGTTCTGTATTAGTTTTGCTCGTATGTGGTCTAATTGTTTACATTCGTATATTAAGTGTCGAATTTTGTGCATGTCTCCATCGTATGGGCATTTGTCGTCTTGTGGTATGTTAAAGCGTTTTAAGTATTGTTTTGTTTGTTAAGTATTGTGTATATATATATATATATATATATATATATATATATATATATATATAATATATGTTAATAATTTACGTTTTCTACTGTTCTTAGATTTCAGTCAATAAATAAACAAATTTATTTATGCAACGTTTCGAGAATTTATTATTCCCATAAACATGCCTCAACAGAGGAAAAACAAAAAACAGAACATTAATATTATCATACAATAATTAATATATGATGTTATTGTTAGAGATATAGAAAAGAATACATTGAACAATGAATAGATATACAGTAGTTAAATAGATTTTTCAATTAGAATTTACATTAAAGATATTTTTAGAAATTTACTTACAATTTTTTATAAAATGGTTTGTTTGTTTGTTTATTTAACGTCACTTTATATGCTACTATGGCTGATCGGACGATGCTACAGTGGGAGTCCTAAATTTTGACTATCCAGGTTTTATTAGGATAGGGATCTTTAAGGAGTACCTTCACATCGCACAGGCTCGGGACCACCTTTTAACGTCCCCTCCGAAGACGGCATAACTAAGGATTTTTTACCCCTATTAAAAAATCCCAGGAACACCTGCGGGTATGACCCGTGACCTTTGGCATAGGAGGTTATGCTACCACCATGCTACAGGTGATCTCTAGAGTCTTACGTAGAAATATGTGTATACTAATATAGTATACTATGTTTATACTTGATATAGTTACTATTATTATTCCGACTTGTTTTAATATTAAAAAAGAATTAGCCCTTTTTCCTACTTCAGTTCATCATTAAGTTCTTTTCCAATTTTTTATTCATGTTAACATCTAGAAGTGTTTATTTATTTCAAATCAATACGATAAGAAGTAATTTGGAGGAATAAAGTTTACAAATCGGCATTTAAGATCTGTTAAACTATTTTTATACATGAAGAGTTTGATGGTTTAGTAGAGCCACAAAGCTCTACTCCGTAGGTCCAGATAGGCCTTATGATGGTGAAATAGATGAGCCTTTAGTGGATAAGTGGAAGGTCTGTCCAGTAAGTGTTGTAGTAAGCGAAAGCGACGGGCAGTTTCTTGTCGTTTCAGTCGTGTGTGCGGATTCCATGTTAGACGTTTGTCAAGTAGAAGTTCTAGGTAGCGAATTTGTGCGGGATATTATTAAAGGTCACTCACTGTAGGGCAGGATGTCATAGGTTTACGATGAAGGGTAAAGGTAATTTGGTGGATTTGTTGGAATTGACTTTGATTCTCCAATTCTGACACCATATCTCCAGGTCTCTGATGCGGGATCGGAGAGTTTGAGAGGCAATACTAGGATCGTCATTAACTGATAGCACGCAAGTGTCGTCGGCATAGGTAGAAAGAAATGTGTTAGGATGGGTTGGGATGTTAGCTGTATACTGTATAGACTGTGTAACGAATGGGTCCTAGGATACTGCCTTGAGGAACACCAGCACTTTTTAAGTTTAAATCAATATAGCGAGTTTAAACAAAATTATTCGTGTAGTTTTTAAAGAAATTGTAAATAGGTGCAAAATACATTGTATACGATGGCTCTTCAAGTATGGTGGTTTTGGTGTAGGGACATACTTGTCTATAATAAGAAAATTTCATTTCAGTTCTTTTCGATTCGACTTTCGTTTTTGTGCTGGACTTACCAGATATACAGAACTTTTTGCGAAATATGGTTATTTGAACTCTTATAAAGCTTACAAGTTTTATTGCTTTTGAAAAATGTAATTCGAATATTTTCATTATCGGAGTTCTTTCCCTGGTTATAGATATTTAATATATTTATAAGTGAATGTAATATTGCTATGGTCAGGCGGACTTTTCGTATTATTCAATCCAATTTTTAAAGTTTTATTAAATTCTCGATACATTTATTTTAATAATTTTTTACATTCACTTACTATATATAGAAAGGGAAAGTATTGCGATCGTGAAAATTATACACGGAAATACACATTTTAGGTTCCCCTGAGTCCAAATAACCAAGTCCCGCAAAAAGGTCTGTGTGTGTGTGGTAACTCCCGGGCGGAAACTGTAACTCCTATGAAACTGTTGATGAATATTTAAGAAAAATATACGCCCGAGACGTTACAAAACCTTGTTCATCAAAATGAGCATACCAGATGAGCCACTTTGTACCATGCATTTTGCACCATTTTTCGATTTTCTCAAAAGCGGTTCCGAGAATTTTGATTTAACTCGCTATATTCCCCTAAAGTACCTTTAATTTTGTAGATTCAATAATAATAACTAGATTATCTTGTTAACGCTGATGAAAAACTGGTAAATATATAAATTGAATAAATTCGATACCCAACTAAAGGAGAAAACTAAAAAAATATTTGTTTAATGCAATTTTTTGTTTTTGAACATAAAAAACAGAAATATACATGTATGATATACCGTTGTAAAGCTAATGATTTTAGAAAAAAAATATTATCGCGTACACAAGCTTTTAAAAGTTAATAGAGAGTGATAAAAAGCCGATAATACTAAGCGATTATTTTAGATAATAATACAATAGATTTTTTTAATAAAACACATGTTTTTATAGAAATTCCATTAATCTATTCTTTAACGGTTCCACTCATTTTTTATCTCTTACTGTATTTGAAAATTCTTTAATCGATTCTAAAAACGGAGGTAAGTGAAAGTCGTGTGTTGCCTGCACCAGATTTTTTTTTGGTATATTGTAATGATTATTTCATGCATAATAGGGAACCATTCCTTCACCTTCTATCGATACATAAAACCTTGAACGCACCTTTATATAATTATGTCACGAATGAACTTATCGCGAACGACCTTACAATCGATGTCACACGGTCGTCCTGAAAATAGATCAATCGACCTATTAATGTCTCTACATCCAGCCTCCATTTATTTTTACTTCTTGGAGTTTTCGATATCTCTTAATGTTTAACTATTGTTAATTTTTTACTTTTATATGGAATATGGAACGAAATTAAATTTGTAATCAATACGTTTTGAATTAGTAATAATAATAAAGTAAATTTTTTTTATTGCAAATCAATGATAGATTTACTTCCATTGGGTAAAAATGAAGTGGTAAATATGCAAAAAAATCAAAAAATCTATATCTTAATACAAATAGAGTACTTAAACTATTGTCTTTTACTTTCATTCCTTGCTTTTTTCTTAGAAGGTCGGATATAAGAAGATGATATGATACTCAGACCATCTGATAGTAATGCTTAACGTTCGAAACCTTATATTTCCCAATTAATCTCACTTTAATCATCATGATAGTTGACCAATAAGGCATATTTTTTTATGTTGGCATATGTACCTTGCAATCTTTCCTGTCCTGATGAAACGAGAAGGATTTTTAGATTCCCATAAAAAAAAAAAAAAAAAAAAAAAAAAAAAAAAAAAAAAAAAAAAAGATATTCTTAAAAAACGTTTATTCTATTAAATTTAAGTATATGTCTAGTATTTTATATAAATGGGAAGATGAATTCTAATAATACTAATAAACGCAAAAAACCTAACTAGTTAGTAATTAAGCCGATTGTTTTTGCTTGGACATTGCTAAAACTAAAATAAATCTAGCATTGTTTTTGTAATATGTCGATAACTTCATTTTTACGTTATAGAAGAAAATTGTTATTTTCCGAAAGCTTAACCAACTTCAACAACAGCAAACATAAAAAAAAAAGGGAAAAGTTTGTATTTTTAATTATGCCATAATAGGAAGAATCAAAGTTTTACAGTTTTTTAGTTTTATTTATTTTTATTTTTTATATTGTGTATATATATATATATATATATATATATATATATATATATATATAATATATATATGATATAATATTATATTATGGTATGTTTCATGAGGTATGTGGTTTACTGGAATCACTGAAATTATGACCTTCCAGGAACAGAAATAAGAAGAGAGTAAGGAGTTAGCATTTCACCTTGAAGTCCCCCTCCCTCAATGACATGTGATGCCTCTTAGTGGCCACTACACCTCAACTCTTTCATACATACCTATTTACTGAAATAGTGAAACTAAATATGTAATAAATACAATATAATAATAATACTTTATTTATTCTGGAACAAGTCTCCTAAGAATGATATTTATTTTTTGTAATTTACAACTGTATTAAAAAACACAATTAGTAAATATGCAGCATGAAGAAAAGTCATGAAGATATCTTGAGAAAGAACTACCCAGTGGTAGAACTTCACTAACTATTTTAAGGCAATAGGTACCGAAGCCACCTTCTTTTCAATCGTCTCGGGGGGTTATCAGGGACCTCTGTATCCTTCCCTTTTTGGAATATTTCTGACTGTTTCTGATTGGACTTGAATCCCATAGTTCCTATTTATTATGATGGCCATTGAGGTGTCGTTAGTGTGACTTCAGCAAGGATGGCTCACTTCTGGCGGTTCTCCAGTCTCCTGTCTTCCAACACTTGGTCTATCCTCCAAAGATTTCAACTCTCTATGCCTTTATAGTCCATACTGTACAGTAGCATGTGACTTATTCAACAGATATGCAATTTTTCTTAGAGATAAGCCCTGCCAACCATGAGATCTCTCAAATCACAAGAAACGCGCATATTGAAAATAAATCAGTTCCCAGGCCCAAGTAAAGTTAATACTGAACTAAGATTTGATTATCGAGATAAGATACACTGGAAATAGTACGACAAATAAGAATAATATTGAAAGTGAACGGAAATTTTTGGACCTACCATTAACAAATGACAATCTGCCTTATTTTATATTAATGATGAAATAAAAATAAATATTTTTTTTTATCTAATATTCGTATTGGGTTGTTTCACATGAAATGTCCGTTTTTATAGTTTCTGAAATACATAAAAGATTTTACAGGTCTCTGTTGTTTTCTTCTGTAGTTGTTTTGTACGAGTTTAAACTCGGCCATTCAGCAGCTGATGCCGCTAGAAATATTTGCAAGGCGTTTGGGGAAGGGAGTGTTTATGAGCGGACCATTCGCCGTTGGTTTGCTAAGTTTTCAGCTGGGGATACCCACTTTGAAAACTTGCCCCGAGGAAGACCTCCGTCCGTAATAGACAACGATGTCCTCAAACATACAGTAGAAGGAAACCCCTACCAAACAGTTAAAGGACTTACAGCACAACTAAATGCAAGTGCATCTACCGTTTTCAGAAATTTAAAGTGTATTGGGAAAGTAAAAAAGCTCGATACATGAATACCTCATGATCTTACTATAATTTAGACAACTTCGTCAAAGGAAAAACTTTTTGAAAATGATGATCAAGTGAAAAGTGCGTTTTCAAATTTTGTTTCATATCAAAGCTCGCTTTTTCAGTTCGGGGATAAAAAAGTTGGTGTCACGTCGGGAAAAATGTGTGTAAATACTTCGAATAAAATTATCTTGTTTTCATATCGTATTTTTAATAAAAATCCTTTATCTTGGAAACGGACATTTCATGTGACAGAACCCAATATTAATAATTTGTACTTCAGGAAATTGTTAAGTTGAAAATTGATAGCTATGCAAAATAAAAGCATGCTGTATGGAAAATGTTTTGAGTAAGTTTACCTATCCTAATTAAACTTGGATACGCAGAATTTATGACTCCCACTATTGCTTCGTCTGATTAAATTAAGTCATAAAGTGACGTTAAATAAACAAACAAACAAACGGCTCTATCCACTAGACCACGGCACTCCCATTAAATTTTCATTCATAATTTTTCTTCAATTTTTGGGGTATATTTTAAATTTGTGCTTCACAAAGTCATGCTATTTTATGGACCGTGCCTCCTCCTCTATACATCAGTAGCATATACATGTACTCGAGTAGTTAAGGCAAGGGCCGAACCAGTGTTATGCTATGCGTCCTCATGTTCCTTTTCAAGGTGCTTTTCTCAGTGAAAGGAATAAATTTACATAATATACCTCAGCGTGTCCCATCTTTGTTCTCCTTGTGTATATTCTGTAGTAATGTTTGGTTTGCGGAATAGTAGTATGTGTTTGTTTACTACAGGTGCCAATCCTTCTCAAATTATCATAATGTAGGCATGTAATGTTTATTTTGATAATTAACGTAATTAAAAACGAGAAATAAATAAAATATTTTTTTAAGTTTATTTATTGGAATTTACAACTCTATAATAGAATAATAATAATAATAATCGGTTTACCGAACCCGAAGGTTCGATCCCGATACCACCCACCATATTCCGTCTACAAAGACTCGTCCAATGTTCTCCGTTCAAGCCCAGCCCCCAAGATCAGCCTTAACGCAATCCTCCTATCGAAGCTTCGGTCTACCTTTCGGACGCCTACTTCGTCGGACGTCTAAATTTCTCGGAATCCATTCCTCACCGAGCCCAACAATTTTACTCGCCCATTTGAGTCACCGCGACGCTATCAACTCAATTATATTCACAGGATACAAGTTTTTAGATAGAAGCCGCGAGCTAAGTAATTGAGCAACTGAATAATAACAAGCATTTCCCACCTTTAACCGGGACTTTATTTCTTCCTGGATTTCACTTTTTCTTGTTATCATTGAACCTAAATACTTGAATTTCTCTGCGTGTTCGAAAGTATGCCTTGATATATCAATATCACCCAGATCGCCACTGTTTATGCTATTAATGATATATTTAGTCTTATCGGTATTTAATTCTAGTCCTATTTCTTTACCGGTTTTTATTAACACACTTGTATTTAGTTGTATAGCTTCCGTGTCTTCAACTAGCAGTACCAAATCTTCGGCATACCCCAAAACCGAAATGATGTCACCCATATTTAAGCCTTTCTCGGTACAGGTCACCTTTTCTACGACATATTCTAAAGCTATATTAAACAAAACAGGTGAAAGGGAGTCATCCTGTTTCAAACCCGATAATGGTAAATATACAAGTATAACGAATTAGATATCCAACTAAAGGAGAAAAGAAAAAAAAAAATTATTTTTAAAAAATCCAATTGTGTTGTTGAACATAAAAGCAGTAAATTGAAGGTATAATTTACCGTTGGAAATCTATAAATTTGAAAAAAAAAATTACCTTATGCAAATAGTTGTAAACGGTAATGGACAGTGATAAAAACCGATTAAACTAACTGATTGTTGTATGTAATAATACAATAAATAAACACATGTTTCTATCAAAACTCGATTTAATTAACTCTTCCACATTTTTTCATCCCTAATTAAAAATGTTTAACTTGATTTTAACAAGTGAAAATCGTGTGTTGCGCGCACCAGATTTTTTTCTTTTAATTGAATTACTTATTATTTTGTTTTTCTTAGCCCTGACGAAGGCTCACAACTTAGGCCGAAACGTCGGCATCAAAATAAAATAATTTTGGCTTATTAGCATGATCTATTGATGATAATAATTATGTATTTTTTTATTAAAACTAGTTTATTCTAATAAAACAAAGAAACAAAACTCTGTAACAGTCGATCAAACGCCATTACGAAATCAGCATATAATTGCAGCGCTCCGCCCATGTTTTCCATCTCAGTAATGGCTGATAATGTTCAGTTGTTACAGAGGCAATTCTTTTTCTTCTTTGACCGAATCGTCTGCGATTTAGTGCCTTGATCGTTTTGTGGGAACCGAATTATTCGTCTCCTGACACCGCCAAAATAAATCAAAAGCAAAGATTCCAAGGTTATTTCGAAAAACCTAATTATCATAGACTACCTTGGTGCAATAGGTGCAATTTTTCGTAGAAATAATTTTGAATAGCTCATCATTTTCTGAGTCTTCGATGAGTTCGATCTGGAATATTGATGTTGACCTGGATAAATTGAATTAATTTAAAAAATGAATCATGCGGAACCTAATTCTAATTTTCTTTCCTATTGGTAGAAATTATCGGGAGTCAGTAGTTTAAAAATATTTTAAATTTGGGCCTAAGCATCAGAACAACAAAAGAGATACAATGACTATGAAAAATAGGGGCTTTATATATATAAGAGAAACGCCAAGCATTAACTGACAAAATATAATATTTCTTACTTATCATCATCTTATTATTATTATTTGTATGTATAATATTTTTGTATATTTGTATTTTTTACAATTATATTCGAATAACTAACTAACAGTTCAGCTTGGACTGAAAAGCGGAAATCACCCTGATGATCGATGAAAATTTGACCGGATCCGGCCGGATTTAAAATGACGCCGGATTGCAATCCCTAAGTATAATAGAGAGACAAATGTCCATTTGATTAGCGTAACATTGCTGAAGCTAGTTTCACAGGTATTTAATAGACATTACAGGTGGCTTTGACCTTTGACTGACAGACTGCAGAAATAATCACTCAAGGTGTTGCCCTTAACGAGTTATTATCACCTGTAACCGAGGTCGGGCAACCTTCAACCACTCCATCGCATGGCCAACATAATTTTTGAAGTTTGTGTCTGAATAATGAGTGAATCAGATTGAGTTTCAAGTTAAGTAATCGGTATTTTTTATTGATATGTGGATTCTGTTTCATTGTTCTATCATACACTAATCCAAGGTTCTCTGTTGGTTGGTCAAGTTATCTGAGTGAATGGATCGGAATTTCCGGCGTTTCGGAAATACGTAGATTGATACAGACGGCCAGACAAAGTCTAGGGTGAGGGCAGCAATAATAAGCACTAGGGGTAGGCATAATCGAATGATCGTCATAATCGGATGGTGGGACTTCGATGATTTAAATAATCGAATGGTTTCATAATCGAATGGTTTCATAATCGAATGGTCGAATGATTAGTGATAAGCATTGTGAGAGACGATTTATGTGATGAGCAAAAAAAAAAAAGTTCAGTTCGATTGATCATTCGCTTATCCAAACCGATTAATCCGCTAATCAATTAATCTGAATGATTGTAATAATCGAATGATCCGATAATCGTCATTCGATTATGCCCACCCCTAATAAGCACTGTTCAACGGCGGTACAAATAATTTTAGATGGTAGACTTCAGTGTTGAAGACAAAGTGATGGAAGGAGTTCATATCTTGATTACAATGTTTTGCGGACTTAGATAAAAGAAAACTCCAGTATAACTGTTCGGGAACTTGCAGAGGATTTTTACCTAAGCAAATCGACTGCCATTGTTATGGGAAGTTACCTTTAGAGCTTAAAACTTGGGTTCAACTTGCATTCAACCGTAAAAACAAAACAAAAAAAAACAACGGAAAAATAGCCTGAAAAATTAGAATTAGCAAAAACGGAGGTTGGCTAGAAAAAGGTGAGGAATTTTTTAATTAATTTTTAGGAACTATTATCTTTAATGCTCCTCTCATTAAAAATCCATATGTTCATCCTTGTGCGTTATCTGTCATCATGAAAAACTTCTAAAAAAAAAACAACACTTTATTCAGTTTTTTCCTTCTAAATTTCTTTTTTAGATTAATTAAAATATAATGGAAATTTGTTCTAATTAGTTGAAAAAGCGCTTTTATTTTCCAAGAATATACACAATAAAGGTTTAAAGATAATATTACATTTAGAAGATCTAATTAAAACAAAATATTTTATTACTTTCACTTACTATATATAGTAAGGGAAAGTATTGCGATCGTGAAAATTTTCGAATTCCAGTTTTCAACGGAAATACACGTTTTAGGGTCCCCCGAGTCCTAATGACCAAGTTCCACAAAAATGTCTGTGTGTTTGTGGTAAGTCCAGCGCAAACACGAAAAGTCCTAAGAAACTGAAATTTCATATTTAAGACAAATATACGCCCGAGATGTATCAGCGACTTTTTTGTCTTAATCGGTGAGCCAGAATTACCATGGATTTTGCACATTTTTACTGATTCCTCAAAAACGGCTCGAACGGCTATATTGGTGTAAAATTTATTGAGCTTTAATATCTATCGTGTAGATTTTATTCTGATTGAGCTTAAATGCCGATATTTTAAATTTTCTTCCTCTAAACTACCTTTAATTTTGTACATTCCAAAAGATCAATCATATCACTTTAATGACATTGATGAAGGGACGGGCAAACATACAAGTTGGACGAATTTGATGACCAACTAATGGATAAAAGAAAAAACTAAATTTTTTGTAATTTTATGTTTTTTTTTAACATTAGAACAGGACTACCCTCTTTGGATTCCAAAGTGATTAGACCGTGCTCTAAGCGTCTCCGCTTATAATATGATTTATTTGTTAATTTTACTACGTTTTAAGTTGTGATTTTTTTAACAAAAAGGACCTGTGACGTTATTAGTTTTATTTAGTGTGAAGAGAAGAAGAACTTTTTGGTTTTTAATTATTTCTGATGTGAAAAACATGTGAACCATAAAGGTTAGTTTTATTTGTTTTTGTTACTTTTATTTTTCAAGTTTAAAACCTTAAAAAAAAAAAAAAGACTGTAGTGAGCGATTAAACTTGAAAAACCGTAATCAGAAGAAGTGTGGGGCTATGTCGCTCGAAGAACCGGGTAATATGGAGCTGCAAGAAGAGGCAGGTCCGTCAACGACCAATGAAGTTACTAACGAATGGGAACTTGTTACGGGACGAAAAAGGCCATCTCCTTCATCTGACCCAAGAATTATCAATAAAAAACGTATTCAAGTAGAAGTTAGCAACAGGTATGACCCTCTCCTAAATACAAGTAGTGTCGAACCTGACATGCCGCCAAATCAAATAGACAATGCAAAGGTAAAACCACCTCCTATATTTCTAAAAGGTATTCAAAACATAGAAGCGTTAATAGCATTTTTGAAAAAAGAAATAGGCAATAGTTATTTTAACATTAAAGCCACAGCCAGAAACACAATAATTTACCCAGCCACGCCGGAATCATATAGAACAGCAGTACGGTGCTTGAAAAAAGTGGAAGCCGACTTTCATACCTACCAGCTGCCTGAGGATAAAAATGCGAGAGTGGTTATAAAGGGCCTCCATTCTTCCACCCCAGCATCAGTAATTAAAGAAGAATTGAAGAGTTTCGGCTACGAAGCTACAAATGTCACAAATGCTATCTCGGCCAGGACTAAATTACCATTACAAATGTTTTTCGTTGATGTCACGAAAAACACTTTTAATGAAAAAATATTTGATATCAAATATATTTATTACACCCGAATAAAGGTGGAAGAGGCTCGCAAAAAAAGGGAAATACCTCAGTGCTTTAGGTGCCAGGGTTTTGCCCACACCAAATCATATTGTAACCATCAGCCTCGCTGTGTACGGTGCGGTGAAGCCCACGAAACCTCTGCATGCCTTAAAACTAAAGACACGCCTGCGAAATGTGCCAACTGTGAAGGGGCACATCCCGCCAACTACAGAGGATGCCAGACCCTCAAAAATCTGAGAGCACAGCGAACCCAAAGGTACCGCCCGCCGCCGGTGTCTGTCGAACCTCCTCCGGACCTAGAACAGTATCCAGCACTACCGCACAGCCTTCATCAACCAGCGCCTCCAGAACCTGTTCGTGCACCCCCAAGGATGGACCGCCAAATCGGAACTCGGCCCAGCGTTGAAGCTCAGCAGCAACCACAAGCAAGGTCAGGTATGAGGGAAGACAGTAAACAGCTGGTGCCCCCAGCTGGCTCTGTTCCTTTATCACAGACAAATTTAATAAATAATTTAAATGCTCTCATCCAGCCCCTTTACAGCCTAATTAGCCAAATATCTCAACTCACTCAAGCTTTAGCTACAACTTATGGACATTAGTTCTCTGACTGTTGGCTCCCTGTCAATCCTTCTTTGGAACGCAAACGGACTACTTCGACATAAAACTGAACTGGAACTTTATGTTCATCAAAAACGTATTGACATTGTACTTCTGACGGAAACACATCTCACATCACGTAACAAATTTTATATACCAAATTATACTTTATACAGAACAGACCACCCCGATAATACTTCTCATGGAGGAACAGCTATATTAATAAAATCTAACCTTAAACATAACCCTATACACGTAGACTCGACGGCTCAGATACAAATAACAGGAACACAAATACAGAGCAAATACAAAACTATAACACTTGCTTCCATTTACTGTCCCCCTAAATACAGCATAACTGAACAAATGTTTATTAAACTATTTAAATCATTTGGTAGAACATTCCTTGCAGGAGGCGACTTCAACGCGAAACACCAATACTGGGGTTCACGATTGTGCACACCAAGGGGCAGGAGACTCAAGTCTGCTGTTACCCAGCTATCATTAACGATATTTGCCCCCGACAGACCAACTTACTTACCGAATTCTCAATACAAAAAACCTGATGTACTGGACTTTTTTATAGCCAAAGACTTGTCTCTACCTATTACAATTACAACTGAAACAGACCTTGGCTCTGATCATTTACCGGTGAACTTGATGTTGGGGGTAGAAAAATCCTTTGTGGAAAAAAAACCATCGCTTACATATGGCATCATCAATTGGGACCTTTTTTCTGAACGAATTAATGCCCAGCTGACCGTTCCTAAAGCATTGAAAACAGAAAAGGATTTGGAAGAAGCGGTTGAACTCTTCACGACCACTATTCAAGAAGCTGCTTGGTCCTCACAAGAGACAAAAATAAGGCAAACAGTAAGCTCGCCGTCCTACCCTCAATATATCAGAGACCTAATCAGAGCCAAAAGACGGACAAGAAAACTATGGCAGACCAACAGACTTCCTTCTGACAGACGACTTTTTAATAAACTTAACAACGAACTAAAAAGAGAAATACGGAAATTTAAACAAACTAATTTTGACATCTATCTGGAAAACTTGACGACGGATGACAACAGCCTTTGGCGACATACTAAGCGACTTCTAAAGCATCACGAAGTATCTGTCCCATTGAGAAAAGACGATGGTTCCTGGGCCGTGTCGGACAGAGAGAAATCCGCACTTTTTTCTGACCACCTTTCAACTGTTTTTCATCCTCACATAGACTTAACAGACATACAACACGAAAATTATGTGCAGAAATTCTTAGACTCCCCTCTTCCTATGTCTCTTCCGCCAAAATCCTTTACTCCTTCCGAAGTATCTAGACAGATTATGAAAATGCCAAAAAGGAAGACTCCTGGTGATGACCTTATCACTGCTGAGGTACTTCGAAAAATCCCCAGAAAAGCTTTAGTCTTTCTTACAACACTGTACAACGCTATACTTAGGACAACTAAATTCCCTATTCAATGGAAATATTCTACAATTTTAATGGTACACAAACCCAACAAAGACAAACATAGACCTGACTCTTATAGACCTATTAG
Organism: Piezodorus guildinii; assembly: GCA_023052935.1. Lineage (NCBI taxonomy): Eukaryota > Metazoa > Arthropoda > Insecta > Hemiptera > Pentatomidae > Piezodorus > Piezodorus guildinii. The sequence continues at coordinate 136,423,267 of CM041296.1, read as the reverse complement.
CCTTCTTCCGGTATGTTCTAAAATATTTGAAAAACTCTTGTACGAACGCATTATTAACATACTGACAGATTACCAGATCACCAATTTGGATTTCGATCTTCTCATTCCACAACACAACAGCTACACAGAGTTACTGACTTTATTTCTACTGCTCTAGAACTAAAACAATACGCATCTGGGGCATTTTTGGATGTTACTCAGGCTTTTGATAGGGTGTGGCACCAGGGTCTTCTTTTTAAACTGAAACCTATTCTTCCTTGCACATATTATTTAGTTCTACAGTCTTTTCTTCATGACCGTTTCTTCTCTGTCCGACAGGGTTCAGAGACCTCATCAATAAAACCAATCTGTGCAGGTGTTCCCCAAGGTTCTATCCTGGCCCCACTTCTCTACCTTATATACACTTATGACTTACCAACAGACCAAAACATCCTAACTGCGACATATGCCGACGACACTGCTATTATTACGAGAAACACAGACCCAATACAGACCAGTATGACATTACAACACCACTTGGACAATGTACAAAACTGGTGTAAGAAATGGAAATTAAAAATTAACCATGACAAGTCACAACATGTTACATTTACTTTAAGACACGGAACCTGCCCTCCAGTTTATATAGACAACCACCAGATACCACAAACAAATACAGTAACGTACTTGGGACTAATCTTTGACAAAAGATTGACATGGGGCCCACACGTCAAAACAAAACGCAAAACTTTAAACTTTCGACTCAGATTATTATATTCGATACTACATAAACACTCTAAATTACGCATAAAACAGAAGCTTAACGTATATACTTATTTATTAAAACCTATATGGACTTACGCATGCCAAATTTACGGACCTGCTAAAAAGACACACATTCAAAAAATACAAACTTTTCAATCCAAATTTTTAAGACTGACAACGAACTCACCACCTTATGTTTCAAACGATACTCTTCATACCGACTTACGCATTCCGACTGCAACAAACCACATTCGAATGTCGTACAAAAGATTTTACGACAAACTACATGGACACACTAACCAATTTGTTCAAAATATGGCTACAACTGACATCCCTGACATAACTCGGCGAAGACTGAAAAGGAGTTGGATGAGGGACCTCCTAGCCTAAAATAATAGATCCTGTTTGAATGTCAGGAGGATGCACCACTGGGTGCCGTCTCCCTCATGCCTAACCATGCCATGTCTCCTTGTTTATAAAATCCCATTTGCTTATTGTAAACATTTTACAGGTGCAAATAAAATCATTAAGAAACAAAAAAAAAAACATTAGAACAGTAATATAGACGTATAATATACCGCTGTCAAGAGAAATATTTTAGAAAAAATATTATCTGATGCACAAAGTTGTAAAAGGTATTATAAAGTTTTAGGGTCCCCTGAGTCCAAATAACCAAGTCCCACAAAAAGGTGTGTGTGTGTGTGTGTGTGTGTGTGTGTGTGTGTCCGTGTGTGGTAACTCCCGGGCGGAAACGAAAAGCCCTAAGAAACTGAAATTTCATATTTAAGACAAATATACGCCCGAGACGTTACAAAACCTTTTTCATGAATATGAGCTCACCAGAAGAGCCACTTTATACCATGCATTGTGCACCTTTTTTCGATTTTCTCGAAAACGGTTCCGACGATTTTGATTGAACTTGCTATATCGATGTAAAATGTATTGGGCTTTAATATCATTTAGGTTACATTGTTATAAAAATAGCCTGACAGGGCTTAAATGCCGATGTTTTAAATTTTCTTCCTCCAAAGTACCCTTAATTTTGTAGATTCTATAAAAATTACCATATTATCTTGTTACCACTGATGAAAAACAGGTAAATATATATATTGAATGAATTCGATATCCAACTAAAGGAAAAAACTGAAATAAATATTTTTTTAATGCAATTTTTTGTTTTTGAACATAAGAGCAGTAATATACATGTATGATATACCATTGGAAAATTAAAGATTTTTGAAAAGATATTATCTCATACTCAAGCTTTTAAAAGTTAATAGACAGTGATGAAAAGCCGATAAAACTAAGTGATTATTTTAGATAATAATATAATAGATTTTTTAATAAAACACACGTTTCTATAGAAATTCAATTTAACTAATTCTTTAATGGTTTCACTCATTTTTATCTCTTACTGCATTTGAAAATTCTTTAATCGATTCCAAAAACGAAGGTAAGTGAAAGTCGTGTGTTGCCCGCACCAGATTTTTTTTTATTTGCAGAGCACTTTCAGTAAAAATGTTATTTCGACATTTCTTGTTCGTTTAATTAGAAGTAATTAAAAATCTTACACATATAACCTTTTAGGAATCGAATGCTCTAAAAGATTGTTCCTTATGTGTTTTTTAAATAACCTGCTCGATAAAATAGTTATTGAAGCGAAACCACCTATTTTTCTGACATTTTGTGTTTTTTTCGACAATTTTACCAATATTGACGCCTACGTATCTCAGTAGGTGTTCTGAATTTTCCAATATGTTACAGAGCTTGAAGAGTGTCTGGTGCCGAGTGTCCATCTCATAGCTCCAGCGTAAACAGTCTCAGCACACTCCAGTATAGAATGTGTGAAATGCCAGAACCAATCCGGTTTACAAATTACACATGTCAACGAAATTTAATCATTTACAATGAAATTCGATCATTTATAAATCAATTATTTAAAGATAAACTTTTCTCGCAATATGAAGAATAAGGCGTTATTACACGCACGACGGTATAATAGGGGTACTCACTACGTTTGCTATAGCATGCTATTTGTGTTATTTTGCTAAACCCGTCGAGTTTCTACAGTTATTTCCTGTATAAAATTGATGGGTTTAGCACAATAGCACAAATAGCATGCTATAGCAAACGTAGTGAGTACACCTAATGCCGTTGGCACTTTTGGCAAGTTTAGCTAACGATTTATGATCGTCCGGCACTCAAAGGGTTAAAAATATTTATTCATATTTACAACTGTATTAAGAAACTCATAATGTAAATGTGATGAAAATTTAATAAACTAAAATAAAAACATGGTCTCGGGGCCATCTTCTTTTCTTTCTTCTCAGGGGATTACCAGAAATCGAAGAGGAAGTAATAATTAATAATAATGAGCTAGTGTGAGAATTGAGTTAGTCATAAAAGAAATGGTACCTGTTTCCGACCAAGTGAGCAACATATGGAACATTAACGTTTTTATGGATTGAGTTTATTTGTGACAAAGTAAAGATCATTGACAAATTTTGGATTGTTAGAATTGGACACGTACCCTATCCAATTGTTAAAACTCCAAACTCTAATTACGGGTCATGGGTTCGAATCGCGGCTGTTGGCAGAATATTATTTATTCTGTTAATTCAGTCTGAATAAACGGCGACCCTAGGATATGGAGACCCTCCTGGGGCAGACCCAGCCTCTATAAAGTGGATACCCAAAAGTGGTGGCTGAGAGTGATTAAGGCCTTATCATCTCATCATCTCAGAAATAATACAAATCTCTATACGTTGTATTGATCCCAAGACTCTTTATGGGTTTGTTTGTTTATTTATTTAACGTCCCTTTATGCTACTATGGCTAATCGGACGATGCTACAGTGGGAGTCCTAAATTTTGCCTATCCAGGTTTTATTAGGATAGGGATCTTTAACGAGTACCTGACATCGCACAGGCTCGGGACCACCTTTTAACGTCCCCTCCGAAGGACGGCATAACTAAGGGTTTTTTTACTTCCATTTAAAAATCCTAGGACCACTTGCGGGTTTGAACCCGTTACCTTTGGCAGAGGAGGCTGTTATGCTAACCACCCAGCAAAAAGTGATCCCTCTCTTTATGGATTGTAGTGGTAAAGGTTTTATTTTTATTTTTTAAGAAAAAAAATAACTTACTTATATATAAAGGGTTATCAAAAAAAAAAAAAAAAATAGAGAGTGAAAAAGAAGGGCAAGATATTAAGAATGCCCTTCATGGCAAAATTCCTAGTCACGGCTATCCTATAATATAAAGCTAGTCTTGTTTTTTTTAACCTAACCATTCTTAAATATTATCATAGCTTTACAAAGGAAGGATAGTCAGCTTAAGTTATGTTAAATATTTGATCAGCGGGATATCGTTGGACTGGATTGCATATCTATAACATTCCAGAATCATAATTTACTTTACATATCAAAACTTATAATAAAAAAAACCGTGGCAATTTAAGGTGTTAGAGGTTGCGAATGGAGTGCCGGTAGGTCAGTGAAGTGCAGTGGTGTTGGGTGACGGGTTCAAAGACCTGAACGCCCGTTAGCGAACAATAGCCCAACCTACTTACAGCTCTCTCTTGGCTCATTCATCTGGATCTTTTCTTATACCTCTATGCAGTAATGTATACCTCTCTGCAACCAGCAATGTTTTTCAATTGTCATTTTGGGTGTAGGTTTATTCGCATGAAAGCCATGACTGGTAAATATCTTAAGTTACTCGTCTGTCTAAGAAGTGTTTTCATTTTTACTTGCCTAGAATTTGATAATAAAAAATCTGGTGCAGGCAATACACGACTTTCACTTACCTCCATTTTTAAAATCAATGAAAGAATTTTCAAATACAGTTAGAGATAAAAATACATGAAACTATTAAAGCAATAATTAAATTGAATTTATATAGAAGAAGCATGTGTTTTTATTAAAAAATATATTCTATTATTATCTAAAATAATCAGTTTTATATGCTTTTCATCACTCTTTATTAACTTTTACAAGTTTGTGTATTAGATAATGTTTATTCTAAAAGCTTTAGCTTTCCAATGGTATATTATACGTATTTTTATAAACTATTTTTTCAGTTTTTTCCTTTAGTTAGATATCGAATGGATTCAATTTATATATTAACTTGTTTTTCATCAGTGGTAACAAGGTAATATGGTTATTTTTATAAAATCGACAAAAATAAAGGTACTTTACAAGAAAAAAATGTAAAATATCGGCATTTAAGCCCTGTCAAACCATTTTAATCAGAATGAAAGCTACATGATATTAAATTCCATTGAATTTTACATCAATATAGCGAGTTTAAGCAAAATCGTCGGAACCGTTTTTGAGAATATCGAAAAAAGGTGCAAAATGGAAGGTATAAAGTGGCTCTTCTGGTAAGCTCATTTTGATGAAAAAGGTTTTGTAACGTCTCCGGCGTATATTTGTCTTAAATATGAAATTTCAGTTGCATAGGACCTTTGGTTTCCGTCCGGGAGTCACTACACACGGACACACACAAACGCACACACAGACCTTTTTGCGGGACTTGGTTATTTGGACTCAGGGGACCCTAAAACGTGTATTTCTTTTGAAAAGTGGAATTCGAAAATTTTCACGATCGCAATACTTCCCCTTACTATATCTAGTAAGTGAAAGTAAAATTTAAATAATAATAATAATTCAAGTAAGATTCGACACATTTAGATTAAATTTACTTAGTAGCTAGTAATGATCATCTAATCTAATCTAATTAAAAACCTTCAATGCTATTTTAGAAATTATTAAATTTTTATTCTAAAACTGTATTTGGTAATCGTACAAAGATGAATTGAGGGATCGCCTGTGGTGTAATGACTAGTGTGACAGCCTTATGTGTCTAAGATCTTGGGTTCAAACCTGGCAGATGGCCCTAAGAATTTTTTAAAGGAGATAAAATCCTTAATTATACCGACCCTCCGATAAGACGTTAAATACTAATCCCGAACCTTGTTTTCAGATGCTCGTTAAAGATGCTTATCATTGACATATATGACTTACGATAGTCATGTAAATGAGTCTTTTTCTAGTTAAGTGGAAAGTTTGATTTTTTGTCTAGTAATTAGTTTTCAAGTAGCCTACAATGGGGCTGAGAATTAAAAAAAAATTTAGATTTGAAAATAAAATCTTTAATATTCACATCCAGAACGTTCATAAGTAGCACAACAGAATTACCTCATAAAAGAGGGTTGGCTTGAAAAGGTGGAGCAATTTTGATTTTCACATATAATTATAATTTGAATAATAAACAATTATATGAATAATTATAATAAACAATTTGAAAAAACTTTAAATTTACTGCAACATATTGAAATATATACTGAGATAGGGGGTCACCTATAGCACAGTGACTAGAATAACAACCTTCTATGTCCAAGGATTCAAACGCGCAAGTGATCCAAAGACTTATTAATGGGAGGAACAAACCTTAGTTATGCTGTCCTTCGGAGGGGACGTAAAAAGGTGGTCCCGAATCTGCGATGACAAGTACTCGTTAAATATCTCTGTTCTAATTAAACCTGGCTAGGCAAAGGTAGGACTCCCACTGTAGCATCGCCCGATTAGACACAGTAGCATAAAGTGACGTTATATAAATAAACAAACAAATCTTAGGTTATAATGTCCTTCCGATGAGACGTAAAACGGTGATCCCGAACCTGTGTTATGCCAAGTACTCGTTAAAGATCATTATCCTAGATAAACCTGGATAGTCAAAAGTAATTACTCCGACTACCATAATCCGATTGTCTACAGTAGCATATAAGTAAAGTTAAATGAATAAAAGAGATAAATTCACATGAAATAAACGAGTACAGAAACTTGCCAATAGAATTATAATTTAGAAAAACTCTTGACCATATTCTTTTAAAACGTCTCAGTGGATTATCAGGAATCACAGATTGAATGTAGGTAGTGGTTTAGTGTGGGAACAGAATTTATAATGGTACCTGGTTTGGGCCAAATCAGCAACATTCGTCTTCAAAGTCATCATGGATGAGTTTATTAGATATAAAGTAAGAAGAATTAAGGAATTTGTAAGGATTGAATCAGAGAGGAATTCGGTGATTTAGCCCTATGGCTCAACTCCATAAGTCTATATAGGTCTTATGATATGTAAATGAGCCTTTTGTTTTTAAATGCCGACAATATTTTTGAAAATACAAGATTAAAAATCAAATGTTTAAAATTCAGATCTCGACTGTTCGTAGGTGACGATGTTAAAACTGATGAACAGATCTAAACGCTTGCAAAGTAAATATTATATGTTATAATACATTTTTTACGTCTTTATTATGCTTTTTTTTTTTTTTTTAAAACGACATTAAAAGACATGAAAAGAAGCTTTCTAGAAAGAGAAAATGAAGACTTTACATATGATCAGTTTTTCGCCGTCTTTGTTTTCGCGAGTGAAAGAGGTTTCTTTGTCCTTTGTACCGACGACGAATGATTTTCAAGTAGTTTAACCCACGAAAGGAGAAAAAAAAACTTCATTCATAATGAAACAATGGAAGAGTTCTCCTCTCACTAAGAACACTTCTCATGGTTCAAGTTTATCAAGTACAGGTTTGAAGCTGCTAAGGAAAGTACAAAGCTGTTTTGTGGAGGGTAGAATCAGTGACCTATATTGCATGCCAAGTGCTGTAAGAAACTGCAATACAATAAGAATGACATCAGATGTGGAAATCGCTTGGTTCTTATAGATTGAAAAAGGCAGTCTTATTACGTTAATAAATAATTAATAATTAAAATCTGGTGCACGCTACAAACGACTTTATTACCTCACTTAAAGTTATTGGGTTGTGTCCGTTTATGAAATGTCCGTTTTCAAGGTAAAGGATTTTTATTACAAATACGATATGAAAACAAGATAATTTTATTCGTAGTATTTGCCTTCTTTTTCTACACATTTTTTTAAACGTGACACCAACCTTTTTATCTCCGAACTGAAAAACTCTGAGCTTTGAAGTGTAACAAAATCTGAAAACGCACTTTTCACTTGATCATCATTTTCAAAAAGTTTTCCTTTGACGAAGTTGTCTAAATTCCTGAACAGGTGGTAATCTGTTGGAGACAAGTCGGTAGAATATGGTGGGTGCGGAAGAACTTCGTAGCCCAGTTCTTTCAATTTTTGCACGGTATGTTTTGAAACATGGGGTCTTGCTCCCTCTCAGTGAGATCATGAGGTACCCATGTATCGAGCTTTTTTACTTTCTCAATACACTTTAAATGTCTAAAATCGGTAGATGCACTTGCATTTAGTTGTGCTGAGAGTCCTTTAACTGTTTGGTAGGGGTTTCCTTCTACTGTATGTTTGAGGACATCGTTGTATATTAAGGACAGAGGTCTTCCTCGGGCCAAGTTTTCCAAGTCGGTATCTCCCGCTGAAAACTTAGCAAACCAACGGCAAAAGGTCCGTTCATTAACACTCCCTTCCCCAAACGCCTTGGAAATATTTCTAGCGGCCTCAGCTGCTGAATGGCCGAGTTTAAACTCGTATAAAATATTACTCGAAAATAGCGTGTTTCCATGTTCATATTTGGAGGTATACTAAAAAGTGGGTAATTGATTGGGAAGCTAATGCTTATAATACAAAGGTAGAGGATTAGTAACTGTTTACTTTAAATATGTAAACATTCGGAAGAAAACAACAGAGACCTGCAAAATCCTTTATGTATTTCAGAAACTATAAAAACGGACATTTGATGTGAAACAACCCAAAATATATAAGTTTTTTATATAATATGTTTTATTTATGTTTATGTTTATGTTTTTTATATGTTTTTTATATAATATAATATGTATATAAGTTTTTGTTGTTCTCAGGTTTCAGTCAATGAATAAACAATTTTATCTATGCGAATTTTCAAGGATTTATTGTTCTCATAATCATGCAATTTTGGACAAAATAGTGTCTTAATTAGACATGTGTAGCCTACAAACATTGAAAGAACACTCAGTGTTCAGTGTTTTTCAAAGTTTGTATTATTTTAACCTGAGAACAACAAATACTTAAATTATCAACAGTCGAGAACTGATATATATATATATATATTTATAATTATTTATAAATCCGATTCCAACTAATGCCATGAAAATCCTTGAAAAGCTAATTAAAATAACATATCTAAAATGTACGATGTTCATATTTAATTTTGTTCTAATGCATTCTGAAGTATTTCATCTACATTACTGTTCTATTATCTTAACTCGTTAGTATCTATGCCAAAGGTCGCGGGTTCAGAACTGCTCGTGGCTTTAGGATTTTAAATAGGCAGTTAAAAAAACTATAGCCATGCCGTCCTTCGGAGGCGACGTAAAAATATGGTCTCGAGTCTTTGCAATGTCAGGTACTCGTACGCAGACCATTAACTACGGCACTTTCTTATTCGAATGGCGGAAACGATATAACGTGTTTTAAACTCGATCGAGAATTTTTTCTAGATTGAAATACTTTCCCTAACTGTATATTTCATATATGGGTATGTGAAAGTAAAAAAATTAGAAAGTTAAGTTCAACCTACACTTACAAACTACTTCAAATACCAGATGTCAGAATAAATTCCTTAAGATGGCAACTGCCACCTTTTGTTTTGCCAAAAATAATAATTAATGAACATGAACAAGGGAATCGCACTTGTGAGGTTTTGGAAAAAGTTTTTTTTTTTTTGTGTGCGTTCTTAAAGGAAAATTATGAAGCTTTTTACTTTCACTTGCCTATATATCAAATATATACAATATTAGGTGAAAGTATTGCGATCGTGAAAATTCCAGTTTTCAACGGAAATACACCTTTTAAGGTCCCCTGAGTACAAAAAAAAAAAAAAATATTTTTTAATGCAATTTTTTTAAGTTGAACAAAAGAACAGTAATATACATTATAATAAATATACCGTTGGAAAGCTAAAGATTTTAGAAAAAATATTATCTAATATACAAGCTTGTAAAAGTTAATAACGAGTGATGAAAAGTGGATAAAAGTAACTGATTATTTCAGATAATAATAAAATAGATTTTTTAATAAAACACATGTTTCTATAGAAATTCAATTTATATTGATTATTTATTATTTTCACTAATTTTTATCTCTAACTGTATTTGAAAATTCTTTAATCGATTCTAAGCGAATGTCGTGTGTTGCTCGCACCAGATTTTTTAATTAATGAATCTAAATCTAGTTTTCCCTGAGTAATTTCCTTGCATTTATTACTCAAGGATCTGTTATACCTCCACAATTATCCAACGTTACGATCAATGGCGTATCGAATCCATCGATTGAGTAAGTAGTCATGCTCGCCAGTGACTCAATGTATTTACACAAAGTGGAGAAATTGAATTTATATTTATGACGATTTCATTGAGGAAGAAGAGGTGTAAAAGACAATAGATGTAGGAAATGAGGCTTAACGGCTTAACTCTTACGATCTTTTTTTTTTTTTTTTATACATCTAGTAAATGAGATACAAGATACAAATGTTATGGATTCACATGTGGGGATACTACCCATTGGCAGCTCTCCAAAGACTATGTTAAACTAGAAGGTCTCGGGGCCATCGTCTTTTCAGACGCCTCGGAGGATTATCAGGGATTGTAGAGGAAGCAAGGATTGAAACGAGTGGATTAGAGTGGGAATGGAGATTGTCATGAAAGGTGTGTTAACCTGTCTCGCGCCGTCAGCAACATAGGGAACGTTAAGGTCTTTATGGATGAGTTTATTGGTGACAAAATAAGAAGCATTGAGGATTTTTCGAAGGATTTTTGATTGTAAGGATTGGAGACGGGAAGGTTGCACAACGCGGAATTGCAGAGCTTGTACCATTTGAATATAATCGAGTTGGTAGCAAGTTGTTGGGCTCGGTGAGGAACGACTTCCGAGAAAGTTGGTACTCGCTGAACCGACTGGTAAGCGTCCGAAAGGTAGGCCGAAGCGTTGATGGGAGGATTACGGTAAGGCTGATCTCGGGAGCTTGGGCTTGAACGGTGATCATTGGACGAGTCTGTGTAGGCGGAATTTGGTGGTATCGGCATCGAACCTTCGGGTTCGGTAGGCCTGTTATTATTATAATTAAGTTAAATTATGTTTGATTTTCGGAATTTTATTTTCAAGAAGAAATAGAAATCACGAATTCCAGTGACTCCTCAAGAAACGTCGGCACATAAATAAAATAGCACTATCTAATGTGTATTGCTCTCTAATGATCGCGTCCCCAACCGTCTTCCTCATAAATGTATTTAGTTCTTTTGTGACTAACCCACCCTTCCTTATTTGTAACTGGCTCCCAAGATTTCGTGATTCCATCTCTCCTAAAACTCGTTTGCTTATAATGTCGTGTCTTATTTCCCCTCATAGTTGCCTCCAAGAGACTAATGAATTGAAATGAATGGTAGGCCGAAGCGTCGATGGGAGGATTGCGGTAAGGCTGATCTCGGGAGCTTGGGCTTGAACGGTGATCATTGGACGAGTCTGTGAAGGCGGAATTTGGTGGTATCGGTATCGAACCTTCGGGTTCGGTAGGCCTGTTATTATTATAATTAAGTTAAATTATGTTTGATTTTCGGAATTTTATTTTCAAGAAGAAATAGAAATCACGAATTCCAGTGACTCCTCAAGAAATTCTGTAACAAAAATCAAGAATTAATATATATTCAACATATCAGAATCAAACTGTTCCCAAACGCTGGATAGTTTTAATTTCCCTTTCTATGATTTCAATGACGAAAGAATATTTGTTAGAGTTTAATATTAATTTTGTTTCGGAGAAATTATTTAGACCTTAAGTGATGAGTTAAGATTTATATGAAGCGTGTACCCAGAAATAGAGAGACAAAACCTGAAAGTTCAGCATGATCTCAGCTTAATCACCTCCTTCATCTGCTGTTTGGTCTAGAAACCTTACTAATCCCTATACGTTCTGCGGAACCCAAGACCTACCATGGGCTTTAGATGTACATATTTATTTTTAAATTTATTTATTTATTATTACTATATTTTTGTTCCGTTTCAGATGGACGAGGCGTGGTGGTGTGCTACGTGGGTACCTGGGCGGCTTACCGGCCGATGCGGGGGCAGTTCTCGGTGGAGGACCTGAGGCCTGATCTCTGCACACACATAGTCTACTCCTTCGCCGGCCTCAACGCCACCTCCTGGACCATAAGGTCTCTCGATCCTCACCTAGATCTAGAAGAGAACTATGGAAAAGGTAAGTCGTCCATTTAACAGTTCCAAACAAATTATATCTTAGGAAGTTCCAGTCAACTTGAATCGTTTTTTAGACAGATTTAACTTTATCTGAAATATCTATTTTAGACGAATTCAGTAACTTTTGTGGCTATCCCTGCAGAAGCTACGAGTCACTAAGGAGTACCGGACTGTCTCATGAAGTGTTTCAAGTTCTAGCAGGAGAGGTACCTTCAATGATGCTTTTAAGAAGCACGGCTGAGCTGGAATTTTGGGAAAAATCCGAATGAGGATAGCCAAGAACCGAGGGAAATGGAAACGTAATCCTGGAAGACACCATAGATCGGTGGGACCGGCGGTTGGTAACGAACTAGTAAGGTGTTCCGTTAAAAGACATTTTTCCCCACGATGCATTTATACTGGGCACGGGGCGTTCCGAAGTGAGCTCCATAGCTTTGGGAGAGACGTAGATCCCCAGTGCTCAGTTGCTGAGTCCCGGATACAGATAAGAACACCATTGTAGGCTGTTTCGTCTTTGAGGCACTGAGGGATTTAGGTTCTCTGTTTTGTCGGAGAGCGATTTCCCTGAGATCGTATTTGAAACGAACTATTCATGTTTTCAAACATTTATTTATGGGTGGAAGACCTCAATGGGCCCAGCAGCTTACAATGCAGGAAGTATAATACCGGATAGTGGACCACGTCCAAGAGAAGAAGGGAAGCTAGTGATAACTGAGAGGAGCCCTGAATAATAACTGCTATCACGTCGATAATTACTAATTGCTAGAATTCACAATTTTCAACATTTCAAATGTTCCCGTAAGGCAAGGTATGTTTGTTTATTTATTTAACGTCACATTATGATACTGAAGCTTATCGGACGATGCTACAGTGGGAGTCATAAATTTTGCCTATCCAGGTTTAATTAGGATAGATATATTTAACAAGTAGAACCTGATATCGGATAGGCTCGGACGACATTGTCATAGCGTAGTGGCTAGCATAACAGCCTTCTATGCCCAAGGTCACATGTTCAAACCTGTAGGACGCCCTAGGATTTTTTAAGGGGGATAATAATTCCTAAATTATGCAGTCCTTCGGAGGGGACGTAAAAAGGCGATCCCACAGTTGCATCGTGCGATCAGCCACAGTAACATAAAGTGACGTTAAATAAAATAAACGAACAAACAGTACTTTTCATAAGGTTTCTTAAAAACTGTGTTCAAACAAACGGAATCCGTAAAGTAAAGTGGGGAAAACTAAATAAATAAATACTTTTGTGCTTTCTTCAATCGGCACGACAACCCATTATTGGGTCTTGAGCTCCTCAAGTAGCTTTCGCCATTTTAATCGTTGAAGTGCAGCTATCCTTCTGTTCCGAACTGAAATAGGGTTCTTCAACGCCATTCGCCCATTGGAGTTTTGAGTGGCCTTTCGGTCGAGTTCCATATATATTCTCCTCAAAGAGTTTCTTACGGATCTCCATCCTGGATACATGGCCTGCCCAGTGAATCATGCATATCTTGGAAGTCCCCCCGACACCAGCCTCATTTAGCAGCAGGAATATTGTATACCATTATTAGTATGTCTCCATCACGTAGATCTATCTTTTACCGACCCATATATACGCCTGAGAACTTTCCTCTCAAATGTTAAGAGATCTTTTTCATCAGCCTTCGGAAGAGCCTACGTTTTTGATGCGTTAATAAGCTCTGGCCCAATAAGTGTCCTTTATATTTTATGTTTCTAACAATGTAATATAAGAAATCTTTACGATATGTAATTAGTTTAATATTGAATCTATCCTCACCTAACTTGCAGGTTGGTACAAGAAGGTCACCGGCTTGAAGAAGGAGTACCCAGACCTGAAGGTGACACTAGCGATCGGAGGCTGGAACGAGGGCTCCGGGAACTACTCAGCTCTCGCGGCGGACCCAGAGAAGAGGCGACCTTTCATTGCCAGTGTTCTCAGGTTCCTCAAGTGAGTAGAGAAAGACATCTATAACCTAATAATCTCAAAGTTAATAACTTTAATAATATTGTATGCATAATACTGCACATGAGACTGCCAGGATTCCATGTTGATCTCGGTAACTATCATCGTCTATCCTTTAGGAAAACAACATTTTACCGATATTATAGTCCAATCTTGCAGTTTTCCATGGAGAGGAGTCTGGTATGGGAATCGTTTCGGGACATTATAGCATTTAGTCATTATGTATGGTTATTAGTCATATATGGATTCCTTATAAGATATCTTGTATCACTTATCAATGTATTTAGTCCTTTCGTGACTAACCCACCCTTCCTTATTTGTAACTGTCTCCCAAGATTTTGTGATTCCATCTCTTCTAAAATTCATCTGCTATAATCTCCTGTCTTATTTCCCCTCATGGTTGCCTCCAAGAGACTAATGAAATGAAATGAATGAATGAATGTAGCAATGAATTCAAAAATACTGTAGCACTGATGACAAAGGATTTTTTTAAAGGAGGTGGATCTATGGTAAGGCATAATGCAAGCATATCGAGAATATAAGGAGTTTTTTTGTTTTGAAAGATCGGAAAATCAGACACCAAGGAGGTAGTGCCAACGGAAAGAGGGATAGAGCCAATTTAACTCGGTATACCTTCCAGAGAGCGCCCGGAAAATCGATATGTGAATCTAGTGAAAAAATGTTTCAGTCTCTTGAGTCTCAGGTTAAATTTTCCCTAACTAACGCCATGCACGAGGCAACCGTAGTCAAACTGGAGGGACATGAGAGAAGAGACCAGTAGCAGATTTTAGGTGGGGTGGAATCACGAAATCTTGTAAATCGGCCGCTATTTTAAAAATAACCAGCTGACATCAACATATTTTTGTGGCAAATTAAAAAAAAAAAAATGGTCAAGTAGTCTCGGAGAAATTCCGCAGACGGCGTACAGCTTTTTACGGCGGACAAACGGATTTTTTTTATTCGTTATTTGGGTCCTGATGTATCTTGAAACTCAAATTTTGAGGGGGGTTCTTTGTTTTTTTTTTGGTCGATTACAGAGGTTCACCATTGAAAATATCAGATTTGGTAATGAGTATTGGTTTATATAATGATTACCAAATCTGATCCTATAAGACAAGACAAATATAATTTAATTTGTACATTTTTACTTTCACTTACCTATATATGGCATATACAGGGAAAGTATTGCGATCGTGAAAATTTTCGAATTCCAGTTTTCAACAGAAATATACGTTTTAGGGTCCCCAGAGTCCAAATGATCAAGTCCCGCAAAAAGTCTGTGTGTGTGTGTGTTTTTGGTAACTCCCGCGCATAAATGAAAAGTCCTATGAAACTGAAATTACATATTTAAGACAAATATACGCCCGAAATGTTACAAAAAGTTTTTCATCAAAATCAGCTAACCAGAAGAGCCACTTACTATATATAGTAAGGAAAAGTATTGCGATCGTGAAAATTTTCGAATTCCAGTTTTCAACGGAAATACACATTTTAGGGTCCCCTGAGTCCAAATGATCAAGTCCCGCAAAAAGTCTGTATGTGTGTGTTTTTGGTAACTCCCGCGCATAAATGAAAAGTCCTATGAAACTGAAATTTCATATTTAAGACAAATATACGCCCGAAATGTTAAAAAAAGTTTTTCATCAAAATCAGCTAACCAGAAGAGCCACTCTATACCATGCATATATTTTAAATTTTCTTCCTCTGAAGTACCTTTAATTTTTAAGATTCTGTAAAAATAACCGTATTATCTTGTTACTATTGATAAATAACGGCTAAATATGCATGTTGAGAGAACTATTATTTTTTCATGCAATTTTTGTGTTTTTGAACACAAGAATAGTGGGATCACTTGTAGCTGGGTGGCTAGCGTAACAGCCTCCCATGCTAAAGGTCACGGGTTCAAACCCGCAGGTGGTCCTAGGATTTTTTAATGGGAGTAAAATATCCTTAGTTACGCCGTCCTTCGGAGGGGACGTTAAAAGGTGGTCCCGAGCCTGTGCGATGTCAGGTACTCGTTAAAGATCCCTATCCTAATAAAACCTGGATAGGCAAAATTTAGGACTCCCACTGTAGCATCGTCCGATTAGCCATAGTAGCATAAAGTGACGTTAAATAAATAAACAAAACAAACACAAGAATAGTAATATAGACGTATAATATACCGTTGGATAGCTAACGATTTTAGAAAAAATATTATCTAAAACACGGAATTGTAAAGGGTAATGGAGAGTGATGAAAAGTGGATAAAACTAAATGAATGTTGTAAATAAATTTGTAATAAATAATTTAATAAAACACATGTTTCTATTTAAATTCATTTTAATTACTTCTTTAAAGATTTATTTTTATCTATGAATGTATTTAAAAATTCTTAAATTGATTTTAACAACGGAAGTAAGTGAAAGTCGTGTGTTGGACGCACCAGATTTTTGTTATTCTTAGGGGCTATTCATCCCGGAATAAAAATTTATTTTTATTTCATTTTAAAAAAGATAATTAATTCTATCTTTTATTAGTTTTATTATGGCCGTGATAAACTCAAACAGCAAGTTTATTTAGATTTTGAATATAATCTTTGTACATAAGAGTAATACCTTCATAAAGTTTCTGGAATTTCATCAAAAGCTATTCCTTGATTTAGATGAAGGACGGATCACTCTGAGAAGAACGACTATATAAAAACATTTTTCTAAATCGTAAGACGTCTGAATTACATATATCGATAGATAGTAAATTATTCGACCAATTCCTATTATTCTACTTCCTCAGGAAGTAATAAATCTTTTAGTAAATAAAATAATATCCCGAAGGTCGTAACGACCCCATAAAGTCACTAGAGCAGGGCATTGGAAGCATTGAAAGGGTAATGAATGCCGATACCAAGCGTAGGCGCCCGAAGCGTAGGCGGGAGTATAATGCACTAGTTTCCGGTCTCTGTCACCGATTGACCCTGATTCTACGAAGATTTTCAATTTGTTGGAGAAGATAAATGAAGCCTCATTATTTTCTAAATTTACTTTTAACTTTCTCTTTCCCTTCATTGAAATGTAGGTTACGCATTACAAAATAGGTTAACTGAGAAATGTATTTACCCAGCTATTATCTTTATTTGCTCGTAATTTGTTGTTTCAAGAAATGCATTGTTATTCTTGATGTCTCATCCAAGATTTCATAACAATTTTACAGAGGTTTACTTATGAAGAGTATATATAGCTTTTTTCAGTCAAATTAATAATTTTTTCAGTCAAATTCATAATTTTTTCAATCAAATTCATAATTTTTTCAGTCAAATTCATAATTTTTTCAGCCAAATTAATAATTTTTTCAGTCAAATTCATAATATTTTCAATCAAATTCATAATTTTTTCAGTCAATTTCATAATTTCTTGTACCCATTTTATACAGTAAATTTAATGAGGTTATGCTACCAAGAACTTAACATTTTTATTAAATCTTGTTGTTGTTTATCCATTTAACGCCACTTTATGTTACTATGCTTAATCCGACGGTATAGCTGGTGTCCTAAGTTTTGCCTACCCATGTTTACTTAAGATAGGATTTTTACTCCCTAAAAGCAAATATAGGGCCATCTGCCAGGTATGAACTCGCGATCTAGCAGATAGAATAATGTTATGCTAGGCACTGCACCACAGGTGACCCTCGACGCATTCAACAAGGTGTTTGAATCTGCCGGGTTTGAACCCGTGACCTTAGACATATTAATCCTTAACTACTTTTTGAATGCATAAAAGGTCACCTGCGGAGTAGTGGCTAGCATAAGAGCTCTCTATGCTTAAGGTCGAAAGTTCAAAACCAGCAGCTGGCCCTATATTTGCTTTTGGGGAGTAAAAATCCTTGGTTATTTCGTTCTTTAAAAGAGGCTGTTATGCTAGCCACTACTCCACAGGTGATCCTGGATGCAAAGTTTAATATGCCCAAGACCACGGGTTCAAACCCGGCAGATTCAAACGCCTTGTTAAATGCATTGAGGGTCACCTGTGGAGTAGTGGCTAGCATAACAGCCTTCTCTGCTTAAGGTCGCAAGTCTAAAACCAGCAAATCGTCCTATTTTTGTGCACCACAGATGATTCTTAAAAGATTTAATAAGTAGAACTCGTCAAAGATCCCTATCTTAAGTAAACATGGATAGGCAAAACTTAGGACTCCAGCTATACCGTCGGATTAAGCATAGTAACATAAAGTGGCGTTAAATGGATGAACAACAACAAGATTTAATACAAATTTTAAGTCCTTGGTAGCAAAACCTCATTACATTAACTGTATAAAATGGGTACAAGAAATTATGAAATTGACTGACAAAATTATTAATTTGATTGAAAAAATTATGAATTTGATTGAAAAAATTATGAATTTGACTGAAAAAAGCTATATAAGATGCTAAAAAGCATTTGTACAATACTTATTATAAAATATTCCATTCACACAGTAATACAACTGAAAGCGCTATACGCAGCAGAAAAATTAAATTTGCGAGAGGGGAAACTAGAAGACTTGGATACAAACGAGACAAATGAAGAATAATGAGCCGATAGATCAAACCATTAGAAAGAGATGATTAAAATATTTCGGGCACGTTTGGAGGATGGAAGGAAAGAGGATGGTTAAGAAAAGAAATAAGCCCACAAACTGTTTGAAATGATAACGGCTATAACCTGGATTAAGGAAGTAAAAGAAGATCTTAAATAAGGTGGAATCAAAAATGAAGAAATACTGAACAGAGAAATATTTGGAGAAAAAGTCATGAAGGGATGTTTCCAAGTCGAACACAAAAAAGTTAGAACTTTGCTTAAAACTAAGCTAAAATCGTGATATCCAAGTATTTTAACAGGAAAAAACATTCCATTCTAGTTATGGACTTGGGCTCACCTGTGGTGTAGTGACTTGCACAGCCGTCTATTTAGTTTGACCCAAGCAGATAGTCCTATGGTAGCGAGGTAGTAGAGGTAGAAGACGAGGAAAACTTCGTTATACTAATCATGGTATCGTATAATTTTAATTTTTAGAATTTATGTTTTTAAAGAAATAAAAAATCCTTAGTTATGTCGTCCTTCAGAGGGGACGTAAAATGGTGGTCCCGAGCAGGTACAATGTCAGGGACTCGTTAAAGATCCATTTCTTAATAAAACTTAATAGGCAAAGTTTAAGACTCCTACTTATCGTACGATTTGCCACAACAGCATTAAGTGACATTAAACGAATAAGCAATATGTAAGTTAAAGTTAAAGAAAATATGTATATATTTATTTATTTAAAATTCCGTTTGTTTGTTTATTTAACGTCACTTTATGCTACTGTGGCTAATCGGACGATGCTACAGTGGGAGTCCTAAATTTTGCCTGTCCAGATGTAATTAGGATAGGGATCTTTAACGAGTGCCTGACATCTCACTGGCTCGGGAGCACTTACATCTTCTTCGAAGGACGGCATAACTAAGGATTTTTTACTCTTATTAAAAAATCCTAGGACCACCTGCGGGTTTGAACCCGTGACCTTTGGCATAGGAAGTTGATATGCTCGCCACCCTGCTACAGGTGATCCCAAATTCCGTTTGTGATTAATCAATCATTCAAAGTTTTACTTCCTACTGGCTTTGTAACTTACTAGGTGCTTGTTTGTTTTATTCGTTTATTCATTTAACGTCATTTTATGCTGCTGTAGCTAATCGGACAGTGCTACAGTGGAACTCCTAAATTTTGCCCATCCGGGTTTAATTAGGATGGTGATCTTTTAGGAGACCTGACATCGCACAGGCTCGGAATCACCTTTTTACGTCCGGTCCGAAGGATTTTTTACTCACATTAAGAAACACTAGAGCCAAATGCCAGGTTTGAACCCACGACCTTGGGAATTATATTAAACACTAAACCACAGGTGACCCCTCAAATAGGTGATGAACCCTTCAACTAACTAGGTGTAATCCAAATATTATTTAAAATTCTCGTGATTACTTTTTCGTTGATTAGAACCTGGACTCTTTGAGACCAAATTTCGAGATCGGAATGCGCCCTGTTTGCAGTCTTGAGAATCCTTGTTGTAACCGGGATAGACAATCGATTAAGGGTAAATGTGTCATTGGCTCCTGGTATATTATTGAACTGACCTTCAAGAATTATCGTCATATGACTCAAATTATATCTATCAGTTACTACCGAATGACTCATTCAGTTTAGATATGAACGAGGATATACATTAGTAATCTAAAAAGCGAATTCTGTTTCCAGGAACTTGTATTTTCCTTGTGTCGTATCCGTTCAGAGAAATATACCGCTCCTTTTCCTATTAATAGTTGTCGATTTATAAATTATTCTAAACACTTCCTGTTTTTATGCTAGACACTATGCTTCAGGTGATCCTAAAAGTACTGTTTTGACGAGATTATTTATTTTATTTTATTTCATAATTTTTTAGCACTCATTAACTTCGTTTTGTTAAAAAATTGGTTTTCTTTCAGTATCTATGACATGTTTTTTCTATGGTTCGGGGTTCTGTCCCCATAATCAAGACTAAAACAGTTTTTATAGTTTAATTAGTAAAATTACATTATTTATCTTCGAAAATTATGTTTATATATATAGCAGAGACATCTCAAAAACTGAAAACAAGAATATCCCAATATATATCTAATTTAAAAAAATAAATAAATAAATAAAACACCAATACTACAGCATTATCATCACATAGCATAACAAAACAATATAAATTTAACTTTGAAAATACAGAAATTTTAGATATATCACAAAACAAAGAAATAGAAAATTACTGGAGGCAATAAACATTACCAAAAATAATAACAGAACAATGAATTTCAAAACAGATACAAAAAAAAAAAAAAAAAAAAAAAAAAAAAAAAAAAAAAAAAAAAAAAAAAAAAAAAAAATGGAACACATCATACAGATAATATCAATAAAGTAAATATATTAATTGTCCAAAACCATAATTAGAATTAAAAATTAATACACGGCACTGGGATTACATAGGAATATCAGAAGAGCATACCATAGTACAAAGTGTGAAATTAGAAATAACAGAAACAGTTAGCCAATAAACTTCAAATAGGACGAATAGCAGTAAGCTAACTATGTAATGAAATGTGTGTGTGTTAAAAAGTGATAAAAAAGGGAAATCATATTAATAGATTTTAATTAATAATGGCAATATAAATTAAACTTATAAAGATAATTTTCAAAGATAAATAATCAAATAATGTAATTTTACTAATTAAACTATAAAAATTGTTTTAGTTTTGATAATGGGGACAGAACTCCGAAACGTAGAAAAAAAACATCATAGATAGTGAAGAAAAAGAAATTTTTAAGAAAAGGATATTAATGAGTGCTTTTTTGATTGTGAGAGATTATTTATATTTTTACGGTTATTACAAGCATAAAACTTAAATATTCTAATGACCTATTTTTACTTTCACTTACTATACAAGTACATAGTAAGGGAAAGTATTGCGATTGTGAAAATTACAGAATTCTAGTTTTCAACGGAAATACACGGTTTAGGGTGCCCTGAGTTCGAATAATCAAGTCCCGCAAAAAGGTCTGTGTGTGTGGTAACTCACGAGCGGAAACGAAAAGTACTATGAAACTAAAATTTCATATTTAAGACCAATAGAGACCCGAGACGTTACAAAACCTTTTTCTTCAAAATAAGCTTACCAGAAGAGCGACTTTATACCATGCATTTTGAACCTTTTTATGATTTTCTCAAAAACGGTTCCGACGATTTTGATTAAACTCGCTATATCAATGTAAAATTTAATGGGCTTTAATATCATGTAGGTTACTTTCTGATTAAAATGGTCTGACAAGGCTTCAATGCCGATATTTTAAACATTCTTCCCCTAAAGCACCTTTAATTTTGTTGATTCTATAAAAATAACTATATTATCTTGTTACTACCGATGAAAAACACATAAATATATAAGTTGAACTAATTTGATATCTAAATAAAGGAGAAAACTGAAAAAATATATTTTTAATGACATTTTTTGTTTTTGAACATAAGAACAGTAATATACATGTATGATGTACCGTTTGAAAGCTAAAGATTTTAGAAAAAATACTATCTCATATACAAGCTTTTAAAAGTTAATAGAGAGTGATGAAAAGCGGATAAAACTAACTGATTATTTTAGATAATAATATAATAGATTTTTTAATAAAACACATGTTTCTATAGAAATTCCATTTAATTAATTCTTTAATGTTCTCAAACATTTTTATCTTTTACTGAATTTGAAAATTCTTTAATCGATTCTAAAAATGGAGGTAAGTGAAAGTCGTGTGTTGCCCGCACCAGATTTTTTTTATTATTCCGCTTTGAAATAGAGTAATTTTGACACGAAACGTATTTTTCTACCTTCACTAAAATCTGAAATATTAAATAAAATGTGTTTTTCGCGTACTAACTTTGCGATTTGTTTAGACGACTCCTGAGGTTGGCCCTTAATATTTTGCAGAGTTCAGCGATTTAATGTATTTTTTTACTTTTTTAAAAATGATCAAAATCGGTGGGACACATTTAGAATCCTCTCCTTATAAGTTAAGATGTTTAGTGATACTTTAAATGTATTATAATCCATAGAGGTATAAGATTATTCTTAAAAGGACAAAGATGTATGAATATTCTTCTTTGTAGAAAGATGCGTGGTTAGAATGATGATTCATGTGAGTGACCTTTTCAGGGATTATGATTTCGACGGCCTTGATCTTGACTGGGAGTTCCCAACGCAGCGAGGTGGAGCGCCGGAAGACAAGGAAAACTTTATTATTCTTATCAAGGTATCTTATACTTTTTTTTAATACAATATATAGTTAATTGTAACTTTATTCGTTGATTTTAATAATCTATATTTATAAAAGAAAGTGCCATTTCATTCGATTATCTGTTCATCGTAGTATCTCAAAAATGACTTTGGTTGTGAAGCTGAAAATTTTCCAGAAGCTTCGCTTTACCGTGCAGATGTGCTATAAGGTTGGGTTTAGGAAAATTCCTCCTCTAAGTCGTTGAAAAAAATATTTTTCTAAAATGTATAACAAAATTTGTTTTTGAATAACTCAAAAACTATACGTCTCCTGAAAAACTATAAGTACTAATTGAATGACAATCGAATTCCCAACTGCATGAAAGCAATGTTATCTTAAAATGACCAGTATCAGGAAAAATAATATGTAATAATTTATAACTAGTATATATTCAAGCATATTGAGCGTCGTATGCATGCTTCTTGTGCAGTGTTTCATAGGCACATGTTCAATCTTTATTAGATTTTTTTTTAAACAATTCAAGATGACTAAAAAACATTTCGTTTAAAGAACATAATAAGAATTATTTGTCAACCCTAAAAATATACGGTTTATTTTGGAGGAAGGCACACTCACAATTGGGGAAAATACACATGTGGCGGATTACCGGCTTACCGGCCAAATATAAGAAGACGCTATATCCAATAATATTGCATATTGTTACTAATTAATGCCATTGTAAATATTTATTGGGTTGATGCAAAATTAATGCAGGTTTTTAGTAGGTATTGTAAATACGCCATATCTTTACTTTAACCATATATATTTAATCAAAATAATTTCCATCTGAATCAATGTACTTTTGCCAACGTTCAACAAGCTTTCTTATTCCACCAGAAAAAAAATCCGAATCCCTGGACTCAATGAAATCACGAAAAGAATTTTCAATGTCGTCCTGGTTTTGAAAATTTTTCTCCCTCAAAAAGTTGTCCAGATGCCTGAAAAAGTGGAAGTCTGTAGGAGAGAGGTCAGGTGAATAAGGCGGATGTTGGAGAACTTCGTAGCCCAACTCGTGCAGTCGTCGAAGCGTTGGTTGTGCAACGTGTGGTCTGGCGTTATCGTGGAGCAGGATCGGCCCCTTCCGATTCATCAATGCTGGGCAAAGACGTTGCAATTTTTGATTCATGCTGTCAATTTCTTGACAGTACTTGTCAGCAGTTATAGTCTCACGTCGATTGAGAAAGCTGTAGTGAATAACACCAGCATTATACCACCAAACTGTGACCATAACCTTTTTTGGGTGCAGGTTGGGCTTCGGGAAAGGTTTTGGTTGTTCATCTTTGCCCAGCCATTGGCTAGAACGCCTTCTGTTGTATAAGATCCATTTTTCATCGCACGTCACAATGCGATCGAGAAATGGATCATTTTTATTGCGTGTCACAAGCATGGAGCAGATTTCAAAGCGGCGATTTTTTTGGTGGTCGTTTAATTGGTGTGGCACCCACTTGGCCAACTTTTTTACCTTACCAAATGCTTCCAAGTGGCGTACAACTGTGGATTGGTTCACACCGAGTTCCGCCGCCATTTCTCATGTGGTTTTGGTTGGGTCTTCTTCCACTTTTGACCTCAGCTGGTCGTTGTCCAGAGCAAGATGACGGCCCCGACCTTCCTTGTCTTCGAGGTCGAAATCTCCTCTGCGAAACTTCTGGAACCAACGCTGCACCGTGCACTCATTAATAGCCCTCTGACCCCACACTTCATTAATATTACGAGCCGTTTGCGCAGCGCTGCGCCCTAATTTAAATTCGTAAAAATAAATTTGACGAAAATCGCACTTTGACATTTTCGATTCAAGACCTTTGAACACACTGAACAAAACGATTTTACTAAACAAATTCATGGTGAAAGAGAGGGTATTAGATAAGGTTTGTTTTGGTATAATAATGATCAATGTTAGGATTAGCTTTGTTTACACAATTGGAATTAAGATATTGCAATAGAGGAAACCTGCATTAATTTCGCATCAGCCCGATATATCTATATAACTGTTTTATGAGAATAAATAAAGCACTCAGGTATTTTGATCTAGGGCCAAGACCCTCTGACTGTCAATTATTGACATGGATGACTAACATCTCCAAGAGCTAGCTCAGCTCTTCAGATCACCTAACTGGTATCTCCCTAGGTCAGATTAACTCTGCCTTTGTAACGTTATGTGGTCTATCTTCTTATAAATCCTTCATGTACCTTCTCTCCTACTAACCAACACTACAGTCGTGCTACTACCACGCAGGGTGAAATCTTTCCTAACACTACTGTCGTGCTCCTACCACACAGGGTGAAAACCATCCTAACCAGACCCTTTGTTAAATGGTAGGTGCGGGTTCGCCCCCTACCTGGCAGAATAACCTACACCTGGTGCTGCGGTACGTGCTATTATCACGACGAGCACCATCTCCATCTAACTCTCTTCCTTGCATATTGAGACGTTGATTTCCAAAAGGTACTATATCCACTTTAGAAAATTTTACAGGAAACGCAAAAATCTGTCATTTATTTTTTATTGGACCAATTTACGTGATTCTTTTTTTATTAAAGTCAAAAGTTGATTTTTAAGTGTGCTACAAACTCATTTTTCCAAATTATTACACTTTTTCGATGATTTTAAACAATATAATATGGATATAGTACTTTTTGGAACGAAACATAGATATAGTACTTTTTGGAAGAATATAACGCGAGATATGTTGGTAACAGTCACTATAACCTTCCTGATACAACATTACCGATAACTAACGTCTTTATATCGTTAATTACTAAGTTATGTATATTTCCTTATTCTCCCTCTGAGAAATATCTTTCTTTGTTGCTTAATGACATTGATTATCTATTTTTCATAAAGAAAGTGAATATTCAAAGGACAATTTATCTATTTATGGCACTATAATAAGAAAGTATGTAATTATGAAGTTTGTTTTGAACTTGTATTTACAATTTGTGTGAATTTGGCAAATTTAACTATATTATTAACGACGTGTAAACAATATTTGACCATAGATACTGATAAATAATAACTTTTGTGCTTTTATTTTACATAAGAAATCGACTACCAAGTTAGATCAGGCACGGATTGTCTTCACATATTTAGCAAGTTCGTGGAATGCTAATTCCAACTATTTTCTGGATAAAATATCATTATTCTATTAAAATGTGAGTTTCTGAAAAAATTTAAACCAAGTTTATGTAAGTTTATGTAAGAAGAAATACTATGAAAAAACTTAATTTAAATGACAACCTACGAGAACCGAAGCAATGCAATTAAGTTGTTTAAAACGGCCTAAAAACTGATTATTACGTTAAAACCATTGATTAAAATAATAGCGGTGATTCAAGACATGCTAAATGAATCAATAAAAATGCATAAAATGATGAAAACAATAAATTAATGGTGATATATTACGGGATTAGGTTCTTCTGCCGTATAGTAGGAAATATAGTACCTTTTGGAAGGAAATGAAAGGAAAGGTTATACATGTTTACATAGGATATAGTACCTTTTGGAATGAAATAAAATGTGGATTTAGTACCTTTTGGAATGAAATGCAACTTTTAAATACTTTTTTAAAGGATTTTTAGGTATTTTAGATAAAATTTGCTGACGGATTAAGATAAAACTAAGCCATTAGAATATAAATATGTCAAATTATCAACTTTGAAGAAAATGTCCTTTAGTACCTTTTGGAAATCAACGTCTCAATTGTCGAGGCCTTCTGATACCCTTTCATGACCATTATAACAACCGTACCTCGTCACACAGTTAGGCTATGTTGATATACAACGCTTATGTTTAGAATAAAAAACGATGTTATTGAATAATTTTAAAGTGGCTACATGGCATTACATCAATTACATATATGGCAGAGTGAATATATGTAATTGATATCTGACATGAAGTAATAATATTTTGTTTAGCATATACAGAGTAACACATTGCTATTTCAGGTGCGTTTTTTAGTATAACCCCACTGAACATAATGAAAGTTAAGATGTATTGAGTAATTATCGATATGTGTACTTCTTTGAGGATGTTTGCTGTATATTTGACCGAATAAAATCAGGATCTGGCAATAAATAATAATTTTCGTTGTACAAATAGATAGTGGTAAAAGTAGCTGTTTGGCCAAGAGCGAAGTAATATGTATTGTTGCTACTCTTTACCATAAATGTGTAAAATAAACAAAAAAAAAAAAAAGAAATCGCGAGCAAAGCCGCGAGATACAGCTAGTATATTCTAATTTAAAGCCTATAATTGTCATTACATGATATTTTTCATCTCTTACTATCAAATCTAGGAGATTTTCGACGGGAGTGCAATCTGAATATTAAGGGAATAACTAACGGTTTCTCCTATTAATAAAAAGGGAACATGTGGAGGTGTTAAAATTGAGATTCGAGCTCGACTGTCGATCACTCAGCGTCATTGTTCCATTTCTTACTTAAAGGCGTTTAGGCATAAATAAATATTAATAAGTAACGGTTCTATAAGATTATGTATGTTAACAATTTGAATTCTCTATCCCTAAAAATATATTTTTTAAATTTGGTGCGTGTAACAAACGAATTTCACATACCTCTGTTGTTAAAACCAATTCAAATAGTTTTATAGTTGAAAAAAAAGTTGAACAGTTACACTGAAACATGCGTTAGAGATTAAGTGATATAAAAATAGAAACAATTGTCAACAAAAGTCACTTAGTTTTATCCGTTTTTGTTTGTTTGTTTATTTATTTATTTAACGTCACTTTATGCTACTATGGCTAATCGGACGATGCTACAGTGGGAGTCCTAAATTTTGCCTATCCAGGTTTTATTAGGATAGGGATCTTTAACGAGTACCTGACATCGCACAGGCTCGGGACCACCTTTTAACGTCCCCATCGAAGGACGGCGTAACTAAGGATTTTTTACTCCCATTAAAAAATCCTAGGACCACCTGCGGGTTTGAACCCGTGACCTTTGGCATGGGAGGCTGTTACGCTAGCCACCCAGCTACAAGTGATCCCTTATCCGTTTTTAATCACTCTTCATTACCTTTTACAAATTTTTTTATAAGATAGAATTTTTTCTAAAATCCTTAGCTTTACTCCCATTAAAAAATCCTAGGGCCACCCGCGGGTTTGAACCCGCGGCCTTTGGCATAGAAAGCTGTTATGCTAACCACTACGCTATGGGAGGCCCCTAAAATGTATTTTAAAAAAATCTGGTGTAGGACTATCTACTCTGTTACTTAATTAGGAAGATAAGAAGGGCTAATCCTCAAATTAAAGGTAACGTTGTGACTTACTAAAATTATCAGAGCATTGTAATATATATATATATATATATATATATATTATCTACACTGTCTTAGATTGGTCAGACATATTTAGATCATATTGACCAGCAAAATGGTTCCTCCCCATTTTACTTCAACAAAGGCACAAAGCCAGCCCACTCCTCAAGCGCATACAGCGCCTAGTGCGAAAGGAACCTTAGAATGCCAACGGGCAATACGAGCCTGAGCCGTGGACTGTATATACCATTGCTGCTGTATATACATAGAATGTTTGTGTATTTATTTTGTAAATAAAGTTGGAAGATAAGAAAAAAAAAATATCATATTCATTTTAAAAACTCTCCAGATTTATTTGATTTTCTTTTATCTTTCTTCTTCGTCTTAGAATGACATAATATTAAACATTTGATGATCATGGGCTGGAGTATTGGGTATATTATTTATTTATAAATTAAAAGGGTTTAAAATTGATTGAAGGGTAAAATAACTTATTAATGGATCGCACAATGGATTAAATCAAAAGTATACATTAATACTTACCTCCGTTATTAAATTCACTTAAGAACTTTTAAATAAAGTTAGAGATAAAGTTCAAGAATTACTTTGAGTTTCCATAACAGCATGTGTTTCATTAAATAATCTTTTATATATAAACAATCACTTAGTTTATCCGTTTTTTATCACTCTTTATTACCTGTTACTACTTTTTGTATCAAATAATATTTTTTCTGAAATCTTCAGCTTTCCAATAGTTTATTGTACATTTTAGAAAAGTAATATAGTATATAAAAAAGAAAAAAAAATCACACCAACAAATATTTTGCTCTTTTCTTCTTTAGTTGGTTTTCAAATTCTTTAAAGTTATATATTTATCCATTTTTTATCAATGCCAACAAGATGATATGGTTAATTTTTTTTCAATCTACAAAATTAAAGGTTCTTTAAAACAATACAATTCAAAAAGTTAGCATTTAAGCCCAGTCAGACTGTTTCAATCAGAATGAAACTTACATGATATTAAAGACCATTCAATTTTACATTGATATAGCTAGTTTAATCAAAATTTGTATAAATTTTTTTAATAAATAAAAAATGTGTATAAACTGAATGTTCTTGTTGGGCAATTTTGTGGAATAAGTTACTGTAACATCTCAGACATTTACTCTTTTAAAATATGAAATTTCAGTTTTACGAAATTTGGTCATTTTGATTCAGGAGAATCTTTTATTATTTTTTAACATAGTCCTACATTTAAGGATTATAATTGTATGATATTGTATAATACATCTAATATTTGGTATGGCAACTCCTGGATAAGTATATTTTACATACATTAACAAAATGCATGAATAGATATATCATACTTAATAATCATTGTAAAATTCATAAAAAAATCCAGTTCTACTGATAACAGCCTTACCTTGCTCTTATGCCTTCCTCTGCCAACATGATATATATAAAAAAAAATAATTATTTGGGTATTGTGAAGGCTGAAACATCAATATGTACAATCTGGAACTTAAAGTCAGTTGATGAGCAGTGATAAATATACTATTACTAATTAATTTTGTTTAATAATTGATGTATAAACTTACATTTTTTTTTTTTTTTACAACAATATCAATCTTTATTTGTATAGAATACATCTGCACAGTTTTAAAAACATTAATTGGAAATCCATTACAATGCGCTACTTATTTGCTAAAATTTATTTTGTACATCAATTGTTTTTATTGTTGGTGAAAATAAAAAAAAAAAACCCAACTAAGAAAAGAAAACAAAAAAAAGAGAAATTAAACAAAAAAAACATAGTAAAATAAACAGATAGAGATAAAAATTAAAATAAATAATAAACGAAATTATAGTTATTAAAATCATATGATGAAATTGAATAATTAGAATTTTACAACAGAATATGTTTAGTTCTCTTATATCTATATTTAGAGGTTGATAGCTTAGTATAGTTACCAATTTGTTTTATAATGGTATCGTCAGTCAGTTGGCATTTTGAGAAAAATGATCGTGTTTGTTGGTGTATAAATTCTTGTATTGTAGGGATGTCCAGTTCTTTGTGCATGTCAGTTATTTTTGTGAATGGTGGATAATTATTAATTATTCTTAGGCATCTATTTTGTAGTACTTGCAATTTGTTAATATGTGTTTTGCTTGCAAGACTTTAGGCTGGGCATGCATATGTAATTATAGGCCTGATAACAGATTTATATAAAATTAGTTTGTTTTTTGGTGTTAATTTTGAATGTTTATTAGAGTAGGGGTACATTTTATATAATAATTTACGGGCACTATTTATTTTATTGTCTATGTGATGTTTGAAAAGTAGTTTAATATTTGGTATGGCAACTCCTGGATAAGTATATTTTACATACATTAACAAAATGCATGAATTGATATCTCATAATAATCAATGTAAAATTCATAAAAAATCCAGTTCTACTGATAACAGCCTTACCTTGCTCTTATGCCTTCCTCTGCCAACATGATATATATAAAAAAAATAATTATTTGGGTGTTGTGAAGGCTGAAACATTAATATGTACGATCTGGAATTTAAAGACAGTAAATTAAGCACATGAGCGGTGATAAATATACTATTAATAATTAATTTGTTTAATAATTGATGCATAAATATACATATATAAGAATAAGAAAAAGGTTAAGAATTTAAAGTAATATACAGTAATAACGATAAGGTATTATTAATATATTATGGAGTAATGGAATCAAACTAATTGAGGTTATTTTAAGGTATTTTTGAAGATATTCCAGAAAAGTCATCAGGAAACAATGCTTGGGAATTTCAAGGATTTCCAGCTTTTATTCACTTCCTTGAATGTTGATGAGCAAATTATACCCTTCTCTCTCTTCAATTGACCTTAAATCTGTTGGAACAAACTAATTTTTATTGCATGTTTTAGAAATCATTTATTAAAAATATGTATGTTTATGTTTATTTCATAGATTTATTTATTTTATTTGTTAATAAAATCAAGTTGTTTTATTATAATTATAGGAGATTGCAATTTTATTACTTGTCATGTAGTTAATATCATTAAATTTTAGAAAATAAGGTCAACATAAATTCACAATAACTGTCTGAAAGTAACTAACTTTTTATGGCCACCTGCAGTGTAGTGGCTAGAAAGACAACTTACTATGCTCAAGATCACTTGTTCAAATATTGCAGATGGATATGGATTTTTTTAAAGAGAGTTAAAAATTATTGGTTGGCTGTTCTTCGGAAGGAATTAAAATCTTCCCAAGTGTGATGTGTAATGTACTCCTTAAAGATCGCTATTCTAATTATACCTGGATTGGCAAAATTTAGGACTTCCTCCAGTGGATGGTACAGGCTACAGTGCCTAGTTTGGTTAGCCAAATTAGCATAAAGTGACATTAAATGAATAAATAAACAAAGGTTTTGCTTTAAAAAAAATTTTTGTGTAGGGTGAAACATCAGTATTTTATATATAGTTTCTACTTTATTTTGATGTAGTACTTTATTGTCACTATTTATATTCTTATACCTTATAAGTATAAGTAAGTAGTTATTTTATTGTCAAAGCTTGCTTGTCAAATTTGAATTCTAAATGGGCAGGACCACACCTTACCTGTATGATATTCTTGGCATACAGACACAGTGTGTTCCTGTCCATTTAGAATTTAAATTTAAAAAGCAAGCTATAGCTTGGACAATAAAATGACTAAAATAGTTAAATAGATGAATATGGAGCTGTGGCATTGAAAGCTTCAAAAATATTTTTAAAGAGATATATTAGTATGGACTTTTTCTTTGTGCAATTCACCTTAGTTAAAAGTTATTTATTACTGGTTTTATTTCCTTACTCCTCTCTTGACCATCATTGTTTTGTTTTTTAAATAGTTAAAAAATAATAATTGAGTATAACAATGTTGCTACAAACTTGAAGAAAATCATTCTTAATTTATTCTATTGGTGCTTTAACCAAGATTTTTACAATATTTTAATACTTATTTATATTTAACTTAACTTTGATCAATCTAATATTATTTGTTTTTACTAGACCATATTATTTATTTAATCATCTAGGAATTGAGATCTGCATTGACTGTCGGAGGTTACATTCTAACGGCAGCTATAAGCGCTTCCATCGACACATTAGCATCTGGATATGATCTGCCGAGGGTGTCTGACAATCTGGACTTAGTCCACATGATGGCTTATGATTACCACGGATCTTGGGAGAAGTTTACTGCGCCGAACGCTCCGCTGTTTCCTCCGTCTGACAAACTTACTCTTGTGAGTATTATTTTCATTATTTTTGTCTAAATTAAACTTAGAATAAGACAAACTTTAAATTCAATTATAAAACTCTACACAGGATGTTTTATATAATATATTTGATACTTCCAAAAAAAAAATTATTTTATAATTTTCTATTTTAAAATATCTTTAAGCCAACATTTCAGAGTCCTTCATCCAAATTCTTCAGGGACCCTCACACAAGACTGAAACGACAAGAAACTGCTGGAAGATATCGATTACTACAACACTTACTAGACAAATGTTCAAAACTTCCAGTATATTACAAAAGACTCATTTACATCACAATTATCAGACCTATTTGGACATATGGAATTGAGCTTTGGGGCTCTACTAAACCATCTAATTCCTCCCGCATCCAATCCTTACAATCCAAAATCCTTCGCAAAATTCTAAATGCCCCTTATTTTGTCACAAATCAGCTCCTCCATAATGAATTAAAGATCCCATTTGTTGCTGACATAGCCTGTGATAGATACACATTTTTTCATTCTAAACTCCTACCCACAAAAACAAACTTGTCCATAATTTATCTTCCTTAGATATTCCTGATAACTTACCGAGGCGACTGAAAAGAAGGTGGCCTCAGGGCCTTCTGCCTTAAAATAGTTAGTTAAGTACTACCACTGGGTAGTTTTTTCTCAAGACATTTTCATGACTTTTCTTTATACTGCATATTTACTCATTGTGTTGTTTAATACAGTTATAAATTACAATGATTAAAAAAAAAAAAAAAAGAAAAAAAAATCCTTCAGGGTATTTTTTACAAAACCGAAGCTGTTTAAATTTTTCAGGAAGGAATTAATGTGGGTGGCAGTCAGTACAAGAAACAATTTAATAGTTTTAAATATTTATCCTCTGCCAACTTCTCGACCATTGTGGGTCATCATTAGAGCGAATTGTAGCTAGAACAAGAATGATGATTAAAACTATTTAATTGTTTCATTTACTGATAACCAAGGTGGGCTTCCTTCCTATAATTCTCAATGGTCAACTAATTATAAAACATTTTTAATATGATAGTTAACTATTGCACTATATTATATTTAAAGATATTTTTATAAATAATATAATTTATTTCATAATGAAGATTAAATAGTTGACTGTATATAATATATATATATATATATATATATATATATATATATATATATATATATATATATATATATATATATATATATATATATGTATGTATGTTTCTGCTAGTATTGCTGTTTTTTTAAATTTTGTTTGTGCAATGGTACCATACTTATAAAGTCAAGTAAAGCTTGACACCCCAAAGACAGACCCATTAAAATTTATTTCTGATTAAAAACTTATTGAAGTATTCGGTGACTAGTTTCATTTTCATCTGTAACAATATCAATGTCAATGATTTAAATAAATAAATCAAATTTTTATTGGAGAAATATGAATTTCATTTTGTACTTACTTAAATGGATAGAAAAATAATGATTCCACAATGCTTTGGTTTTCCTATTGACAGTTTGTAAACATTCTGTTTGTTTCTTTATTTAAATAATGAGAAATTGGGTATTGTTACAGATAAATATGGCACTAAAGTTGCTGAAAGCTTCAATAAATTTTTAATAAAAAGCTTTTTAATGAGACTGAATTAGTAACTTACTAGAAATTGAATTTTTTTATTGATTAATTTTTTATTTTAGAGTGCTAGTCTTGAATACGTGCTTAGAAATGGCATCAAACCTGAAAAATTAGTCGTAGGAGTGCCAATGTATGGCCGTACGTTTATCCTTGAGGCTCCATCTAAAGGCGTTCTTGGTGAAAGCTCCCTAACTACTCAAGGTTTCCAGGGGCCATTTACGAGAACTGATGGATTCTTAGGGTACAATGAAGTAAGTATTTAACAAAAAAATGTTATATAAATTTTATGTTGAACTAGATAAAATAGAAACAAAATTAGATTAATATTTCAAAATAAAATAATGGATGGCACATGTAATTCGTGTGTTAATGGTAGGTCTAAAATGTTTCATGGAAAACATTTATTTTATCTCAGATATAATTAAGGTTTTTATAGGCAGGAGGTCTAATCAAGGTTTGATGAACTGAAAGTTCAATATATTTTTAAAATTTAAATGAATGAATGAAAATAAATTTTATTCTGGGACGAATAGTCTCCTAAGAATAACAAAGAAGTACATTACTTACATCTATAGCTTAAGATATTACATATATTGGGAAGATTGACAGTTAAGGATAAGGCTTTACGAATGGATATAGGCAAGGAATTCCAAAATAGGGTAGCACGGATGACAATAGATTTTTGAAGGAGGCGGATCTGTGGAAAGGTATATACAAGTTTATGGGTTGGGATTTAGTGTTTACTGAATGGACAGAGGAACAAGTGGTAAGCGTATCAAGAATATGGGGAGGTTTTAATGTTTTGAAAAGTTGGAAAAGACAGACACCAAGGAGGTATTGTTGGCGGAAAGAGGGATAGAGCTAGTTCAACTCGGTATACCTCCTAGAAGCATGGGAGCGTCTGGAAATTACACATGTGAATCTGATGAAACAATTCATTAGTCTTTTAAGTCTCATATCAAACTTCTCAGACAGCCCGCCATACACTAGGCAACCGTAGTCAAAGTAGGAGAAAATAAGAGAAGAGCCCAGTACCATACGGGTTTTAGGAGGGATGGAATCTTAAGAATTATTTAGGATAGCGATCCATTTGCGATGATTTGAGAGATATGGTCACTCTAGAATAGATTTTGATCCTTAATGACTCCAAGGTTTTTTAATTGGTGTGAAAGTGGATAGGCAGTTTGTTGAGGTAAAGTAGAGGATAATGGGGAAGAGAATTTAAAAGATTCTTAGAACTGATGAGGATGGCTTTGGTTTTTCATCAGTGGTAAAATGGCCAAAGTTTATGTATGTTTATGTGGAATAAATTCCTCCATTACTTTTCCTACTATCTCAGTAAATATATAATCAATACAAGGGATAGATAGTATGAGATTAAAGTGATAGAGATAGAAATTTTTTTCTGTTTTGCATTCCTGGAACTAGAGAAATCAGTACATTTCAATTAAATGGGTTATCACAGATTATACCTAACAGTAGGAGTATAGAGCTAGGGGAAATGTAGAAAGTTAAAGAAGGTATAATACAATATAGTGTTTTATGTGTCATGTAGACTTTTATGTGGAATAGGTATTTGTATTTATTTTTGATTGTTGAATAAATGAGCACTGCCCCACAGAGAGACAGTGAGCTAATAAGAAACAATTGAAATGCTGCAAATTATTACACAATGGTTTAATATTTCCAAATAACTGTATTAGGATATAACAGTTTATAAAGCTATTTATAGACAGTTAACTAATACGAAAAGCAATAAATAATTCAAAGGAAAATGGACTTAAATGGTCTATCGCCACTGCTAACTTCAAAATGCTACATCTCTGCTATTTTTGAACCTATTACAATGATTCTTTACTTGTTTTGTAGGATATTTAATTTACTATCAAATAGCACTAACGGCAGACAAAAATTTATATAAAAGAACTTTATAAAATATGAGATGATTTGGAAAAAAAAAATTGTATTTATTTATTAATTTGGTCAAATAATTTTTTTTTCTTCCGTTTTTCGGGTTCTATGTGTCTTAAAACGTAAGGACTCCAATTTCGAAAAGGGATACTTTTTTTTTTTTGTTATGTTACAAAGGTTCATTATTGAAAATAATTATTTATTATTTCACAGATCTGTAACGAACTGAGAACTGGAAATTGGACAGTCCATTGGGACAATACCAGCTTGACACCATTTGCAACCACAGGAAACAGGATCATCACCTACGATAACCCTGAGAGTATAATGCACAAAGTAAGTTTCAAAGTATTGTAAATTGTTAATTTAAAATTATATTTGTGTAATTTGTCTTATGTAAGGAAGGAATCAATTGAAAGTTATTCGGAGATGGATTGACTGGTAAATGATCAAGTTTTAGAACAAAACAACAATAGGAAGTTTATTTTACTTTAGAACAAATGTATTGGTATTTAACCTCATTAATTTTTAATTAAATAAATATAAAATCATATGAAAAAACCACTTTTACTTACCTCAACTGTTAAAATAAATTTAAAAACTACTTAATGAAGTATATTTGAATAATATTTTTATTTTATTTTAATAAAACGATTAAATAATATAACTATATTAAATTGTTATGTATAGTAATCAGTAATAGGTTTGTACCCTATTCATCACTTTATATTACCTTTTAAAACTCTGTGTATTAGATAATATTTTTTCTAAAATCATTCTCTTTCCAACGGTATATTATACGTCTATATTATTGTTCTTATTATCAAAAAACCAAAAATTACATGAAAAAATAGTTTTGCTTTTTTATCTTTTAGTCGGTAATAAAATTTGTCCTACTTGTATATTTAGCCGTCCTTCATCAATGTCATTAAGATGATATGGTTAATCTTTTGGAATATACAACATTAAAGGTAGTTTAGAGGAAGAAAATTTAAAATATCCACATTTAAGCCCTGTCACAAACTTTGTATCAAAATGAAGTTAAGGTTCTTCAAATAACTGATATTTTGTTCAAGTTTTCAGTTTACTCAAAAGAATAGCCCCTTATAAGATAATATATTGATTTGTGAATAAAAAATACTTAGTTTACCATGATTTTACAAATATTGGAAATATTGTCCTGTACTCTTCCCATTCCAAGACTTAAGCTCTTTTGTCCAAAAATCAGTTAAATTAAAAATAATAAAAAAAAAAAAAAGTTTTAACAGTTTTCTTATATAGATGATTAAGTAGGCTGTGTTTAACAAAGCAACCTACTGTATTTGGGCAGCATAATGTTCAATAAAGCATTTTCCTTTCTCTGTTCTTCTTTTACTTCTACCCTTGGTGCCTCTCAGCTTGAGAGTTTACCTTAATATCAATTAATCTATAATTAATTTATTTCTTGCAGGTTAAGTACGCCATGGGACAAGGCGTGGCTGGCATTATGACCTGGTCTGTGGATACTGATGATTTCAGAGGAGACTGTGCGTTGCCAGGCCAGACTTCTCCAAGAGATCCTCTCTTACAGGCTATAATGATCGCGATAGAAGAGTCCCTGTACAAGAAGCCGACCACACCACCTCCTAAAAAGCCTGAAAAACCTGCTGAGCCCAGTTCTGCCGCACAGCTTTGCCTATATCCTTCACTTTATGTTGTTTTGGCTTTGATAAGTTATAGATTCCAATAGTCTTAAGAAAGCAGCTTTTTATTTTTGTTAAATTTGTTGACAAGTGATGTTTTATGTTTTTAAGTGGATGAAATTTCACCTGTAATAGTAAGGACGACACATTGTGATGCTATACAAATCATTTCTAAGACTAAGAGATATCTGAAGAAAGTGTTAATTTCTGTTAATCAAAGATTTAAAATATAAATTGGACAGATACTATAAACTTCCATTTAACCTCTGGAAATCATAGGGCCAATCGGGACTTGCACAGGCTGTGAGATCAGGACTGTGTGGCTCTACTAAACCATTGAATTCTTCCCGTATCAAATCCTTAAAATCCAAAATCCTTCATAAAATCCTTGATATAATATAATTTATCATTAATAAACCAATCCTTAATGACCTTAATGTTCTAAATATGCTGATTTTGCCCAAAGCAGGTACTCACCTTTTCATGACAAACAACTTTCCACTCCAACCCATTAGTATCAATCCTTACTTCTCCCTACAATTCCTGATAATCCTCTGAGGCGTCTGGAAAGAACATGGCCATGAGACCTTCTGACTTAAAATTCGAATCTGAGCGAAACCATTGGGCAGTTTCTCTACCTGTTTGTTTCATGCAATTTAGTCTTTAAATACAGTTTTCAATTTCAATAGATAAAAATAAAAAAAAGTAATCATCAAGAAAATAAAAGCTTTTATCAGTAAAAATTATTTGTCAAAATAAAAATAAAACTACTTAATTATAAACTAGTAATTCTTATTCCTTAAGCTCCTGCTTTGCTAAAGATGAAAATATACATTTTGCATAAGATGGTTTTTGATCCACTAATAAGTCGTATATAATTTAACTCATTAACTGAGATACGATATATTATTTTTATTTAATTTAATAACTGTTTCTTATGATTTCCATTTAAAGAACATATTACAATATAAAAAGCATTACAATAAACCTCAACTATTTACATGCCTTATTCTTTTTAAGAAAAATAAAAATAATAAATCCTATTTTATCAAATGTTTTCTAAATTAAACAAAAAAAAAATTCTTAAATTTTTCTTTTTACTAAATTATTTTTTTATTTATGATAAATATTTCTGTGGATGCTGTTTTGATAAAAAATGGTTCTATATTCATTTATACTTATTAACTGTAGCTTTCATTCACAAAACGATTTATTGACATAATTATTTGCATTGGAAATTGCCTATTAGT
Source organism: Piezodorus guildinii (assembly GCA_023052935.1). Taxonomy (NCBI): domain Eukaryota; kingdom Metazoa; phylum Arthropoda; class Insecta; order Hemiptera; family Pentatomidae; genus Piezodorus; species Piezodorus guildinii. Next base: position 136,384,442 of record CM041296.1, on the reverse strand, counting down.
TTTACCAACAGTTAGAAATTTTCTATTTAAAAATTTTATTTGTTGTTGTAGTATTCTATTGTAATTACTGTAAAATATTGGGCCTATTATTTAAATGATGAATTTTTCTCATTAATTAATAACAATCATATGTTTTTCTTATTAATCAGCTGTTCAGTGTTACTGTTTTGTCCACTTGTAAAAAAATGTATATACCTCTAGATATGTAAATATGTTTTAAGTTTTCATGGTTTATAATGGTGTTGAATCTGAACCAGAGCAGATGTTCTCAATGGAACAGTGTGTTATTTTAATCTAGGTTGTAGTTACCTATGTTTCAAGATGTGAGAATACTTTGAATTGTATAAGAAATTACTTTAAATAGAAATGCAAATCATAATTACTCATATTATTTTTTCATAGAAGGACTGTAATACATACTTACAAAAATAATTCTTAAAATTCATTTTGTCATTGTGTTTGTAATGTTATATAATTACTGATTTTCTTAAAGATCGTAATGATGAAGAAACTAGTCAAATCAATTCCGTCTAAAAGTACTTAAAATGTGAATTTGAAATAAATTTTTAGTTTACTATGTGTTATAATAAAGAATTTTTAGTATCAGTAGAAAATTAGATGTGAATTTCTGCATTTCATTTGAAAAAATTGTCAAACCTGTATGAATAATTTTAATAAATTTTTAAAAAACCTTATCATTATCTTTTAATTGTATAATTGGTATTAAAAAAAAAAAATCAAATGTTTCTTATGCATAAATATTATTTATCAATACCTGTAGAGATAAAGTTAATATTCCACCATAAAAATGGATGATATGTACAAACAACTTGAGAAAGTACCATATTGGTAAAATATAATTGGAAGATTATTCTCAAACTGAGACAAGAGCAAATTTAAATCGATAAGGTTATGAACTTTACTGAAAGAATTTAGCGATCTTGATCTTTTCTTCATGGCATAATCTATGAAGAATGTTCGCTACTCAGAATCTCACCATAAAATGTTTTTAGTGCATTAAACATAAGTAAAAAAAGTATTTGTTGATAGGCAACAAGGAAAACACTGCATGTGAACAAAAATAAAATTTTCCCCTAGGTGTCGAGACAAGAAAGCAATTGTGAAAAGACTGAAATGAAAATTCAAAAATATGTCAGTAAAATTAGGAAATTTTTAGAATCATCTTAATACTTTTTAATGGATCCAAAATACAAGTAATTTGAGTTTACACCATCACAGGTGGTGAGCTTAACTTTTTGGATCTGGGAAAAAACTTAAAATTAATAATCTGGGACATGTGAATTGTACATACCTGTTATTCTTAATGGATCCAGTCCCAAAATAAAAATTATTTTCTATTCTATACTATTCTAAAAATATTTTGCACTATTTTCCATTATTTTCACATGACTCCAAAAGGGCCTCCTTAGAAAATATCTGGGGTTATCTGTAGTGTTTCCTGGACATTTCCTGGGACATTCAGGTTCTTCTGAGGATGTAGTGACTTACAGAAGGTGCCATCTCATCCATCTCCCTATCTTGCACAATTTATTGTGGTCATAGCAGGCTGGGATCGGAGATGATATTTCTGACAGTTGTTTAAAAGGTACTGATATGAGTAACTAACTAAATTGGGCTTTTAAACAAATCAGGAAAATTCGAACTCAGATTACTTGTACCGAGGACTATTAAAAGGTATTAAGATTTCCAGCTTTGTCCCAATTAACTTGAGCAAATCTTGATTTTTTTTAGATCAATTTCACTGGGCTAAAAGTTTCTTCTACTTTGTCTATGTTCCAATTTTCCAGAATGAGTATGAAGTGTGAGATCATGTAGTTATATGTCTTTGTTTATGTGTGAATATGTAATAATATTAAATAATTAAACAGTAAAAATAATTTTATTAGAAATTATTAAACTGTACTTATTTACAGTACGGAAACCAATGTGTGAAGTAAGGGAGCCTCCGTGTTCCACATTTTGGTTGGCCTACATGAGAGAAAATACATAAAAGGCTGTCTTACTATTATTGTACTACCACTTTATTTAAAATTGTACTGTTTCCACTAATACTCCATCTTCAAATATTTCACAACTCAAAATCTGACACATAAGATAATAATTGAGAATAAAACCTTACATGAGATGCTAGGATTTTTTAATGGAGTAAAAAATACTTGGTTATGACGCCCTTCAGAGGGGAAGTAAAATGGTGTTCCTGAGCATGTGCGATGTCAGGTACTTGTTAAAGATTCCTACCCTAACAAAATAACTAAAATCTTTAGCTTTCAAAAGGTATATTATGCATCTATATTACAATCAGTAATTACACCAATCCACCTAGGAGACTGAAAAGAAGATGACCTCTTGACCTCCTATTTTTATAGGATTATATCCATTTAGACATTAGAGTGATACCAATGTGGAGTTTATTCTCAAGACTATCATGTGTTTTAGCCATTTATTTCTATTTTGGTTTATTATTTTCAATAATGAACCTTTGTAATAGACCGAAAATAAACCCCCTCAAAATTTGAGGGTTTAAGTTTCAAGACATTTAGAACCTAAATAACGAATAAAAAAAAATCCATTTGTCCACCGTCCGCAGCATTTCTCCGAAACTACTTGACCATTTAAAAAAAAAAAAAAATTAGCCACGAAAACACTAGAACATGCAGCGATGATCCTAGCACCTAGACATTGATATCAGCTAGTTATTTTTAAAATGGCGGCCGATTAAATGTGATTTAATTAAAAAACTATTTTTTTTTTAAGATAGAGAAAATATTTAGTAGTGTTTAAAAAAAAAAAAAAAAAACAGAAACAAAGGAAGAAAAAATTGAAATTTTACCCATGAATCCGCTAAGAAGATAGAGAAAAATATGTACAAAGTTTGAGATACAGAAAAGTACAATAAACAAAAAAAAAAGTTGATCTATACATTTAAGTCACAAATTATAATAGATGTAATTCCACCAAAACTCAGTTATTATTGGAGAGAGAGAAAAATCGAAAATATTAGGAGCTAAAAACAGATTGGAAATAATAAACCATTGTGTAATAATCTGCTGCGTTTTTTATTTGTTGTATGGCATCCATGCGATTGTGAGTTTCATATAATAAAAAAAAAAAAAGCTTTATTCAAAATTTACAATATTGGCTTTAACTATGGAGGTAAGGGAAAATTGTGTTTTGTGTGCACTAGATTTTTGAAAATTTTATTTTATTATTTATTTGTTTGTTAATGCTTATTCATTTAACGTCACTTCATGCTACTGTGGCTAGTCGGACGATGTCACAGTGGGAGTTCTGAATATTGCGTATCCAGTTTTAATTAGGATGGGTATCTTTAACGAATACTTGACATCGCACAGATTCGGGAGTACCATTTTGCGCCCCCTCCGAGGGACAGTATAATACCTTTGAATAGATAATAATTTTCCTAAAATCTTTAGCTTTCCAACAGTATATTATTGGTCTATATTACCGTTTTTATGTTAAAAACCCCAAAATTGCGTAAACAATTTGTATTTTGGTCTTTTCTCTTTTAGTTAGATATCGTATTCGTTAAAATTATATATTTATTCGGTTTTTATCAGTAATAGATGATATAGTTATTTTTATAGAATCTACAAAATTAAAGGTACTTTAGAGAAAGAAAATTTCAAATATCGGCATTTACGCCCTTTCAAAATATCACAATCAGAATGAAACCTACATGATATCAAAGCCCATTAAATTTTACATTGATATAGAGAGTTTAATCAAAATCGTAAGCCATTTTTGAGAAAATCGTAAAAAGGTGCAAAATGCATGGCATAAAGTGGCTCTTCTGGTTAGCTGATTTTTATGAAAAAGTTTCTGTAACATCTCGGGCGTATAGTTGTCTAAAATATGAAATTTCAGATTTATAGTCGGGGGGCGACCCTAGGGTATGGAGACCCTCCTGGGGCAGACCCAGCCTCTATAAAGTGTGTACCCAAATTAATTGGGGAAAAACCTGGCGGCTGAGCGTGATTAAGGCCTAATCACCTCATTGCACTGCCGTTGGCCTAGAAACAGTACGAATCTCTATATGTGCTGAGCCCAAGACCCTTCATGGGTTGTAGTGGTACAGGTTTTTTTTTTTGTTTTTTTTTTTATGGTTTTTGCGCTATACAAACCACACACACACGTCCGTTTTTCGGGATTTGGTCATTTGGACTCAGGAGACCCTAAAATGTGTATTTCCGGTGAAAACTGGAATTCGAAAATTCTCACGATCGCAATACTTTCCCTTACTATATATTCCATATATAGATATGTGAAAGTAAAATTCTAGAGCCGCTGATAATGGTGGTGATGATGATGACAAAATGTTTTTTTGTCATTTATTGAAAGTCGATTTCATTTTTGACGAAATAAGGGGGAAAATTTTGATTTTGGTTACGGGAAGAATTTGTTCGTTTAGTGGAGCCCCTTAGGCGAATCTCATGTTTAAATAGGTCTGATAATGGTAGTTTTTTCTTTATTCTTTTAACCTCACTTAATACTGCTGTGGCTTATTAGACGATGCTATAATGTGAGTCTTAATTTTTGTATATCTGAGTTTAACCAGAATTATCATTTTTAACGAGTACCTGGCATCTGGTCCAGGAGTACCAATTTGCGCCCTCTTCCAAGCATGGCATAATCAAGGAGTTTTTGCTTCCACACTAAAATTTTTAGGGACATCAGCCGGTTTTGAACCCGCGACCTTGGTCATAGAAGGCTGTTATGCGAGTGGTTATTTTAGAGTATTTCCTCCACAGAGACCGACAATATCTCGCAATAGTAGCCGGCGGCCTACGGACCCAGCACGGCGCCAACACAGACCCAGTTTCGGGTGGAAAACAAGTAATTGGAGCAAGGCTGGGAACTTGACTTATCGGCCCCTCCTCCATATTGCCATATTGCTATCTCTACCGATAGCTTGTAGTCTACGGGCGATAATACCCACCTCCTTCTTGTTAAAGCCAACTTCCAATTTAAATAAATTATATTTTTCCCTCTAAGTAATCTAACACACCCATTCGGTGAATAATGGGGGCAATGAGCATTAACCAAACATGGCAGCGGTATCGTTCGCTATTCCGAACTCAAAATTACCTATAATCGCTTCAGTCGCAAGGTCTCGAAATTGAGGAACGTAACTGCTCTAACGACTAACCAGGAATATTTCGTAAATTTATTTCCATTTATAAATTAAAGTCACTTTTCATCCACTTTTTTGTTCATCGCGATGCCTCGGAATATACCATGCTAGTGAAGCTCACATTGTTTCTGGAGTCGTATTGTGTTATCACCGAGTGATGATGTTTAAAAGCAAAGAAATATATCGAGTAATATAGGACAGATCTACAGTTGAACATATCCGGTACCTAGGACTCCTTCTTGACAAACGCCTAACATGGAATCCTCACACTAGACATGAACGACAGCAAACTGCTCGAAAATATTGATTACTACATTACTGAATAAATGCTCAAACTCTAAAAATTCCTAGAGAAAAATGTTTTTTTTTTTTTGTTCACCTCTTGCTGTACTTTGCATTTTTACATTATATAATAGAAAAAAAAATTGTTCTGGGACTGGATCTCTTAAGAATAACAGGTTTTATATTAAAATATAAAATAATATAAACTATCTGGCCAACAGGCAAAATTAACATAGTTATTATTTACAATAATGAAATTAAAAAGAAAAAGAAATATTTAAAAAAAAAATCCGAAAACGCTTGTGTTGAACAGAATAAAACAATAAATGAATTGACAAACAATATATACATTACAACAGTAGGATTTTTGCTTATTTCAAAATTTGATACTTAGAATTGAAATATCATATTTGTTAAGCATCGGTTTGGGATTAAAGGAGGAATAGGAAAAGATGGGATTTGAATGAGGATAGAGAAGCAGCATGGCGGATATGGATAGGTAGAAAATTCCAGAGGGTAGTAGAGTGGATAAAAACGGAACGATCAAAAGTTTTAGTTTTGTGGGTAGGAACGTAAAGGTCAGAATGGCGTGATCTTGTTTCAAGAGAGTGGACTGAGGATTTAAATTGAAGGAGACTATGGGTGGATGGAGGGTGTTGGGATTTTATGGTTTGGAAAAAGTATGATCCTAGGAAATATTTTCTGCGAGTGGGGGGAAAAGGGTCTCTTTACTTACTGTATAAGTGGGTAACATGTGACCTTTTAGATTTACTGAAGACAAATTTTATGTACTGAAGACAAAACTATACGTGGTTTTCTCGTGCCAAAGAGTGAGGGTAGAGATTTGTGACAGAGTTAAAATCCACCTGAGATGCAACTCGTTAATCTTTTATTCCAAGGTTTGGTTATCAGATTGTTGGGCATCGCACTTCCATACTAATGCGCATTCATCTACTCAGCCACCCAACAACCCTCACACAAAAGCTCATTAATATAACCATTAACGGGGCTATTTGGACCAATGGCATTGAGCGATGGGGGTCTATTAAACCATCAAATTCCTCTTGGATCCAATTCTTGCAATACATAATCCTTAAAAAAATCCTGCATGTTTTATGCTTTGTTATTATAGTTAGGACCTATTAGCTAAAGACTTAGCCCGAAATAGATTTCAAACTCCCTTCCACACCAAGCTGGTAATCCTTGACCTCTCTATATCTATTCTGATAACCCACCGAGGCGACCTAAAAGAAGATGAAGAAGAACTATCCAGTGGCAGCTCTTCACTGATTATTTTAAGGTAGTTGATCCCGAGGCCACTTTTTTTTCAATCGCCTCGTCGGGTTATAAGGAATATCTACGGAAGAAAGATTACGGACAAGTGGGTTTGTTTAGGCAGGGGTTTAGAATGAAACGAGGTGTATCTATCATGGGCTAAGTCTGCAACAAATGGGATGTGATGTCTTTATGGAGGAGTTGATTTGTGACAAAATAAGGGGCATTCATGATTTGTCGAACGATTTTGAATTTTAAGGATTTGATATTTGAAGAATTAGATGGCTTAGTAGAGCCCAAAGCTCGAATCCATATGATTTCCATTAACTTGATGTTCATATTTAATTAATTTAATTAACATTTAAAAAATGAAATGGTGTCAACTGTGGTGTATTGGCTACCATAACAGCCTTCTATGCCTAATCTTGCAGGTTCAAACCTGGCAGTGGCACTAGGTTTTTTTAATGGGAGTAAAAATCCTTAACTATGCCGTCCTTCGGAGGAGACATAAAAAGGTGGTCCCGAGCCTGTGCAATGTCAGGTAATCGTTAAATATCCCTATTCAAATTAAATCTGGATGGGAAAAATTTATGACTCCCACTGCAACATCGTCCGATTAGTTATAGTATCATAAAGTGACGTGAAATTAATTTAAAAAAAAGAAGAAAGTATTTTTATGGAATTAATCGTTTATTAATTCCAACTTAAAATTATTATGTTCCTTAACATTTGTCATATATGTGTGAGTATTATCAGACGTATTGAAAATATTCTTGAATCGCGTATTTAAGCAGTTACAGGCTGATTTCTTGATGACCAGGTTGGTTGTTTGAAGATCCTTGCAGCTGAAAACCTATGTCATACATTAACAGTAAAAAATATACGAAAAAAATACACAAAGAAACAGCAAAGAATTTTAAAACAAAAAACCTTAATGTTTAGATCCAGACCTTGGGACCTTGAAAACTTGTGCATATTGGAGGCATCATCTGCTCTAACGGTCGTTAGGAGATGAGAGGATGAAATGTCAAGGTGTTCGCATCAGCCATTTCTATTCATGAGCCAAGCTCGAATATATTTTGGAATTTTTAGCTGAATCCTCATTCGCGAACGATGTTCGATGCCATAAAGCCTTTTGTATAAGACCTTATAATTATAGATAAAATTGCATGTCGGTGGAAGGTCGTTGAGATGTGGTCTCTTTGGATCGTATTTCTTAACCTAAGGTTGTCCAATAGTTGCAGAGATTTGAAATAACTGGTTCTCATTGAATATTATTCAAAAAATATACTATTTGCTATATTATTTCACTCACAATCGCTATGGTGTTTGAAATTTTATCTTTAAAAATCTGGTGCGCTCAACAAACGACTTTCACTTACCTCCGTAGTTAAAATCAATTGACGAACTTTAAAAAAATGTTATAATTGAAAAAAAAGAGTGAAGAATCACTTAGAGCTTCGAAGGAAACATATGTTTCAACACTTCATTAACTAATAGAACTTTGTATATTATACATCTATATTACTATTCTTATGTTTGGAAACCATTTTGTTTTTTTTGTTGCTTAGCAAATTTAAGGGAGCGGCGTGATCTGGTGGATAGAGCACTAGTCTACTGTTCTCTGGGTCCTGGGTTCGAATCCCGGCTGTGTCAGAATATTACTTATTCGGTTAATTCAGCCGGTGGGTGACCCTAGAGTATGGAGACCCACATAGGGTATACCTAGCTTCTTTAGAATGGTTACTCAAATTAGGAAAAAACCTGGCGGCTGAGCATGATCAAGGCCTAATCACCTCATTGCACGGCCGTTGGCTTAGAAACAATACAAAGCTATGTATGTACTGAGCCCAAGACCCTTCATGGATTGTTGAGTTACAGGTTTTTTATTTTATTTATTTATTTATATTAAATATATAATATATTTTTTATTGAAATTTACAACTGTACAAAAAATACATCAAGTAAATATGCTGTAATTTTATACCACATGTAATGAACATGAAGAGAAACTGCCCATTGGCAGCACTCTTTGGTAGTGAGTCTAAACAAGAAGGTCTCGAGGCCATTTTCTATTCAGACGCCTCGGAGGATTATCAGGAATGGAAGAGGAAGCAAGGATTGAAACTAATGGATTAGAGTGGGAGTGGAGTTTTTCATGGAAGGTGTAATACCTGGTACGGGCCAAATCAGCAACATATGGAACATTAAGATCATTGTGGATGATTTTATTCGTGACAAAGTAAGAGCGTTAAGGATTTTTCGAAGGATTTTGGATTGTAAGGATTGGATACGAGAAGAATTTGATGGTTTAGTAGAGCCCCATAGCTCTATTCCGTAAGTCCATATCGGTCTTATGATGGTCATATAAATGAGTCTTTTGTTGTTAGGTGAAAGGTTAGAGCGTCTGTCTAGTAAGTGTTGGAGTAGCCGAAATCTTCGTGCAGTTTCTTGTCTCTTCAGTCTTGTGCTGCGGATTCCATGTAAGTCGTTTGTCAAGCAGGAGTCCTAAATATCGGATCTGTTCAACCGTGACAAGCGGAATATCATTAAAGGAAACTGTAGGGCAGGATGTGGATGGATTTATTTTTGTTTACAGGTTTCCGGTTCATCATATATATGCGAACAATCTTTTTCAAGCGTGAACATTATAAAGAGTAAACTGAAAAGTCATCTTATTAATGAGAACTTTGAATTATGATAAAATTAAAAACAACAACATACAAACCTGACTTACTCAAACTTTCCAAGGAGATGTAACCACATTGTTCCCATTAATAAATATTTATTAAGTATGAAATTTAGTTTTATTTAGTGTACTACTTATTTAGTGAATAAAAGTTTACTTAACAAGCAGATTTGGCTCCCAAATATTTTAAAAAAAATTGTTGTAATGTTCATATTGGCTCTTTGGCTAATAAGTTTGCCGACCACTGTGCTAGCCACTATGCTACAGGTAACCCCGTGTTCCTACCATTTAATTGACTAAATAAAAATGAGCTAAATAAAAACCATATTGTTTTGCGATTAAGAAAAAAAGTATAACGGGCACATCCAATTGAACTAAATGAAAAATACACCTCTACCTCACTTTACGCGAATCGAATTTCTATAATTCTCATGAAATGATAAGTTTCAGAAATAGTATTTCCGAGACAAATTTGACCTTTCTTTTTCTTGACAATTTTAACCTTTTTCATTTAAAATTCAACCTTTCCTTTATAAAATTAAACCTTTTCTATTTCAAATTCAGCATTTTTCAATTAAAAAAAAAAAAGAAGAATTTATCAAGTTTTTTAGCAATGATAACAATATGATATAGTTATTTTTATAGAAACTTCAAAATTAAAGGTACTTTGGAGGAAGAAAATTTAAAATATCGCCATTTAAGCCCTGTTAGGTTATTTCAATCAGAATGAAACATGTACGATATTAAGTCCCATTAAATTTTACATAGATGTAGCGAGTTTAATCAAAATCGTTAGAGCCGTTTTTGAGAAAATCGTTAAAAGGTGTAAAATGCATGGCATAAAATGGCTCTCCTGGTTAGCTGATTTTGATGAGAAAGTTTCTGCAACAACTCGGGCGTATAGTTGTCTTAAATATGAAATTTCAATTTCATAGGACTTTTCGTTTTGGTGATAGACTTACCACACACACTCACATACACACACACACACACACACATCCACCCACACACAGACCTTTTTTCGGGACTTGATCATTTGGACTCAGGAGGCCCTAAAACGTGTATTTTCGGTGAAAACTCTACTTCAAAAATGTTCACGATTGCAATACTTTCCCTTACTATATATTTGTTATACAGGTAAGTTAAAGTAAAAATTAAATTAATAAACGCATATAATAAAAAATATATAAATTTAAAAATACAAGGTTAACTAATAAATGAACGGAAAAGCCACTGGATCCCAGAACTTAATATTCAGCAAGATACCATTAATGATAGAAGTCGCTACCACCTGACCATTCAAACAAGACCTTTCCTCAAGTCCATTACTGAGGTTAGGCACAACGCATCCCAAGAAATAGGCCGAGGAGAAAAATGAAGGTATATTGTGCCAACAGAAAAGCTAAAGGTATCGGCAGGAAAGTAACCAACCAACACGCTATAAGTGAAAGACAACATCTGTAAACACAAGCGCTGTGTTCCTTGGATGGCCAAAATGTAGGAATCATGAACACACTCATACCTACATAAAATAGAAGAATTAAAGACCCTTAAATTTTCAGATACTGACTGTCTAGTAGATAGAGCACAGAAAAACAAATACAGGTGAAAATTATAAAACTGCGATGGAAAGAGAAAAAAATAATATTCCCAAAGAAAACTAACCAATTATTGGAGAGATCTTTAAGTAGGGGCTGATACGTGAAAAAATAAATAAAATAAAATAACCTTAATCTGTATAACGATAATACAACACCTCCAAAGAGGAAGGAAAAGACGTGTGAGTGGACACACCAGACATTTTCAATCATGTTATGGATATAATTTATAACCCTCAGACGACCTATCGATCTACCTGCCTTTCAATATTTACCTAATAAGCTGGAACAGGCAGATGTCAATTGGCAGGAGACAGAAGTGACTGCTATTTGATAAATGGCAATATAATATAATAGTGGACGGCCTGACCCGGGGTTATCGTTCGCGAAGGATCTGTTCGCATCGCCTTGATGGAGTCGACTCTTGCCCCAGTTTGCCCCAGCCCGGCTTACCTTCAACCCGGCTACGCCCTGTCCTCCATATTTCTTATTTCTTTATCTTTATCTTTATCTCCTTGTACTATCGTAAAATTAGCTCGGTAACAATATCGCTCATTTCTTTTCAAGAGAGACGATCCTTATTTTAAGTAGGATTCGGAAATTAAGAAAAGATCCCATCAGATAGAACGGAATGGGGCACACAAGCGGATCCACGGAAGGGGAAAAGACAGTAACTTCCTCAAAATGACCACCGAATATGAAATAAAAAATAACTAAAAGTAAATACTATAACTCCTTGAACATTTTTAAAGTAAGACTCAACTATTTCGAAAAAGGGCATAATGAGGCTTCCTGAGAGAAGGAAGAAATTAACTGAGGAGATGTTTCTTATATATTCTTCTTCCAGTGGCGCGACAGCCGTAGATACACTCGCGTTTCTCGATGAATTTTCATAGGGTAGGATAATCACTCCTACGCCTATTTGTGAATGTCACCAGTTGGCTGACGGGTCTCATATATCTGAGGAGAGGCTGTGGGTGAATCCCATTTAAATGCTTGAAAAAGTCCCTTCCAGGACTGGGATTCGAACTCAAAACCTTTGACGTGAGAGACTAGCCCGTTAGCCACTTAGCTACGGGCTCTCCTGTTTTGATATATAGCACTGTAAATCAACTTCAAACAAGGAATATTGTCTATTGATTTTCCCCCAAACATAAGAATGAAACTTTATAGATCCTAAAATAATGCATATAATAAAAAGCATATAATTTATTATTATTGTGTATGTGGACTAAGTAAGAAATGTATTACCAATTGAATTAATTATTTATTTGTACATTATGCCTTTAGGTAATACATTTGTTATATATATTTTTAAAATTATTATTATATAATCATTTACATCAGTATTTCGATTAACCAATCTTGTTTTTCAATTAATTTTCTTTTGTTTTCTAAAAATGGTGTCTGGTTTTTATTTATTTATTGATAATTCATCTCAAAATACTAGTATCACATCTATACATATGATATAACAAGGACCAATGACGTTAAAAAATATGTAGTGCGGGTTTGCGGACCAAAAGTTGCGTCGCTTTGGTTCACGTAGGTTATAAATTAAATTAAGCTTTGTCAGAGCATTTCTTCGTACAGCCTCGTAAATTTGGTTTCAAAATTTTTAGAAACTCACATTTTAATAGATTAATGGTATTTGATCAGAAAATAGTTAGAATCAGCATTCCCTCACTTACTAAATATGAAAAGAAAAACTGTGCCTGATCCAAACTAATCGAAACCAAAATTCAATAAAAGCTTAAAATAAAATAAAAGCTAAAAAGTTATTTTATTATGGTTCTCTATGGTTAAATATTGTTTACACGTAGTTAATAATACAAATACATTAGCTAAATTCACGGAAATAGTATATAAAAGTCCAAAACAAGTTTTATAATTACATACTTTCTTATAAAAGTGCCATAAATAAATATAAAGTCCTTCGAATATTGACTTTCTTTATTAATTCGAAAAATTTAATTTCAAATGTTATTAACCAGTTAACAAAGATATTTCTATGAGGCAGAATAAAGGAATATACATAACTTAGTAATTAACATAATAAAGACGTTAGTTATCAGTAATGTATGAGAAGGTTATGATGACTGTTACCAACCTGTTTCTTATTATATTACCAAAAATAAATAAAAGGTCTTTTGATTTACCACCATTAATCTATTTTAATGAAGAATAGACAATAAAATCTAGTTAACCAACAAGAAAGATATTTCTCAGAGTGAGAATAGGGAAATAAACATAACTTAGTAATTAACATTATGAAGACGTTAGTTATGAATAATGTTGTATGAGGAAGGTTATGATTATTCTAAAAAGTACTATATATCTATATATATAATTTAATTCTTTCCAGAAAGTATTATATCCACGTTTCATTAAAAAAAGTACTATATCCATATTATATTGTTAAAAAGTCATGGTAAAAGGGGATTATTCGAAAAAAAATAGAGTTGCTAACATAGTAAAGAATTAAATTTGAATATTAATAACTTCCTACCTTGCTGGCAGAACCTTTAAGATAAACCACAACTTTTCTACTCATCCACATTTTCCCTACCTGCTGGAGTGCCTCAAGGTAGTATCTTAGGTCCTGTCCTCTACTCCCTTTATACAGCTGACATTCCACTCCATCCTCGCACTGTCCTCAATACTTATGCTGATGACACGTGTGTCTTATCCGTCCATAATGATCCAACTACTGCATCCCAAACCCTTCAGTCCCACATCAAAGCCATTTAAGAATGGTGTCAAAATTGGAGGATTAAAATAAATCCCACCAAATCATCTTTACCCTTCGTCGCAAACCGATGACTTTCCTGCCCCCCAGTATCCTTTAATAACATTACCCTTACTTCTGTAGAACAAATCCGAAACCAAGGTCTCCATCTTGATAAGCGCCTTACTTGGAATCCTCACAAAAGACTGAAACGACAAAAAACTGCTCGACGATATCGATTACTACAACACTTACTAGACAAACATTCAAAACTTCCAGTACATTACAAAAGACTCATCTACATCACAATTATCAGACATATTTGGACATATGGAATCGAGCTTTGGGGCTCTACGAAACCATCTAATTCCTCCCGCATCCAGTCTTTACAATCCAAAATCCTTCGCAAAATCCTGAATGCTCCTTATTTTGTCACAAATCAAAGCCTCCATAAATACATCACATCCCATTTTTTTGCAGACCTAGTCCATGATAGATACACCTCGTTTCATTCTAAACAACCCCCTGCCTTAACAAACCCACTTGTCTGTAATTTTCTTTCGTAGATATTCCTTATAACCCAACGAGGCGATTGAAAAAAAAAATGTGGCCTCGGGATCAACTGCCTTAAAATAATCAGTGAAGAACTACCACTGGGTGGTTCTTTCTCAAGACATTTTCATGACTTTTTATATTCATTCTATATATTTACTTATTGTATTCTTTAGTACAGTTGTAAATTAAAATAAATAAATTTTAAAAAAAATATTAATAACAAAAATAATTTAGTAAATTGGACAAATAATAATTCAACGACTGATTTTCGCGTTTCATGTTATATTGTCCAAAGTGGATATGGTACCTTTTGAAAATCAATGCCTTAATTGGGGAAGCTATAATTTTAAATTGAATATTAATATTGTAATTTTCAATAAAATATTATAATTTTTTAGCATAAGTTGCAAAGTTGGGTCACCAGTAATAACAATTTTTAATAATATCTGTACTTTCCGAGTTTGGTCCGTCTCCGTATAAAAATAAAAAATACTTGGTCAACGAAGCCGAAGGTTCCATTCTGGGGACAAACCTGACAAGTTCTGCCCACATAGTTGCGTCCACTGACTGCCGATAAAACCCAAATCCACAAGGCCAGCCTTAAACAGATCCTCCCACTTGTGCCACGACATACCCTTTCGCGTTTACATGTCAGGTCTGTGCTAATTATCTTTTAGGGATCGTAAAATGTTAAGGAAGGTATCTTTACACGCTCATTAGCACTGTCACGCTTAAATTATGCTTGCAGTTTTCGATTACAGCATTTCAGCGCTGTATAGCTACCAGAATTAATTAATACTTCCAAAAGTAAGGGAAAGTATTGCGATCTAGAAAATTTTTGAATTCGAGTTCTCATATGAAATATTGGTTTATGGATTCCCTGAATCATATGACCAAGTGCCGAAAAAAGGTCTATGTGAGTATGTCTCAATCAGAATCAAAAACGGTAAGTTGCTTAAAACTGCAATTTCATATTTTATGAGCTATATACCTTAGATTTTACAGTAATTTTACTCAACAAAATCGGCCAACCAGATAAGCCACCTTATACCATGCATTTTTACTTTCACTTACCTATATATGAAATATATAGTTAGGGAAAGTATTGCGATCGTGAACATTTTCGAATTCCAGTTTTCAACGGAAATACACGTTTTAGGATCCCCTGAGTCTAAATAACCAAGTCCTGCAAAAAGGTCTGTGTGGTAACCCCCGGGCAAAAACGATAAGTCCTATGAAACTGAAATTTCATATTTAAGACAGCTATACGCCCGAAATGTTACAGAATCCTTTTCATCAAAATCGGCTGACCGTAAGATCTACTTTATACCATGCATTTTGCACCTTTTTACGATTTTCTCCAAAATGGCTCTAACGGTTATGATTAAACTCTCTATAACAATGTAAAATTTAATGGGCTTTGATATCATGTAGGTTTCATTCTGATTGAAATAGTATGACAGTGCTTAAATGCCTATATTTTATATTTTCTTTCTCTAAAGTACCTTTCATTTTGTAGATTTCCAAAAATTTAGAACTTCATATTATTATCATTGATAAATATCGGGTAAATATGGAAGTTGAGCGAACTTAACTAACAACTTAAGAAGAAAAGTGCAAACATATGCAATTTTTGTGTTTTGGAACACAAGAATAGTAATAGAGATACCGTTGGATAGGTAAAGATTTTAGAAAACATATTATCTAATACACGGAATTTTAAAGGTAAATGGAGAGTGATGAAAAGCCGAAAAAACTGAAATATAATAGATTATTTAATAAAACACATGTTTCTATTGAAATTCAAAATAATTCATTGTTTAACAATTTATTTGTATTTTTAAATGTATATAAAAATTCTTAAATTGATTTTAACAACGGAGGTAAGTGAAAGTCGTGTGTTGCGCGCACCAGATTTTTGACCTTTTTACGTTTTTCTCAAAAACGGCTCTAACAGTTTTATCGATTTATCGAACTCGCTAAATCGTTGTAAACTTTACTGGGCTTTAATGTGATGTAGGTTTCATTCTGATTCAAATAGTCTTACTTGGCTTAAATACCAAAATTTTCTTTCTCAAAAATGTTAGTTCAATTTTGCAGATTCGAAAAAAATAACCAGTTTACTTTTTTAACGTTGATAAAAAACGGGTAAATATGCAAGTTGAACGAATACGATAATCAACTGAAATAGAAAAGTGCAAAAGTATTTTTTAATGAAAAAATTTTTTTTTAACATAAGACCCATAATATATTTTTTAATTTGATAACTAACTGAAGAAGGAAAAGAGGAAACATTTTTTAGGTTAAATTTTTTATTCTGAAAACAAGAATAGTAAAATAGATGTATAATATACCGCTGAAAAGGTAGAGATTTTAGAGAATATGTCACCTTACACACATAGTTGCTAAGGTAATGGAGAGTGATAAAATGCGCATAAAACTAACTGTTGTAGATAATATATAATATAATAGATATATAATATGTAATCGATTATTTGATAAAAACATTTTAATATCAAAATTCAATGTTATTCTACCTATGCTGATGACACCTGCGTGTTATCAGTTCATAAAGATCCATTTATTGGCTTACATACCCTTTAAGCCCACATCAAAGACCTAGAAGTATGGTGTCAGAACTGGAGAATAAAAATAAATTCCATCAAATAACCTTTACCCTTCGTCGTAAACCGTTGACTTCCTGCCCGACAGTATCCTTTAATAACACTCACCTAGTTCCTGTTGAACAGATCCGATACCTAGGACTCCTTCTTGACAAACGCCTAACTTGGAATCCTCAAACACGACTAAAACGACAAGAAACTGCTCTCTGTTTTAGGCTACTTCAACGCTTATAGACAAACGGTCAAACCTTCCTCTGAACTACAAAAGGCTCATCTACAAGACTATCATAAGACCAATCTGGACTTACGAAGTAGAGCTTTGGGACTCTACTAATCCAAAACCCTTCGTAAAATCCTCAATGCTCCTTACTTTGTCACGAATAAACTTATCCATAAAGACCTTAATGTTCCCTATGTTACTGATTTGGCCCGGACCAGGTATCAATCCTTACATGACAAACTCCATTCTCACTCTAACCCACTAGTTTCAATCCTTTCTTTCTCTTCAATTCCGGATAATCCTCCGAGGCGCCTAAAAAGGAAATGGCCCCGGGATCTTCGAGTTTAGAATATTTTTAGAGTGATTCCAATGTGAAGCTTCTCTACATGTATATCATGCCATTGTATTATATAACTATCACATTTACTTGTTGTATTTTTATTGTTAATACAGTTTGTAAATACCAATAAAATGATAAAACAAAAAAAAAAAAAAAAAAAAAAGAGAAAGTTATACTGTAATTTTTTTTTCATCTCTTACATTATTTTTAAGTTCTTAAATTGATTTTAACCAAGGATGTGATTAAATCTCATAAGTTAGATCAGATTTGTATTTCTTATATATCCAATGCAACCTCACAAAAAAGTCGATATTTCAAATATCGATATCATTAAGGCATCGATTTACAGTAAAGGAGGTTTAGATGAAAAGATAACCCTTTGAAACACAGTGATCCCATTGGCAATAAGCTCCCGAAGTAGACTTGCCCTTCTATGGAGTGAATTGCAGCTCCTGAGGATTGATGCTATTGAGAGAAGGATCCGGTTGAGGAGATGTGAGAGGCTTTGGCTGCGGCCCTATCCTCTCACCGGGGTAAGAAAGGACCTCTTGCACTTTCTTCCCCTCGATGGCCTTCTCCTTTCTAATTTCTGGCCTATATACAGGAGGGGTTAAGTTTTAATCCTGTTATTTTTCAATTATTACTATCGGCATATAGTTCACCTCATTACTTTCCCTAGTCTTAAGAAGTATCCGTAACCCCTGTACACAGCCATATTTAACGTTAAATATCGTTGCAATGAACTATCGATACCAAAATGATAAGATCTAAATAGTTTGAACAGCAGTTGAAGCTTCTTGGATTCAGTACATAAGCTGAGATTCGTATTGTTTCTAGGCCAGCGGCCGAACAAAGTGATAAGGGCAATACCAAGCTCAGTCACTTGATTTTTCAAGGTGCCCACTTTTAGAGGATGGGTATGTCCCAAGAAGGTTCCCCATGTCCCAGGGTCGCCCTTAGGCTGAAATAAATAATATTCTGCCACAGCCGGGATTTGAAACAGGGAACTGAAGAACAGTAGACAAGACCCTGACCACTAGACCACACCTCTCCTAGTTTAAAAACAATAATATAACAGCGCTCAACGCACGAGATTTAATCACATCCTTTGTTAAAATCAATTTAAGAACATAAGAATAATGTAAGAGATGAAAAAAGATTACAGAATAACTTTTATTGGTATTTACAAACTGTATTAACAAAAAAAAATACATCAAGTAAATGTGATAGTTATATAATACAATGGCATGATATACATGTAGAGAAGCTTCACATTGGAATCACTCTAAAAATATTCTAAACTCGAAGATCCCGGGGCCATTTCCTTTTTAGGCGCCTCGGAGGATTATCCGGAATTGAAGAGAAAGAAAGGATTGAAACTAGTGGGTTAGAGTGAGAATGGAGTTTGTCATGTAAGGATTGATACCTGGTCCGGGCCAAATCAGTAACATAGGGAACATTAAGGTCTTTATGGATAAGTTTATTCGTGACAAAGTAAGGAGCGTTGAGGATTTTATGAAGGGTTTTGGATTGTAAGGATTGGATGCGGGAAGAATTTGGTTTAGTAGAGCCCCGTAGCTATATATATATATATATATATATATATATATCAAAAGTTTGTGACAACTAATGGTTTACATCAATAAATCATGTATGACCTCTATGAATACCTAAATAAAATATAGGTATCTTATTATTATTTGTATTTATAAACAAATTTGCTAATTAGGTGAAAGAAGGTTTGTGACTATAGTAAATAACAAGAAATGATATATTTATTACTGAGACGTCAAACGTGATAAATTAAAAAAAATAAACAAGGTGATTTTTGTGTCTGGAGCTTTATTTACAGTCTATTAAACCTATCTTAAGGGCAATTGAGAAGATAAATTTTAGTGTTAGTTTGATTTATTGATTTCTCGACTGCCAAAGTTGTAAGTAGTTCAGTGCAAAAGTAATTTTCGTTTTTTTTTTTTCATTAAAGAACGGTGAAAGAGAAAAATCCAAGTGCCAAAATCTCGCACAACAAAAAAATTAAAACTGATTTATTGACGTAAACCATGGGTGGTCTCAAACTTTTGAACCTCAGTATATATATATATATATAAGGTGGTCAATATGTACAATGGGTTTTTACCGATAATTATCTTTTCTTTTAACACACAATATCATTTCTATAAAATTCCAATTTATTTACTTAAAGGTATTGTGTCAGTTTTAAAGTTCGGGAAATTTTAAGTTTAACGATTTACGATTTTTTCTAAGATCTCAGATTTGATAAGTATTCAAATCATTGTAGGGTGAGGAAGTTGGTTACCTTCTACTGGCCATCTAATTTATTAATTAATTAAAATATCTACTTTAAATCTAGATTTCATAAATGGTCAATAATATCTCTATACAATTTTCTTTTGATGAGAGACGTTGGTATTCATAAATTCGTACGGTGGACGGACGTCTTTTTATTTATTCCTTATTCTGGTTCTACGTAAGACCTCAAATTTTGAGGGATGGTACATTTTTTTTGGTTGATTACAAAGGTTTATTATTGCAAATAATAAACTAAAATCATTCATACTAGACTTCTTCACTATTTCCTTTTCTTTTAATTTTTAAAAAATTATCAGATTCCAGAACACTTGTATTTGTTTCTCTTTCTTAAATGATAACCGATGTTTGGTGGAATCATGTCTCTTATAACTTGTGACTTATAATTTTTTTGTTCGTCGCAGTGTCCTCTGTATATATACTATACATATTTTTTTATCTATCGTCTAGAGAAACTAAGTTATTGAATTAAAACATTTTTAATCCGGCGCCATTTTAAAACTTATCAGCTGATATCAACATCAATATGTTCATCGTCAGATGCCCTGGTATTTTTGTGCCGAATATGGTCCAAAATTATCGGTTTAGTTTTAGGAAAAACATATAGACTTTTTCTTAATTCTTTTTTTTTGGATTCAAAATATCTCAGAAACTGCTCAATATTTTCGGCTACTCCAACACTTACTAGGCAGACGCTCTAACCTCTCACTTAACTACAAAATATTCATTTACATGACCATCATAAGCCCTATCTGGACACCGTAGTAGCTTTGGGGCTCTACTAAACCATCAAACTCTTCCCGTATCCAATCCTTACAATCCAAACTCCTTCGCAAAATCCTCAATGCTCCTTACTTACACACGAATAAAATCATCCACAATGACCTTATGTTCCATATGTTGCTGATATGGCTCGTACCAGGTATCACTTCTTCCATGAAAAACTCCACTCCCACTGTAATCCATTAGTTTCAATCCTTGCATCCTCTTCAATTCCTGATAATCCTCCAAAGCGTCTGAAAAAAAGATGGCCTCGAGACCTTCTTGTTTAGACTCACTACTAAAGAGTGCTGCCAATGGGTAGTCTCTCTTCATGTTTATTTTATGTGTTTTATCATTTAAGCATGTTTACTTGTTGTATTTTATAATGTTGTAAATTTCAATAAAATTATATTTACAAAAAAAAAAAAAAAAAAAAAAAAAGAATGTTTGTCGATAAGTAAGACCTTGATTTTAAGAGGAGTATAGTAATTATTTTGGGGTTTACAAAGGTTTATTATTTAAAACAATTAACCCAAAAACATTTATAAATTTTAAATTTTACGCAAAACCGATGGAAGATAGTGATACTTTTTTTTTTTTTTTTTTAAACATAGTTATTGATATTTACAACTGTATTAAATAAAAATACATCTAGTAAATGTGATTGTAATATGTAAAACTGTCATGAAATACATGTAGAGACACTATCCAGTGGCAGCACTCTAATCTTTGAACTTAAATTGTAATCATACTGAACCACACGATACCGGTAAAACACCAATGACCTTTTAAAAAGAAGTTCATAAATTCTACAAAATGAGTTGAATATCGCTAAGAACGAGGTTGGATTATAGATGAGGTAAAATTTTCTCTCATGAGGGACATTATTCATGATCGACTCACTCATTAAAGACAAATCTCGAAATGTAAAATCGATATTAGTCCGATTTTTTTCCTCTGGATTTATTATGGAACGATTAGGGTGAGAAATTGTGGAGAGAGGTAAAAGGTAAGGTGAGGCATGGGATAAGGTCGCCATGGTAATAACTTATCCCAAGGAGGTAGATGTCTCGTTATACGTGGGCGGCTAAAACTGGCCCACTTAGTCATAATATCGATAATCGATACCTATTTTATCTTTCACTATGGTATTTTATAATTTAGGAGGCTTCTGTAAATTATATTACATATATATAAAAATCTGGTGCGGGCAACACACGACTTTCACTTACCTCCATTTTTAAAATAAATAAAAGAATTTTCAAATACAGTTAGAGATAAAAATACGTGCAATTATTAAGGAATTAATCAAATTAAATTTCTATAGAAACATGTGTTTGATTAAAAAATCTATTATATTATTATCTAAAATAATCAGTTAGTTTTATGTTCATTTCATCACTCTCTATTAACTTTTAAAAGCTTGTGTATGAGATGATATTTATTCTAAAATCTTTAGCTTTCCAACGGTATATCATACATGTATATTACTGCTCTTATGTTCAAAAACGAAAAATTGCATTAAAAAAATATTTTTTCTGTTTTCTCCTTTAGTTGGGTATCGAATTTATTCAATTTATATATTTACCAGTTTTTCATCAGCGTTAACAAGATAATGTAGTTATTATTATTGAATCTACAAAATTAAAGGTACTTTAGGGGAAGAAAATTTCAATTTCATAGGACTTACCGTTTCCGCCCGGGAGTTACCACACACACAGACCTTTTTGCGGGACTTGGTTATTTGGACTCAGGGGACCCTAAAACGTGTATTTCCGTTGAAAACTGGAATTCGAAAATTTTCACGATCGCAATACTTCCCCTTACTATACATAGTAAGTGAAAGTAATGAGGATTCGATGTATATTATGAGATAAAAAAATGTGGTGCTCGTGACAAAAGAGTTTCGCTTAGATCCGCTGTAAAAATCGATTTTAGGAATTTTTAATAGTGATAAAGTTAAAAAAAAAAAAAAAAAAAACGGCGCAAATTATTACACAATGTTTTGTTATTTCGAATTCAGTATGGTTTAGTTCGAATGAATTTAGTTTCGTATTATTAAGTCAATATATTTAGTACATAATAGCTGACCCGACAGACGATGTCCTGTTTTAACTATTTCTTAGTGAAATCGGTTCACGCGTGATGCGATGACCAAGGGAAAAAGGGATTCATTTTTATATATGTATATAAAGATATTACATTAGAAAATTCAAAATAATAATAATAAAAAATAAAATATCCTTACTATTACAGTTACTCCTCTTTTTTTTTTTTTCATAAAATCCTTCTCCTGACTCTTAGAAACACAACGAAAAAAGAATAACCAAATCGGTCAAGCCGTTCACGCGTAATGCGATTACCAAGGGAAAAGGTGATTCATTTTTATATCTACCTTGTAAAATTGGAAAAAAAACCTATTTAGCAAAGTAACTTGTCTCTTTTTTTTATTTCATAAGATCCTTCTCCTGATTCTTAAAAACGCAACAAAGAAAAAATTAGCGAAATCAGTCAACCCGTTCACGCGTGATACGATCACTAAGGGAAAAGGCGATTCATTTTTATATATTACCATATATGTGCGGAAGATTTATTTTTTAAAAGGTGTATAAATAAATGGTGTTTGAATGTGGCTAGGGACGACACCTTTCGGAGGGAGATGGAAAAATAGTTCCAAAGTATGGTAGCGCGGATGATGAAGGACTTTTCAAACGCCGCAGTTCTATAAGAGGGTAGGTATAGATCGATGGGTTGGGATCTTGTATTTAGGGTGTGCACATAACAGCGCGGTGTAAGGAGGTCATAGATATAGGAAGGTTTTCAAGTAAGTATATTCTTCAGGATTCAGGATAGAGTCACCATTGACTAGAATAGCAATGAGGACTTGTGACCATTTGGGGATGCTCTACTTATGTTTATACGTTTATACATAATATCCTGATTTGGAAATAATTTTTTCCCAGCGCATAGGTAATTTTCCAATCCTGTGGTCATAGAATGAAGTAGGTTGTGTCTTCAGCCAATTGAGCACGTAGGCTTCAACCTCACCGTCACTGATAAATCTCTGACCTCCCAAAGCTTCCTTGAGTGGGCCAAACAGGTGAAAGTCACATGGTGATAAGTCTGAACTGTAGGGAGGGTGTTCCAGCGTCTCCCAGCCCAGTTGCACCAATTGTTCTCTCGTCAGGGCCACAGTATGCGGGCGAGCATTGTCCTGAAGAATAATCACTTCTTTCATCGGTAGATTCTTTCTTTTGCGGCGATATACAAGTCTGACTTCATTCAAAATGTCGCAGTAGTATGCGGCATTGATAGTCCTGCGTTCATGCAAAAAATCAAGATGCAGCAAGCCATGCTGGTCAAAAAACACGGAAGCCAAAACCTTCCCAGCTGACAGCCGTGACTTGGCTTTCACTGATCCAGGTTCCCCTTTCAGTCTCCACTCCACACTCGCTTGTTTTGATTCAGGGGTGTAATGGTGCACCCAAGTTTCATCACAGGTGATAATGTGAGTGAGAAATGAGGCTCCCTCAGCCTGAAATCTTCCAAGAAGGCCTTCACAGACCTGCAAATGGTTCAGCTTCTGCTCAGCTGTGAAAAGTCGAGGAACCCACCTGGCACACACCTTACGAAACCCTAGCTCCTCTGCGAGCATGGAAAAAGTGCTTCCATAGCTTATCCCAACCTCACTTGCAATGGAGTGCCAGTGGGTGATTACACGTCTGTCACCTTCAATAAGCTGTCGAACACGGCTAATGTTGTCTGCTGTTATGCTGGAGCGGAGTCTGCGGTCATGGCTTTCATTCTTAACACGATCACGACCCTCCACAAACTGTTTATGCCATGCAAACACTCTGGCACGCAAGTGTCTCTTCCCCGAACTGTATAGTCAACCTTCTCAAGATTTCAGCCGGTTTTACACCTTCAGCAGCAAGAAATTTAATGATAATACGTTGCGCAATCGAGGGGAATACATCCTGCTCAGACATCTTCACGACGGTAACTGGTGAGTTTGCGCCCGCCTGCTTCCCCAACTCCTGGCATCCCTACCCAACACCTCTAAACGCGGAAACGTATCCGCACCTTCACTGGGCTTCCAGAACAAAAAGTATAGTTTATATTTGATTCACCCACGTATATCTTATAAACCCTATTTTTAAAAAATACGTTTATTGTTATCTCGTTTTCGCCACTGAATCCTCCTTATACTAGGTGTCCATAGCCAATGCGGGGGAGTATGAGTGAGTCAGAATAATTAGTAGAAGTAAAGGAAATATAATTAAATGTCATTATTCATCATCATCATAGACTACCCTCTTGAAACCCCTGATGCAGTGTAAGAAGGCAGTCTATATTATAGAGCCCTCTCCAGCAGTACTGGTCTTCCGGGAGGCGTCTTCTGTCATTCCCCTTCTCTGGAAGTCTCTCTTTACCTATTCATCCCATTTCCTTCTAGACCTTCCTCTTTCTTTCATATCCTCTACTTTTTCTTTATATAATTTTCTGGTTATCCTATACTCTTCTATTCACAGAAGATGCCTTCACCACAAGGAGTAAGTGTTGCATGTAAGTTCTTGTAGAGTACCGCCCCTACGGGATACCACAGTTCAGTACACTATGCATACCCAACACCATAGGCACCTCCCCAAGCAGATTTTTCCTATCAGGAAGAATGTGTTCGGTCACCCCAAGGGGCAGCCCCACGACAGTACTAAGACTAAACAGGCCGATACCTTACCCATCCAAAATTTCATATATCACGAGTAATGGAAGTTATCACTCATATAAAGATGAACTACCAATTGGAAGCACTCCAATAGGTCTTGGGACCACCTTCTCTTGTGATCTGAGGATTATCGGGTATCTAAGAGTAACCTAGAGTTGAAAAAAGTGAGGATGTTAGGGTTAGGGTGGGGATGGAGTTTGCCATGGAAGGAACTGTACAAGCATTATTAAGGTTTGTAAGAATTGAATATTAGATGAGTTGATGGTTTGGCTTGGTATTGTTCCAGAGTTCAACTCCAATAGTCCAGAAAGGCCTTATGATGGTCTTGTAAAGGAGCCTTTTGCAATTATCTGGAAGGTTAGAGCGCATTTCTAGTATGTGTTAATTTGATTTTAAATCTCTCTCTCTATATATATATTAAATACATCAGATGTTTAAATAAAAGAGCTGTTTATTTATTTATTTAATGTCACTTTATGCTACTAAGGCTAATCGGACGATGCTACAGTGGGAGTCCTAAATTTTGTCTAATCAGGTTTTATTAGGATAGGTATCTTTAACGAGTACCTAACATCGCACAGGCTCGGGACTACCTTTTAACGTCCCCTCCTAAGGACGGCATAACTAAGAATTTTTTACTCCCATTAAAAAATCCTAGGACCACCTGCGGGTTTGAACCCGTGACCTTTGTCATAGGAGGCTGTTATACTAACCACCCAGCTACAAGTGATCCCTAGAAAACAACTGTTATAAATGTGGTAATAATAAAGGATGATAATATAGGGTTCCTAAGTGTGTGATTATTTAATAACAATAAGAAGATATAATAATGCCGAAGAGGATGGGTTTCGATGATTGGTGGTTTTGCGTTTAGTCATATGTCGTGGATACTGATCAAATAAAAAAAAACAATGATATGAAGAAAGAGGTTAATGTTTGTTCTATTTTTTCTTGTGATATTTTGTCATTTTTTTTTTTTCATGCTGCCAATTATATGTTAAATACAACAGCTGTTATAAATGTGAGAGTAATAAAGAGTGATAATGTATGGTTCCTATGTGTGTAATTAGTTAATAATAATAAGAAGAAATAATAGAAATGTCCTTTAATTAATATTACCCTAACGCACCAGTCTATAACATTTTATTATATAATCTTTCAGATGGTGCGTCTGAAAAGAAGTAGTAATTGTAAAAACGATATAATCTATTATCGGTTATATTTTACTGTATATAAACTGTATCGATGGGGTCACTTGTGGGGTAATGGCTAGCATGATAAGCTTCTATGCCTAAGGTCGTGGGTTTAAAGGATTGTTCATACTATTGTTAGGAAATCAATAGTTACGATGTCCTTCGGAGGAGACGTAAAAAGATATCCCTGACCCTGTGCGAAGTCAGGTATTCGTTAAAAATCCCTATCCTAATTAAACGTGAATAAGTAAAATTTAAAACTCCCACTGTAGCATCTTCAGATTAGCCACAGCAGTAAAAAGTGATGTTAAAAAAACAACAAAAAAACTGTAACGACTCATCAATAAAATAAGCATCTCATTTTAATAAAATGTGTTAAAATAAATAGTATTTTACTTTTTTTTTTTAAATAAGTTATTACTTTCACTTACTATATATAGTAAGGGGAAGTATTGCGATCGTGAAAATTTTCGAATTCCAGTTTTCAACGGAAATACACGTTTTAGGATCCCCTGAGTCCAAATAACCAAGTCCCACAAAAAGGTCTGTGTGTGTGTATGTCTGTGTGGTAACTCCGGGCAGAAACAGTAAGTCCTATGAAACTGAAATTTCATATTTAAGACAACTATACGTCCGAGAGCTTACCAGAAGAGGCACTTTATACTATGCATTTTGCATCTTTTTTCGATTTTCTCAAAAACGGTTCCGACGATTTTGATTAAACTCGCTATATCGATGTGAAATTTAATGAGCATTAATATCATTTAGGTTTCATTTGGATTAAAATGGTCTGACAGGGCTTAAATGCCCATATTTTAAATTTTCTTCCCCTAAAGTACCTTTAATTTTGTAGATTCAATAATAATAACTAGATTATCTTGTTAACGCTGATGAAAAACAGGTAAATATATAAATTGAATAAATTCGATACCCAACTAAAGGAGAAAACAGAGAAAATATTTTTTTTAATGCAATTTTTCGTTTTTGAACATAAAAGCAGTAATATACATGTATGATATACCGTTGGAAAGCTAAAGATTTTAGAAAAAATATCATCTCATACACAAGCTTTTATAAGTTAATGGAGAGTGATGAAAAGAAGATAAAACTAACTGATTATTTAAGATAATAATATAATAGATTTTTTAATAAAACACATGTTTCTATATAAATTCAATTTGATTAATTCCTTAATAATTTCACGTATTTTTATCTCTAACTGTATTTGAAAATTCTTTCATTGATCTTAAAAATGGAGGTAAGTGAAAGTCGTGTGTTGCCCGCACCAGATTTTTTTTATTAAATATTGGTAGATATTAAGATTTTTGGAAATAAATTTCTGCTGAGCTGAAAGTTGCAAAGGCCGACGCACCCCCACTTCGTCATTTAAGATTTGACCATTCATTCCAGTTGCTCTCCTCAAACTGACCTGGCAGCATGAAGTTGGGCATCTTTGCGAGTCTACTCTTATGTAAGTAATATGTACATATATATATATAATATATATATATATTTATATATATATATATATTTATTTATAATGCAAAAAAAAATTAATAAATATGTGCAAATTAAATGAGTTGGTTCCATGAATCGAAAGGTGACACCTCGGAAAAAATTTGTAATATTCCCAAATATTAGAAAAAAATATAAAATCATTAATTAATAAGGTTTTATAATCAAAGATAAGATAAATAGGTGACTAAAAGTCATAATTATTATTTATGAATTTTAAAATTAAGACAATAACCAGTTTCCAATATTTTTATTAATTATAAACTTGCATATTATAAATAATAAAAAAAAAAAATTGATTTTTCGGGGTTTTGCTACTTTTGCAATAAAGCGAATTATTATTACTTTTCAAAGAGGTTTAATAAGAAAATCTGGTGCGGGCAACTTTCACTTACCTCCGTTGCTAAAATCAATTAAAGAATTTCCAAATACAGTTAGAGATTAATATAAGTGAAAATTAATTAAATAAAAGGATTAATTAAATTGGATTTCTATAGAAACATGTGTTTTATTAAACAATCTATTATATTGTTATCTAAAACAATCAGTTAATTTTATCCGCTCTTCATCACTCTCCATTACATTTAAATATTGTAATAATATTGTATAAAAGATAATATTTTTTCTAAAAATGCTTTCCAACGGTATATTTTACATATATATTATGGTTCTTATTAAAAAAAAAACAAAAAAAAAAACATTAAAAAATACTTTTGCATTTTTCTCTTTCAGTTGATTATTGTATTTGTCCAACCTGTATATTTAGCCGTTTTTTACTCAATTTAACAACATGAAATGGTTCGAATCTACAAAATTGAAGATACTTTAGAGTAAGACAATTTAAACTATCGGCATTTAAGACCTGTCAGACTATTTCAATGAGATGAATTTCAACGAAACCTACATCATATTAAAGCTCATTAAATTTTACATAAATATATCGAGTTTAATCAAAATTGTTTTAGCCGTTTTCGGTAAAAAGGTGCAAAATGCATGGTATAAAGTGGCTCTTCTCATTAGCTGATTTTCATGAAAAAGTTTCGGGTTACTTCTAGGGCATATGGTTTTCTTAGATATGAAATTTCAGACCTTTTTGCGGGACTTGGTTATTTGGACTCAGAGGACCCTGAAACGTGTATTTCCGTTGAAAACCGGAATTCGAAAATTTTCATGCTCGCAATACATTCCATTACTGTATATTGTATATGTAGATAATTTAAAGTGAAAATTAACTAAATTTTATCATGTAGTGACTTTTGCAACTATTTATCTTCAAAATTAATAATATTTTTTTTATATTTTAGGTGAGAATGAATTAGAGGGATTAGGTAATTATTTTTAAAAGCAATTTCTAAATATTATTTATTTAGAACATTCCATTTTGACGCCTTCCATATAACTAGATATGCTCAATGGCCTAGTTGTAAAATGGAATATTTTTCTGATTTTGTCTTAATAATATTTTTGAATACTCTACATAGGCTCCATGGATCGTCTTATTGTAGTTTATTGTGGATGAACTTAATTAAACATATCTGTGATATTATCCATATTTTCGCAGTAATATAGTTGTAGAATTCGTTCACCGATATTACGAATTTCACTTCAAATAATTATATATTCGGGCAGTTGAAAGCCGATGCTCGTATAATTTTCTAAGCTATAAGTTTTTTACACATGCGTTTTTCCAATTTGTTTGTGGGGTTTTCTTCATCTCGTCATTAATACTGTTGAATTTATTTTATTTAAATAAAACTAGACAGTTCTTCTGTTTTATAATATTTGATCTAAACGAATCCAGAAAATTATTGTGGGAGAAGCAATAATGCTCATAGATATATGATTAGATTGTTTGTTTATTTATTTAACGTCACTTTATGCTACTATGGCTAATCGGACGATGCTACAGTGGGAGTCCTAAATTTTGCCTATCCAGGTTTTATTAGGATAGGGATCTTTAACGAGTACCTGACATCGCATAGGCTCGGGACCACCTTTTAACGTCCCCTCCGAAGGATGGCGTAACTAAGGATTTTTTACTCCCATTAAAAAATCCTAGGACCACCTGCGGGTTTGAACCCGTGACCTTTAGCATGGGAGGCTGTTACGCTAGCCACCCAGCAACAAGTGATCCCTTATATGATTAGATTATTGCTTCATTGTTGAGACGCTCTCCTTCAAACGCCCTGAAGAAGGCCTTTAACTTAGGCCGAAAAGTTGGCACCAATAAATTAAGTTTATACTTAATTTTGTGTTCTATTGACTGTACTCTGAACTAACTTCTCCCATATATACACCCAGTCAACCATTCTCACTTCACCATAAAATTATTATTTTAAAATAATTATTTTGATCAATTTGAAATTTATAAAAAAAAAAAAATTAGAATGTCCCTGAGCACAAGAATTTCGATCAAATGCACTCAGGTTGCTTCATTAGAAAAAAATCTGGTGCGGGCAACACACGACTTTCACTTACCTCGATTTTTAAAATCAATGAAAGAATTTTCAAATACAGTTAGAGATAAAAATACGTGAAACTATTAAGGAATTAATCAAATTGAATTTATATATAAACATGTGTTTTATTAAAAAATCTATAATATTATTATCTAAAATAATCAGTTAGTTTTATCTTCTTCTCATCACTCTCTATTAACTTCTAAAAGCTTGTGTATGAGATGATATTTTTTATAAAATCTTTAGCTTTCCAACGGTATATCATACATGTATATTACTGCTCTTATGTTCAAAAACGAAAAATTTCATTAAAAATATATTTTTTTCTGTTTTCTCCTTTAGTTAGGTATCGAATTTATTCAATTTATATATTTACCTGTTTTTTCATCAGCGCTAACCAGATAATCTAGTTATTATTATTGAATCTAAAAAATTAAAGGTACTTTAGAGGAAGAAAATTTAAAATATCGGCATTTAAGCCCTGTCAGACCATTTTTATCCAAATAAAACCTACATGATATTAAAGCCCATTTAATTTTACATCGATATAGCGAGTTTAATCAAAATCGTCGGAACCGTTTTTGAGAAAATCGAAAAAAGGTGCAAAATGCATGGTATAAAGTGCCTCTTCTGGTAAGCTCATTTTGATGAAAAAAGTTTTGTCACGTCTCGGGCGTATAGTTGTCTTAAATATGAAATTTCAGTTTCATAGGACTTCCGTTTCCGCCCGGGAGTTACCACAGACACACACACACACAGACCTTTTTGCGGGACTTGGTTATTTGGACTCAGGGGACCCTAAAACGTGTATTTCCGTTGAAAACTGGAATTCGAAAATTTTCACGATCGCAATACTTTCCTTACTATATATAGTAAGTGAAAGTAAAAATGCAGTTCATGAACAAATTTTTTATATTTTGAATATTAAATTTATCACAAAGTTGATAATGAAGAGCATTGAAGGTTCTTTCGAATTATGTATTTTGAATCACTTAAAATACAATTCTTCATCGGGGTGAGATTTATAAGTTAAAAAAGAAAAATTGTGTGTCAGTTTTTTTTTCAGGAATTAAAAAAAAACTCCTTTATTTTAAAAAACCTTCTCCATCCCTATTGCATACATTATGTATTAGCCCTAATGGAAATTTGTATTCTGGGGTTGGTAGGATAAATTTAACTTCACCTTTATTTATATAACTAAATAATACATCGTTATAATAAAGCATTAGTTGGTCTAAGGTCGAGATCCCCTGATGAAGAATGTAATGTCGATCGAAACGTTGGAATGAAATAGTTTCTGCTATTTTTCTTATTACTTATCCAAACCCAGATCTTCTAGTTTTACAATAAGTGAATAAAATAAAAGATCACTTGAAAAGATACCACTTTAACAGTTGTCGGTCATGATGCTGATTTACTTTCAGATGATACTAAGAATAATCGAGACGTTGATTTCCAAAAGACACTAAAGGAAATTTTTTTCTATATTGATATTTTGACATCTTTGTATACTAATGGTTTAGTTTTATCTAAGTCCGTCATCAGATTTTATCTAAAAAAACTTATAAATCCTTTAAAAACCTATTTGGAAATTCCATTTCATTCCAAAAGGTACCATATTTCCTAATATACAGCAGAAGCACCTAACCCCATAATATATCACCATTAATTTATTGTTTTCTTCATTTTGTGCATTTTTATTGGTTCATTTAGTACTTCTTGAATCACTGCTATTATTTTGATGAATAGTTTTAGCTAATAGCTATTGCGCCCTAACTCAGCCTCTACTGGATAATACCAGTGATGCGGCTAAGAGAGAGGCGCTGGGATCTCTTGGATTCCGCTTTTTTCCTCCACAAGTCCACAAGCCCAGTCTGGGTTCCCCTTAGCAGTTGTATATATTGTATATAGTTACCATTGTTTTTATGATGTTTATTTATTTGCCAACTTTGTATTTATCTCAATTATAGGTTGTTGTTTTTTAATTATTATTTTATTGTATATGTATATATGAATTTATTTTTCTATTTGATGTAATTTGACTTTATCATCATTTTCTGTATATATTGTATGAATGTGGTCTCATATCAGTATTACTATTGTTCATTCTGAAACAGATTGTAATAATTCTCAATAAATAAATATTTAAATTAAAAAAAAAAAAAAAAAGGTTGTAGCTAATAATCAGTTTTTAGGCTGTTTTAAACAACTTAATTGCCTCGCTTCGGATCTCGTAGGTTCCCAATTAAATTAAGTTTTCATAGTATTTCTTCTTGCAGCCACATAAATTTGAAATAAAAATCTTAAGAAACTCACATTTTAATGTAATAATGGTATTTTATCCAGAAAATGGCTGGAATTAGAAATCCCTGACCTTGGTAAATATGAGAAGAAAAACCGTGTCTTATCTAACCAAATAGATTTTTTTTTTTTTTTTAAAGGTAAAAGACCAAAATAAAAGTTATTTATTTATCAGTATTTATAGTTAAATATTGTTTACTCGATGTTAATAATATAAATACATTTGTTAAATTCACAGAAAGAATAATTAAAAGTTCATAATTACATACTTTCTTATTACAGAACAAAAAAATAAATAAAATGTCCATTGAATATTCGCTTTCTTTATGAAGTATAGACAATAAAATCTGGTGAACCAAAAAATATACATAACTTAGTAATTAACAATGGAAAGACGTTAGTTGTGAGTAATGTTGTATTAGAAAGGTTATGATAACTGTTATCTCGCGTTATACTCTTCCAAAAAACACTATATCCCTTTTAATTCGTTCCAAAATGTACTACATCCATATTATATTGTTAAAAAGTTCAATAATTTGGAAAAATAAGTTTGTAACACGCTTAAAAATCAACTTTAGACTTTAATGAAAAAACAAATCAAGTAAATTGATCCAGTAATAAATAAATGACAGATTTTTGCGTTTCCTGTAAAATTGTCTAAAGCAGATATAGTACTTTATGGAAATTAACGTCTCAATTGGTAACGGACATTGCTTAGTAAAGTTAGAAAATAGAAATTTTGAGTGTGTATGCAGCTTATTAAATAATTATATATATATATATATATATATATATATATATATATATATATATATATATATATATATATATATATATTTCTATTTAGTACTAAATCTGCAGAACAAAATTAGAAAATTAGGATTATAATGGATAGTTATATTTGTGACGAAAAACACATTTTATTTAATATACTCTGGTTCTATTGAAGATAGAAAATAAGTTTTATGCTATTTATGCTTTATGGTTTTATGGTTATAGTTTTATGGTGACGTTTTATGCTGGGTCATAACCCATAAAATGTAAATTACCTAGTCAAAACAGTACTTTTAATAAGATTACCGAAAAACAAAAAGATGACTCATCCGAAATAATTTTTTCAATATGTAAACATGTGAATAAAGTTCATTTTATTTTATATAATAAGATTTCTTAAAAACTGAGTATTTTACTCCTAAAAAGTTATGTTAATCTGAGTACAGTTTTTGAGAAATCTTATTATAAGTAGTGTTTTGGGGAGATTATTTACATTTTTAGGGTTATTACATATATAACACTTATATACATTTTTTAATTCTTCCATTTTTAAATAGGGTAATTTTGATACCAAAATTATTTTTTTAAATTAGCTAGATAGAACCAGAGATATTAAATAAAATTAGTTTTTTGCGCGAAAACTTTCTGATTTTTTTACGCGACTCCTACGGGGCGTTGGTTCCTAATATTTTGCATTCTAATGGTTCAATGTTTAGTTTTTCCTGACAAATTTAATCAAAATCGATGAGACACATTTGGTTGCCTCTCCTTGTTAATTATGCCGTCCTAAGGATAAGTCATCCTTCATTACCTTTTGGAAATCAATATCTCCTTTTTCCCAATTATGATGTTTTGAACGCTGCATCAAATATTCACTTGTGTATTAAATTTGATTACCGGAATCGTACTTGGTTAAAATTGAGTTCTAGTTTCATATGCAAATACTTATTTTTCATACATCAATTTAAAAAAAAAAAAGATTTATATCCTTGCTAAGCTCGTCGTTTTAAATACTCTTGCAAATTTTGATGTCCTGTGGCCAAAATTTTATTTTATTGTATATGTAGGTTAAAAATGCATAATTAAATTTATTTCAAACGTAAACACTTATATGTCAACTGATTATATGTAAATTTGTATGATAATTAAGGATACGTATGGTATTATGGCTAGCATATAAATCTTCTTTACCCAAGATCGTGAGTTCAAACCCCGCAGGTGATCCGAGGATTTTTAATTGGAGTAAAAATTCCTTATTTATGCCTTCCTTCGGAGGAAACGTATAAAGGTGGTTCCGCCTGTGCGATGTCAGCAACTCGTTAAAGATCCCTATCCTAATGAAATCTGAATAGACAAAATTTAGGACTACCACTGTAGCATCGTCCGATTAGCCACAGCAGCATAAAGTGACGTTTGTTTATTTGTTTTGGTTTTAAGGCGTAAAACCCTAAGGTCATCAACGCCTAGACACTATATGCATATTCAACCGTTATAAGAAAGAACTATTAGGTAATGAGTGATTGAGAGAAAAAAAAAAATGATTATTATGTAAACAATGGTTTAAAAAGATAAATAAAAAAGATAATGCTATTAATGCTAACTGACTAGGAATGGTCTTTATAATTTCGATAATAATGACTGCTCCTTAAGAAAATCAAAAAATAATTTAATGGTTTCCTCTCTATTACCCAGCACCGCTGAAATATTCGGGCTTAGTCCAATTTTATTCAGGTGTGATGAGTAATAATGGCATTCTTCAAAAATATGCTGAATGGTAAGGGTTCCATCACATTTTTTTTTTTTTTTGCATCGGGGCACCGGCTGCCTAGCAAAAAGATAAGAGTGCGTCAGCCGCGAGTGTCCTAAACTGACGTTAAATAAATAAAAAAAGACATCAAGTTGTGAAAAATGACTTAGTAGTTTCATTATAAAAAACAGATGTCTTTTAGATTCGTTTATTTGTTTATTCAATTTTCATTTCCTCGGGTACACTAACAGCAAATATCATTTAATTTTTTTTTCTTTTAATCTTTGCAAGATGTAAGATTAAATTATTTATTATTTTGCAAACACTTAGAAGAAATGTAATTTTTTTTTTCTTTACTTTATGTTAAAATTGTATGCATCTTTTTTGTTCCTATGTCAACATATATTGAAAAATTGTAATATCTTTTTTATTTATATTTTATTTGAAAAATGTATATAAAAGTGTATATACGTGCGTGTGTGTGTTGAGTGCAGATATGCATATTTATATATGTGTGTGTTTGTGTGTATGTATATATATATTTTTTTTCTTTTTAAATCTTATATCTTTTAAAATTATATATATATATTTTGTTGTTGTGGTGTTAACATACGTTGAAGAACTATAATTTCTATTCTTTTTATATTTTATTTTAAAATTGTATATATATATATATATATTTTTTTTTTTTTTTAAATCTTATTATATTTTTTCATTATATCTTTTTTTTTTTTTTTGTTCTTATGTTAACATACATTTATATTTTTGTTTGTGCATTTTTATTAGAATCTTTCTTTTATGTTCAGCTTATTTATACATGTTGTTAGTTTAATTTTATTGTTTTCAATCATTATACTCTAAGACTAGATTCTTAAGCTAACTTTTTATTTCCTGCTATGTTATTCTAAAGGGACTCGTCCCAGAATAAATAAAGAATTATTATTATTATTATTATTATTATTATTATTATTATTACCATAATAAAAATAAATAGAACCAATATAGCAATAGTTAAAGGACAAGCAAAAAGGGGGTCACCTGTAGCATAGTGGCTAGCATAACAGCCTTTTGTGCCAAAGGCCATGGGTTTAAGCCCGCAGGTGGCTCTAGGATTTTTTAATGGGAGTAAAAAATCCTCAGTTATGCCGTCCTTCGAAGGGGACGTAAAAAGGT
The DNA here is from genome assembly GCA_023052935.1 of Piezodorus guildinii. NCBI lineage: Eukaryota > Metazoa > Arthropoda > Insecta > Hemiptera > Pentatomidae > Piezodorus > Piezodorus guildinii. Next base: position 136,347,980 of record CM041296.1, on the reverse strand, counting down.
GGTACTGAGCCTGTGCGAGGTCAGAAACTCGTTAATGGTCCGTATCCTTATTAAATCTGGATAGGCAACATTTAGGACTCCCACTGTAGCATCGTCTGATTAGCCAAAGTAGCATAAAGTGACGTTAATAAATAAAAATAAAAATTAGGACAAGCCAAAGGTACTAGAGGACAAGATGTAATTTTACGAAGATTGCATTAATCTAAATTGAGGAATATTTAAGAATTAAAATATTAGGATGTTTAATGAACCTGGGGAGGATCAGAAAAAAATACTTTTAACAGTAACCTAAGAATAAAAGCTAAAACTGCTTTTAGAAGACCAAGGATTGCAAACATGTGAGCTGGAAAATTATAGATGACATACCGTAATGATAAATTCTCGAGCTCTTTCAGTGTATTTAATGGTAAGGACTCTAATTAAACTTTCTACGAACGGGATTGCTCCAAATACTATTTCCCTTAAAAAATGAGTGCGGGTGAAAGTTAACTTGCCTTTATGGGCTTCGAAAATAAATTGAATCCATAAAAAGTTAATCAGAACTCAACTGAAACTTACGAGGTAGGATTATTAAAGTAGGGGTAATCGATTTTTTAAAAAAAATAGACTTTGAACAACTTCTAACTCATCAAAGCCATAAATAAAAAACTAAAAAACATGTGCGCACAACACACGACTTGCACCACAGTTGTTAAAATCAATTTAAGAAATTTTAAATAAAGTAAAGAATTGATAAAAAAAAACCTGTACCACTACAACCCATGAAGGGTCTTGGGCTCAGTACATATAGAGATTCGTACTGTTTCTAGGCCAACGGCTGTACAATGAGGTGATTTGGCCGAGATCACACTCAGCCGCCAGGTTTTTTCCCCAATTTGGGTACCCACTTTATTGAGGCTGGGTCTGCCCCAGGAGGGTCTCCATACCCTAGGGTCGCCCCCCGACTGAAATAACAGAATAAATAATATTCCGCCACAGCCTGGATTCGAACCTAGGACCCGGAGCACAGTAGACTGGTGTTCTGTCCACTAGACCACGCCGCTCCCAAAGAATTGAAAAAAGGTTCAAAAATTGAGACGTTGATTTCCATAAGGTACTAAAGGACATTTTTTTTACGAAATTGATGATTTGACATATTTGTATGCTAATGGTTTTAGTGTTGTCTAAATCTGTGATCAGATTTTATCTAAAAACGCTGAAAATTAATACACAATGGTTTATTATTTCCAAATAACAATATTAGGGTATAACTGTTTATAAAGCTGTAGATAGGCAATTAAGTAATTTGAAAAGCAATATGGTTATACAAAATTCAAAGGAATATGGTATATCACTTCTGCTAGTTCTTAAGCAATTTCGATGATTCCTTATTGATCTTGTAGGAAATTTAATTCTCTATAAAACAGCCCTATTTTTTTTTTGTTATTCATTTATTAATTAAATAGGATAAACGGATTTTTTAAAATTCGTTAGTCGGGTTCTACACATCATGAACGTAAGCCCTCAAATTTATGGTCGATACATAGGTGCATTATTGAAAATTAGAATCCAAAAGCATTAATACTAGCCTACCTTACTATTTCCTATTCTTTTCTTTTTTTTTCGATTTCATTCAAATGATTCAAATAAAATTTCCTGATTCCAGAACACCTTACATTTTTTCTCTATCATCAATAATAACCGAGTTATCAGGGAGTCATACGTTGTAGTTTGACCATATAAGATTTGTTTTTTTAATTTATCTTATCTTTGATCATCGCGTTGTCTTGATCTAAAAATTCTTTTTGATTTTTCTCCATCTTGAATAGCTACCGATTTTTAACAAAAAACATACAAATCCTTTAAAAACGTATTTGAAAATTGCAATTCAATCCAAAAGATAAATCCACATTTATTTTCATTCTAAAACTTACTTAAATATTTTCTTCCGAAACCTACTGTTATATGCTCTGTAAACAGATAACCTTTCCTTTCAATTAATTTCAAAAGAGACTATATTTCCTATAATACATAGAAAGTACTTTTCTTTTCTTTTTTTAATTTTTCTGGAAGTTTTTCTTAATATAAACACAAATTAACTTCCTTTTGTCACTCAATTACTTTATTTCATAAGCATTCACATCTATCAACGTTTCCCCATTTTCAAGTTATAATGTGCTTATCTAAAAGTTCACCAATTTTTTTCTTCAAATAAGATGAATTATTGGTCAAATTAAGTGTTTATATGAAGAAAAACTTCCAGAAAAATTAAAAAATCTGGTGCGGGCAACACATGGCTTTCACTTACCTCCATTCTTGAAATCAAAGAAAGAATTTTTAAAAACAGTTAGAGATAAAAATACGTGAAACTATTAAGGAATTAATTAAATTAAATTTCTATAGAAATATGTGTTTCATTAAAAAATCGATTATATTATTATCCAAAATAATCAGTTAGTTTTATGTTCATTTCATCACTCTCTATTAACTTTTAAAAGCTTGTGTATGAGATGATATTTTTTCTAAAATCTTTAGCTTTACAACGGTATATCATACGTGTATATTACTGCTCTTATGTTCGAAAACGAAAAATTGCGTTAAAAAAATATGTTTTCTGTTTTCTCCTTTAGTTGGGTATTGAATTTATTAAATTTTTATATTTACCTGTTTTTCATCAGTGTTAACGAGATAATATAGTTATTTATATTGAATCTACAAAATTAAAGGTACTTTAGAGGATGAAAATTTAAAATATCGACATTTGAGCCCTGTCAGACCATTTTAATCTGAATAAAACCTACATGATATTAAAGCCCATTAAATTTCACATCGATATAGCGAGTTTAATCAAAATCATCGGAACCGTTTTTGAGAAAATCGAAAAAAGGTGCAAAATGTAATAGTATAAAGTAGCTCTTCCGGTAAGCCGATTTTGATGAAAAATAATTTTTCACGTCTTTACACGGCGTATAGTTGTCTTAATTATGAAATTTCAGTTTCATAGGACTTACTGTTTCCGCCCGGGAGTTCCACACACACACACAGACCTTTTTGCGGGACTTGGTTATTTGGACTCAGGGGACCCTAAAACGTGTATTTCCGTTGAAAAATGGAATTCCAAAATTTTCACGATCGCAATACTTCCCCTTACTATATATAGTAAGTGAAAGTAATAACCCCCCTCAAATTTTGAGGGCTTACGTTTTAAGATTGGTTGACCCCGAGTAAAGAATAAAAAAAAATCCGTTTGTCCCCGTCTTCCGTACCCCGTCTGCGGCATTTTTCCGAATATTGGACCAATTTATTTGAAATTCGCCCCAAAAAGAATAGGCTCCATCGATGATCCTAACACCTAGACGTTGATATCAGCTGTTTACTTTAAATGGAGCCGATTAAATTGTTGATTTCAATAACATTTATTTTGAAAATAGTGAACAAATTTATGGGTGTCTTAACAAAAAAAACCCGCGAATAATTACAAAAAAGAAAAAATAATAGGACAAAATAAAATTAAATTCGCCATAACTCAGCTATTTGAAGATCTTATATATTTTTACTTTCACTTAACTATATTGTAAGGGAAGTATTGCGATCGTGAAAATTTTCGAATTCCAGTTTCCGTGGCCACGAACCTATTTAAACATTTAACTGGAGTTCTGACAATGTCAGATCCTCCACTCATGTACGTATTTTGTGGCTACAGCGCCTAATCAGCTCACTGGCTCAGACATGATGCGGTGAGATAGAGGCGCTGGGATCTCTTGGATTCCGCTTTTTCCTCCACAAGTGGAGGAAAAGCGCATTGCTGGTCCCTTAGCAATTGTATACATTGTATAAGTTATGATTGTGTTTAAGATGTTTATTTATTTGCCAACTTTATATTTATCTCAATAATAGTTTTTGTTTCAATTTGTTTTTGTTTTTATTTATTATTATTATTTTATTGTATATATATGAATTTATTTATGTTCTATTTTATGTAATTTTACCATTATTATTATATTTGTAAAATTAGTATGAATGGGTCTCTTATCAATATTATTATTGTATCATTTTGTAACAAATTGTAATATACTCACATAAAAAACAAAAAAGTTTTCAACGAAAATACACGTTTTAGGGTCCCCTGATCCCAAATAACCAGTCCCGCAAAAAAGGTTCTGTGTGTTTGTGTCTGTGCTTGTATGTGTGTGTGTGTGTGTGTAGCTCCCGGCGGAAACGGTAAGTCCTAATGAAACTGAAATTTCATATTTAGACAACTATACGCCCGAGACGTGACAAAAACATTTTTCTATCAAATGAGCTACCAGAAGAGGCACTTTATCCATGCATTTTTGCACCTTTTTTCGATTTTTCTCAAAAACGGTCGAATTGATAAAAAAAGTTAACGAAAATACACGTTTTAGGGTCCCCTGAGTCCAAATAACCAAGTCCCGCAAAAAGGTCTGTGTGTGTGTGTCTGTGTCTGTGTGTGTGTGTGTGTGTGGTAGCTCCCGGCGGAAACGGTAAGTCCTATGAAACTGAAATTTCATATTTAAGACAACTATACGCCCGAGACGTGACAAAACATTTTTCATCAAAATGAGCCTACCAGAAGAGGCACTTTATACCATGCATTTTGCACCTTTTTTCGATTTTCTCAAAAACGGTTCCGACGATTTTGATAAAACTCGCTATATCGATGTAAAATTTAATGGGCTTTAATATCATTTAGGTTTTATTTAGATAAAAATGGTCTGACAGGGCTTAAATGCCGATATTTTAAATTTTCTTTCCCTAAAGTACCTTTAATTTGGTAGATTCAATAATAATAACTAGATTATCTTGTTAACGCTGATGAAAAACTGGTAAATATATAAATTGAATAAACTCGATACCCAACTAAAGGAGAAAACAGAAAAAATATTTTTTTAATGCAATTTTTTGATTTTGAACATAGCAAGAGTAATATTCACTTATAATATACCGTTGGAAATCTAATGATTTTAGAAAAAAAATATTATCTAATACACAAGAGCTTGTAAAAGTTAATAAAGAGTGATGAAAAGCAGATAGAACTAATTATTTTAGATAATAATGCAATAGATTTTTTAATAAAACACATTTTTCTATATAAATTCAATTTAATTAATTCTTTAATAGTTTCACGTATTTTTATCTTTAAGTGTATTTGAAAATTCTTTCATTGAGTTTAAAAATGGTGGTAAGTGAAAGTCGTGTGTTGCCCGCACCAGATTTTTTACTTTCACTTACTATATATAGTAAGGGAAAGTATTGCGATAGTGAAAATTTTCGAATTCCAGTTTTCAACGGAAATACACGTTTTAGGGTCCCCTGAGTCCAAATAACCAAGTCCCGCAAAAAGGTCTGTGTGTGTGTGTGTGTGTGTGTGGAAACGGTAAGTCTTATGAAACTGAAATTTCATATTTAAGACAACTATACGCCCGAGACGTGACAAAACATTTTTCATCAAAATAAGCTTACCAGAAGAGGCACTTTATACTATGCATTTTGCACCTTTTTTCGATTTTCTCAAAAACGGTTCCGACGATTTTGATTAAACTCGCTATATCGATGTAAAATTTAATGGGCTTTAATATCATGTAGGTTTTATTCTGATTAAAATGGTCTGACAGGGCTTAAATGTCGATATTTTCTTCCCCTAAGGTACCTTTAATTTTGTAGATTCAATAATAATAACTAGATTATCTTGTTAACGCTGATGAAAAACAGGTAAATATATAAATTGAATAAATTCGATACCCAACTAAAGGAGAAAACAGAAAAAAAAATTTTTAATGCAATTTTTCGTTTTTGAACATAAGAGCAGTAATATACATGTATGATATACCGTTGTAAAGCTAAAGATTTTAGAAAAAATATCATCTCATACACAAGCTTTTAGAAGTTAATGGAGAGTGATGAAAAGAAGATAAAACTATGATTATTTTAGATAATAATATAATAGATTTTTTTAATAAAACACATGTTTCTATATAAATTCAATTATATTAATTTCTTAACAATTTCACGTATTTTTATCTCTAACTGTATTTGAAAATTCTTTCATTGATTTTAAAAATGGAGGTAAGTGAAAGTCGTGTGTTGCCCGCACCAGATTTTTTTTTAATTAACAAATAAATACTAAATTAGTCTTTAGTAGTATGGCATAGAGAATAAAATTTCTTTCAAAATGAAAAAAAAAAAAAATCATTTAATTTGGTTCATAAATGCGGCGATTTTTTATTGCTTTTCATATTAGCTAGTAGCCTATAAACAGCTATATGAACAGTTATATAGTTATTTGGAAAATAATAAACCATTGTGTAATAATTTGCGTTACTTTTACTTACTTCTATATTAAATATAATGTATACCAGCTGTAACTGTAAATTTGCATAAATGCGTTAATCAGTAGTAACTATAAAACAAATATGATGGAGCAGTTGTTTGGGGATGTGGTCACAAAGAAACTACCAATAAAACCAACTTATTTTATTATTTTCTTACTGGTGTGTTTTCTTGGTGGCTTCACCCTCAACCAACTTCTTTACCAAATAGTCAAAACGGTCAACAACTACTCCATTTATTATAAGAATATAATAAAATTATAAAAGTATAAATTTTCAAGAAATATAAATATTAAATTTTTAACAATTACATTTATCAAAGTTGTTTTGAAGTAAAAATATTACCACTCGTTGGATCAATGTATATCAATCACATTTATGTTGCAAACGTGACTATATACCACGATTACGTTACAGCTAAAATATATTGAGTAATTGTGGGTATTGCTATTGTATATTTAACAGAATAAAATGGCAACTTATTACACTAAAGTTAGAATTACGGTTGATGAGGAAAGTGATTGAAAAACAACTTAACCTATTACTATAATTAATCTAATGTAACTATAAATATCTTGTTTCTAATATCGAGAAACATTGAAAAAATAGAACAAAAACTACACTTCATTATCTTTGTATGCGGTAGTCGAATTCAATTTGATAAATAAAACAATTTAAATTAAAATTGCTACAAATTACGAAATTACTATGTTAAATGAGGTGATATAAAAGAAAAATAGGTGAATAGCAATGGGTTATTCTGTTTATGATAAATAAAAGGTTATTATTTCATGTCAGGTATAAATTTTAGTTACTCAATGTTACAATTACATACCAGTACCAAGTAGCCACATCCAAATTATTCAATAACATCGTTTTATTTTTTAAACATAACCGTCTGTATCATCATAACTCCTTTGCAACTCATAACTCATTGCAAGTCATTCAAATGAGTATTTATAATTTTTCTGGAAACGTATAGTAATTTTATTATAACTGGAACCTATGGAGTGAATGTATATTTTATAAATAATAACGCAAAGAAACAATCAACACACGCTTATATTTGAATTAATAATCACATGTGTGAATAAATGGGAAGGTTACGAAGTAAAGGAACCAGTGTTGCCACAGTTAAACAAATTTTGTTTTACGTTTTAGAAAAATATATTTTTCAACCATTTAGAATAGTAATAAAACTATCCTATAATTTAAGTTGGCCAAATAACAGATACTTACGAAGTTTGATCAATGTCGGTTCAGTAATTTCAGAGTTTATCGCGAACAAAGATTGTGACACGAGATTTTTATATTATAATGTATATTTACGCGACCAATGGATTACGGAGGCCATTATGGATAGTTTTATATGCGATAATGTAATAGTTTACGGATAGATATAATAATAAACAAGTTACTAGTAGATTCACCTTTCAAAACTTGGAGCGGATTGGAGATTCAATCATTGGCTCCTGACAAAGCTGTTCTGACGAAAGGAACAGTTGAGAAACCGAGTGATTGCAGTATAATTTAGGAATGTGGACACGTTCAGTGATCTGAAAAAAATTATAACTGTTTCTTGAGACAAATCGGAAAAAGAAAATATTGATAGTTGAAAACGATCATAAATTAATTTAATAATATGTAAATATATTAATATATTTATAGGGAATCATGAGTGTGTGGTATATTTTCACTAATTATAATAATTAAGTCCTTTAGAAGTCGATCTATATTGGAAAAAACTCTTTTGTTTTTATTCAGTTTCTTTATTCCTCATTCATTTTACGTCACATTATGATGCTGTGGAAGTCTTAGATATCTTTAACGAGTACCAGACATCAGTGTGTGTGGTGTGTGTGGTAACTCCCGGGCGGAAACGGTAACTCCTATGAAACTGAAATTTCGTATTTAAGACAACTATACGACCGAGACGTGACAAAACTTTTTTCATCAAAATGAGCTTACCAGAAGAGGCACTTTATACCATGCATTTTGCACCTTTTTTCGATTTTCTCGAAAACGGTTCCGACGATTTTGATTAAATCGCTATATTGATGTAAAATTTAATGGACTTTAATATCATGTAGGTTTCATTCTGATTTATACTATACTGCGTTACTATTTTCTTTTCGATTTTCTTCAAATAATTCAACTAAAATTTCCTGATTCCACAACATCTTAAATTTTTTTTCTATCATCAATAATAACCGAGTTATCAGGGAATCACTCACATCTCTTATAAGTTGTGGTTTGACCATATAAGATGATTTATTTATTTTTTGCTCTTTGTTTATCGCTTTGTCGTGAGTTGCGCGCACCAGATTTTTATTAATCCTCTATTAATCCTAATAATAAATTTTGTTATTGTTTTGATATTATAAGGTTGAAAAATCGAATAAATAAATATAAAATACATGCTTTCGTTGAGAAGTGACACAATGTTGACTAGTTCCACCCTCGAGATCTTGAACTATGTTGAACTAGCAAGATATCGCACCGAAGGATATCAAAATATGATAATGAGCGGACATGAGGGTTCAAAGCCGACCGGGCCAACACCTTGTCTTATCTCCCCAAGGCTTGGCCCGTACAGCTAGCAGGCATATTATAAATTTCACATTTCGTCAGTATCAATTTCATGATACTGAGATGCTGAGTCATATGTTGCTTTGAACACTTCTTACTAAAATTTCATGCCCTGAAGCAAAACTGTACGTAGGAATATCGTAGAAGGAGGGCAAGTATGAAGAACATTTTTTTTTAAAAACAGAGTTGAAAGTCTTTGCAATACGATTTGTTTTCTGGATCACCAGAGACACAGAATATTATGAATTAAGGTGGCTTTATAAACATTTATCAGTGTTTCTTAGCTTCCTTCCCCTATAAGGTTATCAGAACTCCATAGCCCCAACTATGTCTTATAAACTTTAATTTAAATTCTCCATCCAGTCCCGTTGTACAAGATCCCGTCTTTCTGACCTATACCCTCCTCCTCACCGTACTGCTGCCTTTGACAAGTCCTATCCAGCCAAAGCAATCTCTCTTTGGAACTCTATTAGTCCTGAGATCCACCATGCAAGAACTACTTACCTCCATTAAATTGCTCCTTTTCAACCACCTTTTCCTTTCCCTGTCAAACAGACAATAACCTCAAACTGCGGATGCTAGAAATACTAATTTTGTTTTGTTTTTACACTGTGTCAATTATCTCTAAAGAAGGCATTTAGTGCCACAAAAAATGAAGCACTGATAGTAGATCCCACTATCAGATATGAAATAAATGACAAGGAACAAGGCAAAAAGATTCAAGAGGAGAAAGAAAACATTTATACGAAATGTATTCAATACCTAAAAGAAAAATTTCTCGAAGAGTTCGGCGAGAGGGTATTTACAGTCGTAGGACTTTGGTTCGAAAGCAGGGAGACTATCCCAGTAGATACTGGAGCATTTTTGGAGAGGTATGGACTCGAAACAAATCAGTTGCAAAACAGCGGAGACCATAATCCTGGACTCACTGGGAATCCTGCATCACCACATATATTGAGGCTAGTCTGGATTTATATATGTCCATGAGCGATTGCGATGAGGTATTTCTGTTTGATAGTATCTCCCTCTGTTTGATAGTATCTCCCTCTGTTTGATAGTATCTCCCTCTGTTTGATAGTATCTCCCTCTGTTTGATAGTATCTCCCTCTATGTTTTTCTGTGTGGGTAACTCAGCGAAGTTGAGGAGGAGATCCAAATTGGAGTTTCTTATTCCTCTTGTTTATTTATTATATTCTAAAAGTAAGATTTATAAATATTTACATACTTTATTACCTCATTTTATTATAGGTTTTTTTTTTTAAATCTATGACTGCACTGTTTCAGTCATCAAGCCTATTCTATATTTTTATTCTTAAGGGACTTTAGCGTCGGGATGATAAAAACTTTTTTGTATTTAAATAAAAAAAAAATCCATGTATTAATGTTTTCGTTATTTATTTCTAGGCCCATATTGTGTACACTTAGCGAAGTCTTCTTCTTCTTAATCTTCCTCTTGGAGCCATTATTGGCGTAGAGGGGCCTCGATCCAGCGCTGCCAGTTATCCCGGTCTCCGCTGAGTCGTTTCATTTCTACAAGGGTCTTGCCTCTGTTACTCCCAATCCTCTGGACCATATCCTGATAGGAAATTCTAGTTCGGCCACGTGGTCTTCTTCCTGTAGGTCTGGCTTCCATTGTCCTTCTGGGTTCCCTTATTTCGTCCATGCGGCAGACATGTCCAAACCATTTTAATTGCCTGTTTTCCATTATCGTCTTCAATGGTACCTCGAGTAGATCTCTGATTCTATGTTCCGGACACAATCTCGCTTTGTCTTTCCCACTGCTCTACGTAAAAATTTCATTTCAGCAGCAGTCATTCGAATGATATGTTTGTCGAGCATCACCCAGCTCTCGCCTCCATATGTAAGGACAGGTAGGTAAATGGCTTTATAGATGTGCATCTTAACATCTCGCCCTACTTCACGGTGTCCTATTATACTATTGTTGATCTGGTAGTACACCTGGTTCGCTTTATTGATCCTATTTCCTATCTATTGGTCAATTCTGCCAGACCTGTCTATAATGGTTCCCAGGTAGTTGAATTCATTTACCACTTCTAGGATCTTCCCATTGCATACCATTTCAACATTTTCTTCTTCATTCCGTGAGAGAACCAGAATCTTACTTTTGGAGTCGTTGATGGAAACTTCGCGAAGTCTCCTCATCATAAATTCGATGTAATATCTTTTATCAATATGTATATTTAAGAACTATGTTTGGTTTGCAGTTGCCTGCTCGGTGTACGGAGGACACTATTACAACGCAGACGGTACCCCACACGACCCCTACCACGACCTCCACCTCCCGCACTACCCGCCGCTGTACCCAACGTACTCCGCCGTGCCCAGGACAGGCTTCAGCTGCCACCAGAGGGAATGGGGATACCACGCCGACGAGGCAACTGGATGTCAGGTAACTAGAGTATAAGTCATTGGTGTTTTCGTAGGGGTGCTGATCAGTGAAAGTATGTTATGTTTACGACTAGAAACCGAATCTGGTGCGCGCAACACACGAATATATATAGAGTTCAAAAAGCTTTAAAGAAATATATTCAGTTTCGTTGGAAACACCTTTTTCAGATTAAATACTATAACAATATAAACAAGATGATGTGCCTAATTTTTTTAGTTCTAAAAACTTAAAGGAAGAAATTTTAAACTATCGGCATTTAAGCCCTGTCAGACAATATCAATCAGAACGAAACCTATATCTTATTAAATTTTACATCGATACATGAAGTTTAATCAAAATCATTAGAGCCGTTTCGAGAAAATCGTAAAAATTGAATCTTCTGGTATCTGATTTTGGTGAAAAAAGTTGCTGGAATATATTGGACGTATATTTGTTTTAAATATGAAATTTCAGTGTGGTTAGGCTATCAGTTTTTTTCACTAGACTTACCACACACAGTTTTTTGCGGTACTTGGTCATTTCGACTCAGGAGACCCTAAGACTCGAATTCGTAAACTTTCACGGTCGAAATACTTTTCCTTACTATATATTTCATATATAGGGGTGGAGGGACAATTTATTTAGTCACTTAGAAAGGTTGGTTATCGAAAATAATAAACCAAAAGGCTGAGGAAAGGGAAAATATTTCTATCGTCTTTTTTTGACAGTGGTCTAAAAATTATGTTGTCTACTTTTAGAGCTAATGGAAGAACCAGTATTCAAGGTAGGTAGTTGACCTTTTGAATTTAAAAGTTTTTAAAAATAGTGCGGGAGACAACAGTTTCAAATTTAATTAGTTTACCACCTCTCTTCATCAGTTCATTAGGGCTGCTCGCTATGAAAATTTGAAGTTATTTCCGTATATATCCGTCCCTCTACTGCCACCCCTTACTTTACCTCAACCATAGACTCATTTTCTTCCAAACGTCTGTTAGAAACCTAGGAGTATTATATTATACTAGCTGTGTCACGCAGCTTTGCTCGCGAATATTGCATTTCGTATTAATTTATGTGCGTTTATAGTGAGATTGGCTATAATAAATATCAACTATCAGCTACTCTTTGTTATCATTTAAAGCCCGATCTTGACTTCTTCCTGTCAAATTTACAATAGCAAACCAGTAGAAGTGGTTATACCCATAATCACTTAATATGTAAAAATAATCGTCACAAACCATTTTTAATAAATAAATAACAATTGAATATATTTTCATAGGAACCTACACTCGAAACAGATATGAAACGCAATATGCTTATAAGGGTCGGTCACCTGTATGTAGTGACCAGCCAGGTGCCCTTAAGATTTTTTAATGAGAGAAAAAAACAACCTTAGTTATGCCCTCCTTCGAAGGGGACGTAAAATGGTGGTCCCAAGCCTTTGCGATTCCATGAACTCGTTAAAGATCTCTACCTTAACTAAACGTGGAGAGGAAAAATTAGTCATCATACGATTAGGCATAGTAGTATAAAAGTGACGTTAAGTACTCCTCATCTCTCTTCGGACCAAATATTTTACTACCTTGTTTTCTAAAACCTTTAGTCGTTGTCCGTTCTTCAAAGTAAGCGGCAACGTGTCACCGTCGGAAGAATAACAGTTTTACAAATTCTAATCTTTAAGTTTTAAGACAGAAGCTAAGTAATTTCGCAACTGAATTATAACACGCATTTCCCACGTTTAACCAGGACTTTATTTCCTCCTGGATTTTTTTTTCGTTATCATTCAACCTAAATACTTAAACTTCTCTACGTGTTCAAAAGTATACCCTGAAATATCAATATCACTATGATCGCTATTGTCTCTGCTACAAATAATATATTTTGTCTTTTCGGTATTTATTTCGAGTCCTATTTCTTTACCGGTTTTTATTAACGGACTTGTATTTAGTTGTTTAGTTTCCGGGTCTTCTTTTAGCAGTACCAAATCATCGGCGTAACTCAGACCCGGAATTTTATCACCCAAATTTAAACCTTCTTAGTACATGTCACCTTTTCTTTGATATATTCTAAAGCGAATTCTTCTGCATCAATTACTGTTATTATGATTGCTATTAAGAAGTTTTCAAAAGAAAATATTGACGTAAATCTATTCCTACGTGTTTAAATAAAAAAATATAAATTAACGGTTCTTTTTTTTGGTTTTTTTTCTTAGCCCCTTATTTTTTTTTTCTTCTAAGCTCCAGCAATGCTGGTAAGTTCTCCTTTTTCTGCAATCGTGCATTAACGGGAAATTGAATTATTTAAAAATAAAAGGTAAATCATTTGGAATCATTGGGAAGCGAGTTTTTTTTTTTCTCCCAAATTTTCCCCGTTTTTTCCCCAGATTCTTCGGTCCTATTGGTTGCAGCGTGATGTTATATAGCCTATAACCTTCCTTGATAAATGGACTATCCAACACAAAAAGAATTTTTCAATTAGAACCAGTAGTTTCTGAGATTAGCGCGTTCAAACAAACAAACAAACTCTTTAGCTTTATAATATTAGTATAGATTATTATACCTCGACCAAAACCTCTCCTGGAATAATCATATTCCCTAAATTTCCAGAAAATCCATTGCCATCCTTAAGCAGTTCCTTAGGCTACGTGTTCTAATACCCATCCAAACCCGCCAGCTCCTAGTTTCCTCTCTCATCTTCCCCACTTCGATTATGGCTGCCTGGTGTTTGGAGGACTGTCCGAGACGCTCGAGATGAGGCTGAAGAGATTAATGAACAGCTTCATTAGATTCATCTTCGGAACTCCCAAGCGCTCTCAAGTCTCCACCTGGTACGCTGAGTTGAAGTGGCTCTACCAGAAATTCAGACGGCAATACTTCCTCGAAACCTACCTTTATCAATCTTCAAAAACCAAAAAACTCTTGTATATTTAGAACAATAAAAAATAAACAGAATAGAACAATAAATAGAACAATAGAAAAGGTGATGTGTACCGAGAAAGGTTTAAATATGGAGGACAGGATTCCGGTTTTAGGGTATGCCGATGATCTGGTACTGCTAGGTGAAGACGCGGGAACCATACCACTAAATACAAGTGTGTTAATAAAAACAGGTAAAGAAATAGGACTCGAATTAAATACCGATAAGACGAAATATATGATTAGTAGCAGAAACGGTAGCGATCTTGGTGATATTGATGTAAAGAAAAAATGAAATCCAGGAAGAAATAAAGTCCCGGTTAAAGGTGGGAAATGCGTGTTATTATTCAGTTGCTAAGTTACTTATTTCGCGGCTTCTATCTAAAAATTTAAAGGTTAGAATTTATAAAACTATTATTCTTCCGACGGTTCTTTACGGATGTGAAACGTGGCCGCTTACTTTGAAGGATAAACAACGGCTTAAGGTTTTCGAAAATAAGGTACTGCGTAAAATATTTGGTCCGAAGAGAGATGAGGCTACTGCGGAGTTTAGAAGGTTACACAACGCGGAATTGCGGAACTTTTATCCTGTGAATATAATTGAGTTGGTAGCATCGCGGAGACTCATATGGGCGAGTAAAGTTGTTGGGCTCGATGAGGAGCGGATTCCGAGAAAGTTGGTATTCGCTGATCTGACTGGTAGACGTCCAAAAGGTAGGCCGAAGTGTCGATGGGAGGACATTGCGTTAAGGCTGATCTCGGGAGCTTGGGCTTGCCCGGCGAGGGTTGGACGAGTCTGTGTGGACGGAGTTTGGTGGTATCGGCATCGAACCTTCGGGTTCGGTAAGCCTATTATTATATTATATATTATATTTAGAACATGTTCAATCCATTCTCCTCTGTCTACTCTATCAATACAAGATCACAGCCTTTGAACCTACTCATCCCCTCTCATAAAACCACTTCCTTTAAGACATCCTTTGTCATTCGTGCATTCTTATTCTGGAATTCCTTACCAAAGTCCATTCGTACGTCTCAATCCTTAACTGCCTTTAAACATCAACTATTCATCCATATTCCAGAATCTGCCTAGCCTTTGTTAAGTTGAACTGTTTTAGCCTCTATGTTTCTTTATTCAATTCTTATTTTCTTCAGTTTTTACCTTAATTGTTTATTGCTTAAGTATATGTTTTTGTTTATTTAAAATTCTTTAAGCTAGTAATATTAACTTTGTACATATATATAAATTTATCATTATTTCTATTCATTATGTATTTAAATGATGTATATAATATAAACTTAGTATAGCCAGAAGAATATTTTCAAAAATATACTTTTATATTATTCTTCGGGGACTTGCTGTCGCAGAATAAAATTTATTATCCATTCATTCATATATAACATTTTAACATTCGCTAGGATATACTGCTTAGAAGATATATTGGTTCGAATGAAAAAAGTTGGTTTTTTAATAAACCTTTGAAATCGGAAAAAAACTAAAAAAAAAAAAACTAACCCTCTCTCAAAATTTGAGAGGTTACGTTCCAAAATGTGTAGGATCCGAATAGCGAATTAAAAAAAAACTGGTGCGCGCAACACACGACTTTCATTTACGTTATTTATATCAATTTAAGAATTTGTAACCAATTCAGAAACGAAAAAGAAACATTTGATATATTAAATAATCTATTACATTTGTTATCTACGACAATCAGTTTGTTTTATCGACTTTTCATCACTCTCCGTTAACATTTACAATAGTATTGTAAGCATAAGATAGTATTTTTCTAAAATGTTTTTTAGCATTCCAACGGTATATTATACATGCATATTACTGTTCTTAAGTTCAAAAACAAAAAAATGTATTTAAAAAAATATGTTTGCAATAATCTCCTTTAGTTGGATAAGCTTGTATAAGCTTCTTAAATATCGAATTTCAGTTTTATAAAACTTATTATTTTTGAACTAGACAACACACACACTTTTTGTGCTTCTTGGTCATTTGAACTTGGGGTATCCTAAAACGTGTATTTGCGGTGAAAACTGCAATTCAAAAATGTTTACTTTCACTTACTATATATAGTAAGAGGAAGTATTGCGATGAAATGTTAGTGAGTGAATACAATCAAATTTTTTTTGAATAAATAGATTTTTTCCTTTCATTTACCTACATATGAAATATATGGTAAGGGAAAGTATTGCGATCGTAAAAATTTTGGAATTCCAGTTTTCGACGGAAATACACGTTTTAGGGTCCCCTGAGTCCAAATGGCCAAGTCCCACATAAAGGTCTGTGTGTCTGTTTGTGTATGTGTTGTAAGTCTAGCGCAAAAACAACAAGTCGTACGGAAATGAAATTTTATATTTAAGACAAATATACGCCCGAGATGTTACAGCAACTTTTTCATCAAAATCGGCTAACTAGAAGAGCCACTTTATACCATGAATTTTGCACCTTTTTTCGATTTTCTCAAAAACGGTTACGACGATTTTGATTACACTCGCTATATTGATGTAAAATTGATTGGGCTTTAATATCATGTAGGTTTTATTCTGATTAAAATGGTCTGACAGGGCTTAAATGCCGATATTTTAAATTTTCTTTCTCTAAAGTACCTTTAATTTTGTAGATTCAATAAAAATAAATATATTATCTTGTTAACGCTGATGAAAAACAGGTAAATATATAAATTGAATAAATTCGATACCCAACTAAAGGAGAAAACAGAAAAAAAAAATTTTTAATGCAATACCGTTGGAAAGCTAAAGATTTCAGAAAAAATATTATTTCATACACAAACTTTTAATAGTTAATAGAGAGTGATGGAAATGAACATAAAACTAACAGATTATTTTATATAATAATATAATAGATTTTTTAATGATACACACGTTTCTATAGAAATTCAATTTAATTAATTCCTTAATAGTTTCACGTACTTTTATCTCTAACTGTTTTTGAAAATTCTTTCATTGATTTTAAAAATGGAGGTAAGTGAAAGTCGTGTGTTGCAGCACCACATTTTTAAGGTAAGAGGAAGTAATATCAGATTATTAGAGGGTGGAGGGTTAGTTTTTTTTTTTTTTTTTTTTGTTAGCTACGGAAGTTTATTATAGGAAAAATTCTATATAATTTTCGTAGAATAACAACTGATTCGATGTAAAGTTTCTTTTAATGAATCGATTCATTGGAGAGTGAAGAGGTTTATGAACGATAAGACCAAATACCAGAAGAACTGGACATTCGAAGTTGGCCTTTTACCGACTGACATAGATTTCAGAACTCACAACTGGCCTCTCCTCCATGAAACTGGTTCACGTGGCTACTAGCTAGCCACCGGCCGTGTCCCACCTCTTTCCAATAATACTGTAAAGAAAATAGTGCGTGTAACCTTCACGCGCGATTAAAGTAAAACTTTAAACTTTGTGCCTAAAACCAATGTTAAAAACGCTGTAAACTGTTAGTCGAGCAGGATTGTTACACAATAGTTTAATAACTAATAACTATATTAAGGTATAAAATTTTACATGCAGCTGTTTATATGCAATTAACTAACAAGGGAAGCGGGTTCACCTGTAACGTATTGGCTAGAATAGCAGTCTTCTGTGCTCAAGGTCACGGGTTCAAATCTGCAGGTGGCCCTAGTGCTTTTAAGGGCTTAAATGCCGATATTTTAAATGTTCTTCCCCTAAAGTACCTTGGATTCTATAGATTCTATAACAATAACTATATTATCTTGTTAGCATTGATAATTAACAGCTAAATATGCAAGTTGGGCGAATTTAATAAACAACCAAAGGAGAAAACTGAAAAAATATTTTTTTAATGCATTTTTTTTTTACAACAACAGTAATATATTACTATATATTACTATATAATGTATAATATACCGTTGGAAAGCTTAAGATTTTAGAAAAAATGTTATTTGATACACTAAGTTGTAAAAAGTAAAAAGTTGTAAGAGTCCAAATGGCCAAGTCCCACATAAAGGTCTGTGTGTCTGTTTGTGTGTGTATGTGTTGTAAGTCTAGCGCAAAAACGACAAGTCGTACGGAAATGAAATTTCATATTTAAGACGAATATACGCCCGAGATGTTACAGCAACTTTTTCATCAAAATCGGCTAACTAGAAGAGGCACTTTATACCATGGATTTTGCACCTTTTTTCGATTTTCTTGAAAATGGTTCCGACGATTTTGATTGAACTCGCTATATCGATGTAATATTTAATGGGCTTTAATATCATTTAGGTTTCATTCGGAATAAAATGGTCTGACAGGGCTTGAATTCCGATATTTTAAATTTTCTTTCTCTAAAGTACCTTTAATTTTGTTGATCCTTTAAAAATAACTATATTATTTTGTTACAACTGATGAAAAACAGGTAAATATATAAATTGAATAAATTCGATACCCAACTAAAGGTGAAAACAGAAAAAATATTTTTTTAACGCAATTTTTCGTTTTTGAACATAAGAGCAGTAATATACATGTATGATATACCGTCGGAAAGCTTTAAGACGAATATACGCCCGAGATGTTACAGCAACTTTTTCATCAAAATCGGCTAACTAGAAGAGGCACTTTATACCATGGATTTTGCACCTTTTTTCGATTTTCTTGAAAATGGTTCCGACGATTTTGATTGAACTCGCTATATCGATGTAATATTTAATGGGCTTTAATATCATTTAGGTTTCATTCGGAATAAAATGGTCTGACAGGGCTTGAATTCCGATATTTTAAATTTTCTTTCTCTAAAGTACCTTTAATTTTGTTGATCCTTTAAAAATAACTATATTATTTTGTTACAACTGATGAAAAACAGGTAAATATATAAATTGAATAAATTCGATACCCAACTAAAGGTGAAAACAGAAAAAATATTTTTTTAACGCAATTTTTCGTTTTTGAACATAAGAGCAGTAATATACATGTATGATATACCGTCGGAAAGCTTTAAGACGAATATACGCCCGAGATGTTACAGCAACTTTTTCATCAAAATCGGCTAACTAGAAGAGGCACTTTATACCATGGATTTTGCACCTTTTTTTCGATTTTCTTGAAAATGGTTCCGACGATTTTGATTGAACTCGCTATATCGATGTAATATTTAATGGGCTTTAATATCATTTAGGTTTCATTCGGAATAAAATGGTCTGACAGGGCTTGAATTCCGATATTTTAAATTTTCTTTCTCTAAAGTACCTTTAATTTTGTTGATCCTTTAAAAATAACTATATTATTTTGTTACAACTGATGAAAAACAGGTAAATATATAAATTGAATAAATTCGATACCCAACTAAAGGTGAAAACAGAAAAAATATTTTTTTAACGCAATTTTTCGTTTTTGAACATAAGAGCAGTAATATACATGTATGATATACCGTCGGAAAGCTTTAAGACGAATATACGCCCGAGATGTTACAGCAACTTTTTCATCAAAATCGGCTAACTAGAAGAGGCACTTTATACCATGGATTTTGCACCTTTTTTCGATTTTCTTGAAAATGGTTCCGACGATTTTGATTGAACTCGCTATATCGATGTAATATTTAATGGGCTTTAATATCATTTAGGTTTCATTCGGAATAAAATGGTCTGACAGGGCTTGAATTCCGATATTTTAAATTTTCTTTCTCTAAAGTACCTTTAATTTTGTTGATCCTTTAAAATAACTATATTATTTTGTTACAACGATGAAAACAGGTAAATATATAAATTGAATAAATTCGATACCCAACTAAAGGTGAAAACAGAAAAAATATTTTTTTAACGCAATTTTTCGTTTTTGAACATAAAGCAGTAATATACATGTATGATATACCGTCGGAAAGCTTAAGACGAATATACGCCCGAATGTTACAGCAACTTTTCATCAAAATCGCTAACTAGAAGAGGCACTTTATACCATGGATTTTGCACCTTTTTTCGATTTTCTTGAAAATGGTTCCGACGATTTTGATTGAACTCGCTATATCGATGTAATATTTAATGGGCTTTAATATCATTTAGGTTTCATTCGGAATAAAATGTCTGACAGGGCTTGAATTCCGATATTTTAAATTTCTTTCTCTAAAGTACCTTAATTTTGTTGATCCTTTAAAAATAACTATATTATTTTGTTACAACTGAGAAAAACAGGTAAATATATAAATTGAATAATTCGATACCCAACTAAAGGTGAAAACAGAAAAAATATTTTTTTAAACGCAATTTTTCGTTTTTGAACATAAGAGCAGTAATATACATGTATGATATACCGTCGGAAAGCTTTAAGACGAATATACCCCGAGATGTTACAGCAACTTTTTCATCAAAATCGGCTAACTAGAAGAGGCACTTTATACCATGGATTTTGCACCTTTTTCGATTTCTTGAAAATGGTTCCGACGATTTGATTGAACTCGCTATATCGATGTAATATTTAATGGGCTTATATCATTAGGTTCATTCGAATAAATGTCTGACAGGCTTGAATTCGATATTTTAATTTTCTTTCTCTAAAGTACTTTAATTTTGTTGATCTTTAAAAATAACTATATTATTTTGTTACAACTGATGAAAAACAGTAAATATATAAATTGAATAAATCGATACCCAACTAAAGGTGAAAACAGAAAAAATATTTTTTTAACGCAATTTTTCGTTTTTGAACATAAGAGCAGTAATATACATGTATGATATACCGTCGGAAAGCTTTAAGACGAATATACGCCCGAGATGTTACAGCAACTTTTTCATCAAAATCGGCTAACTAGAAGAGGCACTTTATACCATGGATTTTGCACCTTTTTTCGATTTTCTTGAAAATGGTTCCGACGATTTTGATTGAACTCGCTATATCGATGTAATATTTAATGGGCTTTAATATCATTTAGGTTTCATTCGGAATAAAATGGGCTGACAGGGCTTGAATTCCGATATTTTAAATTTTCTTTCTCTAAAGTACCTTTAATTTGTTGATCCTTTAAAATAACTATATTATTTGTTACAACTGATGAAAAACAGGTAAATATATAAATTGAATAAATTCGATACCCAACTAAAGTGAAAACAGAAAAAATATTTTTTTAACGCAATTTTTCGTTTTTGAACATAAGAGCAGTAATATACATGTATGATATACCGTCGGAAAGCTTTAAGACGAATATACGCCCGAGATGTTACAGCAACTTTTTCATCAAAATCGGCTAACTAGAAGAGGCACTTTATACCATGGATTTTGCACCTTTTTTCGATTTTCTTGAAATGGTTCCGACGATTTTGATTGAACTCGCTAAATCGATGTAATATTTAATGGGCTTTAATATCATTTAGGTTTCATTCGGAATAAAATGGTCTGACAGGGCTTGAATTCCGATATTTTAAATTTTCTTTCTCTAAAGTACCTTTAATTTTGTTGATCCTTTAAAAATAACTATATTATTTTGTTACAACTGATGAAAAACAGGTAAATATATAAATTGAATAAATTCGATACCCAACTAAAGGTGAAAACAGAAAAAATATTTTTTTAACGCAATTTTTCGTTTTGAACATAAGAGCAGTAATATACATGTATGATATACCGTCGGAAAGCTTTAAGACGAATATACGCCCGAGATGTTACAGCAACTTTTTCATCAAAATCGGCTAACTAGAAGAGGCACTTTATACCATGGATTTTGCACCTTTTTTCGATTTTCTTGAAAATGGTTCCGACGATTTTGATTGAACTCGCTATATCGATGTAATATTTAATGGGCTTTAATATCATTTAGGTTTCATTCGGAATAAAATGGTCTGACAGGGCTTGAATTCCGATATTTTAAATTTTCTTTCTCTAAAGTACCTTTAATTTTGTTGATCCTTTAAAAATAACTATATTATTTTGTTACAACTGATGAAAAACAGGTAAATATATAAATTGAATAAATTCGATACCCAACTAAAGGTGAAAACAGAAAAAATATTTTTTTAACGCAATTTTTCGTTTTTGAACATAAGAGCAGTAATATACATGTATGATATACCGTCGGAAAGCTAAAGATTTTAAATTTTTTTTATCTCAACACAAGCTTTTAAAAGTTAATAGAGAGTGATAAAAAGCCGAAAAAACTAAGTGATTGTTTTAGATAATAAAAGAATAGATTTTTTAATAAAACACATGTTTTTATGGAAATTCAATTTAATTAATTCTTTAACAATTTATTTTTATATCTAAGTGTATTTAAAAATTCTTAAAAACTATTAAAATTGATTTTAACAACGGAGGTAAGTGAAAGTCGTGTGCTGCGCTAACCAGATTTTTTTTTTATGCATCCTACTATAATATAACACAAAACTTATTTTCTCGATCCAATTGGCCATCTGTCGAAAATCTTGTGTCCTTACTTTCTCGAGTATTAAGAACGCCCATAGAAACGTTCCTTGAAGTTGATACAAAAGACGATTGGTAAAACATCAGCTGTTTCTCTGCTGGATGTGAATTTGATCAGACCCTCGATCGGGTGGACAATGGAACCAATCTGCAGGAGCTGCTTCGTTTCTAATCACGTCAAAGCCCTTGGATTGTCAATAATTCGGCTTGAGATGATTAATAGGTTTGTTCATCAACAGCTCATTGTCTTACGTTTCGGTTGGCTGCACAATTCGCTTCATCACGGCCGGTAAAGCAAGTCTCTAAGGTCTGAAGGGGAGAGCTACTTTATACCATGCATTTTGCACCTTTTTATGATTTTTTTCAAAATTAGTTTAACGATTCTGATAAAACTGGATATACATATGTAAAAATCTGGTGCGGGCACACACGACTTTCACTTACCTCGACTGTTGAAATCAATTTGAAAACTATTAAATAACATAAATTTAAAAACAAAATATTATAAGTTAATTTGAATAAAACGTGTAGTTATTTCCATTGGAAACATATGATTTAGATTAAATAATAGAAGTACATTAAATTGTTAATCAGTAATAAGTTTGTTTGTTTATTTATTTAATGTCACTTTATGCTACTATGGCTAATCGGACGATGCTACAGTGGGAGTCCTAAATTTTGCCTATCCAGGTTTTATTAGGATAGATCCCTTTAACGAGTACCTGACATCGCACAGAATCGGGACCACCTTTAAACGTCCCCTCCGAAGGACGGCATAACTAAGGATTTTTTACTTTGGCATAGGATGCTGTTACGCTAGCCACCCAGCTACAAGTGATCCTGTCAGTATTAATTTTATTATTTATTCTTCACTTTATTATATTACTGTTCTTAATATAAAAAAAACAAGAATTACATAAAAAAATAGTTCTTCTCTTTTATTCTTTATGGTCATCAAATTCGTCCAACCTGTATATTAAGCCGTCCTTCATCAATGTCATTAAGGTGATATGGTCAATCTTTTGGAATGTACAAAATTAAAGGTAGTTTAGAGGAAGGACATTTAAAATATCGGCATTTAAGCCCTGTCAGACTATTTCAATCAGAATGAAACCTATATGATGTTAAAGCCCAATAAATTTTACATCAATATAGCGACTTTAATCAAAATAGTTGGAGTGGTTTTTGAGAAAATCGTAAAAAGGTGCCAAAAGCATAGTATAAAGTGGCTTTATTGTGAGCCGATTTTGATGAAAAAGTTGCTGTAACATCTCGGGCGTATATTTGTCTTAAATATGAAATTTCATTTCCGTACGACTTATCGTTTTTGCGCTATACTTACAACACACTCACACATATAAACACAGACCTTTATGTGGGACTTGGTCATTTGGACTCAGGGGACCCTAAAACGTGTATTTCCGTCGAAAATTTTCACGATCACAATACTTCCCCTTACCATATATTTCTGATATAGGTAAATGAAAGGAAAAAATCTATTTATTCAAAAAAATTTGATTGTATTCACTCACTAACATTTCATCAGCCGCTCTGTAGGTTTCCTCATGCACGACTAACTTGGGGTGGGGATGCCAAAAGCTTTATATATTTATATTATTATATCAATAGTGCTTTCATAAAACGTGTTTAGGTTGTCTACGTCCGTTTGTTGATTTACTGATTTTTCTTAATTTTGTTTTTACATATATATATATATATATATATATATATATATATATATATATATAATAATAATAATAAATAATAATAATAATAATAGGCTTAGCGAACCCGAAGGTTCGATGCCGATACCACCAAATTCCGCCTACACAGACTCGTCAAATGTTCACCATTCAAGCCCAAGCTCCCGAGATCAGCCTTAACGCAATCCTCCCATCTCCGCTTCGGCCTACCTTTCGGACGCCTACCAGTCGGATCAGCAAATACCAACTTTCTCGGAATCCGCTCGTCATCGAGCCCAACAACTTTACTCGCCCATTTGAGTCTCCGCGATACAATCAGCTCAATTATATTCACAGGATGCAAGTTCCGCAATTCCGCGTTGTGCAACCTTCTAAACTCCCCAGTGGCCTCATCTTATATATATATATATATATATATATATATATATATATATATATATATATATATATATATATATATATATATATATATTGATTCTATAATCCTCCTCTTATTTATATTTTCTTCTTTATGTAGGACTGATATATCATTAAAATCAAAATCGTGTTTATAATTATTGGAATGTTGTGACAGACCAGTAGCAAATTTTTATTAAGCAAATTAACATTTTTGTTAAACGGCCAAATATATACCTTAATTAATAAATATTAGTTTCACTTACTATACATAGTATTGCGATCGTGAAAATTTTCGATTTCCAGTTTTCAACGGAAATACACGTTTTAGGGCTCCCTGAGTCCAAATGACCAAGTCCCGTAAAAAGGTCTGTGAGTGTGGTAACTCCCGGGCGGAAACGGTAAGTCCTAAGAAACTGAAATTTCATATTTAAGACAAATATACGCCCAAGACAATCCTTTTCATCAACAAAACCTTTTTCATCAAAATGAGCTTACCAAAAGAGCCACTTTATACCATACATTTTGCACTTTTTTTCGATTTTCTCAAAAACGGTTCCGACGATTTTGATTAAACTCGCTATATCGATGTAATATTTAATGGGCTTTAATATCATGTAGGTTTCATTCGGAATATATTGGTCTGACAGGGCTTAAATTCCGATATTTTAAATTTTCTTTTTCTAAAGTACCTTTAATTTTGTTGATCCTTTAAAAATAACTATATTATCTTGTTACCACTGATGAAAAACAGGTAAATATATAAATTGAATGAATTCGATACCCAACTAAAGGAGAAAACAGAACAAATATTTTTTTAATGCAATTTTTCGTTTTTGATTATAAGAACAGTATTATACATGTATGATATACCATTGGAAAGCTAAAGATTTTAAAATTTTTTTTATCTCAAGACAAGCTTTTAAAAGTTAATAGAGAGTGATAAAAAGCCGAAAAAACTAAGTGATTGTTTTAGATAATAATATAATAGATTTTTTAATAAAACACATGTTTCTATAGAAAGTCCATTTAATTAATTCTTTAATGGTTCCACTCATTTTTATCTCTTATTTGAAGTTATTTAAAATTCTCTAATCGGTTTTAAAAATGGAGGTAAGTGAAAGTCGTGTGTTGCCCGCACCAGATTTTTTGAAATAGCAAATCGTCTAGTTCGATAACTTTTCAACCTTGCTAAGGTCGAAAGAGATTGATTGCGAAAAGGCGAAATCACCTGGAAGCTGTTGGATTGAGAAACTGATGCTGATCTCACTCCAAGCTAGTTCGGAATCCGAATAACAGTCTGACATAAGCAAGAACTGAAACGTTTACATGTTGCGCGCAAAACACGATTTCCACTTACCTCAGTAGTTTAAATTATTTTAAGAATTATTAAATAATAAGAATTTAAACAATTTTATTAAGTTTCGTTAGAAATGTATGTTTTATATTAGATAATATCTCTCTATATATGAATTGATAACGGGATTTTGGTTTCTGCTAACTCCTTCTAAACCACTGGACGGATTTTGATACGGTTTTCACCATCATTAAGGGCATTATTTCCTTAAGATTATAAGTAAAATCCATTGTAATGAGTAAAAAATCCTTAGTTACGCCGTCCTTCGGAGGGGACGTTAAAAGGTGGTCCCGAGCCTGTGCGATGTCAGGTACTCGTTAAAGATCCCTATCCTAATAAAACCAGGATAGGCAAAATTTAGGACTCCCACTGTAGCATCGTCCGATTAGCCATAGTAGCATAAAGGGACGTTAAATAAATAAACAAACAACAAGATGATATAGTTATTTTTATTGAATCTACAAAATTAAAGGTACTTTAGGGGAAGAAAATTTAAAATATCGGCATTTAAGTCTTGTCATACTATTTCAATCAGACAATTTTAATCAGAATAAAACCTACATGATATTACAGCCCATTAAATTTTAACCGATATAGTGAGTTTAATCAAAATCGTCGGAACCGTTTTCGAGAAAATCCAAAAAAGGTGCAAAATGTATAGTATAAAGAGCCACTCTGGTATGAATATTTTGATGAAAAAGATTTTGTAACGTCTCGGGCGTATAGTTGTCTTAATGAAAATTTCAGTTTCATAGGACTTACCGTTTCCGCCCGGGAGTTACCACACACACACACACAGACCTTTTTGCGGGACTTGGTTATTTGGACTCAGATGACCCTAAAACGTGTATCCGTTGAAAACTGGAATTCGAAAATTTTCACGAACGCAATACTTTCCCTTACTATATATGGGCTGAGTACACTTTGAGATTCGTACGGTTTCTAGGCCAACGGGCCTGCAATGAGGTGATTAGGCCTTGATCACGCTCAGCCACCAGGTTTTTTCCTAATTATTTTAGGTACCTACTTTCAAAGAAGCTGGGTATGCCCAAGTAGAGTCTCCATACCTCAGGTCGCCCTCCGAATGAATTAACATAATAAATAATATTCTGCCATAGCCGGGATTCGAACTAAGCATCCGGGGAACAGTAGACTAGTGCCCTATCCCTAAAATATAGGTCCTCAAATATATAAGCTTCTAAAATATGAAATTTCAGTTTCGCACGACTTTTCGTTTTTTAACTGGACTTTTTGTGGTCTAGGTCACTCATGGTTCCCGAAACGTTGAATTCGAAAACGTTCAAGATCGCAATTCTTCCTCTTAAATTATATATTTCATATATAGGTAAGCGAAAGTAAAAATATGAAAAATAGCCGTTTTGAAATTAATTTTTTTCGCAAAGTAACTAGATCTCGTATCATATGATGTATCACGTATACTAGTTCATAAATTGTTCCTGTAATTAACCTTTTTCATTCAGTTCATTTTCAGCAGAGGGCTTGAAAATGTGTAAATTGGGCCAAGGCTGCCTGCGCACTGTAATTTACGAGCCAGCAGATAATTCATATTTTTTTGTTGTCAAATTTTAATTCAAAAATGTATTTATGGTATCAGGTAAATGTTCTGTATCCACTTTAGGTCAGGTACAAGTCACGTTTTACAATCCAAGGTCGGTCGTATATCTCTGTGTTTGTTAGAGTTGATGGGTGGTCATAGTGACATTAAAAAAAACACTTTAAATTATTATAATACTAGCTTTGCTCGCGAATATTGCATTTCGTATTAATTTATGAGCGTTTATGGTGAGATTGGCTATAATAAATATCAACTATCAGCTACTCTTTGTTATCATTTAAAGCCCGATATTGACTTCTTCCTGTCAAATTTACAATAGCAAACCAGTAGAAGTGGTTATACCCATAATCACTTAATATGTAAAAATAATCGTCACAAACCATTTTTAATAAATAAATAACAATTGAATATATTTTCATAGGAACCTACACTCGAAACAGATATGAAACGCAATATGCTTAAAAGGGTCTGTCACCTGTATGTAGTGACCAGCCAGGTGCCCTTAAGATTTTTTAATGAGAGAAAAAAACAACCTTAGTTATGCCCTCCTTCGAAGGGGACGTAAAATGGTGGTCCCAAGCCTTTGCGATTCCATGAACTCGTTAAAGATCTCTATCCTAACTAAACTTGGAGAGGAAAAAATTAGTCATTATACGATTAGGCATAATAGTATAAAAGTGACGTTAAGTACTCCCCAGTAGCCTCATCTCTCTTCGGACCAAATATTTTAGTACCTTATTTTCTAAAACCTTTAGTCGTTGTCCGTCCTTCAAAGTAAGCGGCCACGTTTCACCGTCGGAAGAATAACAGTTTTATAAATTCTAACCTTTAAGTTTTTAGACAGAAGCTAAGTAATTTCGCAACTGAATTATAACACGCATTTCCCGCGTTTAACCAGGACTTTATTTCCTCCTGGATTTTTTTTTTTTTCGTTATCATTCAATCTAAATACTTACATTTCTCTACGTGTTCAAAAGTATACCCTGAAATATCAATATCACTATGATCGCCACTGTCTCTGCTACAAATCATATATTTTGTCTTTTCGGTATTTATTTCGAGTCCTATTTCTTTACAGGTTTTTATTAATGGACTTGTATTTAGTTGTTTAGTTTCCGTGTCTTCCTTTAGCAGTACCAAATCATCGGCGTATCCCAGAACGGGAATTTTATCACCCAAATTTAAACCTTCTTAGTACATGTCACATTTTCTTTGATATATTCTAAAGCGACTTCGTCTGCATCAATTTCTGTTATTATGATTGCTATTAAGAAGTTTTTAAAAGAATATATTTTAAAGTACTTCCGCGTAAATGACATTTTTAGTTTTATTTTCTTGTGGCAGAAGAACATACTGATTTTCTCCGCAACCCGATCTTGACGTAAATCTATTCCTACGTGTTTAAATGAAAAAATATAAATTAACGGGAAATTGAATTATTTAAAAATAAAAGGTAAATCATTTAGAAACATTGGGAAGCGAGGTTTTTTTTTTTCCTCCCAAATTTTCCCCGTTTTTTCCCCAGATTTTCGACTGATTCTTCGGTCCTATTGGTCGCAGCGTGATGTTATATAGCCTATAATCTTCCTCTATAAATGGACTATCCAACACAAAAAGAATTTTTCAATTAGAACCAGTAGTTTCTGAGATCGTTCAAGCATTCAAACAAACAAACAAACTCTTTAGCTTTATAATATTAGTATAGATCTTTGTATATTTTCAGATGACAAATACACTATATATATATATATATATATATATATATATATATATATATATTTGATGGTTTAGTAGAGCCCTAAATTTCTACTCCGTAAGTCCATGTTGGTCTTATGATAGTCATGTAGATGAGCCTTTTGTAATTAAGTGGAGATTTATTTAATCTAAAACACAAATTTCTACTTAATTAAAAAGCTCTTAAATTTTTTTTTTTTTTTTTTTTTTTTTTTTTCCAAATGACCGTCAAGACTTGAATCCAAATCCTATATGGTCAGTACTTGTTTGCTATAATTTAATAGAAACATAGGTTACGGAACCAAGTATAATAGAAAAAGATCAATAAATTAATTAAATAGAGTATAAAATAAGATTATGTAAATGAGACAGGAAGGTGACTCAAAATAACTAGAAGAAATGAAATAATATTAAAATTAAAGTAAGCTCTGTGAAGTGCCTCATTTTAATTTTTTTTTTAATTTTAATTTTTTTTTTTTTATTTATTTTTTTTTTAGATTTTACATTGAGCGTTAATGAAAAATTTCTTGATGATCATGAACTTTTCTTTGTCCAACTTATGTAAAAACATTGCTTCTGTTTCTGGGGGAACCACTACTTCCCTTTGCTTTCTATATTTTTTGCATTGAAATAGAATATGGCGCGGGTCTTCAGGGACTTTGCATGTTAGGCAATTGCCATCTTTTTCTATTTTCATCAAACTGAGAAATTTTTTTGTGCAGCCATGGTTAGTCCGTAGTCTTACTAATTGTGAAATTTCTTTTCTATCAAGTTGTCGGTTATTGGAGAACCATGGTATAAGGCTAATGGTTGGCTGGGTTTGATAGTAATCTTTGCCTTTAAATTGTGACTCCCAGTCATATTTCTCCTGCCATTCCTGGACTGCTTCTTTCTGTAGACATTTTAAAAGGTCTTGGAGAGGTACTTTGGCATTTTCTATCGTAATTTGTTTTTCCCCGGCGGCTCTATCTGCCGCTTCATTTCCTGACAGTCCTATATGACTTGGTATCCATTGGAAGCTATAACTGTTGCTGCCGGTTTGTATATTCCGGATAATGTCTAGAGCTATATAGGTTGTTAATTTGTTTTTATAAACATTTTCCAATAGTTTGCACGAGGATGCCGAGTCTGTGAATATGACTATATTGGTGTTAGAGTATTCACGTTGACTGTAACAAACTGCTTTGAGAATGGCATACAGTTCAGCACTAAGAATACTGAATTTCGAAGGTAGAGCAACCGAAATTGTGTAATCCTTGACTGTATCAATAACAGCTATTGCAGTTTGGTGGGAGGATTTGGAGGCATCCGTGAAGATATGAACATGGTTTGGGTAATCGTGTACTATTGTGTTTAAAGCCAATTGTTTCAATACGGTTGGGTTATATGACGATTTCCTTCCGTGTGTGGTAGGTAATTTAGGATTGCTATTGATTTGCAGCATTTTAATCGGAAGCGGCGTATTGCAATCTAAGGGACGTTTAGCTGTTTTTGTTGCCTGAAGTAGGTGTTGCATTTCTGTAATCAGACTTTTCATGTGGGGGCAATAAATGTTATTAGAGGTTATTGCTTTTCTTACTGGGTGCCTTTGATCGGAAAAACTTTTTATGATGTACTTCTTGGTAAGCCAGGCTCTCCTCAAGGGTAGCGGCATCTCTCCTGCTTCATTCAGCAGTGCATTTAACGGAGTAGTTTTAAATGCCCCAATGCATATTTTTATTGCACAATTCTGAACAGTATTTAATTTTTTAATAAGAGGAGATTTCGTTTCGTTGTAAATCAAGCAGCAGTAGTCAAAAATGGATCGGACAATAGATTTATAAAGCATGAGCATATTATGGGGGTGGGAACCCCAGTAAACCCCTGCTAAGAGTTTTAATAAATCGACATTTTTTTGAGCTTGATTCTTTATTTTCGTCAAGTGCGTTTTGAAATGAAGCTTACGATCAAAAGTCATTCCCAGGAATTTTATTTGTTCTTGCGCAACGAGGCTATAGTTAGGAGTGATGATGTTAAAGCTTGTTAAGTCGAATTTTCGTTTTCTTGTAAATGGTATCAATTTGCTTTTTCTAGGATTGATTTCTAATCCGATTTTTTTGAACCCTTCCATTAAGCTTTCATAAGCACTTTTTAGTAGCTGTATTCCTTTCTCTGGGGTTTCTACTATGGCGAAAATAAGGAAATCGTCTGCAAATTGTATGATTTCGCAGTCATCTGGTGGGTTATTAGTGATGTGCTCAGTGTATAAATTAAATAGTATGGGACTGAGGACGTCTCCTTGGGGTAAACCATTATATGAATCAAATGTCACTGGGCCTTCATCGGTTTGAATCAGGTAGGTGCGCACTGAAAGGTAACTAGATATCCAGTTGGTTATGAGTGATGTAACACCATGTTCTTTCAATTTGTCTATGAGTATTGCCGGTTTGACATTGTCGTATGCTCTTTCTACGTCTATTGTTACTGCAAGTAGAATCTTTTTTTGGTTGAAGGCTTTGTAGATGTTGTTTGTTAAGTACCAAATTGAGTCAGTAGTGGATCTATTTTTGCGAAAACCAAAACAGTATGGGCTAAGTATTTCTTTTTGTTCTAGAAACCATTCTAACCTGTGTTTGACTATCAGGTTGAAAACTTTGGCTAGACAAGGTATTAGTGCTATGGGTCTGTAAGATGATATGAGGGAAGGATCCTTACCTGGTTTAGAAATTGGTACAATCTGAATTATTCTCCATTCATTCGGGACTTGGGACTTGTACCATACTTGGTTTAAAGTCTTTATTAATTGGTCTTTCCAGAGCGGTGGTAGGAGCTGAATCATGGTATAGTTGATTTCGTCTACACCTGGGGCAGTACCTTTCTTTCCTTTCAATACTGCTTCTAGTTCAGTCAATTGTAGAGGCATAGTCAGAGGATCATTGTTGCTACATGAGATGGGTTGTTCAAAAGAAACTCTATGTCTTGGTTCAAATATGTTGCAGAACTGTTGGAGGAACATTACAGCAGTTTCTAACTTTGAGGATACTACGTTTTCTTTTTTGGCTGATTTTCCTTTTAATGCTGTTACTTTGTTCCACATGTTGCTAATATGCTGGGGATTTATGGTTTCAACGTACTTTTTCCACGATTCTTTTTTTGCTTTCTTAATTAGAGTTTTCATTTTATTTATTTTTTTCCGCATTAGATTGTAGTTTTCGACGGTCATATTGTGTTTATAATCCTTTATGGCTCGTAATTTTTCATTGTTAGCGATGCTTAACGCGTTATTCCACCAACTTTTTGGATGAAAATTCGGTTTATAGAGATTCTTTGTTCGTGGGATAGCAGATTCTCCAGCTTGGTTAAGTAGATTGCATATACTGGTAACTGAAAGATTTTTTTCGCGGTTGTTACCCCATAATTGGTTTAAGGTAGCTATATAGAGATCTTTATCCATTTTCTTAAAATTTCTTCTAGCGTAAAATTTCCTTCGGTCAATGATAGCATCACTCAATTCTATTATGATTTGAAAATGGTCACTGCCAAGGTTTTCGGAAGATACGATCCATGATAATTTATGACCTATATCAGGTGTTGAGAAGGTGAGGTCTAGTATAGATGGTTTTACTCTTGGTGTGGTGATTCTCGTCGAAACGTCAGGTTCGTTCAATAGTAGGAAGGAAGACTGTAGCAATTCATGAATCAGAACATCTCCTCTTTGTGAATCCGTTTCATTAACCCCAAAGTATGACGAGTGAGCATTAAAATCTCCTCCAATGATAATGCCGCATTCCGGAAAACTTTCAGAAATAGAGAATAAATTTTTAAAATTTGAGGAACTAGGCTTGCTGCTAGGAGAGATATAAACCGAAATTAAAATTAATTGTGGTTTTATATTCGTAATTTTAATGCCTAGCGCTTCGATTGGACCGATATTTCGAAGTTCAACTTTTTCAAATTTAAAATTACTGTGAAGAAATATTCCAACGCCACCATATCGATCTCTCCTATTTTTTTGTAATATATAATAATTTTTGGCCTTATATTCTCTATTTCGATTAAACCAGGTTTCTTGAAGTAAAGCTACATGTACTTTGTGACCGTTTAATTGGTTAATGAGTTCTTGAAATTTATTATTTACGCTACGACAATTATGTTGTAAGATTTTAAGATTAAAACAATGTAAATTATTTAGATCCATTGAATAGAAAAATGAGATTAATAATAGAAAGTAAATATAAATATAATATAAATACTAGAAAGATAATAGAAAGTAAATATAAAAATAATATAATATAATAGAAAGATAAATTCCAAAAAGTATTGTATCAGATTAATCCGTGGCCATGTTATTATTTTCAGGTTTATTGTTTATAGTAATATTGGAAATGATTTCTTGGTTTTCATGAACGAAATTGTAAAAAGTTTGACCAATGATATTCACCGTATCTTTTTCATTATCTATTGACTTAATTTTGTTAATAAGCGCATTTAACATATTCACATATTTAGAGTCGCTTGTCGATTTGTGAGGATTTTCATGTATGTAAGCTTTTTTGGTTTGATTATTCTCGTGTTGTAAGTCCGTAGAGTGAAATGTGTCGTTTGTAAATTCGGTTTTTCGTTTTTTCTCATTGTGCGTTTGTGGCCTGGCTTGATAGAACTTTTTCCTGGGATTTCTATAATTCAAGATATTGAATTCGTTTGTATTATCATCGATTTCAGGAAAATCTAAAAGAGAAAATCGATTGTTTGTATAAGTAGGGAAGAGTTCAGAGGCCTGTTTATAGCTTAATGGTTTTTCCGCCATTATTTGTTTAATTTTTTCTTGCCTTTTCTTTTCTGAACAATTTATGTCATTTGTTTTATGGGATAATTTACAATGAACACATTTTATTTGGTTGGTGCAGTCACTATTAGTGTGCTCGTAATCGCCACAATTTTGACACCTTTGTTTACCTCGGCATTTTTCCTTGAGGTGTCCATAACGGAGACACTTTTCACAGAATCTCGGTTTAGAAATATAAGGCACGACTTTTCGAAGAGCTAAATATAAAGCAACGCTGTCAGGAAGTTTCTGGGAGTGAAAAGTAATTTGAATGGTTCCGGTTGGCATCTTATTTATTTCCCCGGAATCATTTTTTATAGTTCTATTAAATCGTCTAACCTTTAAAACTTTTTCATTCGAATTAAGATTTTTTAAAATTTCATCTTCGGTTATAGAAGTGTGAACATCTCTTATTATTCCGAACTTTAATACGTATTGTAAAGGTATAAATGCTTTGAGGTTATTGCTAGTGATAAAAGGATTTTCTAGGAACCGGTTGGCGATGTCATACGTTCGAAAGTCGATTTCAATTTGATTTTTGTTTTTTCTTTTGACACTGTTTACCTGAGTGTTACTTAAGCCTAAGAATTTCCCTAATTTCATATCATGGAAAAAAATTGGATTAGTGTCGTCTTTTTTTTCAACAATCACTATGTATGGTCCTTTGAAATAATGTAAATATTTTATATTTTGAAAAATTAAAGAGTTATTATGATTAAATTCGTTGGTAGCTGTAATAGGAGGTGGTTTGTCCCCCCCATCACTGTCGGGCCCCATAGTGGGACCTTACTACTGGTTATTGTCAATTATTCAACTTATCGAATAATTTCCGTTTAATTAAGTAATATATAATCAAACAGAGCCAATATGTGGAGTGAAATTTTTAGTTAGTAACAAAGAAAAGTAAAAGTAAATATAAAGTAAGGTTCTTATCTGACAAAGTACTGCTAATCCCTCGGAGCGGAGCTGTCCTCTCTCTAGGATTACTCAGAGCAAACTGAAGCTCTTAAATTGACTTTATTATAAAGGTTCAAATTGACTTCGGCTCTTCATGCGGTCTTTTTTACAACAATGCGTGTAAATGGCTTGTATAGTAACTTCTGGCCTTTATGTCCCTTTCCACTGAACCAAAATATATCAACGCTCCTTCGGATGCTCGTGAATAATCTTTTGGAATCCCCTCCCGTCAAACATCCGCCATATTTAGTCCTCGTTTTTTCGAAACAAGTTACTCTTACAAACAATAAGAATATTTAATATTAAGTATGTTGTTGGTCTGTAGTCAATATTCACGTTTTCAGATATATTCATAGATGTTACTACCATTTTATTTTGTTTTAATACTTTTCAATAAGAAACCTTTCTAATTGACTTAAAAAAACAAAACAAGAAAAGACTTTTAGATGTTTACATCTGTCTGAAAAAAATTGTAGGTTTTACGTTTCATGATACGTATAAACCGGATAACAAATTGTATATGTTTTTAAAGATTACAAGGGTATGGAGACCTTCTTGGGGCAGACCCAGCCTCTATAAAGTGGGTACCCAAAAATGGGGAAAAACCCTAGCGGCTGAGCGTGATCTCGGCCGAATCACCTCATTTCACGGCCGTTGGCCTTGAAAAAGTACGAATCTCTATATGCATTGAGCCCAAGACTCTTCAGGAATCGTAGTGGCAAAGTTGTTTTTTTTTTTTTTTTTTTTTTTTTTTTTTTTTTTTTTTTTTAACGGAATAAAACAAGTTCCCTCTCTCAAAATGACCAAGTCTCGCAAAAATATCATGGTGTAATTGTGTGTTTGTGGTTAGTCTAGCTCGAAAACATGCAAGACTGAAACTTCATATTTTTTATTTGTTCCAGAATAAATAAAGAATTTATTGTTATAAAAGTTATAATATGTTGTGTTATATTTTCAGGTGTTCCACCTTTGCCAGGACCACTTGGTGAGCAGCCACATCTGCACTAACGGAACTCTCTTCCACCCGCAGTTCAAGGTCTGCGACAACTTCTACAACGTCCGCTGCGGAGTTCCTCTGGAAGACCTCTAGGAGTCATCAGACCATCGTTCAACGGCCAACCTCGACAAACCTCTCTCAATGTGTTCGAAATCAAAGAAAAGAAAACATTTGTGGCATAATACGTTTACATATGTACATAGAAAAATGTATTTAAAAAAAACAAACATGATGTATTACTGTAAATATAATTTTATTTTAACTTTTCATAACGGTAACTAATAATATTAACGCAATTTCCAAAATAAAAGTATTTTTTTCTTAAAGGAATACATAAATACCCCTAATAGTGAAGGTTTATTTCTGTACTAAAATGGCAAAATGGGTGTTAAGGAAAAATGGCCCTTAACCTGTTTTAAGTGCTGCTCTCTAGCGGTCAGCAACACAATCAAGGGTCCAAACGCCATCTAGTGGCATCTGGAAGGACTTGTATCTCTTAGTTTAGAGATACAGCCTATCTTTATTTGATTAATTATAATTAGGAGTCCCCTCCGTTCATAAACAATGGTATCAGTCACTTTTTCATGAATTAAATTTGTTTAACATTCTGGAGTCTCATTCATTTATGTGTCGATTGTACAATAATGCTATAAGTATCTCCCTTTTATGACGAGTAAACAACACTACCTTGTAAAAATAAACTAACCATATTCATTACATAAGCTAGTGGACACTCCAGAATGAGAAAATCTCTCAGTTTTAGAAAACGTGACTTATAACATTTTGCCATCTTAGCTCAGATTTAATAAAATATTTAATAAAGCTTAATTAGATTGGAAATGGGACCAGTGTACACATCAAAAACTCTTACAAGATTTTTTTTTTTTTAAAACATCAGGACTAATATTATGTAATTTGGAAATATAAACAGTCCTGTTGGTTAAAAAAAAAATATTATTTCTCCTTGACTGGGATTAAAACAATAGATCATAGATATGTTTATCCATGATTTACTTATTTTCCCAGTCGAGAGAAATAGAGTTTGCGAAAACGACGGATGAATTGATGAAGTATAGAAAGCAAAGACAGAAAGAAACAATCTATTGTTTTTTTATTTACTTAACGTCAATTTATGCTACCGTGGCTAATGGACGATTCTACAATGGGAGTCCTAAATTTTGTCTATTCAGGTTTAATTAGGATAGGGATCTTTAACGAGTACTTGATGGGGACCACCTTTTTATGCTCCCTTCGAAGGACGGCATAAATAAGGATTTTTTGCTCCCATTTAAAAATACCATGGATAGACGCACCGAGTAAAGAGGAAGTCGAAATGGCGATAGGAAAATTAAAACGTTATAAGGCTGCAGGAAATGATAATATCACGAGTGAATTAATCAAGGCGTGTGGAGAAGCGGGCGTTTCCAAAATACATTTTTTAGTTAAAAAGATCTGGGAAACTGAAAAAATGCCCGAAGAATGGAAAGAATCAATACTTATTCCGATTCACAAAAAAGGACCGAGGTCGGATTGTAACAACTATCGTGGGATCTCTCTTCTCCCAGTATGCTATAAAATATTCTCGTCAATTCAAACTAGTCGAATCACGGAATACGCTGAGGAAATTATCGGAAAATACCAATGTGGTTTTAGGCGGAATCGCTCGACTATTGATCAAATATTTTCCTTACGTCAAATATTAGAGAAAAAATTGGAATACAACGGTGTAGTCCATCAACTTTATATCGATTTTAAAAAGGCTTATGATTCAATAGACCGTCAGAAGCTATATAACATCAAGATTGAACAGGGAGTACCTAGAAAGTTAGTAAACCTAGTAGAGATGTGTTTGTCGGAAACATTACATAAAGTTAGAATCGGTCATAATTACTCCGAGAGATTTGAGGTGCGATCGGGTTTGAAACAGGGTGACTCCCTTTCACCTGTGTTATTTAATATAGCTTTAGAATATGTCATAGAAAAGGTGATGTGTACCGAGAAAGGCTTAAATATGGGTGACAAGATTCCGATTTTGGGGTATGCCGATGATCTGGTACTGCTAGGTGAAGACACGGAAACCATACAACTAAATAGAAGTGTGTTAATAAAAACCGATAAAGAAATAGGACTCGAATTAAATACCGATAAGACGAAGTACATGATTAGTAGCAGAAACGGTGTCGACATTGGTGATATTGACGTATCAGGTCATACTTTTGAACACGTAGAGAAATTCAAGTATTTAGGTTCAATTATAACTAGAAAAAATGAAATCCAGGAAGTAATAAAGTCCCGGTTAAAGGTGGGTAATGCGTGTTATTATTCAGTTGCTAAGTTACTTAGTTCGCGGCTTCTATCTAAAAACTTAAAGATTAGAATTTATAAAACTATTATTCTTCCAAGGGTTCTTCACGGATGTGAAACGTGGCCGCTTACTTTGAAGGATGAACAACGGCTTAAGGTTTTCGAAAATAAGGTATTGCATAAAATATTTGGTCCGAAGAGAGATGAGGCCACTGGGGAGTTTAGAAGGTTGCACAACGCGGAATTACGGAACTTGCATCCTGTGAATATAATTGAGCTGATTGAATCGCGGAGACTCAAATGGGCGAGTAACGTTGTTGGGCACGATGACGAGCGGATTCCGAGAAAGTTGGTATTTGCTGATCCGACTGGTAGGTAGGCCGAAGCGGAGATGGGAGGATTGCGTTAAGGCTGATCTCGGGAGCTTGGGCTTGAATGGTGAACATTGGACGAGTCTGTGTAGGCGGAATTTGGTGGTATCGGCATCGAACCTTCGGGTTCGCTAAGCCTATTATTATTATTATTATTATTAAAAAATCCCAGAACTATCTGCCGGGTTTGAACCCGTGACCTTGGGCATAGAAGGCTGTTATGTTAGCTACTATGATATTTATTTAAATCATCTATCACATTTAGACATTGTTACAATGTGTACCTTAGGTAGAATCATGGGTCGGATCCTCTACAGGGTACATGCAGCTGTTATTCCCATCCAACCAAACACTATCCTACGCCGATGACACATGCATGTTATTTGTGAATAACGATCCTGTTGTTGAATCCCAAAATCCTACAGCCATTGAGGAATGATGCCAAGGCTAGAAAATCAAAATAAATTCCATCAAAATACCTTTATTATACTTCGTAAACCTATGACCTCCTGCCCTACTGCTGCATCGTTTAACAAAATCTTACTTACTTCTGTTGAACAGATCAGGTACTTAAGGCTCCACCTTGATAAACACCTAAGATGGATTCCTCATACTAGACTAAAACGACAGAATACTACACAAATACCATTTACTCTACTCACTCGACAAACGCTCGAAACTTCCTATTTACTACAGAACAATACATTTGTCCGGCATATTTGGACCAACGACATTGAGCTATGGGGGTCCACCAAACCTACCAACACTAAACATTCCACTTTTCGAAGACTTAGCCCGATATAGATGTACCTATTTTCATCCAAACTCCCTGCTCACTCAAACCCGCGACCCCTCCTCTATATCTATTCCTGATAATCCACTGAGGCGACTTAAAAGAGGATGGCCAAGAGACTACCATAATAAATTAGACATTGGGGTGCTACCAATGGGCAGTTTCTTCACATGACTATCATGGGATATAACCATATATTAATATAATTTACTTGTTACATTGAATTAATACAGTTGTAAATTGCTTTTAATAAATAAATAAAAATCCAAGCGAAAAATAATATATGACAAAAATATTATTTAATAAAATTCTTCAAATTTCGACCAAAGAAACACCAACAGAACTAGAGCGTGTTAACAACGTGTTACGTTTTTGAGGTTGAAAAATAAATAAATAAATACAACGTAACTTTTTACTTGCAGTTACTATGTATAGTAAGGGGAAGTATTGCGATCGTGAAAATTTTCGAATTCCAGTTTTCAACGGAAATACACGTTTTAGGGTCCCCTGAGTCCAAATAACCGCAAAAAGGTCTGTGTGTGTGTGTGTGGTAACTCCCGGGTGGAAACGGTAAGTCCTATGAAACTGAAATTTCATATTTGAGATAACTATACGCCCGAGACGTGACAAAACTTTTTTCATCAAAATGAGCTTACCAGAAGAGGCACTTAATATCGCTATATCGATGTAAAACTTAACGGGCTTTAATATTATGTAGGTTTTATTCTGATTAAAATGGTCTGACAGTTCTTAAATGCCGATATTTTAAATTTTCTTACCCTAAAGAACCTTTTATTTTGTAGATTCAATAAAAATAACTATATTATCTTATTAACGCTGATGCGAAACAAGTAAATATATAAATTGAATAAATTCGATACCCAACTAAAGGAGAAAACAGAAACAATATTTTTTAATGCAATTTTTCGTTTTTGAACATTAGAGCAGTAATATACATGTATGATATACCGTTGGAAAGCTAAAGATTTTAGTACAAATATTATCTCATACACAAGCTTTTAAAAGTTAATAGAGAGTGATGAAATGAACATAAAACTAACTGATTATTTTAGATAATAATATAATATATTTTTTAATCAAACACATGTTTCTATATAAATTCAATTTGATTAATTCCTTAATAATTTCACGTATTTTTATCTCTAACTGTATTTGAAAATTCTTTCATTGATTTTAAAAATGGAGGTATGTGAAAGTCGTGTGTTGCCCGCACCAGATTTTTTCTTCCCTTTGTGCTCTTTCTAAGTTTTTAATTATTGTATTTTAGCAATGCGCCTAACTGAGAATAAATTACATGAATAATTAATTCGTTATTCTTATCCTTCAGTTGAGACGTTGATTTCCAAAAGGTACTAAAGGACATTTTTTACGAAATCGATTTTTTTACATATTTGTATTCTCATCATTTAGTTTTATCTAAATATTCTATTTGATGTTTTCTAATGAATTTTCAAGTCCTTAAAAACGCGATTTACAAATGCGGTCATTTTCTAAAAGTACTAATTACGCATTTATTTTCGTTCCAAATCATTCTAAAAAAATTCATTCCATAACTTTAATATGATGTCATTATTATAGTAAAAAAATAATTCTAAATTTTAAGGCAAAAAGACCCAAATTAGCTAGTTTAATAATATAGTAATAAGAGATTTTCGCGCTTCCTGTAAAAATTTTCTAGAATGGATATAGTACCTTTTGGAAATCAACGTCTCAGTTGTTTCTTCGCGATAGATTTGTCTCTGTTTGTTAAGTCACAGAACTCTCTTCAGTTATATTAGTCCTAGCAGAAGTACCCGGTTCTCGTCCTACTGCTTTACATGATATACACACACAACATACCAGTTTACCTCCGAAACACTAACAGTCACATATACTGATGAAACAACTACAATTAAAAAAAAAATCCGACCCACGCCTCAAAGTCTTAACACAGTTTCACGACTTGTGCAAACTTTGGAAAATTCGACTCAACCAAGATAAATCCCAACATATTACTTTCACTACATGAAATCTGTACTCCAGTATTTCTTGGCAACATCCGAATTCCACAGACGGTGGGTGTGTGGCTAGCGCGCTAGTCTCCCAAGCCAGAGTTGTGAGTTCGAGTCCCAGTCCCAGCGGGACTTTTATAAGAATATAATTAAATGGGTACTCACTCACAGCCTCTCCCCCGGGTAGTGAGATTCGTCGGCCTACTGGTGGCAACTCGCAAAAATTGGCGTAAGGAGTGATGACCCTACCCTAAACATTTCATCGAGAAACGTGAGTATATTCTCCCAGGAGTCTATACCACGCGGCCAAGGGCCTACACGGCCTGTCGTGCCAGAGAAAAAAAAAAAAAAATCTCAAGATGTTTAAAATGAAAACTTAAACATATATACAGAGAAACCTATTTGGACTTACGCTTTACAGTTAAACGATTTAACGAACCCACAAAAGTAGATGCCTAAAATAGACTTTATTCTTCTTTAAATGTTACGTACGTGAAGTCTAACTTGAGACTCACTAAGCGAGAATGATTCTCGGTGGATCTAGATTAGGCTTTTAAAGCGATGAAGATGAAGAGGGGAGGTAGTGTTTTTGGATGGTCCGACTTGACGGTTTATCAAAAATACTGGGTAAGCTAAGGAGGGGGATCACTTGTAGCTGGGTGGCTAGCGTAACAGCCTCCCATGCCAAAGGTCACGGGTTCAAATCCCGCAGTGGGAGTTAAAAATCCTTAGTTACGCCGTCCTTCGGAGGGACGTTAAAAGGTGGTCCCGAGCCTGTGCGATGTCAGGTACTCGTTAAAGATCCCTATCCTAATAAAACCTGGATAGGCAAAATTTAGGACTCCCACTGTAGCATCGTCCGATTAGCCATAGTTGCATAAAAGTGACGTTAAACGAATAAACAAACAAGCTAAGGAGGTCTAGTTCTCAGGGAAGAGGCGAGGTGGCCGAGCGTATTAGCGCGCGTTGCTGTGAGCACGCGTTACCTAGCAACAGATAACCGAAAAGTTAAAACCAAATAATTACGAGTTCGACTCTCGTGCTGGGGGATTTTTTCTCGGCATATATCCCCCGTCCTCACCCCCTGGCCCGAGACAACCCCCGTATAGCCTTCAAAGGCGAGGTAGGGGTGGACAAAAAAAAAAAAAAAAAAAAAAAAAAAGGTTCTCAGAAGAAGGTTCTGCAACAGGAAACATAACAATCACTTCGGTGACAGTTAAGGGCTATGAAGTCATATGATCCAGAGTGGTCAGTGACCTGACCCTGAGAAAAGGGTAACTTCTAAGGGGACCTTTCTTTAAGTTAATAATAGATAATTGTTAAAGGCACAAAAATACGTTTGATGAGACACAAGGTTTTATCATAAACGTTAATAATGTTAGTCGTCTGTTAATTTACGGGACTGCCCAAAACACACGCGTAAAATTCAAAATTTTCAATTAAAAAATTTATAACTATTACATGAGGAAGATGGTTGGGGGTGCGGTCATAAATTAAAAACACACAATTAAAAATAAGCGTTATTTTAATTATGTGCCGATGTTTCGGCCTACAATGTGGGCCTTCATCAGGGCTAAAAGAAACAAGATAACAACCAATGTAATTATAGACTTAATAATGCGTTAGGTATATAATAATAATTATTTATGTTCCCATAATTTATTACTG
The DNA here is from genome assembly GCA_023052935.1 of Piezodorus guildinii. NCBI lineage: Eukaryota > Metazoa > Arthropoda > Insecta > Hemiptera > Pentatomidae > Piezodorus > Piezodorus guildinii. Next base: position 136,304,722 of record CM041296.1, on the reverse strand, counting down.
TCATATTATTATTATATACCTAACGCATTATTAAGTCTATAATTACATTGGTTGTTATCTTGTTTCTTTTAGCCCTGATGAAGGCCACATTGTAGGCCGAAACGTCGGCACATAATTAAAATAACGCTTATTTTAATTGTGTGTTTTAATTTATGACCGCACCCCAACCATCTTCCTCATCTAATTTCTCTACGGTCACAAAACTCCATCATTATAACTATTACAAATTCACCGTGGTACATTAGTAACAATTTTACATGAAGACATGCCAACAGTCAACGAACGGATTCGAAGACACGTTTTTACGACAACTTACATGGTCACCACAACACTCGTAGATATAATACAAATTCAAAATTTTCAATCCTAAACTTTTAGAACAAATTCACCATGGTACATTAGCAACATTACTTTACATAAAGACATGCCAACATCAACGAACGAATTCCGACAAACGTTTTTAACGTGTTTCGTTAAAACTAATTTTACTTAGTAATTTAAACTTTTATAACCAAAAAAGCACATTTATTATGTTCATACAAGTTTTATCAACAACATTAAAAAAACAGATGTTTTATTTACAGGAAGGTTACTTTTTGGTTAGCCACCTGGTACACATTTTATAAAATATATACAAATAAATTTAATGAACATATCAAAAATATGAATTAGACAAATTATGTGACCAAGTGGCTAACGCGATTTATGCCTGCGAGTGGTACGATTAACTGAAGGTTAGAGTACCCACTCTGCTACATCACCTCCCCCCAATGACTGCGTCGAGGAATCGGCTCGGTGGTCTGACTATTCTTCCACTACGAGTCATCCTGGGGTCAGGAACTTGGCGATCAGGCTCGTCGGAGTCATTGTGTTCCTTTGAAACCTTCTGAGGGTCCGGCTTAGCACAACTTGAATCTTGATTCTGGAGGAGGAATGCTGGCTTCAATCGGTCTATGGTTACAGTTTTGGAACCACGAAGCAGTTTAAGAACAAACGTCTTCTTATCTCTTTTTAAAATTTTGTAGGGGCTCGTATAAGGTGGGATGAGTGGTCTTTGTACCATATCGTCCCTCAAAAAGACATGGGAGCACGTTAAGAGGTCCGGGTGAACAAAGGGTTTTGTAGTGAGCGTCCGGTAGTCTGCCGGACTGAGACTCATAATTGCTCCCGTAGTTGTCGAACAAACTCTCCAGCGCTTTCCCGTTGCTTAGATTCTTCTAAAAATTCACCAGGAAGCCGAAGAGGTTGACCGAAAGTCATCTCTGCGGCACTTGTGACGTCATCCCGTATTGCCGTGCGAAGTCCAAGCAGTACCATAGGCAGCAGGCTGGTCCAGGCATTGCTGTTGAACTGCGCCGTTAGGGCTGTCTTCAAAGTACGATGCCATCTCTCGACGCAACCATTGGACTGTGGGTGGTATGCTGTAGTTCGGCAGCGCTGGAATTCTAAGGTCTTCGATAACTTACGGAATACATTTAATAAAATATATACAAATAAATTTAATGAACATATCAATAATATTCACAACCAAAAATATGAATTAGACAAATTATGTGGCCAAGTGGCTAACGCGATTTATGCCTGCGAGTGGTACGATTAACTGAAGGTTAGAGTACCCACTCCGCTACACGTTTTTACAACTTACACGGGCATAGCCGTGTATGACTTTATTGTAATTACCCATTCACTGATAGACAACTGTGAATATACACCATGAGTAGAGAAGTACCATGAGCCGGACATCTCATTCATTATCAAGCTTGAAAGAATCAAGTGGGCAGGGCATATAACCAGAATTTCCGACGAGCTACCTACAAAGAGAAGTATGACTGAGCCATATCTCAATACGCTTTCCCTGCTGAATAAAGTCCGAGTTTATTGGGTACCTGGTCACTCAGGCATCTTAGGCAATGAGAGAGCTGATAGCCTCGCAAGGAGGGGCTCTGCTGAGTTACACTCTACACCTTAACCTGTCTGTGGAATAAGCCTCAGCCATGCTATAGGTTCGATCAAGGCGGGTGCTGGCAATAGATCTAGGCAATATTAGAGGGATACTGGAAAGTAGCGACACTCTAAGATGTTCTTGGAAGCACCCTGGAAAGGGAGAAGTTGTACACTACTCTCAATGGACAGGATAACTCTGAGGAGAGTGACAGGACTGTACACAGGACACTGTCAGCTTAACAGGCATCTCCATAATATGGGTTTGGTGGCCTCACCTACTTAAAGATTCTGCAAGAAGGAAGATGAAACTGCCTATCATGTGGTATGCAGTTGTCCAGAGATTGCTAGGATAAGGTTTTACAATTTTGGCATTGACGTTATTATAGATCCCAAGTTGTGTGAACTGATCAACCCATATAGCTTGGTCAGATTCACCAAAGCACTAGGCCTGTAGTAATGGAATTGGACGCCGCACAATAAGCCTAATAAGGCTGTAGTGCACAAGATAAGCCGGGGAAAAAAAAAAAAAAAAAGACTGAGCCATTGTGTGTAGTCGTCGAAGAGTTGGTAGACCGAAGCTACGGTAGGCGGATTGTGTGGCCCAAGATGCTAAAAAATATTTGAAGGTCCGAAACTGGATGGCAGCGGCACAGAACAGAAGCGGTTACTGCTAATGGAAGCCAGGACCCTTTATGGGTTGTAAAAGAAAAAAAAGAAGAAGATACTAAAAAATAAATAAATAAAATAATTCGGCTCTTATATATAAATTATTTATTTAAATTTCCAAATGGCGAAGCCATCTCGACATACCTATTATTTAAGATAATTTTCAAAACAATTACTTCTCAGTACCTACCTGATGGACCGTGTTGCATTCAATGATTGACTTGTTGTTCGGCTGTCACTGACCTTATCATTAGCATTAAGATAAGAGGGGCAAGCTTTCTCTTAACAGCTGATATACATATTTGTTTTGTTAAACAAACATGGTTCATTTTCCTAAATAGTGTTGATAAAAGTTAATGGGCCCACTTATACCGATAGGCCGTTATATTTCTATTAAAAGCTTCAGCTAAATATATATTCAATGTCATAATTAATAATTGCTAATAATCCTATTGCTTTAACACCTGAAATGTCCAATTTTTAAATCTTAATCTTTATAAAGGATCAAAGCGTTGTGTGTTGATGCCAAGCAATTGCGTCTGAACCATCTGTAATAAAAAAAATAAATTAAAAAAACCTGTAACACTACAACTCATGAAGGGTCTTGGGCTCGGTACATTTAAGAGATTCGTACTGTTTCTAGGCCAACGGCTGTGCAATGAGGTAATAAGACTGTATATGTATATGTTCACCCAAAGACAAGAAACATTGACACCAATGAGAATCAGATTGGCTAATTACATTAGCCAATTTACGACTAACATACAACACGTATCAGGAGCCGAAAATATAGTCGCAGACACGCTATCAAGGATGGAGGAGATAATGGTTGCAGACGACATGGAAAATATAGCAATAGAACAAGAAGCCGATTCTAGCATCCCACAACTCTTTAAAAATCCCGTTCTTCGCCTCAAGTGGTTAGACACATGGGGTAAGAAGAAACTCCTCTGTGAAACCTCAACGTCCAAAATCCGTCCCTACGTACCGATGAACCTGAGGCAAGCGATTTTTACGAAATTGCACAACCTCAGCCATCCCGGAATTCGTGGATCGAGAAAACTAGTATCAGAGAGGTTTTTCTGGCCAAATATGAATGCAGACACTGGCCGCTGGGCCAGAGCTTGCATAGCCTGCCAACGGTCAAAGGTTCAACGGCACACCGTTACACCACCAGGAAACTTTCCTCCCACCGGCAGATTCGATCATATACACATAGATATCATTGGCCCGCTACCAACCTCGGAGGGAAAACGATATTGACTCACAATGGTGGACAGGTATACCCGTTGGCCGGAGGCAGAACCCTTTGTATTTACAAAATCATATTTACTTGGTCAATATTCTATAATAATCTGGTACGCGGGGGGAGCCCGTGGCTGAGTGGCTAGCGCGCTAGTCTTTCATGCTACAGGTTGCGAGTTCGAATCCCAGTCCCGGCGGGTCTTTCATTAGGATGTAATTAAATGGGGATTCACTCGCAGCCTCTCCCCCGGGTATGTGAGACCCGTCAGCCAAATGGTAGCCACTCAAAAAATTAGGCGTAGGGAGAGTGTGAGGGAGCATCTCGGGCGTATAGTTGTCTTCAATATGAAATTTCAGTATCGTACGACACACGCAGAGATGTAGGCTTTATACTGATAGAAATAGTCTGACAGGGCTTAAATGTCGATGTTTTAAATTTTCTTCCTTTAAGCAACCTTTATTTTTAAAGATTCAAAAGAGTTAAACCTTTCATCTTGTTACGTTTGATAAAAAAAAAAAAAGATCCTTAGGTGTGGGAGCATCGGTCGTGTGTGAGGGCAGACAACATCTATTTTCCCTTTCTCCACTCTGTAGCAACTATACCGCAGAACTAGTTGGAATTTATAAAAGTTTAAATGCTATTCACCCTACTAAAAACAACCAGGATTATTTGCACAGACTCCTTATCGGCCCTGCTCAGCTTGAAGCGCCTTTTCTCTACCGAATCTCTTATTCAAAATATTCTATTATCATTGCAGTCCACAATAGTTTCCAATAATTCAGTTTTTTTCGTCTGGGTACCGAGCCACTGCGGTATAGTTGGCAATGAACTCGCAGATCGTGCAGCCAAAGAAGCAATAACAGATGGCATTCCCTTTACTGGGGTGCCTGTTGGCGACTATGTTTCTATCATCAAGCAGCGGATTCGGTCGAAGTGGGGACAGATTCGGCATGACACTACTGACAACAAATTAAGGGAAATAAGAAGGGACATCTCCCATTGGCATTCGTCCTTACGACAAAAGCGAAGGAAAGAGGTTATTCTGGAGCGCCTGCGTATTGGACACACCCGACTAACTCACGGACATCTCATGGCACGGGAACATCCTACGGACTGCCCAACATGCGGTTGCCCAATCTCTAATCTCTGTTAAACACATTTTGACAGAGTGTAGGGCTAATGATACTCACAGAGCACATATTGCAATTGACACTGACTTAACAACCGTTTTACAAGACAACATACAGACAACTGCAAAACTTTTAGACTTCCTACAACAGACCGACTTGTACAATAGACTATAATATTTAATCCGTTTATAAAAAGTGATTTAAGGCGAAAATGACCCAAGTAGTTTACGCCTACAAAAAAAAAGAAAAAAAAAAAAAAATACAAAACAAAAACAAACATGAGAGGTTCTTGTTGATAATAATTTCTATAGTTACAATATTTTGTTTATAGTAAAATTATTTTTATCGAAACTAGATGTAATTCTTTAAAACTTTCACAATCTAACTTTATTAAAAAGTTATAAAGTTGATTTTAACAGCAGATGCCTGTGAAAGTCGTACTAATATGCATGTCGTACTTCTATACAACTTAAATGGAGAGTGATGAAAATCAGTGATTGTTTTATTTTAGATATTAAATTCTATTGTCAAATAAATATCTCCATCAAAACTTAACGAAATTCTTTATTTTAAAATATTTTAGCTATTACAAGCCTTTGTAGAATAAAGAAACGATAATAAATAATTTGATTTGTATAGAATCAAAAAACATCTGGTGCGGGCAACACACGACTTTCAATTACCTCCATTTTTAAAAACAATGAAATAATTTCAAATACAGTTAAAGATAAAAATACGAGAAACAATTAAAGAATTAATTAAATTGAATTTCTATATAAACATGTGTTTATAAAAAAAGCTATTATATTATTATCTAAAATAATCAGTTAGTTTAATCGGCTTTTCATCATTCTTTATTAACTTTTACAAGCTTGTGTATAAGATATTATTTTTTCTAAAATCTTTAACTTTCCAACGGTATATTATACATGTATATTACTGCTCTTATGTTCAAAATCAAGAAATTGCATTAACATTTTTTTTTCAGTTTTCTCCTTTGGTTGGATTTCGAATTCGTTCATATTATATATTCACCTATTTTTATCAATGGTAACAAGATGATATGGTTATTTTTACAGAATCTAAAGGTAGTTTAGAAGAAGAAAATTTAAAATATCTGCATTAAAGCTCATACAAATTTACATTGATATAGCGAGTTTGATCAAAACCGTTTTTGAGATAATCGTAAAAAGGTGCTAAATGCATGGGATAAAGTGGCCCGTCTGGTTAGTTGATTTTACAAAAAATGTTTCTGTAACATCTGAGTCTTATATTTGTTTTAAATATGAAATTTCAGTTTCATAGAACTTTTAGTTTACGCGCTGGATTTACCACACAGACCTTTTTGCGGGACTTGGTCATTTGGACTCAGGGGACCCTAAAACGAGTATTTCCGTTAAAAACTGGAATGAAAATTTTTGCGATCGCAATATTTTCCCTTACTATATATTTCATATATAGGTAAGTGAAAGTTAAAATATAACTTTAATTTCTGATTAGTTTATAATTTATCCTACTAATTCGATCCATAATAATACTATATAATATATAATATTATTTAATATATATATATAAAACTTACGATTGGCAGTGAAGTTTACACTTCTGCCGTGAGGTCTTAAGCACACACATTTCTTTATTTGCAGGTTCCTTTCCCAATTTTGCAGATTTTTTTTGACGTTTTTTAAGGTCCCCCGAGTTCAAACGACCAAGTCCTGCAAAACGGTCTGTGGGTGTGCAAAGTTGAGCACTAAAACGATAAATTTTATAGTTGTATTCAAATTAGGAAACTCTCTCCTACATTAACATATTTAATCTCACATCAATTGTTTGTTTATTTATTTAACGTCACTTTATGCTACTATGGCTAATCGGACGATGCTACAGTGGGAGTCCTAAATTTTGCCTATCCAGGTTTTATTAGGATAGGGATCTTTAACGAGTACCTGACATAGCACAGGCTCGGGACCACCTTTTAACGTTCCCTCCGAAGAACGGCGTAACTAAGGATTTTTTACTCCCATTAAAAAGCCTAGGACCACCTGCGGGTTTGAACCCGTGACCTTTTGCATGGGAGGCTGTTACGCTAGCCACTCAGCTACAAGTGATCCCTCTCACATCAATTATACACCATTTACGTTTCGAGGTCTTGTCATCTCATCTTCAAAATAACAAAGTAAAAATCTCCATATTTGAGGAATCAAAATAGGACATAATTATTATTTTAAAAAATCTAGTGCGGACAACACACGACTTTCACTTACCTCCGTTTTTGGAATCAATTAAAGAATTTTCAAATACAGTTAGAGATAAAAATGAGTGAAACCATTAAATAATTAATTATATGGAATTTATCTAGAAACATGTCTTTTATTAAAAAATCTAATATATTATTATCTAAAATAATCACTTAGTTTTATTGGCATTTCATCACTCTCTACTAACTTTTAAAAGCTTGTGTATGAGATAATATTTTTTCTAAAATCTCAAGCTTTCCAACGGTATATCATACATGTATATTATTGTTCTTATGTTCAAAAACAAAAGATTGCATAAAAAATATATTTTTTAGTTTTCTCCTTTAGCTGGGTATCGAATTCATTCAATTTATATATTTACCTGTTTTTCATCAGTGTTAACAAGATAATATAGCGATTTTTATAGAATCGAGAAAATTAAAGGTACTTCAGAGAATAAAAATTTAAAATTTCGGCATTTATGCCCTGTCAAACCATTTTAATCCGAATGAAACCTAAATGATATTAAAGCCCATTAAATTTTACATCGATATAGCGAGTTTAATCAAAATTGTCGGAACTGTTTTCGAGAAAATTGAAAAAAGGTGCAAAATGCATGTTATAAAGTGGCTCTTCTGGTAAGCTCATTTTGATGAAAAAGGTTTTGTAACGTCTCGGGGGTATATTTGTCTTAAATATGAAATTTCAGTTTCGTAGGAATTACAGTTTCCGCCCGGGAGTTACCACACACACACACACACAGACCTTTTTGCGGGACTTGGTTATTTGGACTTATGGGACCCTAAAATGTGTATTTCCGTTGAAAACTGGAATTAAAAAATTTTCGCAATATTTTTCCTTACTACGTGTGTATATAGTAAGTGAAAGTAAAAAGATTAACTTGTTTTTTACTATTATTTCTTTTATTTTTTAAAATTAAATATATCTATTAACATGATGGCTATTATTTTCCATTTTCACACATTTATATACATTGCAATATGTTGGACTAAAATGAAATTTCATAAACAGGATATCTCATAAATGTGAGTATTGTAAGAGCAGATACTATGACTTAAGTGGACAAAAAAGTTCATATGACCCATAGTTCGATTCTCGACGGTTAGGGAAGAAAAACAACTTTTGAGTGTTCTGTTGCTGTCCATGAATTTCATCAAATAAACTCAAATATATCTACTTGATGTACTCGCACGGAAAAACAAGTGGTACCAAATGAAAGGAGAGCAAATTACTCACAAACTTAAGAAGTCAAATCCACAAAATAAGAAAGTAAGTACCGCAAAACATCATGCAGAGGATTAAATTTTAATATATTTGAGAATATTCGGACATTTCAAGGAGCTATTCTATTCTTATTAATATTTAGGTTTTCCGAATCTTATAAAAACTTCTTCATTTAATAAGCTTTAAAATAGAGCAAAACGAAGTTTTCTTCATAGATCAGTAAAGGATGCGAGGATGAAAGAATAAATAAAAAAATCTGGTGCCGGCAACACACGACTTTCACTCACCTCCATTTTTAAAATCAATGAAAGAATTTTCAAATACAGCTAGAGATAAAAATACGTGAAACTATTAAAGAATTAATTAAATTGAATTTATATAGAAACATGTGTTTTATTAGAAAATCTATTATATTATTATCTAAAATAATCAGTTAGTTTTATCTTCTTTTCATCACTCTCTATTAACTTTTAAAAGCTTGAGTATAAGATAATATTTTTTCTAAAATCTTTAGCTTTCCAACGGTATATCATACATGTATATTACTGCTCTTAAGTTAAAAAACAAAAAATTGCATTAAAAATAGTTTTTTTTTTTTCAGTTTTCTCCTTTAGTTGGATATCGAACTCGTTCAACTTATATATTTACCTGTTTTTTATCATTTATAACAAGATAATATAGTTATTTTTATAGAATCAACAAAATTAAAGGTACTTTATAAGAAGAAAATTTAAAATATCGGTATTTAAGCCCTGCCAGACCATTTAAATCATAATAAAACCTACATGATATTAAAGCCCATTACATGTTGGGATCACTTGTAGCTGGGTGGCTAGCGTAACAGCCTCCCATGCCAAAGGTCACGGGTTCAAACCCGCAGGTGGTCCTAGGATTTTTTAATGGGAGTATAAAATCCTTAGTTACGCCGTCCTTCGGAGGGGACGTTAAAAGGTGGTCCCGAGCCTGTGCGATGTCAGGTACTCGTTAAAGATCCCTATCCTAATAAAACCTGGATAGGCAAAATTTAGGACTCCCACTGTAGCATTGTCCGATTAGCCATAGTAGCATAAAGCGACGTTAAATAAATAAACAAACAAAGCCCATTACATTTTACACCGATATGGCGAGTTTTAATCAAAATCGTCGGGACTGTTTTCGAGAAATCGAAAAAAGGTGCTAAATGCATGGTATAAAGTGGATCTTCTGCTATGCTCATTTTGATAAAAAAGGTTTTGTAACGTCTCGGGCGTATATATTAGATTCGCAATGAAGTTTACACTTCTGCCGTGCGGTCTTAAGCACACACATTTCTTTATTTACAGGTTCCTTTCCCTATTTTGCAGATTATTTGTCAGGATGAGGTCCATTAATTATGTTGCTACGTCAGAGGCTGAAGAAGAGACTAATTAAACCACACCACGCCTTCCAGAATTAGCTATAAATAGTGGAGTTTGTGTTTTCAGCTTCAGTTGGATTCCTCAACAGCTGAGGGATCTCGTAGTCACTTGTCATCTCCAGAAATGCTGAATCAGGTATTGAAATAATCGTAATCTCTCTCTCTCAAAATATAAATATATAATATATATATATATATATATATATATATATATATATATATATATAATATTACATGTATAAAATGATATCCCGATTATTGTTTTCCACGAACTCCTTCTAAGCCACAGGATTTTGATACGATTTTCACTACCATTTTTTTAAATTTTATTCTCTCTCTCTCTCTCTCTCTATATATATATATATATATATATATATATATATATATATATATATTATATATATATATAGTATATATATATATATATATATATATATATATATATATATATATATATATATATATATATACATATAAATGATTTCCCTTTTCCCTTGGTGATCACATCACACGTGAACAGCTTGACCGATTTCAGTAAGTTATTGTTAAGACAGGACATCGTCTGTTGGCTCAGTTAGTATAAAATATTTACTTACTTCATGGAGACTTCTTTTACCGCCGAGCAGTGTAGGTGCCACCTTATAGAGCCTGATCTCTATCATAATGATGGAGTTTAGTTGGAATTACCTTACATCTTACGTCATTAACTAACATCTTATAATCTGTACCTCGTCACTATTACTTATATCTTTCTCTTTCCAGTCGTATTTATATCTTTTTTCGCTTTCTGTTACCTTTACTTTTTTTATTAATTCTTCAGTTTTTTAATCTCAGTCCGCTATTTTATACTATTAATATATATTTAAAAAAAAAAAAAAAACATTAGCCAACCCTTTTGTTTTTTCTTCAATAAACAGTCGAATCAGTAAACATAACAAAGCTTACCTGAAAAAGGTTTAACGTACTTTCTAGTTTTCATATTTCCCGTTCCACGCAATGAGCGTTTTTAACAGCAAACAATATCACTTCTTTAGACACAGTCTCAGAGTCAGTATGTATTTTCTTTCTTATCGATTATTATCTCTTTTCAGCGCTTTTTTCTTCCTCCCTCTTTTCCTATTCATATATTTTTTCCGTTGTTTATCCTCACATATAATTGTTGGTTTAATATTACATTACTTTAATTTTTTTTTTTTTTTTTTATAATATATTTTATTGTTTTTTACAACTGTATATACAAATACAATAAGTAAAATGGCTGAATGACAATAACAGGCATGAATAGACATGTAAAGAATCTACCCAGTGGTAGTACTTCAAAGTTTATTCATAAGCAGGTCTCGAGGTCACCGTCTTTTCAGGCGCCTCGGAGGATTACCGGGAATAGATGTAGATGAGAGGTTACGGACATGCGGATTTGAGTGGGCAGGTAGTTTGGAATTAAAGGAGGTGTATCTATCGCGGGCCAAGTCTGCAACCAGTGGGATATTTAGGTCTTTATGGATGAGTTTATTAGTTACAAAGTAAGGAGCATTGAGGATTTTTCGTAGGATTTTGGATTGCAAGGATTGGATGCGGGAGGAGTTTGATAGTTTAGTGGACTATCAAACTCAACTCCATAGCTCAATGCCATAGGTCCAAATAGGTCGGATAATCGTGATGTAAATGAGTCTTTTGTAGTAAATAGAGAGTTTTGAACGTTTGTCAAGTAAGTGTTGTAGTAAGCGGTATCTGCAGGCAGTTTCTTGTCGTTTCAGTCAAGTGTGAGGATTCTAAGTAAGACGCTTACTTTAAAATTTAATTTGTTTTCATTCATATTGTTTCTCCTTTCTAATGGTTATGTTCTTTTTATATACTACCTATGTTCTTTATTATGTTTTTTTATATATTACCGTCAAATATCACTTTAAAATTGTACATATTTAAAAATTTTAATTGTTCACATATTGTTCTTTTAACATTTAATCATTTGCTTAATTTATTTTTAAATATTATTATTGAAATATTATCATCTTAATGTTGTTTACTTCCATACTTTATAACTGTCATTTTATCAATTATTTGTATAACTGTTATCCATACTTTATAACAATCATCTTAATTCTGTTCACTTCCATACTATATAACTGTCATCTTATTATCATTTTACATTTAATTTTATGTTGTTTTTTTTTCATATTTTATTACTGTCATCATATTATTATTATATACCTAACATATTATTAAGTTTATAATTACATTGGTTGTTATCTTGTTTCCCTTAGCCCTGATGAAGGCCCACAATGTTGGCCGTAATGTCGACACACAATTAAAATAGCACTGTGTTCTAATGAGTATTTCTCTCTAATGACCGCACCCCCAAACATCTTCTTCGTCTAAGATCTCTATTCAGTGCCAGAGAAAATACACGTTTAAGGGTCCCCTGAGTCCAAATGAACAAGTCCCGAAGAAAGGTCAGTGTGAGGTAACTCAAGCGCAAAATCGAAAAGTCGTATAAAATTGAAATTTTACATATATATAAGGCAGCTAACTATACGCCGGAGATGTTATAGCAACTTTTTCATCAAAATCAGCTTATCTGAATGGTTTTATACTATGCATTTTGGACCTTAAACTTTAATGCGCTTTAATATAGGTAAGTGAAAGTATTGATTTTAACAACGGACGTAAGTGAAAGTTGTGTGCTTGGATTAAGCTCTTACGTTTGGTAGTGAGGGTCCGAGGCTCACTAGCGTATCTATAAGAAATATTTTAAGGTAGGTAATGATTCGAAAGAAAATATCATGTTTTTCTAAACATTGAGTAGTCCAGAAAATAATGCAGGATTCAGAGTTTTATCTGAAATACTTTTTTCATTTGTATGAATGTTAAAGATTATTAATTCTCTTCCGAACGGTAGCATTTTTCTAGATATGTAGAATTTCGTTGCTTAGAATTAATTCTGTCTTTGCTAAAATGTCAATGCGTGATAGAAAATCTTCCTTTCTTGATGACAATGCTCCAGCGACATTTGGAAGAGACCCCCAGAACAACTAGCAGGCAAATCGACTGTCGATGCCCACGTCAAGGCGATCGTGAAGGTAAAAAAAGCGTGGACTCCACACACATTAAAGGACTGCCAAAAAAATATTATGGTGTTTGTACTAAATTTCTTTACCAAAACAAAAACGAGCATTTTCCGTCCAGAGTTGTTACTTGCGTCCGGGAGGAACCATTTCATCTAAAGTCGGGACTGCACAATGCGAAAGTAACGTCGGCCTCATGCCTCAACAGCATTCTCCCCGATCTTTTTCTTCCATTGATTGGGGTCTTCTACAATCCTCACTCGAATATTTTCCGAAAGTCCTACCAAGCCGTCTTTTTTAAATGCAAACCGGGCAACCACGTCTTCTCACAGGAGGTCGAGAGGTAGTGCCCCCTCTTGCGCCTACACTGATTCATGAGATACTAATCAGAAAACGGTTTGGTGAGCCGCAGCATAGAGCGAGGAGAAGGAGAGACAAAACAGACCATGGTAGTGATTACAAAGGCGGAAATAACAGGGATCACTTGTAGCTGGGTGGCTAGCGTAACAGCCTCCCATGCCAAAGGTCACGGGTTCAAATCCGCAGGTGGTCCTAGGATTTTTTAATGGGAGTAAAAAATCCTTAGTTACGCCGTCCTTCGGAGGGGACGTTAAAAGGTGGTCCCGAGCCTGTGCGATGTCAGGTACTCGTTAAAGATCCCTATCCTAATAAAACCTGGATAGGCAAAATTTAGGACTCCCACTGTAGCATCGTCCGATTAGCCATAGTAGCATAAAGTGACGTTAAATAAATAAACAAAGGCGGAAATACTCTGGCCTGTAAGTAACCGCCTGGTAGAAGGACGGTAATCTGATTGGTCGGCTAATTACTGGGATAACTTTTGTACCTGGCTGTTCTTTTGAGCCTAGTTCAATAAAACGGTAAAGTACATCAAGAAATTTACAATGATTATCAGTAAATTACAATAACAGAAAGTAATATTACCAAATAAATAGTATTAAAAAAAAAATTAAAATAATAATATATTTTTTCAGATAATCTTATTGGTGTTTGGAGTGGTGAGTGCAGGAATTTGCATGGAGTACCCAGTCGGGCGAGACGAATCGCTAGCCCTCAACTCTCCAAGAAGTTTCCCATCATACGGTGGAGGTAGTCCAAAGTGTGTTGACTGCTGGGCCTCCTACAGACAATTATTGCCATTACATTTAGCCTATCAACCAAAGACTGCATACCCACCTGGAGTGGAGCCATCCGCCTGCCCCAACTACCCCTTTTGTAGAGAGTTCTGGGAACTATTACCTGTTAGAAAAGAAGAACCTCCAGTACCTGCCTACCCAGCCGGAGTAGATCCTTCCATCTGCCCCAACTACCCCTTTTGTACCGAATCCACACCTCTTCCGGAGCTGAGGAACTCTCCAATACGCGATCCATCGAATTGTGCTGACTGCTGGGTCTCCTATAGACAAGTATTTCCTTTCCATTTACCCTATCAACCAAAGTCTGCATACCCAGCTGGAGTGGATCCATCCATCTGCCCCAACTATCCTTTCTGTAAAGAGTTCTTGGAACTATTTCCTCTTTTACATCAAATAAATACCTCCAGTCGAGCAGGTACCACCATTGCCTCTACCAAAGTCTACTAACCAAGCTGGAGTTGATCGATTCTTCTGCCCGTTCCCCTTATGTCTGGATTTCAAGAAACCAAGTGATGCAACTTCAGTAGAGCAGGTACCATCGCTAGAATGCGTCCATCCATCTGCCTCAACTACTGCATTTGTATAATATTCTGGGAACTAGCATGACTAGCACCTCCAGTCCAGCAAAAACCACCATCGCCTCTACTATCTAGCTGGAGTAGATTAATTTATCGGCCTTAACTACACTTCCTGTAGAACATTTTGGGACTTATTAAGGTAAGTACTTCCAGTCCAGCAGGTATTACCATCGGATCTAAAATCGTCTCCCTGATCAGCTGGAATGGAATCTATCCTTAGTTTCTTCACTGAGCAATTCTCCGAGACATCACCCCACCAGACAATTACTTGCAATCCATCCAATAACCACGATCGTAAATACCATCTACCTGCCCTAACTAATCTTTTTGTGGACCACTACCGAGCTCTACAAGACCTCATCCTGCGGATTTCAACCAGTCATCTTATTCTGCCTGCTTCTGAATGTCCTTCAGACAATTCCTTCCGATTCAGCAGATTTCACGATTGCCACAACTTAATTCTACCAAATCAGCTGGAGAGGGTGCAACCATCTGTTTTAACCTTTCTTACTGTGGACCGTTAAAGACACCTTGGTCTTGAACTTCTTCAAACAGTACCTTCAGTCAACACCTTTCCCAATTATCCTTTCTGCATAAACATCTCTTGAGCACCAGTTCTTGCGGATTTGGATCCAGCCTCTGGTCCAAATTAACCCTATTACTAAAGACCACTCTAATATTAATAAATGCAATTGTTCCTAAATTTTTGTTTTGGCTTATTTTTCCTTGTTACTTCAACTAGCCTATATATGAAATATATATTAATTGAGTATAGCGATCGTAAAAATTTTCGAAGTAGTTTTTTTTATCGGAAATAAACGTTTTAAGGTCCCCTGAGTCCACACGTAGTTACAGCCAAAGTTCTGTAAAACGGTCTGTGGATGTGCAAAGTTTAGCACTAAAACGATAAGTTTTATAATTATAATTATATTCAAATTAGAACATTTTCTTCTATATTAATATATTTAATATCACATCAATTATACACCATTTACGTTTCGAAGTCTAATCACCTCATTTCCAGAATTACGTATTAAAAATTTGGCTGGCCCAGTAAGAGTCTTTAAGCCCAGGCCCAAGTAAAGTTAAAACTGAACTAAGATTTGAATATAGAGATAATATTACACATATAACACTGGAAAGATGGTCTTAGCACAACAACTAGGGTTAATATTGAAAGTGTATGGAATCTTTTTTGACTTATCATTAACAAATGACATTTTGCCTCGTTTTATATTAATGATGAAATGAAAATAAATAAATATATTTTTTTATCTACTATTAGTATTAATAATTTGTACATTAGGAAATTGTTAAGTTGAAAATAAATAGTTATGCAAAATAAAAGCATGCTGTATATATTACTATATTAGTATATATTACTATATATATATACAGCATGCTTTTATTTTGCATGGCTATTTATTTTCAACTTAACAATTTCCTAATGTACAAATTATAATTACTAATAGTAGATAAAAAAATATATTTATTTATTTTCATTTCATCATTAATATAAAACGAGGCAAAATGTCATTTGTTAATGGTAGGTCATAAAAGATTCCATACAGTTTCAATATTAATCCTAGTTTTTGTGCTAAGACCATCTTTCCAATGTTATATGTATAAATCTTATCTCTATATTCAAATCTTAGTTCAGTTTTAACTTTACTTGGGCCTGGGAAACTGATTTCTTTCCAATATACGAGTTTCTCATGGTTTGAGAGCTCATGGTTCGCAAGGCTTATCTATAAGAAAAATTACATATCTGTTGTTTGTATAAGTCACATGCTACTGTACAGTATTCACTACAAAGGCATAGAGAGTTTAAATCTTTGGAGGATAGAACACATGCTGGAAGACAGGAGACTGAAGATTCGTGCCATCCTTGCTGAAGTCCATGCAAATCCTCACACTACTGACACCTCAATGGCCATCATAATAAATAGGTACTATGGGATTCAAGTCCACCCAGACAAAAATATTCTAAGCAGGGAAGAATACAGGGTGCAGTCGCAAGAAGAAACATTTCTTCAGTAAGTTAAACCAGAAGAAGCAGCTCTAATTAGCTAGAGTTTGAAAATAAACCCAAAAATCTCTGGGAAAGGGTCATATTCTCTTAGGAATCCAAATTTAATTTTTTTTTGGCCAGATAGAAGGTCAAAAGTGTGGAGGAAATCAACCTCAGCTTTCAAAACTAAGAATTTATTTATGGATGTATAGAAACTTTTTTGAGCAAGTGTAGATGTGTAATATTCTGTTGGAAAACTAAATATTTTAGAGAAAATATTATCTTATACACATGATTGTAAAAGTTAATGGAGAGTGATGAAAAGCCGATAAAACTGACTGATTGTCATAAATAATTATATAATAGATATTTAATAAAACACATGTTTCTATTAAAACTCAATGTAATTACTTCAACAGTTTATTTTCATTGAATGAATGAATTTAAAAATTCTTAAAAAGATAATAACAACAGAGGAAAGCGAAAGTGTTGTGCACACCAAATTTTTTATCTCTTAATGACATTTACAACTGTACATAAATAAAAAAAGTAAATATCTGATGAAGAAATTATTGGCTCGAAAATGTCTTGTGAAGAATCTACCCTGCGGTAGCACTTCAATGTTTATTTTATCAGATCTAAGATGAGGCAATCTAAGGAATAGATGAAGATGAGAGTTTAGGAACAAGAGGGCTTAAACTAAATTAAAGGAGAAGTATCTAATTTGGGTTATGTCCCCAACTAATAAAATATTCAGGTCTTTTTGGATGAGTTTGTTAGTAAAAAAGTAAAGAGGATTGAGGATTTTAGATTGCAAGGATCGGGTGCAAGAAGAATTTGCTGGTCTACTTGACTAGTATAGCTCAACGTCATAGGTCTGATAATGGTTATGTAAATGAGTTTTTATTTTAGTAATGCGGAAGTTTTGGGCATTTGTAATTGGTATCTATGAGCAATTTCTTATTGTTCAAGTCTTGTGTATGAGGATTTTAAGTAAGACACTTATCAACATGGAATCAAATTATCTATAAAAAAAACAAAAAAACAAAAACAAAACCTGTACCACTACAACCCGTGAAGAGATTTGGGCTCAGTCCACGTAGAGATTCAGCCGAGATCACGCTCAGCCGCCAGGTTTTCCCTATTTTCAGGTACCCACTTTATAGAGGCTGGGTGTGCTCCAGGAGGGTCTCCATACCCCAGGATTGCTCCCTGGCTGAAATAACAGAATAAATAATATTCCACCACAGCCGAGATTCGAACCCAGCACCCGGAGCACAGTAGACTAGTGCTCTACCCACTAGACCATGCCGCTCCCAATATGATATCAAATATATATAAATAAAGGATAATTAATTATTTAAAAAAATATATTTATTGAATTTCACAACAAATAATTAAAATATAATAAATACATCAAACCAAAGTATGTAAATAACAAACTATGACATACATGTAGAGAAACTACCAATCGACAGCTCTACAATATAAACTAAGAATATTTACAATACAAATACTTCTGTTATTTATTAAATATTCTTTATAAATATATGGTGACTGATTTATATTACAACTAATATCTCAATATCACAAGTTTTATGATCAGTTTTTTTCCTCTCGTAAATATTTTTTGATTTTTTCAGTTCTTCAACAGCTGCGTTTAAAACCTAAAAATTCAGCTTTCGAATCCTTCAGCAACAGAACTGTTTACAAAACACAAGTATGTTGAGTACGTTACGTTGTTTTGGTTAATTACAAGTCTCAGTTCCTCATTGATTTACTGTAAAGAAAATATTTATCAACTTCTATAGTAAATCCTTCAAAAGTTCTTGCCTTGTAAGAAAATAGCTCAAAACCATGTGAGTTATTAAACTGTATAATTGTAATAACAGAATAATTAAGGGTTCCTTCCTGTATGACAGACTATTCTATATCTTTTCAACTTAAGATAACTTAGAACAAAATTTTTTTGGGGATCCCTTCTTCATTCTACTTAAACATAAAACTGATAATGTTCAAAATGTATAACAAACATGTGAATCATGGGGTCCCTTCATTTTATTTTAAGCATTTGTTGCCTTAAATACATAATAAGTACAATAAATACCTATTTAATATTACGAGTTACAGTGCACAATTTAATGTGCTAGTGAACTAGTGAACAATTTTTCTTACAAGACAAGGCTTTATAGATATTTTTAATTAATTAAAAATAATTTTCCAATGAAGGGAACCACTGACTATGAGCCTTATAATTACAATGATAACATTGATAAGGCTTCTCATTTGTAAGACAGTGCTTGATATGGCTTTTTATCATTTGAGATGTTACTGCATTATAATTACAATGTTGACAATGAAAGGGCTTTTCCCCTGTATGACGATGTTTCATGTTGCTTTTCAGCAAGTAAGAAATAACTGCTTTGCAATCGAATTGGGAACATTGATAAGGCTTTTCATAATGTCGCAAGGAGGGCATTAATAATCCTATTTTTCTGAATGACGGTGCTTAATATGGCTTTCTATAATTTGAGATGTTACCGCCTTATAATCACAATGTTAACATGAAAGGGCTTTTCACCTGTATGACGATGTTTTATGTGGCTTTTCAGCAAGTAAGAAGTAACCACGTTGTAATCGCATTGGGAACATTGATAAGGCTTTTCATCATGTCGCAACGAGGACATTAATAATCCTATTTGTCTGCATGACGGTGCTTAATATGGCTTTTTATCATTTGAGATGTTACCGCCTTATAATCACAATGTTGACAATGAAAGGGCTTTTCACCTGTATGACGATGTTTCATGTGGCTTTTCAGCAAGTAAGAAGTAACTGCTTTGTAATCGCATTGGGAACATTGAAAAGGCTTTTCAAGAGTATGACAGTACTTAATATGGCTTTTCACCATTTGAGATGTCACTGATTTATAATCGCAATGAGGACATTTATGAGGTTTATCCCCTAAATGGCGGTGCCTTATATGACTTTTAATCATATATGAAGTGAATGATCTATAGCTACACTGTGGACAACGATAAGGCTTCTCACCATTATGAGTGACCATTATATGTCTTTTGATCATCCGATAAGTTACTGTTTTATATTTGCAATGATAACACTGATAAGATGTTGAAAATTTATGGCAGGAAATTATGTGCTTTTTTAACATTCGAGAAACTAATGTTTCATAATTACAATGAGGACAATGATGAGGATTTTTAACCATGTGACGATGTTTTGAGTGGCTTTTCAGCAAGCTAGAAGTAACCGCTTTGTAATCACATTGAGAACATTGATAAGGTTTTTCAACAGTATGACAGTGGCTCAAATGGCTTTTCATCATTTGAGATGTCACTGATTTATAATCGCAATGAGGACAGTGATGAGGCTTTTCATCTGAATGGCGGTGCTTCATATGGCTTTTCATCGAGGTAGATGTGACTGAGCTATAGTCACACTGAGGGCAATGATACGGTTTCTCACCAGTATGACAGGCCATCGTGTGTTTTTTCATCATTTGAGAAGTTGAGGCTGTATAATCACAATGGGGACATTGATGAGATTTCTCATTTGTATGATTCTGATTTATATGTTTTTTCAACAAGTTATTGGTGACTGATTTATAATCACATTCAGAACATTTATAATCTTTATCGACTGTATGACAATGACTTATATGACTTTTTATCATTTGAAATGTTACTGCTTTATAATCGCAATGAGGACATTCGTGAGGCTTTTCACCAGTATGACGGGCCATTACATGTATTTTCATCATTTGAGAAGTCACTGACTTATGATCACAATGAGGACATTGATAAGGCTTCTTACCTTCATGGCGGTGCTTTATGTGGCTTTGCAATAAGTTGGAGCTCACTGATCTATAGTTACATTGAGAACATTCGTAAGGTTTCTCACCTGTATGACAGTACTTGATATGTTTCTTCACCGCGTGAGAAGTTGATGCTTTATAATCACAATGAGGGCAATGATAAGGCTTCTCAATCGCATGACAGCTATTTATATGGCTTTTGATCATTTTAGAAGTGACTGCTTTATAAGGACAATGAGGGCAATGATGGTCCTTTTCTCCTGTATGACGATGCTGGATATGGCTTCTAATCATTTGTGCTGTTACCGCTTTATAATCACAATCAGGACATTTAAACCGCTTTTCACCAGTATGGCGAAACCTCATGTGTCTTTTTAACATTTCACAAGTTTTTGATTTATGATCACAAAGGGAACATTGGTAAAGTTTGTGAGAACTTCTGATGTGGCTTCTCATTGAGACATTACTGACTGTTATGAAGTCACAATGAGGGCATAGATAGGGTTTCTTGTCCGTATGACGGTACTTTATATGACTTTTTATCATTTGAGAGGTTACTGCTTTATAATCACAATGAGGACATTGAAAAGGCTTCTCACCTGTATGACGGGCCATTATGTGAATTTTCATCATTTGAGAAGTAACAGACTTATGATCACAATATGGACACTGGTAAGGCTTTTCGCCTGTATGACAGTGTTTTATATGGCTTTTGATCGAGTTAAAAGTAACAGATCTATAGTCACAATGAGGACACTGATGAGGCTTCTCATTTGTGTGACGGTACTTAATATGGCTTTTTATCATCTGAGGTGTTACTGCTTTATAATCGCAATGTTGACAACGATAGGACTTTTTACCTGTATGGCGATGTATCAAGTGACTTTTTAGCAAGCTAGAAGTAACTGCTTTGTAATCGCATTGGGGACATGGGTAAAACTTTTCAACTGTATGATGGGCCATTATATGTTGTTTCAAGGCTTGATATGTAGCTGTTTCTTCACCGCAATCAGGGCAATGATAAGTCTTTTCACCAGTATGATAAGTCATGATATGGTTCGCCAGAGAACCAACAGTTAAAGCTGTATAACCACACAGTTCACAGTGGTCCGTCATAGTATTAGAATCATGACATTCGATTCCTACATCCTCAAGTGGGTCTTTATCATCTAAAACAATAATTATCAAATCATGAACATTTTAAAATATGAAGGATAATAATGTTATTGTATTAAAATATAACATATAATGATAACGTAAGATTAGGAGGCACTTATGACAAACCATAGCCTAAATCATTTTAAATAATAACGTTTAAAGGTTGGTACATATGAATAATCTGTAAAAAGGTGTCCATTTTCAAATATCTGGACTCTTATTTAGATGCTACAGGGTCGTCTGAACAGGATGTCGGAAGGAAGGTGTAGTGAAATGCTACATCCAGTCCTCTGGAATAATGACACTTCCAAGGAAAACAAATACCGAATCTTTACAGCCATTGTGGAATCAATACTGACATACCCTATGGAAATGTGGACCATGAACTCCTGTCTATACTCAAAGGTACAGACGGTAGAGATGGATTTCTGGAGAAGGAGCCTCCGTGTTACCAGGTTAGACGGAATTAAAAAATAAATTAATTCGGTAGAGGATAGATGTGAACTAAACAGTTAATGAAAGGATCGGGGCACACTGTCTAAGATTTGGTAAGTACATCTGAGACGAATGTCAGATCAATGCTGGCCAAACCGAATCCTGGATTTTTGTTCCACCAGAGAGAAAAGGACGCATACAACCCTCAAACAGATGTATAGAAGGAGGAAATGGCTGGTCGAGGTCTGCTGGAAGAGGATTGGATGGACCAAAGCGTATGGAGCTATGCACAGATTGGTTAAGGCAACCCTAGTTGAAACGCCTATAAACTTTTTTTTTTTTTTTTTAATATTTTTATTGAAATTTACAACTGTATTTTGTAATACAACAAGTAAATATGCTGATAATGATAAAATACATGAAAAAACATGAAGAGAAACTGCCCATTGGCAGCACTCTAGTAGTCAATCTATCTAAACAAGAAGGTCTCGATGCCATCTTCTTTTCAGAGGCCTCGGAGGATTGTCAGGAATGAAGGAAGAAACTAGGATTGAAACTAGTGGGTTAGAGTGGGAGTAGAGTTTGTCATGGAAGAGATGATACCTGGTTCAGGGCAAATCAGCTAGATAAGGAATATTAAGGTCTTTATGGATGAGCTTATTCGTGACAAAGTAAGGAGCGTTGAGGATTTTTCGAAGGATTTTGGATTGTAAGGATTGAAGACGGGGAGAATTTGATGGTTTAGTAGAGCCCCAAAGCTCAACCCTGTAAGTCCAGATTGGTCTTATGATGGTCATGTAGTTGAATCTTTTGTAGTTAAGTAGAAAAGTAAACTTTACAATTTACAATTAATAATAAGAATATAACACTGGGAAATGTAGTTTTCTTCATTTCATCTGTTTATTTTAGCCAAAACTTAATATTTCTGATTCATGCTAATATCAACTACAGTTTAAGAAAACTAGAGACAGGAGAAGAACCCCGACCCGGTGAGACCATCAATGTTGGTCTCTTTAACTTTGAAAAAGTGGCCCAGCTCACTTATCTGGGGTCTCTAGTAACACAAGATAATGCACCAGAGGTTGAGGTGAAAAGAAGAATTTGATGGCAAACAGGTGCTACTTTGGCCTCTGAAGAGAATTCACCTCCTGACTCCTAGACAGGCCAATTAAGCTCCATCTATATAAGAAGTTGGTTCGCCCAGTCCTGTTGTATGGATCAGAAACTAAAGAGGACCTAAACGTCTTTGAGAGAAAAATACTTCCGACAAATTTTTAGAGGCGTTCATCTCAATGGACATTGGAGAAGGCGGACCATAATGAACTTTATACATGTTTCATGGACAATAATGTTGTTATGACCTTGAAGCTTGGCAAACTGTGGTGGGCTGGTCATGTGGCTGGAATGGAGGATGAGGCGATCACTAAGACCGTTTTACTAAACCTCTCCACGGCATCAGAAGATGAGGGAGACCGAAACTTATATGGTCGGATAGTGTGACAGCAGATGCAAGGAATATTCTGGGAGTGAGAAACTGGATGACAGCTGCACAAAATATAAATGACTGGAGAAAGCTGGTAGAGGAGGAAAGGACTTGTCATCGAGTTGTAGTGCCAGACTGATGATCATAATTCACACTAAGACTAATAACTCACTTTCAGCAGGGGTCACCTATAGAATGGTGGTTAGCATAACAACCTCCTATGCCCAAGGTCGTGGGTTCGTACAAGTAGGTGGCCCTAGGATTTTTCAATGGGAGTAAAATACCCTTAGTTATGCCGTCCTTCGGAGAGAACATTAAAAGGTGGTTCCTGACATATTCGATGTCTGGTACTCGTTAAAGATCCCAATCCAAATTAAACCTGGATAGGCAAAATTTAGGACTCCCACTGTAGCATCGTCCGATTAGCCACGGCAGCATAAAGGGACGTTATATAAATAAACAAAGACACTTTCAGCCTAAACTTGCCTTTCACTATCATTATGTAACACTATATTTAATAGAACTTTGTATTTCATTAAGTAAACAAAACAGACAAACTTTTAAGACATTTTAAATTTCTCCACCCTATATTCTCAACCATCAACAATAACTCCATTGTTAAAAAAAAAAAAAATTAAAGGTACTTTGAAGGAAGAAGTTTTGAAAATTGGACATTTAAGACCAGGCATAACTTTCTCAAAGAGAATAATTCTTGCAGTGCTACTAATGAGTAATAATAATATGATATAAAAATCATTTACATAATACTTAATATCTTCAATTAATTTGCATATAAAAAAATAAATAAATAAAGCAGTACATTTTTAATCATTATCACTGTTCAATAAAGTTTAATTACCATAATAATCCTCCTGGTCCTCTTCTACTTCTTCTTTAATACGAACAAAGGACTCTGAAAAAAAAAAAAAAAAAAAAAAAACTGATCAATTTTAATAATCTAAAACCTAATTTATGTTAACTTATTTTCTAATTATAAGAGTTGAATATAAATTAAACCAATGAACTTCTCTAACTCTTTATCAATATATTTTTACTTTCACTTAACTACATATAAAATATATAGTAAGAGAAAGTATTGCGATCGTGAACATTTTTGAATTCGAGTTTTCACCGGAAATACCCTTTTTAGAGTCACACCCGCAAAAAGGTCTGTGTGTTTGTCAGTGTAATTCTAGCGTGAAAACAAATAATCATAGGAAACTGAAATTTCATATTTGAGGCAGCTAAACACCAGAGATGTTACAGCAAATTTCTCATCAAAATCAGCTAACCAAAAGAGCCACTTAATATCATGCCTTTTGCACTTTTTTTTTAAGATTTTTTCAAAAATGGCTCTTAAGGATTTTGATTAAACTCTATATTGATTAAATTTAATGGGCTTTAATATCATGTAGGTTTCATTCTGATTAAAATAGTCTGACATGGCTTAAATGCCAATATTTTAAATTTGCTTCATCTATAGGACTTTTAATTTTGTAGATTTTATTAAAATAACCATATCATATTTTAGCATTGATAAAAGATGGATAAATAAATAAGTTGAACAAATTCGATATACAACTAAATGAGAAAAGAGCAAACATTTTTTATTTTAATACAATGTTTGTGACCGGAAGCTTTACTTTATACCATGCATTATTCACCTTTTTTACAGTTTTCTCAAAAACGGCTTCTACGATTTAGATTAACTCGCTATATAGATGTAAAACTTAATAGGCTTAAATTTGATGTAGTTTTCATTATGATCGAAATAGTCTGACAGGGATTAAATGACGATATTGTAAATTGTCTTTGTATAAAGTACCTTTAATTTTGTAAATTTAATAATAAATAATAATAAATTGAAAAATAACCGTTAAATATGCAAGTTGAGCGAATTTGATAAACAACTATAGGAGAAAAGTGCAAACATATTTTTTTATTCAATTTTTGTGTTTTTGAACATAAACAGCATTATAGGTGTATAATATACCATTGGAAAGCTAAAGATTTTAGAAAAAATATTATCTTATACACACAATTGTATAAGTTAACAGAGAGCGATGAAAAGCCGATAAAACTAACTGATTGTCATAGATAATAATATAATAGATTATTTAATAAAACACATTTTCTATTAAAATTTAATGTAATTTCTTCTTTAACAATTCATTTTATTTCTAAATTTATTTAAAAATTCTAAAATTGATTTTATCAATGGAGCTAAGTTATATTATTTCATCTTGATTACATTTTATAATCTTTACATCATTACATTATTAATTATTTTGTTACTTTGAAATTAATTTGAAACTAATATTTTTAATTTATCATAATTAAAAATATATATATATATATATATATATATATACTATACTATATATATATACTATCACATACCTTGAAATACTATCATATTAATGAGTTAACTCTTATCATTTTATATACAATTGTGTACTATTCTTTTATGTTCCATTCTCTTGATTTCACATATACAACATTTTATTTCACTTTCACATTAAACCCTAAATTCTTATCTAATATTCTATGATCTTCAACATACTCTTTATTATTATATTAGTATTATATATGGCAGTTAGTTCTGCCTAATATAGTATTATTACTTAATTTTAAATTATTTATAATTTATTTATTATATCTGCTTAGTTGCAATTGATATTTTTGGTATCTATTTTTACTTTCACTTACTATATATAGTAAGGGAAAGTATTGCGATCGTGAAAATTTTCGAATTCCAGTTTTCAACGGAAATAAATGTTTTAGGGTCCCCTGAGTCCAAATAACCTAGTTCCGCAAAAAGGTCTGTGTGTGTGTGTGTGTGTGTGTGTGTGGTAACTCCCAGGCGGAAACGGTAAGTCTTATGAAACTGAAATTTCATATTTAAGACAAATATACCCCCGAGACGTTACAAAACCTTTTTCATCAAAATGAGCTTACCGAAGAGCCACTTTATACTATGCATTTAGCATCTTTTTTCAATTTTCTCAAAAACAGTTCCGACGATTTTGATTAAACTCGCTATATAAAATTTAATGGGCTTTAATATCATTTAGGCTTTATTCGGATTAAAATGGTCTGACAGGGCTTAAATGCCGATATTTTAAATTTTATTCTTCTAAAGTACCTTTAATTTTGTTGATTCTATAAAAATAACTATATTATCTTATTACCACTGATGAAAAACAGGTAAATATATAAATTGAATAAATTTGATAACCAACTAAAGGAGAAAGCAGAAAAAAATATTTTTTTAATGCAATTTTTCATTCTCGAACATAAGAACAATAATATACATGTATGATATACCGTTAAAAAGCTAAAGATTTTAGAAAAAATATTATCTCATACACAAGCTTTTAAAAGTTAATAGAGAGTGATAAAAAGCCGATAAAACTTACTGATTATTTTAGATAATAATATAATAGATTTTTTAATAAAACACATGTTTCTGTAGAAATTCAATTTAATTAATTCTTTAATAGTTTCACGTATTTTTATCTCTGACTGTATTTGAAAATTCTTTCATTGATTTAAAAAATGGAGGTAAGTGAAAGTCGTGTGTTGCCTGTACCAGATTTTTTACAAATGTTCTAAATCTAAGGAATTGATTAAATTGTTGATCTTTGCATGATACAGACCCATGTCATGTCGCCCATCAAGTGGCCCACGGATCCCCGAGAGTCCACAGAGTGGCAACAGGAAATTATTTTAATAAACGATATTGGTAAAGTCTTGGCTAGTAACAAGACTTACATATTGCACAAATACATTACATTGCCCATGGTAACAGATAGTGAATATTATATGCCTATATTGTATTTATAAATTTTTATAATTACTGAGAATGTTTTGCTGATTGTAGTCGGTTCTCAGAGCCTAGGTATAATATGTTCTATATTCTGGCAGAATCTTTTCGTCGCTTAATGCCAATCTCTCACCAATAGAGTAGTCTGACTATATATATTTACATAATTGTTTAGTTTACAACAAGTGGAAAAATTGGTATCTGCTGAGATACAATTTCATTATTTCCAAAGGGCTATTATGCAAATTATGAATATTGATATCAATTTGGATTGTTCTTGATTATACGTGGTTTCATGTTTATGGCAAAGACATGTTTAGTTTTTCAAAAGTCGGACATATTATTTGTACTAAATATATTCATTTCTAATCTCAATAATTTTACTATTAACTTATGTTGATTTAGTAACTTAATATTTATTTATTTTTCACCAGCTTTTATAGTTTTTTCTCTTTATTTTGTTAATTTCACATAATTATTTATCAAACCAAAAAAAAAAACTGGTGAAAATTAAATAAATAATAATAATAAAAGATCTAAAAATTGATGGAAAAGAGACAAAGCGAGAAAATGGTAAATAAATAGTTTGCAAAGTAAATAAATAAGATACATGCAGCTTACCATCATCTGGGACAATTACTTCTTCTTGCTTCACTTGAATAAGCTCATCAGCTAAGAAACAAACAAATATTTTAAATAAGATTATACAAAAATATCACACGATGATATAAATAAAACATTAAATAATAAATACTAACATTAAAGAATAAAACATGATGTAATAATATTATCTTATTTGGCATTTATAAGTCTAACAGTGAAAGTAAAAAGAAGTGCAATAACTTATTTATTTAAGACAAGTTAACACACTATGATGACAAAACAAACATCACCAGGTCCATTGTGCTTTAACATGTTCATGTCGGCGCTGTGGTACGGTGCTCGAATTTATGCCACATTTCGTCGATTAATGCCTGTTAAGACCTGTATACGAGTTGTATGTTTGCTAACAGTCTAGTTAGTGCTTATTTTGAAATTTGTGTAATTCGTGCGGTTTTTTCATCCTAAGCTCAGTTTTCTGCCAGTAAGGATAACTCAAATGGCAGTTAAAAATGTTTTATTTTTTTGCCCTCATAAATAATAGATAACATGTATATGGAAATCCCTGTGGTATTTCCAGATCCATGTTATCTTTATCAAGCACCGTCCAATGGGACAGACTAATGTGAACCACTGGTAGTACGCGCCGGTGTGAACGTGTCAATAAAAACACAATAAACTTGAATTGCAAATAAGATAGAACACTGTTCATTACTAGTTTGATTTAAATCATTACAATATATGAATTAATCAGTAATGAAACTGATAAAAGTCAAGATAAATAAACACTTATATATACAATCTACATTATTTAGCTATTAAATTAATATAGGATTTACTTAAAACTGTTTATTTTCATGATCAATTTTTAAATTTTGTTTGGCGTCTGAAATTTGTTATCTTTACTTTACTTAGTTTGTTGGTTTATTTATTTAACATCACTTTATGCTACTATGTCTAATCGGATGATGCTACAGTGGGAATCCTACCACCTTTTAACTTCCCCTCCGAAGGACAGCATAACTAAGGATTTTTCTACTCCCATTAAAAAATCCTAAGAACACCTGCGGGTTCGAACCAGTGACCTTTGGCATAGAAGGCTATTATGCTAGCCACCCTGCTACAGCTGATCCCTCCTTATTTAGTAATCTTCCTTTACATTCATATAATTGTGAGAACTATATTAATTTTTGATCTCAATAATTTTACTACTAAGTCATGTTGTTTTATTAACTAATTTTTTATTTATTTTTCACAAGATTTTATTGTTATGACTCTTTAACTCACAATTATTTAATACTTATCATTTGTTTTCATTACTTTGTTAATTTACATAATTATTTATCAAACCAATAAAAGCTGGTGAAAATGAAATAAATAATAAGTTAATAAATCAACATGGGCTATTAGTAAAATTAGTGAGATAGAGATGAATACAGTTAATACAAGTACGTGGGTGAATCAAATATAAACGATACTTTTTGTCCTGGAAGCCCAGTGAAGGTGCGGGAACGTTCCCGCGTTTAGAGGTGTTGGGTAGGGATGCCAGGAGTGGGGGAAGCAGGCGGGCGCATGCCCTCGAACTCAACAGTTACCGTCGTGACAATGTCTGAGCAGGATGTATCCCCCTCGATTGGGCAACGTATTATCATCAAATTTCTTGCTGCTGAAGGTGTAAAACCGGCTGAAATCTTGAGAAGGTTGAATGTACAGTTCGGGGAAGAGACACTTTCTCGTGCCAGAGTGTTTGTATGGCATAAACAGTTTGTGGAGGGTCGTGATCGTATTCAGAATGAAAGCCATGACCGCAGACCCCGCTCTAGCATCACAGCAACAACATCAGCCGTGTTCGACAGCTTATTGAAGGTGATAAACTTCTAACCACCAGTGCCATTGCAAGTGAGTTTGGGATAAGCTATGGAAGCACTTTTTCCATACTCACAGAGGAGCTAGGGTTTCCTAAGGTGTGTGCCAGGTGGGTTCCTCGACTTCTCACAGCTGAGCAGAAGCTGAACCGTTTGCAGGTCTGTGAAAGTCCTCTTGCAAGATTTCAGGCTGAGGGAGCCTCATTTCTCACTCACATTATCACCTGTGATGAAACTTGGGTGCACCATTACACCCCTGAATCAAAACAAGTGAGTATGGAGTGGAGACTGAAAGGGGAACCTGGACCAGTGAAAGCCAAGTCATGGCTGTCAGCTGGGAAGGTTTTGGCTTCCGTGTTTTTTGACCAGCGTGGCTTGCTGCATCTTACGTGCTCAATTGGCTGAAGACACAACCTACTTCATTCTATGAGCACGGGATTGGAAAATTACCTATGTGCTGGGAAAAATGTATTTCCAAATCAGGAGACTATGTAGAAAAAT
Source organism: Piezodorus guildinii (assembly GCA_023052935.1). Lineage (NCBI taxonomy): Eukaryota > Metazoa > Arthropoda > Insecta > Hemiptera > Pentatomidae > Piezodorus > Piezodorus guildinii. Next base: position 136,274,344 of record CM041296.1, on the reverse strand, counting down.
TAGGTGTACTTTTCTTTGTGTTCAAAGTAAAAATAAAAAAATAAGTCTTGTTTATATTTGATTCACCCACGTATATGAAGGTAAGGAAAGACAACTAAGTAAAGTGAAGATAACAAATATCAGAGGTCAAACAAAATTATAACAGTTTCAAAAGGGAGCAGCATGGTCCTAGGTTCAAATTCTATGTTTGGTCAGAATATTATTCATTCTGTTGTTTCAGCAGGAGGGGAGAGGGGGGAGGTGACCCTAAGGTAAGGATGCCATCCTGGGGCACACACAGCCTCTATAAAGCGGGTACCCGAAAAATGGGGGTAAAACCTGGCGGCTGAGCGTGATCTCAGCTTAATCAACTCATTGCACAGCCGTTGGCCTAGATACAATACGAATCTCAATATGTACTGAACCCTAGACCCTTCATGGGTTGTAAAGGTAGAGCTTTTATTTATCAAATACTTTCATTACGTCTTGTAATGTTTTTTGGCCCTGATGAAGACCCTTAACATGGGTTGTGAAACTTTAGACAATAAAACAGTTGTTCACTATTTTCTCATTTTTTTTTTTACCACCCTTAATCAATCAACCACCTCATCCTTTATAATAATTAATTAATCATTGTTTAAATAGACTAAGGAAGGATTCAGCTCGGTTACCCTCAGTACCAGCGCCTATGTGTGGAATAGGCCACAGCTATGCTATAGATCTGATCTAGACGGCTGCTCGCAATAATACCAAGCTCTACAGAAGGGATATTGAGAAATAGTATCATTTCAAGTTGTTCTTGGAGAGACCCTGCAAAGAGAGAAGCCAAACTCTTTTCTCAATGGACAGAATAACCCTGAGGAGGTTGACAGGACTATATATAGCACACTGTCTGTTTAACAAGCGCCTCCACAATATGGGCTTACAAAGCTCACTTATATACAGATCCTTATAGAGAGAAAATGAAAATGCCTTTCATGTGCTATGCAGTTGTAAAGAAATAGCTAGGATATAATTTTACCTCTTTGGCAATGACAGTATTTCAGTTCTTAAGCTGTGGACTGATCGATTCTTATATTTCAGTCAGATTTAAAAAGGCAATCGGCCTATATTAACAGGATAATGGTTGGTGCACAATAAACATACTCAAGACTTGTTATATTCATGATAAAAGCTAGGAAAAAATAAAAAATAAATAAAAACTTACAAGGAAAATCAGCTTCATCTATCACTTCTTTTTTCACTGAAATATTAGTGTAATCGATATCTGAAAAAGTAAATAAGATAAAACAAATGTATAATTTATGACACATCTTAAGTACAATAAAAACTAATCATAATTCTAATCTAGAACAAAAGTTAGTAAGTTGAGGATCAACAATTGAATTATAAATTGTATAATTTTGTAAGAATTAAAACTACAATACAAATATGGGAAAAATTATAAAAATAATTCAGCAAGTCTAGGATTTTTAACATTATCTAAATCCAAACAATCCTTTTATCTCTATTTATGATAATTATGATTTGTTCCAAGGTGCAATGCTACTTTTCCGTTCTAAATCCAGTGCCCTAAGTGTGATATGATCGTAGTCATAACTAATATAGAAACATATTTAAAGTTATTCATAAGATTAATGAAATACCTTTATTAATAAAAAATAAAGGGATAGAAATATAATAATAAAGATTTTCTGAAAAGTAATGAATAAAAATTAAGTAAATCATCTTTTGTCGAAGAACATTTGAATACCCAATCGAAAAGAAATAAGTTTATCTGAAGGCTAAGTTTAAAATAAAAAGAATAGGGAAAAATGCACTAAAAGTAATAACGTTTAAACTATAATTTTACAACACCATTGTTTAAAAAGATCCTGTAAAGGTTCAAAATTTAAAATACTCAATCGAATTTAAAACTAATTGAGCAAGAAAATCAAATTAATCTGCAATAAATTTAAAGTGATGGGATTAACATAAAGTATGATAAAATTACTATACAGAAGATTAAAAAATAAAATAAATAACTAAACAAATATTACAGTAATTATTAAAATAAATTACTGCATTTGATATCCAAACTTGAACAGAAATAATTTAATCCTTTCTTATCTTCTTAGAAACCTTTAGACCCAATCCCAAATTAACAATGATATATTAAAATATTTTAAAATAATATATCTATTATATAATTTATTATGTGAAAGAGAATGTCTTACCAATTTGATCCATTGCTGAACGTCAAATAATTATAAAAATAAAATGTAGTATCAACTGCACAATCAGATTTTGAAAAAAAAAAAAAACGTTTCAATTCTCGTGTTTCATCCAAAGAGGTAATAGTAAGCATACAGCTGATAGAGGTAAGAGGTTATTCCACTTACATAAGTTAATTTAATAAAATGTCTTCTTTTTTTTTAAAAAAATGTCTTAATAGAGAAAATAGCCTTGTGTAATACATACAAAATGTCTTAGGAAGCTGAATAGGAGTTTAGAAGTTTATACTATTTGTTTAATGAAATTTTAAAATGCAGAACTGACAGCTGAAAAACGTGCAGTCCCAAATATTACGTACGACAGGCAGCAACGTAAATAGTTATAGTAGACTGTTTATTTGTATTTATGTATTTGCTGAAAGTTGACGAGGATAACCCACGTTCAGCGGCTGCCAACCGCTGCAATTACAAATACGCATTGCCTTTGCACATTCTGAGAAGTTACTTTCTAAACATTTATCCGATGTTTGGAAAATTAAACGGAAACGATATTAATTGTTTATTATCCTTCTCTTAATTACTGGTAAAAAACTTCGGAATTACGCTTTTCGGATTTTTTAGGTAAAAGATGGAGGATTAAAGAAAACAGATGTTTTTTACTTTCACTTACCTAAATATGAAATATATAGTAAGGAAAAGTATTGCGATCGTGAAAATTTTCGAATTCCAGTTTTCAACGGAAATACACGTTTTAGGATCCCCTGAGTCCAAATGACCAAGTCCTGAAAGAAAGAAAGTAAATTTTATTCTGGGACCTTCAGTCCCCTAAGAATAACAGAAAAGTACAAAACTTTGGCTTGTGTCTGGCACAGAAACAAAAACATAAAAGAAATACAAACTTAAGATATAATATTATTTAAAAATAAGAATAAATAAAGTTAAATAAATAACTACGATTACTTAGTATGCATATATGTTTATAATTATATAATCATTAATGTGTATCTGAAGATATATTACTATTGTGCTTCTTATGGTATAATAAGGTCACCGAGAAAAACAGAAGAAAGAAAGAGAAAGGTGAATATATATCTAAAACATTGTTTACATATTTGTTGTGGTCCTCATTTTAGAATGTGACATGACCACTATTCTAGCGTTTTGTTTACAATCAATCTGTAGATGGATGGTTGAGGAGATGAAGGTACAGTTTGCTTTTAAATGAGGTTAAAGAAGGTGCTTTGCGTATAGAGGTAGGTATGGAATTCCAGAACGATGTGGCACGCAAACTAAATGATTTTTTAAAGGATGATGTTTGATGAAAAGGAATATATAGGTTAGTGGACTGGGATCTTGTATTGAACGAATGTACCGATGAACAAGGGATGAATAGGTCAAGAATGTAGGATGGATTTTTGGTAAAAGAGTCTGTGTGTGTGTGTGTGTGGTAAGTCTAACGCAGAAATCAATGTAAAATTTATTGGGCTTTAACATCATGTAGGTTTCATTCTGATTAAAATAGTCTGATAGGGCTTAAATGCCCATATTTTAAATTTTCTTCCTCTAAAATACCTTTAATTTGGTAGATTCTAAAAGATCATATTATCTTGTTAGCATTGATAATTAACAGCTGAACATCCAAGGTAAAGCGAATTTGATAAACAACTAAAGGAAAAAACTAAAAAAATATTTTTTTAATGCAATTTTTTGTTAATATACAATAATACAGTATATGTATAATATACCATTGGGAAGCTAAAAAATTTAGAAAAAATATTATCTTAAAAAATCTGGAGCTGTTGCCCGCTTTGTTGCCGTGTTGAAAACGAAGTTTTCTTCATAGGTCAGTCAAGGATGCTAGGATAAAAGAATAAATAAATAAATCTGGTGCGGGCAACACACGACTTTCACTTACCTCCATTTTTAAAATCAATGAAAGAATTTCCAAATACAGTTAGAGATAAAAATAAAATTAAAAGCTTGTGTATGAGATAATATTTATTCTATAAGCTTTAGTATATATATATCTATATATCATACATGTATATTACTGCTTTTATGTTCAAAAACAAAAAATTGCATTAAACAATTTTTTACTTTCACTTACTATATATAGTAAGGAAAGTATTGCGATCGTGAAAATTTTCGAATTCCAGTTTTCAAGGGAAATACACGTTTTAGGGTCCCCTGAGTCCAAATAACCAAGTCCCGCAAAAAGGTCTGTGTGTGTGTGTGTGTGTCTGTGTGTGTGTGTGTGGTAACTCCCGGGCGGAAACGGTAAGTCCTATGAAACTGAAATTTCATATTTAAGACAACTATACGCCCGAGACGTGACAAAACTTTTTTCATCAAAATGAGCTTACCAGAAGAGGCACTTTATACCATGCATTTTGCACCTTTTTTCGATTTTCTCAAAAACGGTTCCGACGATTTTGATTAAACTCGCTATATCGATGTAAAATTAAATGGGCTTTAATATCATGTAGGTTTTATTTGGATAAAAATGGTCTGACAGGGCTTAAATGCCGATATTTTAAATTTTCTTCCTCTAAAGTACCTTTAATTTTTTAGATTCAATAATAATAACTAGATTATCTTGTTAGCGCTGATGAAAAACAGGTAAATATATAAATTGAATAAATTCGATACCCAACTAAAGGAGAAAACAGAAAAAATATATTTTTAATGAAATTTTTCGTTTTTGAACATAAGAGCAGTAATATACATGTATGATATACCGTTGGAAAGCTAAAGATTTTAGAAAAAATATCATCTCATACACAAGCTTTTAGAAGTTAATAAAGAGTGATGAGAAGAAGATAAAACTAACTGATTATTTTAGATAATAATATAATAGATTTTTTAATAAAACACATGTTTATATATAAATTCAATTTGATTAATTCCTTAATAGTTTCACGTATTTTTATCTCTAACTGTATTTGAAAATTCTTTCATTGATTTTAAAAATCGAGGTAAGTGAAAGTCGTGTGTTGCCCGCACCAGATTTTTTTTTGCTGTTTTCTCCTTTAGTTGAGTATTGAATTCATTCAAATTATATTCTTACCTGTTATTTATCAGTGGTAACAAGATAATATAGTTATTTTTATAGAATAAACAAAATTAAAGGTACTTTAGAGAAAGATAATTTAAAATATTGGCATTTAAGCCCTGTCAGACCATTTTAATCTGAAGGAAACCTATATGATATTAAGGCCCATTAAATTGTACATCAATATAGCGAGTTTAATCAAAATCGTCAAAACCATTTTCGAGAAAATCGAAAAAAGGTACAAAATGCATGGTATAAAGTGGCTCTTCTGGCAAGCTCATTTTGATGAAAAAGGTTTTGTAACGTATCGGGAGTATATTTGTCTTTTATATGAAATTTCAGTATCATAGGACTTACCGTTTCCGCCCGAGAGTTACCACACACACATACCCAGACCTTTTTGCGGGACGGTTATTTGGACTCAGGGGGCCCTAAAATGTGTAAATTCGAAAATTTTCACGATCGCAATACTTTCCCTTACTATATATAGTAAGTGAAAGTAAAAATGAGCTTTAATTAAATATAAAGAGAACTAAAATATAAACACGTTTGAGGTAGTGACAAACCCATTCCACATAACCTCTTTGCTCCCACAGCTGTGTGTTTATAACCTCATTCCCTTACACACAACCAAGGAGTTTGTAATACTATTACAACCTCCTTGCACACAACAGGCTAGTCACACCATCAAGTAGAATAAGAATCAGTCGATCTTGGCAAGTGGGTTTCAAAAAGATAAATACATATATACATTATTCTCTGACTCATTTAGCTATTTTAAAGTTTCCATTTTTCTTAATTTTACTTCCACTTAGCGAATGGTATACCGATCGTGAAGATTTTCGAATTCCAGTTTTCAATGTAAATACACGTTTTAAGTTCCCCTCAGTGCATATGATCAAGTCGCTTAAAATGGTCTGCGTATTTGTTTATGTGGCAAGTCTCCACAAAAAAAAAAAAAAATAATAAATAAATAAATTCGTACAATAATGATATTTCATATTTAAGGCAAGTATGAGTCTGGGATGTTATAGTAACTTTTCCAAAAAAGTCGACTAGTTTAAAGAACTACTTTATACTATGTATTACGATTTCGATTAAATTTACATTGTCGAAGTAGAATTTAATGAACTTTAATATCATTTAAATATTTTCTACTTGAAATACTTTAATCAGCCGAATTTTCAAAATTTATTACTCTGAATCATCTTTAAATTTTTTCTGTTATTATTAAATATTTCTCGATGCAAACATTTAAAAAGAATGTTTAACGATTGAAGTGGTCTATCCAATAATCTAAGCCACTCTATGTATGATTAAACTCACCATATCGATGTAAAGTTGGATGGACTTTAACATCATGTAGGTTTCATTCAACCCATTATCAATAACTATCGGTCACAAAACTAAAATTTACTGGGATCATCCTATCATTACGGACCACACAGTTTTAAATAATCGGCCAGACATTTTAGTTATTGATAAAAATAGAAAATTGGCACAGATTGTTGAAATAGGCGTCCCATCGGATGACAATCTTCAAAAAACGGTCTCTGAAAAGAAAAGGAAATACCAGGAGCTGGCAGAGGAGCTAAAGCAACTCTACGGATTGGAGAGCTGTGGGATTTACCCAATAATACTATCTTGCAATGGCCTGATTCCAGAGAGTACGCTAGAATCAATCCAACAGCTAGAGCTACCTGTAAGGATTCTAGCGGAGGTTCAGCGAGCAGTCCTTCTAGGGACAGCAGCCACTGTTAGAAAATTTTTAAATATAACATAATTAGAGCCTAACCCTTGACTCATTGAGTCCGGGTAGGTGAAAATTTCCAGCGAAAGTTGAGAAAGTGCGAAATACAAATAATAATAATAATAATAATAGGCTTAGCGAACCCGAAGGTTCGATGCCAATGCCACCAAATTCCGCCTACACAGACTCGTCCAATGTTCACCATTCAAGCCCAAGCTCCCGAGATCAGCCTTAACGCAATCCTCCCATCTCCGCTTCGGCCTACCTTTCAGACGCCTACCAGTCGGATCAGCAAATACCAACTTTCTCGGAATCCGCTCGGCATCGAGCCCAACAACTTTACTCGCCCATTTGAGTCTCCGCGATGCAATCAGCTCAATTATATTCACAGGATGCAAGTTCCGCAGTTCCGCGTTGTGCAACCTTCTAAACTCCCCAGTGGCCTCATCTCTCTTTGGACCAAATATTTTACGCAATACCTTATTTTCGAAAACCTTAAGCCGTTGTTCATCCTTCAAAGTAAGCGGCCACGTTTCACATCCATAAAGAATTGTTGGAAGAATAATAGTTTTATAAATTCTAACCTTTAAGTTTTTAGATAGAAGCCGGCAGTAAAAGTTTTACCCGTATAAAATTAAGTGACGGTTTTAGATAATATTTTTATTGTAAAATTCTTTCATAAACAAAAAATATTTCCATCAAACTCAATATAATTCTTTAAACTTGTTATTAACTCTAACTTTATTTTATAGTTCGTCACTTTATTCTAACAAAGGAGGTACATAAATTAAAATAGTGAGTTGCGGACACCAGTTATTTTTAAATTTTATTTTAATTTATTTTTTTTCAATTATTTATCTTGACCTAAATTTTAATTAATGCTTATAAATATTTAGCTTTTGTGTTTGCGTTCAAAAATTGTTGAAAATATAATTTACATGTTATAAATTACGGAAGTGAGATGTAACACAGCGTAATAAATTGTGAATAGTTTAAATTAAATTGTGAAAATCGTTACAGATGAATTTTTGCGCTCAAGATGCCGAAAGTATAATATAACACTTCCTACCTATTGCGTAATTTATTTTTTTATTTTAAATCACCTATTTATTATATCTAGCCAATATTATACGATTCCTATCGCTATTAAACAACTGAAATAAATATTATTGAACGTTTTTAAATTTGATTTATATTAATGCCATTACGGTATTCTGAACGACTAATGCTGTATTAATATTCCGATACGTGACAAATTGCAATCACAAACCCGAATTCCGGATTCTCAAATTCCAGCGGGAGAGTACAAAGACAAGTTCATCCCAGAAGGCCGTTGCCACGCCTCTCAGAGGACGAGGTATATATAGAGGAGGTAGCCAGTGGTAGGGTGTACAATCTGGTGATAGCACTGCTATAGACCTAACCTACTACCAACATGATCAAGCAGGTAACTTAATTAATAACTTACTAGCTTATTTAGACAGTAACGATTGTAAGTTTCTTAAAACATGATTCTCTGACTATACTGTCGGAGTATGATTTGTTTGTTTATCGTCACTTTATACTACTATGGCTAATCGGACGATGCTGCAGTGGGAGTCCTAAATTTTGTCTATCAAGGATTAATTAGAATAGGGATCTTTAACAAGTACCTGACATCGCACAGACTCGGGACCACCTTTTTACGTCCCCTCCGAAGGATGGTATAACTAGGGATTTTTTACTCCCATTAAAAATTCCTAGGACCACCTGCGGGTTTGAATCCGAGACCTTTGGAATGGAAGGCTATTATGCTAGCCACCATACTACAGGTGATTCCAGTCGGAGTGTGGAAAGTATTGTTTTGAAGTCGAGAATCTTTCATTCTGTGTACCCGTTTGATCCAAATCAAAAAGTTATTTGGGTAAAAAAAGATGGGTCTTGGGGCTTTATGGTACCCACTCTATAGAGTCTGGGTTCCCGTAAAGGTCTCCATGCCTCAGAACGTTAGAATAAAGCTTTTGTAAAACACTGAGTAGATTAAGGTTATGGAAGATTAAGTTGGCTAGTTTACTGTTCTCCGGGTTCTGGGTTCGAATCCCGGCTGTGACAGAACATTATTTATTCTGTTATTTCGTCTGGGGAGCGACCTTAGGGTATAGAGGCTCTACCTGGGGGCAGACACAGCGTCTGTAAAGTTGGTACCCAAAAATGGGGAAAAACCTGGGGGCTGAGTATGATTTTAGCCAAATCACCTCATTACAGGACCGTTTGCTTAGATAACAGTACAAATCTCTAAATATACTGAGCCAAAGAGATCCTTTAATGTTTATAGAGGTACAGGATTATGCATTAGTTTTGACTTGACGTGTCAGCCTTTCGTAAAACATAAGGCCTATGTCAGTTACTCATTTGTTTGTGGTTTTGGGTTAATGTTTATGTAAACTGGAGTTAGATCCGTGTCTTAGTTTAAATGTAACTTTTCATTGTTAATTTGCAATTAAGCAAGTTTATGTTACACAATGACGAATACCTAAAAAATTTGTTTGTTATATCAGGGGATTGTATATGTAACTTGAGGGTTGGTCCGTGTCTCAGTTTAAATGTAACTTGTCATTGCTAATTTATATTTCTTACACAAGTTTTGTACAGTATGCTATGTCATTCTATATCAGTGGCATATGTCGAAGAAGAATACGCTATCCAGAATTGTGGAGTTTGCATGCCGCCAGTATAATCAATGCTACAGAATCTCTACAAACGTTACGAATTCCTAAAATGTTAGTAGAATAGAATAGAATAGAAAAATTATTTATTCTGGGACTAGGTCCCCTAAGAATAACAGTTATGTACAATTTGAATGTATAATATGTCTGGCCAACAGACAATAAAAACATGATTAATTATTATTTACAATGATTATTAAAATTACAATTATTTACAATGAGGAGTTATATACATAAAAATTAAACAAAGAAATGAATAAAAATATATATCTTCTAAATTTTATCTTATGAGAAAATAAAAATTATATTTAAACAAAATAAAATTAAAATTTGGGCGGTAAACAGTAATCTTCATTCATTCAATGTAGATTTCTAGATAGAATTGACATCACATTTGCTAATCGTCTATTTGGGATGACAGAAGGTATAGGAAAAGTTGGGATTTGAATGAGGATAAAGAGGCAGCATGGCGGATATGGATTGGTAGAGAATTCCAGAGTGTGGTAGAGCGAACAATAAAGGAACGATCAAAGGTTATGGTTCTGTGGGTAGGAAGGTAAAGGTCAGAATGTCGCGATCGAGTTTCAAGGGAGTGGAGTGAGGATTTAAATTGAAGGAGACTAGATGTAGGAAGGATGCTGGGAGTTAATAGTTTGGTAGAGGCATGATCCAAGGAAATATTGTCTGCGGGTTGAGGGGAGGAGCCATTTTAATTCATCGTATAAGAGACCTCCTTGATGTACTGAAGACGAATCTTAAGAAAATGTTCATAATACGCTTTAGTCGGTCTTCAAGCACAGCCGGGAGGCCGTCATACACCGCACAACAATAGTCAAAGTGGGGGAAAATGTATCACTGCATCCACTTATAATAGTCATTGGGTGGAAGTCTGTGGGTGGTATTGGTATAATATAAGCCTATATTTTATTATAATTATTATTATTAATGTACCTAACTACTTTACTCACCTTTCTGTTTCAGATCCTCTTACTCTTCGCCGTGGCTCTGGTCGCCGCCACCCTGGCCCGAGAGTACCCACCCGGTATCAGCCCAGCACTCTGCCCAGACTACCCGTTCTGCGACAACCGCCTCATCGCCCTCCACTCGCCAGTCCCTTACACCGCCCCAGGTTTCCCGGCCAATGTCAACCCAGCAGGCTGCCCCAACTACCCATACTGTTACTGAGTCATGTCTTGTATTAGTTCTTAAATAAAATCTGTTTTTTTTTTCTTATACATTGTATCAATATGTTATGTGTATGACCTTTCATTTACTACATACTACCTAAAACAAGATCTGCCACATTGGCGTATGGTTGAAGCAGCAGTCAGCAAATCAAATTAAATATTTTCAATACAATAACTAAAAAGTGTTTAGTATTTATCCTTTATTGGGGATAGGAACAATAGATCATGAATATGCATTTCTATATTCTGCTGCTTTTCCTAATCAGGCAGAAATTGAAATAATTTAATATGAATTAAGGAAACGGTCATTTGTACATTGTTATTTAAATTAAAACTATTCCAGCATCTTCTGTGATCCCTAACTGATAATAATTATAATAATTCAATTCTAGATATCAAAATTTGGACAAAGAAAATAATTGTCTACTGCCTAAAAGTAATCTCATACTACCTGTATTTTGATATATTGATTTGATTTTTTTAAATTTATTTAATATTCCTTTTTTTTTTTTATTATTTATGTATTTATTGATATTTACAACTGTATTAATTAATACATCTAGTAAATTAGCTGTGAGATAAAACACATGAAGAGAAACTGTCCATTGGCAGTGTCGAGGTATGGTTGTTATAATAGACAAGAAAGAGTATCAGAAGGCCTCGACAATTGCGTATTCATGCAAGGAAGAGAGTTTAGTAGAGATGACATTTAATGATTTAGCAGAGAGGACTGGTTAGGACGGATTACACTCTGAGTGGTAGACGCACGCCAGTAGTGTGGGTTAGGAGAGAATACACCCTGCGTGGTAGTAGCACGACAGTAGCGTGGATGAGGAGGTAATTTGCCCTGCGTGGTAGTAGCACGACAGTAGCGTGGATAAGGAGAGAATTCGCCCTGCGTGGTAGTAGCACGACAGTAGCGTGGATAAGGAGAGAATTCGCCCTGCGTGGTAGTAGCACGACAGTAGCGTGGATAAGGAGAGAATTCGCCCTGCGTGGTAGTAGCACGACAGTAGCTAAGGATAGAAGGAGAGAGGTACAAGAAGGAAGTGAAATAAAGATAGACCACTTTAAGATACAAAGGCAGAGTTAATCTGACCTAGGGAGATACGGGTTAGGTGATCTGAAGAGCTGTGCCAGCTCTTGGGGATGTTAGTCATCCATGTCGATAATTGACAGTGAGAGCTTTGTTAGCAGACTAGGGTCTTGGCCCTAGGTCAAATTACCTTGAGTGCTTTATTTATTCTCATAAAACAGTTACACGAATATAAATATTTACAATGACACTTGTTAGTAACAATATACAATATTATTGGATATAGCGTCTTCTTATATTTGGTCGGTAAGGTATGTGGACGCCGCTATCGCTGTCTGTGAGCGAGCGTGCGTAGCATCCGCCATAGCAGCAATATGTAATCTAAACTAGAAGGTCTCGAGGCCATCTTCTTTTCAGGCGCCTCGGAGAATTGTCAGGAACGGAAGAGGAAGGTAGGATTGAAACTAGTTGGTTAGAGTGGTAGTGGAGTTTGTCATGGAAGGATTGATACCTGGTTCGGTCCAAATCAGCTACATAAGAAATATTAAGGTCTTTATGTATGAACTTGTTCGTGACAAAGTAAGGAGCGTTGAGGATTTTTTTAAGGATTTTGGATTGTAAGGATTGAAGACGGGAAGAATTTGATGGTTTAGTAGAGCCCCAAAGCTCAACCCCGTAAGTCCAGATAGGTCTTATGATGGTCTTGTAGATGAGTATTTTGTTGTTAAGTGGAAGGTTAGAGCGTCTGTCTAGTAAGTGTTGAAGTAACCGAAAGCTGCGAGCGGTTTCTTGTCGTTTCAGTCTAGTGTGGGGATTCCATGTTAGACGTTTGTCAAGTAGAAGTCCTAGCTAGCGGATCTGTTGAACTGGAACAAGCGGAATATTATTAAAGGATACTGTAGGGCTGGATGTCATAGGTTTACGACGAAGGGTAAAGGTTATTTGGTGGGATTTGTTTGAATTTATTTCAATTCATCAATTCTGACACCATACCTCAAGGTCTCTGATGTGGGATTGGAGAGTTTGAGAAGCAACAGTTGGATCGTTATTGACTGATATCACACAAGTGTCATCAGCTTAGGTAGAAAGGAAGGTGTTGGGATGGGTTGGGATATTAGCTGTATAAACTGTGTAAAGAATTGGTCCAAGTGTACCTTGAGGAACACCAGCAGACTGAGTAAAAATGGACGAATAGGGACTATTGTTATTTATTTTAAAGGATCTGTCAGTGAGGTAAGACTGGATAATAAGGAAGTGAGTAGGAGGGAGGAATTTACGGAGTTTGTACAGCAGTCCTGGGTGCCATTAATATTTCTTAAATTGATTTTAGCATTGTAGTTAAGTGAAAGTCGTTTGTTGGGTACACCAGATTTTTTGTTATTGCAGCCTCATGGTTTGGTGTGTAAGTTGCATGATGTATTTTTGTTGTTCCATTTAATTATAACTTATTTAAATACAAATACATTTAATAGTCAGCTATTGATAAATAAAATACAACAAGTAGCTTTGATAAACGATTTATTTATTATAATATGATATAGTTTCACCAGTTGAACACAGGTGGTGCCGCTGTTCTATTTAGCATCACATCTTGCATTGGGTCGCTCATGATCTTGAATATGGCATTGTTATCAGTTAACAAGTACAATATGATCGTTTTATTTACGTAAACTTCTAAAAAATCATTTTAACAAAATAATTATTTATAAATTATTGAAATATCGATAAATAAACACTTATAAATAATTTTTAAATAAAGTGTTCAACAATTCATAGTTCCATTCTTTGTTATCTGCTCTCTTTTCATGGAATCGTTTTAGTTTTAGTAGAATGGAATGGATTGATACTAAGATACCGAGATAGAACTGAAAAAAGTGTGTTTTGATAGCACAATTTTTGTTTTTAGTTTATCAGTTTCAATAATGAATCTTTGTAATCGACCAAAAAAAAAAAATACCCTCCCCCCCCCTCAAAATTTGTTTCATGATGCGTAGAATCCGAATAATGAAAAAATCTTTTCGTCCACCGTCCGCCGTCCGAGGCATTTCGTCGAAACTACTGGACCAATTTTTTTGAAATTCGGCACAAAAATACTAGTACATGCAACGATGATCTTAACACCTAGACGTTGAGATCAGCTGGTGAGTTTTAAAATGGCGGCCGATTAAAAGTGATTTAATTCAATAACAGTTATTTTTGAAAATAGTGAAAAAATTTAACAGTGTTTTTTAAACAAAAAACCGCGAGTAATTATATAAATGAGAAAAACAAATGAAATTTTACACATAAATACGCTCATAACTCAGTTATTTTTGACGATAGAGAAAAGTATTAATAGAGTTTTAGAATCAGTAGAGCTCGATAAAAAGTAACAAAAAAAAAAAAAAAAATGAAGAATGAGGAAAATTGAAATTACACCCATAAATACGCTCATAAATCAGTTATTTTTGAAGAAGGAGAAATATATGTATAATGTTTTAGAATCAGTAAAGGACGATAAAAAAAAAAAAAAAAAAAAAAAAAAATCCACAGAAATATTGAAGTAACAAATTATAATAAATTTAATTATACCACAAAAAATCGGTCATTATTGAAGATTTTAAAAGATTTTAGAGACCTAGACAACGCGATGAACAAAGAGCAAAAAAAAAATAAATAAATAAAGTTAAAAAATTCTTATATGGTCAAGCCACAACTTATAAGAGGTGTGATTCCCTGACAACTCGGTTATTATTGATGATAAAGATAAAATGTAAGGTGTTCTAGAATCAGGAAATTTTATTTGAATAAAAATCGAAAGATAAGAAAAAGAAATAGTAACGCAGTCCTGTATATTTATACATTTGCTTTTGGTTTATTATTTTCAATAATGAACCTTTTTAATCGAAAAAAAAAAAAAAAATCACACTCCACCTTTAAAATGTGAGAGCTTACATTTCAAGATGCGTAATGGTAGAACGATTAAAAGTTTTACTCTTGTTTCAAGAAATTGGACTAAGGATTTAAATTGAAGGTGACTAGATATAGGGATGATCCTTGGAGTTAATGGTTTGGTAAAAATAAAATCCTTTCTTATATATGTATATGTATGTATTTTTTTTTTTTCTGAGGGTGGAGGAAAGGAGCCTCACCTTACAATTAGGTAATATGAGACCTCTTTAAGGTTCTGAAGAGTACCATGTCCATTCGTACCCTGTTCCTTAACTTCTTTCAAGTGTCAGCAATTCACTCATTTCCTTGGGATCACTTGTTCAAACCTGCAGGTGGTCCTAGGATTTTTTAATGGGAGTAAAAAATCCTCAGTTATGCCGTTCTTCGGAGGGGACGTTAAAAGGTGGTCCCGAGCCTGTACGATGTCAGGTACTCACTAAAGATCCCTATCCTAATAAAACCTGGATAGGCAAAATTTAGGACTCCCACTGTAGCATCGTCCGATTAGCCACAGTAGCATAAAGTGGCGTGAAATAAATAAACAAACAACAACTCATTTCCTTGAATATCAATCTACTGTACATCTGTAAGATTAATGTTGACCAAATTATTTTCGTTTCTTGTTTAATTTCGATCTAAAATTTTAATGTTTTATTATTATTGCACACATTTCTATCAGACCACACGAAACAATAATGACTACTTGTTCTTTCAGGACTCTTTCATTCGTTCACGGAAGGCTCTCTTCCTTTCTTCAGTCCACTTTGGCCTTATTATTTATTTATTTTTTTTTTGGGGGGGTATTTCTTTTAGGTAGCAATATTATCTTTATGTATATAAAGATTTACTATGTACTATTGTAAAATACATTTGCTAAGTACACATAGTTCTTATTCATCTACCACCACATAGATATCTAAGGATATTAGCATTAAAAATAATCAAGAAAAAAAATAACAAGGTTCAAAAACATCCTTAATCTGAAAGAATCGCATGGAATAAATTGTAATTTAAATCTATCAAACTGTAATGATAAGGGTTCAAATACAAAAAGATAATTATAGTCAAAATATTATGAATGTTAGAAATTCCAAAACCTCTCCCTTTTATCCACATCTAGCCACAGTAAATTATATTACTGACAAATGTTCACTATAGGTGATAAGATGGGTAATTAAAATCAGGGGTGATGTTTTAAACCTAAATTATAAAAAAATCATGCAGAAAAATAATATATGTATTTTGTGCAATACAAATGAAATAGAAGATCTATTTCATTTTTTGGCTGCCTGTCATATACTTTCAGAGTTTAGAAAAAAATACTTTAATTCTAAAAATCTAACTTGGGATTAAATATTAGAGTTAATAAATGGAAAAGATTGGCTGGCGTTAATTAATTACTCCAGATCTCCTAAAGAATGATGCTCACAAAAAATTCAACTATTAGTGAATTT
Organism: Piezodorus guildinii; assembly: GCA_023052935.1. Classification (NCBI taxonomy): domain Eukaryota; kingdom Metazoa; phylum Arthropoda; class Insecta; order Hemiptera; family Pentatomidae; genus Piezodorus; species Piezodorus guildinii. The sequence continues at coordinate 136,258,037 of CM041296.1, read as the reverse complement.
GATTTTAATAGATAAATACCATTCGAAGTGTTGATACATTGTTTCTTATTTTGTTATAAATTATTTATATTGATTGATTAAAGGTTAATTTTGTCAATAAACACAGACTCCACGGACGGTCAATAGACAATGTAGTGTGTCTAATTTTTGTTATTGTATTTTGTAAATGGTTTATTTTCTACTCGCTGTTATTTTGAAAAATAAAAAGACTTTTCTATCTATCTAAACATGGTTCTATACTACGCATTCACTTCGCATTTACTATGTACTAAAATAAAATGAAACTTTCTTGACGTGGAACAGGCTTTTGATTGAGTTTGGCACCCAGGACTGCTGTACAAATTCCGGAAATTCCTCTCTCCGACACACTTCCTAATTATTCATTCTTACCTCTCAGATAGAACCTTAAAGGTAAAACATAACCTTTCATACTCATCCATATTTGTATCCATGTACCGTAAGGTAGCATCTTAAGCCCAACCCTTTATTCCGTTTATACAGCTGACATTCTTATTCATCCTAGCACTGTTCTCACTACATACGCTGATGACACATGTGTGTTATCCGTAAGTATTGAACCAACAGTTGCATCGCAAACCCTACAGTCTCACATCCAATCCCTCGAAGAATTGTATCATAACTGGAGAATTAAAATCAATCCTAATAAATCCCATCAAATTACCTTTACCCTTCGCCGCAAGCCTATGACTACCTGTCTCACTGTATCCTTTGGCAATTTTCCACTAAGCCCTGTTGAACAGATCCGCTACCTTGGACTCCATCTAGATAAGCGCCTTACTTGGAATCCTCACACTAGACTGAAACGACAAGAAACTGCCTCCAGATACCGCTTACTACAACACTTACTCGAAAAACGATTAAAACTCTCTATTTACTACAAAAAACTCATTTACATCACGATTGTCACACCTATTTGGATCTATGGCATAAAGCTATGGGGGTCCACTAAACTATCAAACTCATCCCCATCCAATCCTTGCAATCCAAAATTTTACGAAAAATCCTCAAGGCTCCTTACTTTGTAACTAACTAACTCATCCATAGAGTAAATATCCCACTGGTTGCAGACTTGGCCCGTGATTGATACACCTCCTTTAATTCCAAACCACCTGCCCACTCAAACCCGCTTGTCCGTAACTGCTCATTTACATATATTCCCGGTAATCCTCCGAGGCGCCTGAAAAGACGGTGGCCTCCAGACCTGGTCATAAAATAAACTTTGAAGTACTACTACTAGGTACATTCTTTACATGTCGATTCATGCATGTTATTGTAATTCAGCCATTTTATTTATTGTATTTGTATATATTGTTGTAAAAAGCAATAAAATATATTAAAAAATAAAATAAAATGTATTGGTTAAGATATACAATATGCAGTTTGATGATAGGTGGTGCACAGAAAACGAAAGAAAAGAAAAGTATTATGAAAAAAAAAGAAAAAAGATTTTATTTAAAAACTAATACAAGACATGACTCAGTAACAGTATGGGTAGTTGGGGCAGCCTGCTGGGTTGACATTGGCTGGGAAACCTGGGGCGGTGTAAGGGACTGGCGAGTGGAGGGCGATGAGGCGGTTGTCGCAGAACGGGTAGTCTGGGCAGAGTGCTGGGCTGATACCGGGTGGGTACTCTCGGGCCAGGGTGGCGGCGACCAGAGCCACGGCGAAGATTAAGAGGATCTGAAACAGAAAGGTGAGTAAAGTAACCAGGTACATTAATAATAATAATTATAATAAAATATGGGCTTATATTGGGTTGTGTCACATGAAATGTCCGTTTTCAAGGTAAAGAATTTTTATTAAAAATACGATATGAAAACAAGATAATTTTATTCTAAGTATTTACCTATTTTTCTACACATTTTTCCCAACTTTTTTATCCCCGAACTGATAAACTCTGAGCTTTGAAGTGAAACGAAATCTGAAAACGCACTTTTCACTTGATCACCATTTTCAAAAAGTTTTCCTTTGACGAAGTTGTTTAAATTGCTGAACAGGTGGTAATCTGTTGGAGACAAGTCGGAAGAATATGGTGGGTGCGGAAGAACATCGTAGCCCAGTCCTTTCAATTTTTGCACGGTATGTTTTGAAACACGCCGCTCAGTGAGATCATGAGGTACCCATGTAGCGAGCTTTTTTTACTTTCCCAATGCACTTTAAATGTCTGGAAACGGTAGATGCACTTGCATTTAGTTGTGCTGAGAGTCCTTTAACTGTTTGGTAGAGGTTTCCTTCTACTGTATGTTTGAGGACATCATTGTCTATTACGGACGAAGGTCTTCCTCGGGGCATGTTTTCCAAGTCGGTATCCCCAGCTGAAAGCTTAGCAAACCAACGGCGAATGGTCCGTTCATAAAACTCCCTTCCCCAAACGCCTTGCAAATATTTCTAGCGACCACAGCTGCTGAATGGCCGAGTTTAAACTCGTACAAAAATATTACTCGAAAATCGAGTGTTTCCATGTTCATATTTAGAGGTATACTAAAAAGTGGGTAATTGATTGGGAAGCTAATGTTTATAATACAAAGGTAGAGGATTAGTAACTGTTTACTTTAAACATGTAAACTTTCGGAAGAAAACAACAGAGACCTGCCAAATCCTTTATGTATTTCAGAAACTATAAAAACGGACATTTCATGTGAAACAACCCAATATTATACCAATAACACCATTCTGTGCCTACATACTTCCACCCAATGACTATTATCCAAATCAAACCCTCCCAAAAAATGCCTACAAGTGGATGCAGTGATACTAACATTCTAGGAATTGTTAACGTTCGTAGAGATTCTGTAACATTGATTATACTTGCGGCATGCAAACTCCAGAAATCTGGATTGGGTATCCTTCTTCGACATATTCCACTGATATAGAATGATATAGCACAACGTACAAAACTTGCGTAAGAAATATAAATTAGCAACGACAAGTTATATTTAAACGGACCAACCCTCAGCTTACATATACAAACACCTGATATCACAAATAAATGTTTTAGGAATACGTAACTGTGTAATATTACTTGTTTAAATAAAATTAACAATGACAAGTTACATTTAAACTGAGACAGGGACCTATACTCCAGTTTACACTGACATTAGCCCAATACCACTAACAAATGAGTAACTTACTTAGGCCTTATTTTTTGCGAAAGAAGATGTTCGCTAGATTTTATTTGTGAGTAGCTCTATTTCAAGACGGGGAAGAATCATAACGAATAATAAGCCAGGTATGTTCATTACGTTCTTTACTATATTGGTCTACATCACGCCCTGATGATATACAGGGTATCTCACAATATTGTGATAATAGGCCTTAAGTGGAAACAAAATGTTTATATGACCCATAATCAAATTCTTAACGGTTAGAAAGGAAAATAAAATTTTGAGTTTTTTTGCTTTTATCCACGGTTTTCGTCAGAAATACTAAAAATAGATCTATTTGGTATTTGTATTTGGTACCAACAGCAAGAATATATGAAAGGAGAAGGTTCTTTGAGTCATTAAAGCAACAGGTACAAGATTGATAATAAAAATAGACTCAACGAACTTGAGGGTTTATTACCGTTGCCTATTCACTTCCATCCAATGAATTTTATCCAAGCCCATGTCTCCAAGATCAGACCTCCCATCAACCCCTCGATCTACCTCTTTGACGCCAAGAAGTCGATGCAGCGTTTATATTATTATAAGAATTCGTAACGTTCGTAGTGGATTTTAGAATATAATATAATAGAAAATGAACTTTATTCTGGGACACAGTCCCTTAAGAATAACATTGATGTTACAAATAAATGACCAGAATACATTAAATAGATTGTATTATTTACAAACTTTACCTTATTCGAAAAGTTTATAGACTTTACAACCTTATTCGACATATGCCATCGACACGTATATGGAATGCCATAACACACCGTAAAACAATTAAAGTAAGAAATATGAATTAACAATAACAATTTACGGGGAGAAGTTAGTTTTGGGTGCAGTCAAATTAACTCTTAATTAAGTAGAAATTTCATTTAATAGTGCTTTCGTTTCGACCTGAATTTCAGGCCTTTTTTCAGGTGACAAACTCCTTCGTTGGGTTCTCACTTCTTCAATTGCCTCCAACTTTAGGCCGAAACGTAGGCACCATTAAGTTAAGTTTCTACTTAATTGTGGTTAATTTGACTGCACCCTCAGCTGACTTCTTCCTATATATACACAGTCAACCATTCTCACTTCAGAATAACAACTTACATATAACACAAATGTCGCAAATTTCTTTGGACTTTATGTTTTACGATAAACAGACTTGGGCTCACTCGTCATTAATAAACTAATGTATAGGCATTCTAAATTATCCATCTGAAAGAAATTAAACGTATACACTTAAAAAAATAAATCTGTCCGTCAAAATATACTTCGAGAAGTTCTATTTAATTATTTATTACTTTATTATTATCTTATTAAAATGGCAAAATAATTAGATATAAAGGATAGAAGGGGTTTTTTCCATTTCAAGGTTTCAAGGATTCTGGCATCCATTGCAATACTATATTAGTAAACTATTTTGAAATTTAAATGAAAAAACTACGGCGTCTCATCAGTTCACCTTCGCAGCTAACGGTATCCCGTTTCTCTCTATATCCTATATTATAATACCACTTAACCTTGTCTGATAGATTTGTTTCCTAGGACCCTATCCGGATGAGGGACCGACCAGTAGCACTAATGAAAAAGAAGAGAGCCAAGAATATCGGAAAAATTTTTTTTTCTTTAAAAAATGGACATTTCTTTACTCATTGAGAGCGGTAAGGATATGGCACGTCTGACTGATGGAATCCGTACTGTTTACCCTCGCTACACCCGAAAATTTTATATTTTCAAATCATTTTATAAAGATTTTGATTCATTAATTTAACATTTATTTATGCTTCAGTGGGAGTTCAAAATTTTGCCCATCCAGGTTTAATTAGGATGTGGATCTTTAAGGAGTACCTGACATCACCATTCAAAGGATTTTTATCAAATTAAAAAATCCTAGGGGCCAACCGTAACGTTTTAACTCGTGTCCTTGGGTATAAAGAGCTGTTATGCAAGCCACTACATTACAGGTGACCCCTTACATAGAGGGTGACCTGTGGCATTTATTTAGAGTTAATAAATCAAATTAAAAAAAAAAAATCTGGTGCGGGCAACACACGACTTTCACTTACCTTCTTTTTATAAATCGATTAAAAAAATTTCAAATACAGTTAGTGATAAGAATTATTAAAACTATTAAGGAATTAATTAAATGGAATTTCTATAGAAACATGTGTTTGATTAAAAATCTATTATATTATTATCTAAAATAATCTGTTATTTTTATCGGCTTTTCATCACTCTTTATTAACATTTATAAGCTCTTGTGTATTAGATAATATTTTTTTCTAAAATCTTTAGCTTTCCAACAATATGTCATACATGTATTTTACTACTTTTAGGTTCAAAAACAAAAAATTGCATTAATTTTAAATTTTAGATTTATTTAAATTAGAAAATTTAAAATATCGGCATTTAAGCCCTGTCAGACTATTTTTATCATAATAAAACCTACATGATATTAAAGCCCGTTAAAGTTTACATCGATATAGCGAGTTTAATCAAAATCGTCGGAACCGTTTTCGAGAAAATCGAAATAAGGTGCAAGATGTATGATATAAAGTGCCTCTTCTGGTAAGCTCATTTTGATGAAAAAAGTTTTGTCACGTCTCGGGCGTATAGTTGTCTTAAATGTGAAATTTCAGTTTCATAGGACTTACTTACCGTTTCCGCCCGGGAGTCACCACACACAGACCTTTTTGTGGGACTTGGTTATTTGGACTCAGGGGACCCTAAAACGTGTGTTTCCGTTGAAAACTGGAATTCGAAAATTTTCACGATCTCAATACTTCCCCTTACTATATATAGTAAGTGAGAGTAAAAATGGTTCCCGCGAACTCCCTTCTTTTGAGAAAATCGAAAAAAGGTGCCAAATGCATGGTATAAAGTGGCTCTTGTGAAATATTTTGACCAAACACACACACACACACACACACACACACACAGACCTTTTTGCGGGATTGGTTATTTGGACTCAGAGGACCCTAAAATGTGTATTTCCGTTGAAAACTGGTATTCGAAATTTTTCACGATCGTAATACTTTTTCTTACTATATATGGTAAGTGAAAGTAAAAAACTAAAACGTGTTATCAATCGTTCATTATTCCTACCGTAATAATTTATAAAAATCTTCGAAGTTTTCCAAGGACTTATAAGAAACATAGGGAGATACAGAGAAAACTGATTTTTAAATGTTTTTCGTAAATATCTCCAAAATAATGTTTTTTTTAAAAATTGCAAATATTTTAATATACTAATCAAAACTACAATAAAAATAGCTATTTGGTTATCGTTTTTAATCAATTCGTTTTAAATGAATATTAGCAGTTGATATTAAAGCCCATTCAATTTAGTGAAATAGTGAGTTTAATAAAAATCATTAGAGCTATTTTTGAGAATATCGTAAAAAGGTGCAAAATGCTTGTTATTAGCCACTTCTGGTTCGAAAATTTCGATGAAAAATATAAAATTTTAGTTTTATAAAACTCATTGTTTTTTAATTTTTTTTTCTTGTGGGACATGGTCGTTTGGATTCAAGGGATCCTAGAACGCGTATTTCTGGGAAAACTCGAATTCCAAATTTTTCATGATGACAATACTTTACTTTATATTTTAAGTAAAAGTAAAGAAAATCATATTATCTAGCCAATATAAAGCCTTTAGGTGTTATTCCGAAACTAAACTAAACAGGTTAATCGGTGAACAGTCTGAATAATCAAATTATTAATTAATTTAGGACAATGCCCCCCTTAGAAAAGAACTGCAGAATAGAATCTCTTACGATGAGCCATGTATAAAAAAAATTATGTTTTTTTAAATATTAATTAACATGAATAAAGCCTTTGTCGAAGAAAAGAGGAGAAGCAAGACGCTCCGAAATAACTCCATAGTGCATTATATTAGCTATAAAAAGATACACATAAATATGTCCATGTATCGTAAATCGAGTTCAAAAATCAACGAAAATATACTTTTTGATATCCCCAGAATTCAAATAAGCAATATTATAAAGAGAAAAGAGGAACTATTTTCCAATATTGGATATAAATATTTAGCGAGTGGTGACATCAAACAAGCTCACACCCACCGTTTTACGCCCCCTCCGAAGGACGGTATAACCAAGGATGTATTACTCTCTTTTAAAATTTCCAGAGCCATCTGTCGGGTTCGAACTCGACCTAGGGAATATAATGCTGTTATGCTAGCCACTACACCGAGGGTGATCTCAAAGATTTCACTTCAATTGATACCGAACCAATATAATGGAGAGTCGCGAAAAACGAATGAACTTAAGTTATTATTACAGAGAGTAATTCGACTGTAATATTATTTGATATAAACTATATGTTTACATAAAAAAAACTAAATGAAATTTGAATGAAAACTAAAACTAATCTTTAAAACTTTGTTTCAACTAGTCGGGTGATTATGCACATCACAATTATAATTAATTTATTTTAATCCCATATATTAATCTCGAAAACTAATCAGAATATAATTTATTTACATGTTAGCGTACAAATATTATTAAGGTCTGTGTAATCAAATGTTTTAGTCTTTAAATTTGACGCTGATTCCAGGTGATTTCAATGCTCACGGAATCCAAAATATATAAATATTAGAAAAAATGAAAAATTGTTATTTTCAATTTGTCTTTTATACAATAAACACATTTTTTAACATTTAATAAAATACCAAAGCCATCAACACAGCAAACGTATTTTAAAATTTATTGTTTTTTTATAAATTGTTGTATTTGGCAATTGAAGTAATTAAGGAAAAAAAGTCGAATTATTCGAACTAAAAGGTAAAGATCTATTATATAAGTCTATCCATCAACTAAATTTAAACTCTTCCAGTGGGGACTCAAACCAGCGCGCCTTGGTACAATAGTTAACACTTCCCTATGAACAAAACCCAATAAACGCTCGAATTGCTTTTCATAATTGAATAAAAATTAAAATATATTAAGTAATGCGTTTTAGGTGAATGTTGAATTTATGATGAACGATAGTGGTGGATTATACTCCAGCCTACTTAGTTTTTCTTCGGGAATTATAGTTTTTTAAGTGTTACGATTTAATTTTTTTTTTTAAATAATAATTTTCTTTTTTTAACTAAGTACATTATCATCAAGGATGCACGCAGGATTTTCGTTTAGACTTGGTAAGTGGATTTTCGAGTGGGAGGAAAGTATAAGAGAGTAATTGAAAATATAATTTATTTTCTTAGAAAACTGCCTGTCTAAGTCTATATAAAAAATCTGGTGCGGACAAACACGACTTTCCTTACCTCCATTTTTAAAATCAATGAAAGAATTTTCCAAAACAGAGATAAAAATACGTGAAACTATTAAAGAAATAATTAAATCGAATTTATATAGAAACATGTGTTTTATTAAAAAATCTATTATATTATTATCTAAAATAATCAGTTAGTTTTATGTTCATTTTATCACTCTCTATTAACTTTTAAAGCTTGTGTATGAGATAATATCTTTAGCTTTCCAGCGGTATATCGTACATCTATATTACTGCTCTTATGTTCAAAAACGAAAAATTGCATTAAAAACATTTTTTTTCTGTTTTCTCCTTTAGTTGGGCATCGAATTCATTCAATTTATATTTTTACCTGTTTTTCGTCAGTGGTAAAAAGATCATACAGTTATTTTTATAGAATCAACAAAATTAAAGGTACTTTAGAGAAAGGAAATTTAAAATATCGGCATTTAAGCCCTGTTAGACCATTTTAATCAGAATAAAATCTACATGATATTAAAGCCCATTAAATTTTACATCGATATAGCGAGTTTAATCAAAATCGTCGGAACCGTTATCGAGAAAATCGAAATAAGGTGCAAAATGTATGGTATAAGTGCTTCTTCTGGTAAGCTCATTTTGATGAAAAAAGTTTTGTCACGTCTCGGACGTAAGTTGTCTTAAATGTGAAATTTCAGTTTCATAGGACTTACCGTTTCCGCCGGGAGTCACCACACACAGACCTTTTTGCGGGACTTGGTTATTTGGACTCAGGGGACCCTAAAACGTGTATTTCCGTTGAAAACTGGAATTCGAAAATTTTCACGATCGCAATACTTCCCCTTACTATATATAGTAAGTGAAAGTAAAAATGGTTCCCGCGAACTCCCTTCTAAACCACGCTATAGATTTTCACACGGATACAACAATAATTTAGGGCATTGTTTTCTGGAGGTTTATAAGTAAAATATATTTCAATTAAGTTTTTCTTTAGGGGAAAATTTAATTTTTTGCAATCAAGTCATCGAAATATTAATTCTAAAAAATTATTAGTAATATAAACGTATAATAAACAGTTAGAAAGCGCAAAATTTTTGAATATTTTATATACAATAAAATAAGTCGTACAAGATAACAGAAAGTTGTTATAAGCTCATGATCGTATGAGCAAATGTCATTTGTAATGTTATGAGCGAGGTTATGGTGATTCAGTGTTGCAATCGTACAGTATCGTAAAAGTTATAATCTTCCATAGATTTTGAGTGCTTTGAGAAATAATATTACGTACGGAATCTTAGGTAAGTTGCATAAATAAATAAAATGTTGTTATAAATCACTAAACTAATATTGTTATAAATTATTTATACTTATAGATTATTTCAAGAAAACTTATTTTTCACATTAAACTAAATAAAAAAAAGTTCATTTGAAATATAAAATATTGATAATAATAAAATAAGGATCGATTAACGTAACAAACAAATAAAGTTGGCTAATTGTGATTTTTTGACATATTTATAATATCTACCTATGGTTAAATATGATAACGAACAAACATAAAATAATCATTTATATTTTATTTTTTAGCACACTTTTTGTAACGATGAACTCATAAACCCAAAGTGATACACTCTTAACTGATCAAATGATATTTTTAAACATGAATTAAACTAAATTTAAATTACACTTCAAAATTTATAAATGAGTGACTAAGCTATATAAGGAAATATAATCAAATCCGAGTCTGTTCTCTTTTATTAACTTTTAACTATTAGTTTTCAAGTTTTTTTTTTTTTTTTACCACATTGTTTTCTTTTTTAATGGATTGTGGAGACAAAAAAACGAACTTGTCATATTTTTAGTTTTTATTTTAATTTATAGTAGTTTATTTAATAAAATATCTTAAAGTTCGAGAGTTTTTCCCCAGACTTGTTTTCAGCAACGAATGTGACTTAAAAATAGCTGCCTAACTAAAATATTAGTCAGATTTTTTTTTTTATCTACCATTTTAAATTCGTAAAAGTATAGAGAATAACTTGTGAAAATATCATGATAAAAAAAATGCTATTGTCTGCACTATTTTTAATGGATTGACTAACATATATCATTATCGAGGTTATGGGTTTCATTCACACAATCAAGAACACTTTATATAGAAAAATATTTAAAATAGAATTATCATATAAATAATGTTTTAATATTAGCCATGTTATGTCATTTGCAATGGCTAACTGTTCTGAATTTAGTTTAATATCTCGAGAAAAATAATCCTGTGCGATTCTCATCAAAGAAGTACCGATCAAGGAGTCGAATGCTATATTCTATCTAAGGTCTGTTTTTATTATTACTAATTATATGATATTAAGTTACCTGCTTGATCATGTTGGTAGTAGGTTAGGTCTATAGCAGTGCTATCACCAGATTGTACACCCTGCCACTGGCTGCCTCCTCTATATATACCTCGTCCTCTGAGAGGCGTGGCTCCCAGTGTCCTTGTCGCTCCAGTCTTCTCTGTTTACAAAACGGAAATTTCAGGACGTCAGCTTGAAGAAAATTTGAAGTTGAAAATGAAGCTAGGAAAGAGAAAGCCAGGGTTCCCAATTATGGGACGTCTTCAAAAAGTTTTACTTTACCTGAATTATATGCATTTTTGCAGTTCAATTACTTATATGAAATGGTGTTTTGGGACACATAATATCAGAAATGTTTTTTTTATATATAAGTTCTCTTAACCCATGATACTTCCACCATTTTTTAAAATTCCTCTAATCAATTTTCCGTTAAGAGGAACAGTATTTAAATACGCTCATGACTCTGTTATTATATGAAATAAGATATATAAAAAATTGTATAGAGTTTTAGAAGTATATCGCGATTAATTATTGAACTGAAAAAAAGAAAGAAATAAAAACAAGTCTATATTTTATCTATATACAATATAACCCCTTAACTAAGTTACTTGTAAAAATAGAGAAAAATGTGTAGAGAAATTTAAGATCAAGACACCAGACTAACAAAAAAAAAAATCTTGTCAATATATCTGTCCCTAACTCAATTATTTTTGAAGATACAGAAAAAATTCTATAGAGTTTTAGAACCAGTACACCGCGTTTAGAGAGAAAATAATTTATTTTTAAAGTAATGCTGTCCAGCTATATGTTAAAACTAAAACACAACATAGTATAATTCCCTTAGAAATATTTGTTTAAAATAATTATAATATTAAGCATAACATTAATATAATATTATAATATAATTACTTTTTTTTCTAAATTAGTGGTATAATATTTTTTTTTCAATACCCCAAAGATGAAAGACCCGAAACCCGAGTCGAAACGTTGGTTACATTTTCCCACTGAAACGACAAGAAACTGCTCGAAGATACCGATTACTACAACACTTACTGGACAAACGTTCAAAACTTCCAGTATATTACAAAAGACTCATCTACATCACAATTATCAGACCTATTTGGACATATGGAATAGAGCTTTGGGGCTCTACTAAACCAACTAATCCAATCGTTAGAATCCAAAATCCTTCATAAAATCTTGTATGCCCCTTATTTTGTCAACTCTCAATTTGTTGCAGACATAGCCTATATTCATTTTAAACTCCCTGTCTACACAAATTCACTTGTCTTTAGATATCCCTGATAACCCTCCGAAGCGATTGAAAAGAAGGTGGCCTCGGGACCTACCACCTTAAATAGTTAGTGAAGTGCTGCCCCTGGGTAGTTTCTTTATCAAGACATTTTCACGACATTTCTTCACTCTGCATATTTACTCATTGTGTTATGCAATACAGATGTAAATTACAATAAATAAATAAAAAATTTCACTATTTCCTAATCTTTTATGACTGCCAACCGATATCATCCTTCAAAAATAAAATAAGTAAACGCTTTGATGTTTTTATACAAATTTTTGTAGGTTCCTTATCATTTTATTTTCAGTCTCCATGGAGGAACATAAAGTATACATGGGTTTGAGAGGTTAAGGGTTTGAGTCGGTAGGTAGTTTGAAGGTAAAAGTGGTATATTTAATTCGGCGTAATTTAGCAGAAATGGGATATTCAATTCTTTATGGATCATGGATTAGTCAAAATAATTGGGATCATTCGGGATTTTGGATATTAAGAATTAGAATGCAGGCGGATTTGGTAGTTTGATTCAATTCCATTGGCCTGATAGTGACGTAGAGAAAATGAGCGATCTGTTGAAGATCATTCTACGATATTGATGGACAAGATGTGGAGGGTTTACTACGATAGTTAAAGGTGTTCTGTTGGGATATATTAGGTTTAATTTTGATTCTTAATTATTTGACAGCATTTTTCAATCATGCTGTTTCTGCAATGGATGAATTTTTTTTTATTGAGATATATTACAATTTGTTACAAAATGAACAATAATACTATTGATATGAGGCCACATTCATACTATATATACAAAAATAATAATAATAGTCAAATTACATAAAATTGAAAATAAATAAATTCATATATATACAATAAAATAATAATAAATAAAAAAACAATAAAAATCAAAACAACAACCTATTATTGAGATAAATAAAAAGTTGGCAAATAAATAAACATCTTACACACAATCATAACTATATACAATATATATAATTGCTAAAGAGACCCAAGCACGCGCTTTTCCCTCCACTTGTGGGGAAAAGCGGAATCCAAGAGATCCCAGCGCCTCTATCTCAGCCGCATCATTGGTCAGAGTTAGGGCGCTGTAGCCACAAACATACCGTACATGAGTGGAGGATCTGACAGTGTCAGAACTCCAGTTTAAATGTTTACAATAGGTCTCGTGGCCACTGCCGTTACAATCTTCGAGGAGGATTGTAGGGATGGGTGGTGCTGGATAGGGATTGGCTAGAGGGTTAGGATGATGACTAAGGTTCTGATGAAATTTGGAAAATTTGGATGGTACCAGGTCTAAAATAAACGGAATATTGGAAGGATTGGATGCGTTTGATGTTAGAATGTTTAGCTGTCCCCCACAGTTCAAGTCCGTAGGTCCATATAGATTTCAGTACTGTCTTGTACATTAGCAATTTGTTGTCAACTGTAAGATGAGATTTTCTGTTTAGTAGTCTGTATAACTGGCCGGGATGCATTAGTTGGTCCATTGTTTACTGACGACACACTTGTGTTATCAGTATATATAGTGAGGATAGTTGTGGGACGGTTGAGCAATATAATTTAAAAACGAAAGATTGGTTCTCCTGATCTTCAATAACTTAATTCCTGTTATATTGAAATTTCAGTGTGCAGAAGCGGACGTTTCCAAATTACAGTTAAAAAGATCTGGGAAAATGAAAAAAATGCCCGAAGAATGGAAAGAATCAATACTTATTCCGATTCACAAAAAGGACCGAGGACGGATTGTAACAACTATCGTGGGATCTCTCTTCTCCCTGTATGCTATAAAATATTCTCGTCAATACTAACTAACCGAATCACGGAATACACTGAGGAAATTATCGGAGACTACCAATGTGGTTTTAGACGGAATCGCTCGACTACTGATCAAATATTTTCCTTACATCAAATATTAGAGAAAAAACTGGAATACAACGGTGAAGTCCATCAACTTTATATCGATTTTAAAAATGCTTATAATTCAATAGACCGTCAGAACCTATATGACATCATAATTGAACTGGGAATACCTAGAAAGTTAGTAAACCTAGTAGAGATGTGCTTGTCGGAAACATTTCATAAAGTTAGAGTCGGTCATAATTACTCCGAGAGATTTGAGGTGCGATCTGGTTTGAAACAGGGTGACTCCCTTTCACCTGTTTTGTTTAATATAGCTTTAGAATATGTCATAGAAAAGGTGATGTGTACCGAGAAAGGCTTAAATATGGGTGACAAGATTCCGGTTTCGGGGTATGCCGATGATTTGGTTCTACTAGGTGAAGACACGGAAACCATACAACTGAATACAAATGTGTTAATGAAAACCGGACAAAAATAGGACTCGAATTAAATTCCTATAAGACGAATATATGATTAGTAGCAAAAACGGTGTCGATCTTGGTAATATTGATGTATCAGGGCATACTTTTGAACACGCGGCTTCTATCTAAAAACTTAAAGGTTAGAATTTATAAAACTATTATTCTTCCCACGGTTCTTTACGGATGTGAAACGTGGCCGCTTACTTTGAGGGATGAACAACGGCTTGAGGTTTTCGAAAATAAGGTACTGAGTAAAATATTTGGTCCGAAGAGAGATGAGGGCACTGGGGAGTTTAGAAGGTTGCACAACACGGAATTGTGGAACTTGTATCCTGTGAATATAATTGAGTTAATAGCGTCGCGGAGACTCAAATGGGCGAGTAAAATTGTTGGGCTCGGTGAGGAACGGATTCCGAGAAAGTTGATATTTGCTGATCCGACTGGTAAGCGTCCGAAAGGTAGGCCGAAGCGTCGATGGGAGGATTGCGTTAAAGCTGATCTCGGGGGCTTGGGCTTGACCGGCGAACATTGGACGAGTCTGTGCAGGCGAAGTTTGGTGGTACCGGCATCGAACCTTCGGGTTCGGTAAGCCTATTATTATTTTTATATTGATATTAGATATACTGATGTTAGAGCATATTAATACAATGTATTGAACTCTGGAACTTCATTTTTTTTTTTTAAACATTTAGCTTTCCAACGGTATATTACTATTCTCATGTTCAGAATTAAAAAAAAAATAATATTGCTCTGTTCTCCTTCAATAGGTTATAAAATTCTTCCATCTTATATATTTACCAGGTAACAACCTTAATTAACGAATTGGTTAATTTTGAAATCGACAAAATTGAAGTTATTGTAGAGGAAAACAAATTAAAATATCGGCATTCAAGGCGTATCAGACTGTTTCAATCGTCATAAAACTTAAATGATATGAAAGACCATTCAATTTCACATCGGTACAATCAATCAGTTTGATCAAAATCATTGGGGCCTTTTTTCACATATCTGCAAAATTCATAAAGTGACTCTTCTGGCTTGCTGATTTTACGTCTCCTCCTCCATCACACTCTTTGAAAAAATCCTTAGAGAATATGTATATAAGAAACCGCGACCTAAGGTTGATATGCTAACCACTACACCACAGATGACCCCTCACACATCTATCAAGTGTGATTTTGGGTATCATAATCCTGAAAATTAAATTAGTGGATCATAGAATAAATTTAAAAAAATCTCTTTGCCATTTTCTCTTAAACCTTCTTTGGAGCAAGCTTGGTAACAATGAGGAAGAAAACGACGATACTGGGAACAAATAAATTTATTATGGTATATTTATCATGGAACAACTGTTAAGATATTTATCTAAATCTTTCAAATTTATTTTGAGCAAGGAAGTATGTGAAAGTATGGGATAATCCCATCAAACATTTTAAATCTATAATTAATTTGTTTTGAATTGTTCATAAAAATGACCATGTTCCGAAAAAAGTTCAGTATCTGCATGTATGTGTATATCTCCAGTTCTGCTCGAAAATTGTAAGTTGTATAAAATTGAAATTTAATATTCTAGCGTATAAGCCTGAAATGTTAAAGTATCTTTTCCATCTAAATCGGCAATCCAAAAGAGCCACTTAATGTAATTTGCACCTATTTACGACTTTTTCAAAAACGGCTGAAACGATTTTTATTAAACTTACTACATCCTTGTAATGTTCTTTAGTATCATGAATGTTTCATCCTGATTGAAATGGTCTGACTGGGCTTAAATGCCAATATTTTAAATTTTCTTTCTCTAAAGTACCTTTAATTTTGTAGATTCAAAAAAATCATCTTCTTAGCGTTGAAATAAAAAAATAAAAAAAATGAGGAAATACATAAGTTGAACGAATTTAGTATGCAACTAAAAAATCTGGTGCGGGCAACACACGACCTTCACTTACCTCCATTTTTAAATTCAATGAAAGAATTTTTAAATACAGTTAGAGATAAAAAATACGTGAAACTATTAAAGAATTAATTAAATCGAATTTATATCGAAACATGTGTTATATTAAAAAATATATTATATTATTATCTAAAATCATCACTCTATATTAACTTTTAAAAGCTTGTGTATGAGATGATATTTTTTCTAAAATCTTTAGCTTTCCAACGGTATATCATACATGTATATTACTGCTCTAATGTTCAAAAACGAAAAATTGCATTAAAAAAATATTTGTTCTGTTTTCTCCTTTAGTTGGGTATCGAATTCATTCAATTTATATATTTACCTGTTTTTCATCAGTGGTAACAAGATCATACAGCTATTTTTATAGAATCAACAAAATTAAAGGTACTTTAGAAAAAGAAAATTTAAAATATCGGCATTTAAGCCCTGCCAGACCACTTTAATCCGAATGAAACCTAAATGATATTAAAGCCCATTAAATTTTACATCGATATAGCGAATTTAATCATAATCGTCGGAACCATTTTTGAGAAAATCGAAAAAAGGTGCAAAATGCATGGTATAAAGTGGCTCTTCTGGTAAGCTAATTTTGATGAAAAAGGTTTTGTAACGTCTCGGGCGTATATTTGTCTTAAATATGAAATTTCAGATTCATAAGACTTACCGTTTCCGCCCGGGAGTTACCATATACACACACACACACACAGACCTTTTTGCGGGACTTGGTTATTTTGACTCAGGGGACCCTGAAATGTGTATTTCCGTTGAAAACTGGAATTCGAACATTTTCACGATCGCAATACTTC
Source organism: Piezodorus guildinii (assembly GCA_023052935.1). Taxonomy (NCBI): domain Eukaryota; kingdom Metazoa; phylum Arthropoda; class Insecta; order Hemiptera; family Pentatomidae; genus Piezodorus; species Piezodorus guildinii. The sequence goes on along the minus strand of CM041296.1, from coordinate 136,240,888 downwards.
CCCTTACTATATATAGTAAGTGAAAGTAAAAAGAGAAGAGCAAAATATTTTATTTAAATATTAAATTATTTAGATTTTATTTAATTTTTGATTATTTAAACATAAGAAGAGTTATATATGGTATATGTATAATATACCTTTGAAAATCTGAAGATTTTATAAAAAATATTATCTTATATACGAATAAAAATTTATCTTATATACAGATAAAGAGTATTATCTTATATTAATGCAAAATAACAGATAAGGCATAAACTTCAGTGATTATTGTAAATAACAATATTCAACGTTGTTATATTATTTAATCTAAAACATATGTTTTCAACGAAATTGAATACAATTCTTTAAAATATTACTTTCACTTACCTAAATATAAAATATATAGTAAGGGTAAGTATTGCGATCGTGAAAATTCTCGAATTCCAGTTTTCAACATAAATACACGTTTTAGGGTCCCCTGAGTCCAAATAACCAAGTCTCGCAAAAAGGTCTGTGTGTTCGTATGTGGTATGTCTAAAGTCCAATGAAACTGAAATTTCATATTTAAAATAACTTTACGCTCGAGATGTTATCAGAGAAACTTTTTCATTAAAATTAGATAACCAGAAGAGGCACTTTATACCATGCATTTTGTACCTTTTTTCGATTTTCTCGAAAACGGCTATAACGATTTTTATTAAACTAGCTATATATAGATGTAAAATTTAATGGGCTTTATATCATGTAGGTTTTATTCTGATTGAAATATTCTGATGGGGCTTAAATGCGGATATTTTGAATTTTCTTCCTCTTAACTACCTTTAATTTTGTAGATTCTATAAACATGACTATATCATCTTCTTACCATTTATAAAAAACAGGTAAATATTTAAGTTGAACGAATTCGATATCCAACTAAAGAACAAAACTGAAAAAATATTTTTTTTATTCAATTTTTTTATTTTAAACATAAGAACAGTAATATACCGTTGGAAAGCTAAAGATTTTAGAAAAAATATTACCTAATACACGAGCTTGTAAAAGTTAATTAAGAGTGATGAAAAACTGATAAAACTGACTATTTTTGATAATAATATTATAAAAAATTTAATAAAACACATGTTTCTAAAGAAATCCAATTTCATTAATTATTTAATAGTTTCACTTATTTTATATCTCTAACTGAATTTGAAAATTATTTAATCGATTTTGAAAACTGAGGTAAGTGAAAGTCGTGAGTTGTCCGCACCAGATTTTTTTTTAATCTATCATAATTTTATATTAACTCAAATTTTAACAACCTAGATAAGTGAAAGTCATGTGTTGCCCGCACCAGATTTTTTTCCCTAGTAATAGGGAATATTGTTTTGTCAGTTGTGGTTATGTGAAACAGGCTGCATCATACCGGTAAAAAACTATTGTATATTTAATCCGAAGAATACATTTTTTCCTATGGATGTATCATGCTGTGCAACGGTACTTTGTTTACGTATCCATTGTTATGCATCCCATTTGAAACAGTTAATGTCAAAAAGAGAAAATTGCTTTGAGGAATTATAAACAATTAAAAACAAATTAATTATAGATTTAATAGGTCTAATGTGACATACCGGAGCTTACACTTTCACATATTTCATTACTCAAAACAAATTTTGAATATTTTGATGACATAAATATCCCAACAGTACATTCTTAGCCATACAACTAATATACAATAATACATTTTAATATTAGGAGTACTCACTACGTTTGCTATAGCATGCTATTTGTGTTATTTTGTTAAACCCGTCGAGTTTTTACAGTTATTTCCTGTATAAAATTGATGGGTTTAGCACAATAGCACAAATAGCATGCTATAGCAAACGTAGTGAGTGCCCCTATTGTCACTCAAATCGACTAGCACACTGGGCAAAACCAATTTAGGTGGACAAAAGTCAAATCTAATGTTTGGAAATTTCCAGTGCTTGAACTTTTTATTATTAGTTGGCAAGACGCTTAATTCTAATATTTCCTGGCATACCGTGTTTACAAATAAATAGTAAATGAGTGAATCATTCCTGTTCGCACAAGTGCCTAATTACCGGCAGTGGGATTATCTTTATTCGATGGTCATTTATTGTGTTCAAGGTGTATTTAGATCAATGTCTTTTTGCTTTTATTTGACAATGGATATGGCTGAAACAGGTAAGACATTATATTTCCACACTCTTTATTGAATATACATTGCGATCTCACCTGTAGAGTTAATTTAGCAATTTTTAAATGTATGTCCACATTCAATAACCCCTAAGTTACCCCAAGGATTTGTTTCATCAATCCTTCTAGTCTTTAAATATTACAAAGACTCCAACGCAAGTTTATGTTATTTTGCCTATTCCGACGATGGTACAGTATAAGTTCTAAAATTTATACATCTCGGTTTAATTATTACATTAATCTCTAACGAGTAACTGGCATCGCATAGTGTCGGTTCCACCATTTTACGTTTCCTCAGAAGGCGCCATAACTAAGGATTTTTTACTACGGTAGTCACTACACTAAGGAAATTCAGCTCTAATTAGTGTTGATTTATTTATTCATCTAACGTCACTTAATGCTACTGCGCCTAATCGGACGATGGTCGTCCTCTATTTTGCCAATCCAAATTCAATTAGGGTATGGATCTTTCACGAGTACCTGTCATCGAACTGACTTGAGACCACTATTTTTCATCCCTTTCGAAGGACGCCATATCGAGGATGTTTTACTCCTTTTAATGCATTATACGGTAATCTACCGGGTTTAAACTAACGACCTTGGGCTTAGAAGGTTGTTATGCTAGCCACTACACTACTGGTGACTACACACACAACAACACAATTAGTTCAACCAGGATTTTCTCACTCGAAAGTGTTATGTCCATCCGGTTGATGTGCTATATTTTAAGGACAGGGGCATAACCTACGCACTGGCTTCCTCCTCCGAAGAGGAATCCAACCCCGACCACTACGTCTTGTGGCCGGGCAGTGCAAGCACTCCCCATAAAAGTACAATAGTCACTACTGGTGACTACAGTTCTAATTAGTCTTGATCTAAACTCTTTCGGGTGAAAATTTTGTTTCGTGCAAATCCATCATTATAATCTATCCTTTGTGAATCGCCGAAATAGTGTGAGGAGTGTGTGCATATTCGTTAAAAAATAAAGACCAAAGATATTTGTCTGACATATTTGAAAATAAGATTAGAAAATGTAATAAATGATTCAATCAGTCTCGAAAATTACCTAATTTATCCAAAACCTATAAATCCCAATTTGATTTTTTTTTTTTTTGTATCTTTGCGTGTTTCGATATAATAAGGGGCGTTTCACTTTTAAAAACTTGATGGACCTAGGGAATTAAGACAGTGGTAAAAGAGTTATAGCCAATTTTGAGATAGGAACGCCAAGGCTGTACGTCCTACCGCAATACGAAATAATTGATTGTACTTTTATGGCAGTTCTGGAGAACGTTATTCAGATTTACGATGAGAGGCTGAGTGAGGCAAGGTCACGCCATAGAGGATCGAATGCGGGCCGCAGAAGCCGTCCAAAACAAAAAGAAAGAGCTTCTATATCATCTTTCGTAATAATATGCCAATGCCATCATGATCGTGATGTAACTAAGGATACCAGATCGTTTCAGTCCTTGTCAAAATTTAATCAAATTAAAATTATATATCGCATGGATAAAATTAAACTAGTAAATATCTTACTATCCTTCCTTCTCAATAAGATTACCCATTCCATATATATACTAATATTATAAAGCTGAAGAATTTGTTTGTTTGAACGCTAATCTCAAAAACTACTGGTTCGAATTGAAAAATTCTTTTTGTGAAATTCTTCTCTACCATGAATAATAACCGAGATATGAGAGGATCACTTCTCTTGTGATTCCCTGATATCTTTTTGGTTTGTCCATATAAGATTAATTTTGTTTTTAGTTTTTCGGGTTCTATACATCTTGAAACGCAAGCCCTCAATTTTTAAGAGGGGGTATTTTTTTATTTATTTTGGTAAATTACAAAGGTAAAAATAATAAACATAAATCATTTATACTAGATTTCATTACTATTTATAATTCTATCTTTTTGAATTGAATTCAATTAAAATTTCCTGATTCAAGAAAATTGTTACATTGTTTTTCCACCATCAATAATAACCGAGATATCAATGAATCACACCTGTTGTAAATTGTGACTTGACCAAATAAGATTAATTTTTATTTTTCATTTTTCGCGTTCTACGTATCTTAAAATGTAAGCCCTAAAATTTTATCTTTACTATTTATTTTTCTTTGTTTCTGATTTTCATTAAAATAAAATTTCCTGATTCAAGAACATTGTTACATTTTTGCTCTACCATGAATAATAACAGAGATATTAAGGAATCATACCTCTTTTAAGTTGTGGCTTGACCTTATAAGATTAATTTTTATTTTTCAGGTTCTAGGTATCTTGAAACTTAAGGCCTCCTTTTAAATAATATAATAATTAATTAATTGAATAATATATTATTATATTATAATAATATATAAGATATATAATAATATATTATACATTTATAATACTAATCTTATTATCGGCAAAAAATGATCTAAAAATATTATGTCCTCGTTCAGTTGGTTATCAAATTCATTCACCTTAATTCAAGTAAATTTATCATTTTTTTATCAATCCTAACAACACGAAATGGTTGATTTTTTTCTAATTTTCAAAAGTAAAGGTACTTCATAATAAATTTCAAAACAAAAAAATCGTCATTTAAGCCGCATCAGGATTTTATACACTAAAATTTTATCTTTACTATTTATTTTTCTTTGTTTCTGATTTTCATTAAAATAAAATTTCCTGATTCAAGAACATTGTTACATTGTTGCTCTACCATGAATAATAACCGAGATATTAAGGGATCACACCTCTTATAAGTTGTGGCTTGACCTTATAAGATTAATTTTTATTTTTCGGGTTCTAGGTATCTTGAAACTTAAGACCTTTTTTTTTTTCTTTTTTTTTTTAATAATAAACATAAATCATTTATACTAGATTTAATTACTATTTATAATTCTTTCTTTTTGATTTTAATCCAAATAAAATTTCCTGATTCAAGAACATTATTACATTGTTGCTCTACCATGAATAATAAATAACCTATATGACACAAGAGATGCGATATCTTTGTGGTCTAAATTATTTTTTTTTACAAAGGTTTTTTTTTAACAAAGGTGCGTTATTGAAAATAATAAATCAAAAATATTAACATTAATGCTTACAATAAATATATACAATTATTTTTAAATAATCAAAAGAGAAAAAAAAATAGAACTGTAATAACTTAATGGAATATAAAATTAACAAAACAAAAAAACAACAACAATAAAACAATAAAATAAATAAAAAGAAGAAAGAAAATTAACTTTATTACTATTGATGTTAAGAAGTGTTGACATTTTCCTCTTCACTTTCAATTTCATAATTGCAGATAATAATTTCATAATCTAGCAATTAAAATTATTATCTAGACTTGTCACAATTTTTTTTTTGCTTTTCAACACTATCCGTTAATTTTTACACTTTTATATATCATTACATTTTTCTCAAATCTTTATCTTTCCAAAAAATATATATTACATATATAAATGTTAGTTTAAATTTCATTTTTGTTATTTTTCGATATATTTAATGTTTACACTGAAGATTAAAATAATGTAAAATAAATCATTGTGTGGCCTTTGATAGAGTCTGGCACCCAGGACTGTTGTATCCACATACACGACTAAAACGACAAGAAACTGCTCGCCGCTTTAGGCTACTTCAACACTTACTAGACAAACGGTCAAACCTTCCTCTGAACTACAAAAGGCTCATCTACATTACTATTATAAGAACAATCTGGACTTACGAAGTAGAGCTTTGGGGCTCTACTAAACCACCAAATTCTTCCCGCATCCAATCCTTACAATCCAAAATCCTACGTAGAATCCTCAACGCTCCTTACTTTGTCACGAATAAACTTATCCATAAAGACCTTAATGTTCTATGTGTTACTGATTTGGCCCGGACTAGGTATCAATCCTTTCATGACAAACTCCATTCGCATTTTAACCCACTAGTTTCAATCCTTTCTTCCTCTTCAATTCCGGATAATCCTCCGAGGCGCCTGAAAAGAAAATAGTCCAAGGATCTTCTAGTTTAGAATATTTTTAGAGTGCTTCCAATGGGAAGCTTCTCTACATGTATATCATGGCATTGTATTATATAACACATCACATTTACTTGATGTATTTTCGTTAGTACAGTTGTAAATACCAATAAGATGATTAAAAAAATAAAATAATTTGTGTAAATTAAACATAGATTACGTGTAGCGTGCCTAAGAACAGACATGGAACATGTATGTAAAAATCAATAAACTCTCCTTCTGTTACCGTAGGAGGAACAGATATTAAAAAAAAAAAAAAAAAAAATTAATGTACATTTATATATATATATATATATATATATATATATATATATATATATATATATATATATATACAATATATTATTAAATTATAATAATATATAAGATATATAATAATATATTATACATTTATAATACTAATCTTATTTTCGGCAAAAAAAAGATCTAAAATAATATGTCCTCGTTCAGTTGGTTATCAAATTCATTCACCTTAATTCAAGTAAATTTATCATTTTTTTATCAATCCTAACAACATGAAATGGTTGATTTTTTTCTAATTTTCAAAAGTAAAGGTACTACATAGTAAATTTATAAAAAAAAAAAAAAGAATCGTCATTTAAGCCGCATCAGGCAATGACAAACGGAAACTTGAAATAAAACTTACATGATATTCAAACCAATTCAATTTTACATCCCAATATTATCGTATTTTATCATCAAACTGTTTTTTAATACTTATTATTCTACAAATATTTTAGCTTGTTTTAAATAATTTATATAGTATTTTATTTTTATATACTAATTATTATTACGTATGTGTATTACCTCTACATACGCATTATCCATAAAATATATTTCATATATTATCAATATTATTTCATAATGTTTTTGTTTTTTTGCAAAAATAAACAAAAATATATCCTATTATCTAATGTATGGAGTAACAGAACTTAACAATGATAGTGATATATTGATTATTTTTCGGAAGAACTTGAAAACTACCATTACATACAAAATCTAAATTTTTTTTAAAAATCATTAAAAGGTAGAAGGCATACGATAAAGTGTATATCGGTGTACAATTTAATAGAATTTAAAATCATGTAGGTTTCTTTGATTAAAATTGTTATTTTTTTTTGCGAACTTATGAATGGTAATATCTCTATATATACATAAAATGATAACGGGATTTTGGTTTCCGCTAACTCTTTCTAAACCACAAGACTGATTTTGATATGATTTTCATCATCATGTAGGGCATTAATTTTTGAAGGGTTATAAGTAAAATACATTGCAATTTTGGCTTTTCTTTAAACGGTAAAAAAAAATTCTGTAATCAAGTCATCAAAAAATTATTTCTGAAATAAAATTAGTAATTTATACGTATAATATACTGTTGGAAAGCGTAAGAATTTAGAAAAGTTAATATGCAATAAAAGTAATCGTACGAGTTAGTATAATGTTGTTGTAAGCCCATAAACCTATAAATATATGTTATTGGTAATGTGGGAGGTTATAATAGTTAAATGTAACAGCATCGTGCAAGTTATATTCTTCCATTTAGAAACAATATTACACGCCGAATCGTAGCTAAGGTTTTTAAAATAAATGTTGAGTTATTATAAATCTATAAATTAACATTGTTATTAATTATTTCAAATTTAATACTGTTTCATGAAAACGGATGTTTCACAAAAAACGAAAAGGGATTCCTATGGAAATTAATTTATTTAAACTTTTAAAATATAATTTAAATAGTTCATTTGAAATATAAAAATAAAATGAATAATAAATGAATAAAATAGGAGCCGTTGTTTTTACTTTTACTTACCTTTATTTTTTTTTATTTTTTTTTTACTTTAGATGGAATATATAGTAATGGAAAGTATTGCGATCGTAAAAAATTTTCGAATTCCAGTTTTAAAAGGTAATACACGTTTTAGAGTCCCCTGAGTCCAAATGAATATGTCCCGCAAAAAGGTCTGTGTGTCTGGTGTTTGTCCGTGTGAGTGTGATCCAGCTCAAAATCGAAAAGTCCTATAAAACTGAAATTTCATATGTAAGACAACAATGCGCCCGAGATGTTACAGCAACTTATTCATCAAAATCAGCTTACCTGAAGAGCCACTTTATACCATGCATTTTAAAACTTTTCACGATTTACTCTAAAACGGCTTTATAAATTTTGATTAAACTCCCTATGTTGATGCAAAATTTAATGGGCTTAATATGATGTAGGTTTAATTCTGATTGAAATAGCCTGACAGGGCTTATATGCCGACAATTTAAATTTTCTTCTTCTAAAGTAATCTAATTTTGTAGATTCGAAAAAATAAAACATATCATCTTATTAACATTGATTATAATAATAATAATAGGCTTACCGAACCCGAAGGTTCGATGACATACCACCATAGTCCGTCTACACAGACTCGTCCAATGTTCCATCGTACAGCCCAAGCCCCCGAGATCAGCCTTAACGCAATCCTCCCATCGACGCTTCGGTCTACCTTTCGGACGCCTACCAGTCGGATCAGCAAATACCAACTTTCTCGGAATCCGTTCCTCGTCGAGCCCAACAATTTTACTCGCCCATTTGAGACTCCGCGACGCTATCAACTCAATTATATTCACAGGATACAAGTTCCGCAATTCCGCGTTGTGCAACCTTCTAAACTCCCCAGTGGCCTCATCTCTCTTCGGACCAAATATTTTGCGCAGTACCTTATTTTCGAAAACCTTAAGCCGTTGTTCATCCTTCAAAGTATGCGGCCACGTTTCACATCCGTAAAGAACCGTTGGAAGAGTAATAGTTTTATAAATTCTAACCTTTAAGTTTTTAGATAGAAGCCGTGAGCTAAGTAACTTAGCAACTGAATAATAACCCGCGTTTCCCACCTTTAGCCGGGCCTTAATTTCTTCCTGGATTTCATTTTTTCTTGTAATCATTGAACCTAAATACTTGAATTTCTCAACGTGTTCAAGAGTATGCCCTGATATATCAATATCACCAAGATCGCCACCGTTTCTGCTACTAATCATATATTTCGTCTTATCAGTATGTAATTCGAGTCCTATTTCTTTACCGGTTTTTATTAACACACTTGTATTTAGTTGTATGGTTTCCGTGTCTTCACCTAGCAGTATCTAATCATCGGCATACCCCAAAACCGGAATCTTGTCACCCATATTTAAGCCTTTCTCGGTACACAACGTTGATTATAATCGACTAAATATACAAATTGAACGAATTTGAAAACCAATTAAATGAGAAAAGAGCTAAATTATTTTTTAGGTAATCTTTCTTTTGTTTTTAGATTTATTTCAGTTATTTTCATCTCTGTGTATGAAAATTCTTAAACTGATTTTTCAACTCAACGGAGGTAAGTGAAATTCGTGTGTTGCCCGCACCATATTATTTTACTATTACAACTATTTTAATAATTTTTATTGTATATTTGTTTATTAAAAATTCTGTTGATAAACAAATATTTTTTATAGGAGTTATTTATTATATTTTCACGTAGGAGAGACCTTACAGAGGCGACCATGTTATACCCTAGTACAATACAACGGTAGACAGAGGAGCCTCCTCTTAGATTAATTATAAAATATAATTAACTCACTATATTCTAAGCGCTTTTAGTAAATAGTTAATTGGTCGAGCAGTCTTTATGTATCAAAATCTATATATAATTTATATTGCTTGTCTGACGCATATTTAACTTTTATTTCCTGGTTTGGGAAAAATAATCTGAACTATTCTGAATGAGCTCAGTGACAGGTTTTAAAAATAGATCATATTTTGATAAAGGAGTAGATCCCGAGACCACCTTATTTTCACTCGACTCAGAGGATTATCAGCAATCTGTGTGGTCAGGGAATTTGGAATGAAAGAAGGCTAGATCCTTTTCGGGCTAGATCAGCGCCCATATTAAGGTCATTACGGATGGTATATTTATGACAATATATAAAGTATTCAGGATTTTGCGAATAATTTTGGAATAAAATATCCTGTCATGCTCTCCTTCGGAGGGACGTAAAATGGTGTCCCGAGCCTGTTTTTACTATTAATTCACATATAACAGTGGTATATGAATCCTGATTGGAGTAGTAAACGAAAAAAAAACTATCTTTATATATCTGATGTCAAGTACTTTTTAAATATCACTATTCTTATTAAATCTGGAATAAAAAAAAAAAATGGAACTCCCACTGCAGCATCATACGATTAAATGAATATGAATTGTTTGCGTTAAATGAATAAACAAATTATTTTAGGGGCCACCTTTGGTGTAGTGGCAAGCATAACAAAGAACGAGGGTTCAAACCTGGCAGGTGGCCCTAGGATTTTTTAATGGGAGTAAGAAATCCTTAGTCATGCCGTCCTTCGGAGGGGACGTAAAATGGTGGTTCCGAGCCTGTGCGATGTCAGGTACTCGTTAAAGATCCCTATCCTGATTCAACCTGAATAGGCAAAATTTAGGACTCCCATTGCAGCATCGTCCGATTAGCCTCATCAGTACAAAGTGGCCTTAAATGAATATACAAACAAACAAATAATTTAACTTTAAGTTATTTCTGATCAAAACTAAGGAACTTAAACACTGATCGTTCATGAACGAGATCACAAATAAATCAATAAGGTTTATCGATCAAGTCCTTGTAATGCCTGACTGGAAGAAGAAGGATGGGAGGGGCTGGAAGCGACAGGAAGACATCATCTCAAGGTTAAGCGAGGAATAAATTTAACATCTCATTTTTTTTTTTTTCTTTTCTCTAAGATGTAAATAATGTATTCGTATGCATGAAGACCGCTCGGCCAATTAACTATTTACTGCAAGCCTTTAGAAAATAATAAGTTAATAATAATACTTAGCAATTATTTATATTTGAACTGCAATGCTGGGTAAAGTTGTTCTGAATGAGCATGTTGACACGATGTTATTTATGAGTTGCAGCAGAGAGTTTTTGGAAGGGAAATCCGACTTTGAACTAACTATGTCTTTAAAGCTGAGAGTATTGGTAAACGTTTTATTCAGTGGAAGTTTAGCTTAATTTGTATGTTTTAATTACTTGTTAATTTATTTATTTATTTTATGAATTTAGTTTATTTAATGTATTGTCTAGAAATAATAATAAAATATTTTATATGCAAAAATAATTATTTAAGCCTCTATTTATGAGCCAAAATAGTCTCCATAATTTTGAAAGCTATCGTGTTGGTAGCTCTGTCAAACCCTCTAAATAGGATTCGTAATCCTTGAAATTTATAAATTCAGAAAAAATAAAACTATTTCCAAAGACACTTTGATCAATATTTGTTTTTATTTAAAAAAAAATTGATATAGGAAATTAAAAAGAGTTGTCATTAGATAGTTGGCGATAGGTCTGGATCAAGGAGATTAGGGTGGGTGTGGTAGAGTCTCACAGCGAAAATTTAACAATTTTAACGATGTTTCGACGAATAAGTGAGGCAAGAATTTCTTAACACTGAGGTCTGTGTGTTTCTATGTAGCTTGAAAAGGGCAAGTTTTTAAATTTCATAATAATTATGAATTTTTTTATTTATTTGTAGTAATTTACAACTGTACTAAAGAATACAATAAGTAAATATGTAGAATGAATATAAAAAGTCATGAAAATGTCTTGAGAAAGAACCACCCAGTGGTAGCACTTTACTAACTATTTCAATACAGTAGGTCCCGAGGCCACCTTCTTTTCAGTCGCCTTGGAGGGTTATCAGGGATATCTGAGGAAGATAAATTACGGACAAGTGGGTTTGTATGGGCAGGGAGTTTAGAATGGAAACAGGAGTATCTAACACGGGCTATGTCAGCAACAAATGGGATGTTTAGGTCATTATGGAGGAATTGATTTGTGACAAAATAAGGAGCATTCAGGATTTTGCGAAGAATTTTGGATTGTAAGGACTGGATGCGGGAGGAATTAGATGGTTTCGTAGAGCCCCAAAGCTCGATTTCATATGTCCAAATAGGTCTGATAATTGTGATGTAGATGAGTCTTTTGTAATGTTTTGGAAGTTTTGAACGTTTGTCTAGTAAGTGTTTTAGTAATCGATATCTTCGAGCAGTTTCTTGTCGTTTCAGTCTTGTGTGAGGATTCCAAGTAAGGCGCTTGTCAAGATGGAGACCTAGGTATCGGATTTGTTCTACAGAAGTAAGGGCAATGTTATTAAAGGATACTGGGGAGGCAGGAAGTCATCGGTTTGCGACGAAGGGTAAAGGTGATTTGGTGGGATTTGTTGGGATTTATTTTAATCCTCCAATTTTGACACCATTCTTCAATGGCTTTGATGTGGGACTGAAAGGTTTGGGATGCAGTAGTTGGATCATTATGGACGGATAAGACACACGTGTCATCAGCATAAGTATTGAGGACAGTGCGAGGATGGAGTGGAATGTCAGCTGTATAAAGGGAGTAGAGGATAGGACCTAAGATACTACCTTGAGGCACTCCAGCAGATAGGGAAAATGTGGATGAGTAGGAAAAGTTGTGGTTTACCTTAAAGGTTCTGCCAGTAAGGTAGGAACGCATTAATAGGAAATATGTAGGGGTGAGGAATTGACGGAGTTTGTAAAGCAGTCCCTGGTGCCAGACTCGATCAAATGCTTGTTCTACATCAAGAAAGGCTCCAGTGCAGTACATTCCGCGCTCCAATGTAGAGGACACTACATCCACCACGCGGTGACATTGTTGTATTGTAGAATAGTTATAGAATGTGACTTAACTTATAAATAATATACAGTAATTATTAATAACTTCCTTTTCTATACTGAGGGTGTCACCCATAAACCTAGAAAGGACAGACCAAGTACCGACAAAGAACACATACCTGTACTTAGGACCCAACCACCTGGAGGCACTTGCTTTGAGGTACCCATGCCGAATCCTTATCCCCTCTACAAAACCTTGCTATATATACCCTTTGATCCTCAAAACTCATCACTCTAGTTGTAACATTTACTTGTGTCACACTCATAGAAGGAGACCTCGGAATGTACACTTGTAGTCACCCTAACTCCTCAGCACAGTTTATTGTATTCTGAATATCTATTTTGTTCTGATAATAAAAGCAGTATTTTAATATCTCCACTGTGTGTGATTCATTAACTGAATGAGATGTTCGAAATCCAAACTGGTGGTCAGGGATAACATGATTCATTTCTAGGACAGGATAAAGACGTTTTAGAAGGATTTTTTCTAGGATTTTGCCCATGATGGGCAAAAGGGAGATAGGACGATAGGATGACGGATGTTCAGGAGGCTTATTGGGTTTTTGTATCATTTTTACTATTGAAAGTTTCCAAGCAGTAGGAAAATACGTGGATCTGAGAGTAAGTGTAATTTAGATTCACTAACATAATATTATAGGGGGTTGTTCAAACATTAGCTTTTTAAACTAAAAACAAATCTGTTGCTCACAACACACGACTTTCACTTAACTCTGTTATTAATATCAATTTAAGAATTTTTAATCAAATTTAGAAACGCAAATAAATTTTTAAAGAATTATTTACATTTTATTTTTATAGAAAGATGTTATTAAACATGTTATAATATTATCTACGAAATCCAGTAACTTTTTTTCGGCTTTTCATCACTCCGTGTTAGGATAAGGTGACCAGATTTTACTTTCACTTACGATATATAGTAAGAGGAAGTATTGCGATCGTGAAAATTTTCGAATTCCAGTTTTCAACGGAAATACACGTTTTAGGGTCCCCTGAGTCCAAATAACCAAGTCCCGCAAAAAGGTCTGTATGTGTGTGGTAACTCTCGGGCGGAAACGGTAAGTCCTATGAAACTGAAATTTCATATTTAAGACAACTATACGCCCGAGAAGTGACAAAACTTTTTTCATCAAAATGAGCTTACCAGAAGAGGCACTTTATTTCATGCATTTTGCACCTTTTTTCGATTTTCTCAAAAACGGTTCCGACGATTTTGATTAAACTCGCTATATCGATGTAAATTTTAATGGGCTTTAATATTATGTAGGTTTTATTTGGATAAAAATGGTCTGACAGGACTTAAATGCCGATATTTTAAATTTTCTTCCTCTAAAGTACCTTTAATTTTGTAGATTCAATAATAATAACTAGATTATCTTGTTGATGAAAAACAGATAAATATATAAATTGAATAAATTCGATACCCAACTAAAAGAGAAAACAGAAAAATATTTTTTTAATGCAATTTTTCGTTTTTGAACATAAGAGCAGTAATATACATGTATGATATACCGTTGGAAAGCTAAAGATTTTAGAAAAAATATCATCTCATACACAAGCTTTTAAAAGTTAATAGAGAGTGATGAGAAGAAGATAAAACTGATTATTTTAAATAATAATATAATAGATTTTTTAATGAAACACATGTTTCTATAGAAATTCAATTTGATTAATTCCTTAATAGTTTCACGTATTTTTATCTCTAACTGTATTTGAAAATTCTTTTATTGATTTTAAAAATCGAGGTAAGGGAAAGTCGCCCGCACCAGATTTTTTATATGGGCAAAGCGGGACAACTCTGAAGGAGAGAGGGAGGGTATCAACAAATCATTTTCATACGGAATAAAAATGATATCTTACTATTTTTTTTATTTTAAACATAAGTGCAATTTATAAAGATTAAAAAGTATAATATTCTATTCCTTGACGTGTTTTTTATTTGATTGAATTTGTTTTATTAAATTGTAGTCATTTTTTTAAAATATTGTGAAAAATCTTCACAAGAATTTGTCAAATCATAATTGACACATAAAATGGCTTTCAAAGTTTGATTCCTATGTTTTTATTGCACGAAAAACCAGTCTTTAATTATTATAGTGCGTTAGTAGATTTGAATAAATAATAAAAAATGTACGTGGAAACTTCTTAATATAGCCGTAAAGTTGTAAATGAATTGTAAAAGAGGGATCATCTGTTATGGAACAAGGCTGGCCAATCAAAGCTTGACAAATCGTTTCATTATCTTCCAATGAAATCATTATTCAATTACTGTCGGTTCTATGTTTTACAATCCTCTGATAAATCCCGTAATTTTTACCTTGAAGCTCTTCGTAATTGCACTGTAACTGTTTAAATGCTACGAAAAATAATTCAATTATTTGAAATGCGGTTTTATAATGTTAAATATGCTATGTTGTTCACAGGATTTTCTTGTGCCCAAAATATAAGCTGTTTTTCCCCCTAAACACTTTGAAAATTAAGTGCGCGTTTGGCAGTAAAGAATATATCTCACCACACCTTTTCCCCATATAATTTATTTATAATTTATTATCTAGAAAAAGCATCGTATTTTTCTATATATTTTAGAGAAATTTAAATTGCGATATACAATCTAAAGGAAGTGTTGTTCCTGGCTAAGGGATGAGCAAGGAAGTAATGAGGGCAATATAATATTTTTTAATTTTATATATATATATATATATATATATATATATATATATATATATATATATATATATATATATATAAATAGACCGTCAGAAGCTATATAACATCATGATTGAACAGGTAATACCTAGAAAGTTAGTAAACCTAGTAGAGATGTGTTAGTCGGAAACATTCCATAAAGTTAGAATCGTTCATAATTACTCCGAGAGATTTGAGGTGCGATCGGGTTTGAAACAGGGTGACTCCCTTTCACCTGTGTTATTTAATATAGCTTTAGAAATGTCATAGAAAAGGTGATGTGTACCGAGAAAGTCTTAAATATGGGTGACAAGATTCCGGTTTTGGGGTATGCCGATGATCTGGTACTGCTGGGTGAAGACACGGAAACCATACAACTAAATACAAGTGTGTTAATAAAAACCGGTAAAGAAATAGGACTCGAATTAAATACCGATAAGACGAAATATATGATTAGTAGCAGAAACGATGTCGATCTTGGTGATATTGATGTATCAGGGCATACTTTTGAACACGTAGAGAAATTCAAGTATTTAGGTTCAATTATAACTAGAAATAATGAAATCCAGGAAGAAATAAAGTTCCGGTTAAAAGTGGGAAATGCGTGTTATTATTCAGTTGCTAAGTTACTTAGTTCGCGGCTTCTATCTAAAAACTTAAAGGTTAGAATTTATAAAACTATTATTCTTCCAACGGTTCTTTACCTATGTGAAACGCGGCCGCTTACTTTGAAGGATGAACAACGGCTTGAGGTTTTCGAAAATAAGGTACTGCGTAAAATATTTGGTCCGAAGAGAGATGAGGGCACGGGGGAGTTTAGAAGGTTGCACAACGCGGAATTGCGGAACATGTATCCTGTGAATATAATTGAGCTGATTGCATCGCGGAGACTCAAATGGGCGAGTAAAGTTGTTGGGCTCGACGAGGAGCGGATTCCGAGAAAGTTGGTATTTGGTGATCCGACTGGTAGGCGTCCGAAAGGTAGGCCGAGGAGTAGATGGGAGGCCTGCTGATCTCGGGAGCTTGGGATTGAATGGTGAACATTGGACGAGTCTGTGTAGGCGGAATTTGGTGGTATCGGCATCGAACCTTCGGGTTCGCTAAGCCTATTATTATTATTATTATTATTATTATATATATTAGGATTATAAAATAATGTATAAAGACCTCAAATAAGCTTTTTATTCCACACACTCTGACCATAAACATTTACTTACTTGTAACCTCGTATTAGGGCGACAGCTGAATAAAGCGGACATAGTAAAATATTTCTCGATAGTCTGTTGGGACATAATGAAATAAGTATTATAGACTCCTTGGTCAAATTATTAAAAACCATTGAATTTCACATTGATTAGCAAGTTTAATCAAAATCATTAGAGCTATATTTGAGGAAGTCGTGAACAGTAGCAAAATGCATAGAGGCCCTTCCGGTTAGCTGGTTTTGTTGAAAAAGTTACTGTAACATTTCAGGCAAATACGCTTCACGTTCGCATATACATTATTTTGATTGGGAGACCCTAAAACGTGTATTTCCAGTAAAAATTAGATTATTACACAATTTATAATAATTTACATCGTTTTTAACTTTCATTTAACTATACATGAAATACCAAAAACGATTATTGAAGGGAACTTTAATACTTAGCAATTGGGTATCTATAAATGCTCTAACCCAACCTGTAATGAAAATTTTCAAATTGTAATTTTCACTGGAGACACAAGTTTTAGGGCCTCCATATCAAAATAACGTAAATACGTGCCTGGGATGTAACAGAAACTTTTTCAACAAAATCAGGTTACCAGAAGGGCCTCTTTGCACGTATATCATGTCAGATACTACTCGTTAAAGATCCCTATTATAGTTAAACCTTAATAGGCAAAATTTAGGACTACCAATGTATTGGGTTGTTTCACATGAAATGTCCGTTTTTATAGTTTCTGAAATACATAAGGATTCTGAAGGTCTCTGTTGTTTTCTTCCGAATGTTTACATATATAAAGTAAACAGTTACTAATTCTCTTACCTTTGCATTATAAACATTATCTTCCCAATCAATTACCCACTTTTTAGTATACCTCCAAATATGAACATGGAAACACGCAAGATTCGAGTAATATTTTTGTACGAGTTTAAACTCGGCCATTCAGCAGCTGAGGCCGCTAGAGATGTTTAGAAGGCGTTTGGAGAAGGGAGTTTTAATGAACAGACCATTCGCCGTTGGTTTGCTAAGTTTTCAGCTGGGGATACCGACTTGGAAAACTTGCCCCGAGGTACCTCATGATCTCACTGAGCGGCATGTTTCAAAACATACCGTGCAAGAATTGAAAGAACTGGGCTACGAAGTTCTTCCGCACCCACCATATTCTCCCGACTTGTCTCAGATTACCATCTGTTTAGACAACTAAATTCAGGAATTTAGACAACTTCGTTAAAGTAAAACTTTTTGAAAATGATGATCAAGTGAAAAGTAAGTTTTCAGATTTTGGTTCACTTCAAAGCTCAGAGTTTTTCAGTTCGGGGATAAAAAAGTTGGTGTCACGTTGGGAAAAATAAAGGTAAATATTTCGAATAAAATTATCTTGTTTTCACATCGTATTTTTAATAAAAATCCTTTACCTTGAAAACGGACATTTCATGTGACATAACCCAATAGTATCGTCCAATTAGACACCGTAATATAATGTTAGTTTAAATGATTAAAAAAAAAAACATTATCACTTTATTTCTGCTTGTTGCTTATTCAGGTTAAAGATCGTTAACGATTTCCTGTCATCGCACAGGGATGGAACCACCATTTACGTCTCTTCTGAAGGACGGCAGAACCAAGGATTATATACTCCTTTTAAAACATTCTATGGCCATCCGTTTATAGTGACATGAGCCTCAGTAGCATAAAGTGACGTTATAGGAATAAACAGACGATATTGACTGTGACCTGATGAACATTTTCCGTTAGAAGCCAAGGATCTTCAAGGTCCTTAAAGACAGCCTAGGAGTACGCTCAGGTACTTATCTTGTCGTTATAATAAGGATGAATTATCGGGTGAGACTTGGCGGTTGTTAAGGCTGTTCCAAAGTAGCAATTACATCAACTTGGAGTTGACCAGTCAATAGCCCTATTAACATGCGTAATAACCGCTTGCAGGATTGTTTTTTTTTTTTTTTTTTTTGTTTTTTTTTATTTATCGAGCAATATTACAATCTGTCCAATTCAGGACATTTTTAATAGTGATAACGTACAACATTCATACTACATTCACACGATATATACAAAACAATAAATTTATATAATAATAATAATAAAATATACATATATACAAAATAAAATCAATAAAAATATATACAATAGTCACTCATACCTATATACAATTCACAAGCATACAGCACGTGAGTGGAGAATCTAGCCAATGCTAGAACTCCAATATACATGTTACAAGAGGTCACGAGGCCACTGCCGTTTCAACCTTCTAGGTGGGTTGTATGGATGAGTGGAGCTGGATAGGGATTGAGCTAGAGGATTAGGATGATGAATGAGATTCTGGTGGAATTTGGAAAATTTGGATGGAATCAGGTCTGAAATAAAAGGAACATTAAGGTCGTGGTGCAAGGTATAGTTGGAAACATAATAAGGAGGATTTACTATTGTACGGAGGACTTTGGATTGAAAGGATTGAATGCGTTTGATGTTAGTACGTTTAGCTGTCCCCCACAGTTCAAGTCCGTAGGTCCAGATGGGCTTCAGTATTGTCCTGTAGATTAATAATTTGTTGTCAACTGTAAGTTCAGATTTTCTGTTGAGTAGTCGGTATAACTGTCCGAATCGTCGGTTGAGTTCTTGTCTTTTAAGTCTTGTATGTGGGTTCCAAGTCAATCTTTTGTCTAACAGTAAGCCAAGATACCGGACTGTATCTGAAGGAGGAATTGGAATGGAATTGAAGTAAACTGGCGGACAGGAGTTTCGTCGAAGAGTGAAGGTTACGTGTTTGCATTTGGCTTCGTTCACCTTTATGCGCCAAGCACTACACCAGTCTTCGATAAGAGAAAGGTGTCTTTGCAGGTTTAAGGATGCTGTTTCAGGATTGGAACTGGATGATAGGATGGCAGTGTCGTCTGCAAAAGTTGCCAGAAAGGTATCAGGATGTGTAGGAATATCAGCAGTGTAAAGGATGTAGAGGACGGGTCCCAAGACGCTGCCTTGAGGAATACCGGCCTCAACGGGATAAAGGTTAGAAAATTCTACACCACAGCGAACGCGGAAGGAACGGTTTGAGAGATAGGATCGGAGAATGAGGTATAGAGACTGGGGTAAATGGGTTTTCAGCTTGAAGAGTAATCCAGTGTGCCATACCCGGTCAAAAGCTTGCGCAATGTCCAGAAACGCACCAGAACAATACTCTTTGCATTCAAGAGCTGAGGAAATATGGTCTACAACTCGGAGCCCCTTTTGAACTGTGGAATGCTGAGGACGGAATCCAAACTGATGGGAAGGAAGATTTTGAGATTCTAGTATGGGTAGGATACGTTTAAGAAGAAGCCTTTCGAAGATTTTTGAGAGGATGGGGAGTAAACTAATAGGCCTGTAGGATGAACTGTTGTTGGATGGGTTGCCTGCTTTTAGAAAAAGAATGATAGTGGAATGTTTCCATAACAGAGGAAAATAGGTGGTGCGTAGGATGCAGTTGTAAATATAAGTTAGGAATATAATAGCTTTCTGCGGAAGTTGTCGGAGGATCTGGGGAGTAAGGAGATCGTGTCCAGGAGATTTACGAAGGGTAAGTTTTTGGAGAAGATATTTAACCTCAGAGGGATTAATAGCTTTAGGAGGTAGGGAAAGTGGAATCGGTGACAAAAGAAAGTCTTGCACTGTTGCGGTGTGATTGGCTTGGGATTCCGGGTGAGGAGTGAAAACTTTGGAGAGGTGTGTGGCGAATTCCTCGGCTTTATCTTCATCAGACGCAGCCCAGGAGTCATCACCACGTCGGAGAGGATGGGAAACTTGATGGTATTTTAGGATCTTTTTCGTGACATTCCACAGGGAATTATCACGAGCTGATAGAGAGGAGAGGTAGGAATTAAAGGACTGGGAACGGAAGGTCGCCAACTCCCTCTTCAATTGTCTACAATAGAAGTTATAGGAGCGGCGATCTGTTGGGTGTCGGGTGCGCTGCCATAATGATCTTGCTCGGCGTTTGGTATGGATGAGGTCTATAATATGTTGTGGAAAATGATTTTGGTGAGGATTTATATTGGAGTGTTTAGGAGAGGAGGCAGTCCAGACAGCTTGTTGGATGGCGGTGGTAAAGGAATAGACGGAATTATCTAGGTCATCTGGGGTTTTGAGGGTTACTCTGAGGTCAATATTATCGGTCAGGATTTGGCGGAAAAGGTTCCAGTTAACTGGGCCTCGGATGAATGATGGTGGAATGGGTTTTGGAATTGGAGTGAGAGATACTTTTAGGATCAGTGGACTATGGTCTGAGGATAGTTCATCAAGGCGAGTTACAGACAAGTTGAGGGAGCCTAATCCGCTATGGATAAAGAAGTCGAGGATGTCAGGATTGCGGTTAGGATCGGTTGGCCAGTAGGTAGGGGAGTCAGGAGGCAGGATATTAAAATTTCGGGAGTTGAGTGCAGACAGCAAATTTCGTCCCCGAGAATTCGTGGTTCTGGAACCCCACTGCTGATGCTTGGCGTTTAAGTCTGCACCCAGAATGAAACGATTTCCTAAGGAATCCAGGAAGGATACAAATTCGGAATTGGAAATGGAATGTTTAGGAGGGCAGTATGCAGATGTGAGGGTTACCGGAAAGGAAAAAGTCTTGATTACTATGGCTGTGGCTTGTAGGAAATCATAGGTGGGAAGTGGGAGTAAATGGTGAGAGAGGGATTGGTGGACAATGATAGCAGAACCGGCATGGGCTTTGCCGTCTGGGTGGTCAGTACGGTATGTCATGTATTGCGGTATTTTGAAGTACTGTTTAGTCGTTAGTCTTGTTTCAGTTATAAGTGCAACATCGATTGTTTTGTCTTTCAACAACGCTGTCAGTTCGTCAGTATGATTTCTAACACCATTCGCATTCCAAAGGAGAATGGATAAGGAGTTAGGTGAATTCATTTAAGGATTTTTCAAGGCAGGGATTAGATTTGATACTAGATTTGTAAGGAGTGATATAAGCGGCATAACAAGAGATTTGATTTCGGAGATGAAGGATGTCATTAGACTGGTAAGATCTGTGACGTTTGATGGTGGAGGGATATGAGAAATTTGATGTTGAGGAGTTTTTTGAAGATTAGGTAAACTTTGAGGGATAGATTGTTGTACAATAGATTGAGAATGTTGAGGAAAATGTTGTTCCGGCAGTGCCTCGACTTCATGACTCTGGCTTCCACCTCCAAGCAAGTGGGCAAATGACATATTAGAATTTACAAGTTTAGATGGTTCTCTTCTGCTTCTGATTGGTATAGCTGTTTCATTCGGATCCTGAGGTTTTTGGTATCTGGTTCTGAGTTTCTTGTAGATTTCGCATCCCTTGTAGTTAGCCGGGTGGTCCTTGAGGCACAGGGCACATACAGCGGGTGTTGATCTTGATCTTGTACATTCTTCTGATTTATGCTGTTCACCGCATTTCACACAGCGCGGTACGTGATGGCAATAACTTTTGGTATGACCATATGCCTGACAGTTATGACACTGAACTATTTCCCTCTTTGTGTACGGTTTTTCAACTTTTACACGGGTATAGTACAGTCTACTGAGGTCATAGATTTTTTCGACTCCTGCTGATGGTTCCAAGTCCACGAAGAATAGAGGCAGTGGACTTTTATCTTTTAGAACGTTGGTGACTTGCCTCACTTGGAATCCCAATTCTGTCAGTTCTTCTTTGATAGCTTCAACGGGTGTTGAGGAATGTAGGTTTCTGATTACGACCCTTAATGCTCTCTCCTGGCGCAGCTGATAAGTATGAAAGTCAGCTTTGGTCTCAGTCAGATATTTTACAATCTTTCTGTAGGTTTCAGCAGTAGTCGGAGATATTTTAGTATCATTGGTTCTACTTATACAATAATAACTATTAGGATCAGTTACTTTGTTTAAATGCGCACACATCAGTTTAAAATTTTTAATATTTTTAACAAATATTGGTGGAGGTAGTGGTTCCCTGGGTATAGGAGAAGATTCCATGGTTTCTTTTTCATTTTGGAGGATCTCAAATGGATTCGGTGTAAAAAACGGGGATTCATCAGTTATTCCTTGTGATGATGTGCTGGGCTGTGGTTCAGATCCTAATGAGGTAGCTGACGTGGTCGCTGGTGGAATTATTTTTTTATTTTGTTCACGGCGGGGTCTCTGTTTTGTAGGAGACGTGTTAGAACCTGCAGATCTAGATCTTTTACTTGCAGACTTTGAGGACATGACTTGATGGAAATATCTCATTGATTAAGAAAATAATAATAATAAATAAATAATGAGATAAGAATTAAAGATAAAAGAAAGATAAGTTAACGGAAAGCAAGCCCGAGCTTGCCGAGCTAGCGGCAATCAGCTGATCAGTGACCCTCCTTTCACTTTTTCGTGATTGTACAAAGTAAATTATAACTTTGCTTACCGAAATTTCTCCAATATTCACTGCCGTAGTATTCCTGAGGTCTAGTGATGTTCTCCAGACTGAATTCAAGCGAATTCCTACTGAAAAAAGCAAAAATCTGAGAGACGATGTAACGTATGTCTGTTATCATCGAGCGCATCCTGCAGGATTGAGAAAAACATTTCGCTGAATTCCGACAGAGGGAGATAAGATCATCGCGGGCGTTTTATTCTGTTTCTTATTTTTCTTTCCTTACGGTAAACATGCAGAGAATGTTTTGATTATTAGTTTCCTCTTCAATAATAATCCTATTTGATGATCGTGTTTATTAACAGTCTTACATATACCGTTTATAAGATTACTTATAATATGATAATGTTTTTTGTAATGAGTTTCTAACAAAAGACATTATTATAAAAGTAAACAAATATAAAATCATAGAAGGAAATAAACGTAAAAGAAACATAAACATCTAGTGTTATCTTCAATGAAATTAAAATCAATATATGAAGATATGTATAAAGTTATGATTGAATTTTAAAGAATTATTTCGACTTTCAATAAAAACATATAAAATAATCAAACGATAAAAATTATTTTCAATTATAAACAAGTTTTATCCGTTTTTCACCACTCTCCTTTAACTTGTGTTGAGGATACTGACGGGTGTAGATTCATCATTGGATAATTATTTTATATTAAATAAATATTAATAGGCCTTTGTCGGTAAAGGTTCAAAAGGCGTTTACCTGCCTCCTCCCACCTTGGATTTTCCGCGATACGCCGGCATGCCACCTTTTGGGACTGGTAAGCACGATACCTTTAGAAAAGAAATCCAATGGTTTCAGTAAATATAGTTTATATATTGATTAAAGATATCAATTTATCTAGTTTTTAAAGGTACCGATGGCTTAGAAAAGCAGGAGGTCAAAAACATTTTTTTTTCACAGAGTTTTCTCAAACATTAAGTTTTCGTTGTAAAATAGAATTAAAAATTTTCACGTTTACAATAGTTTTCCTTATTATGTATTCCATATACAATAAACAATAAAAACAATGAAATCAAATTAATGAAATATGAAATTTTTATTTTTTGAAACAAAGGTTACTCCTACTACTAACTACTCTTGTGTTATCATTAAATTATCTGTCAAACTAGTTATAAAATATAAAAAAAGTTATAAAAAACGCTGCACATTATTACACAATGGTTTATTATTTCTAAATAACTATGTTAAGGTATACTGTTTATATAGCTGTTAATAGGCAATTAGCTAAAATGAAAAGCAATAATTAATCCAAAGAAGAAAATTATCACAACTGTCAATTTCAAAACGCAATATCTCTGCTAGTTATGAACCAATTTCAATATTTTTTTTTCATGTTATAGAAAACTTAATTCTAAATTTTAGTATTTATTTATTAATTAGGAAAAATGTATTTTTTTTTTTATCGTTATTCAGATTCTATGCATCTTGAAACGTAAAAACTCAAATTTTGAATAGAAAGAGGGTATAATTATTTTGTTTTTTTGGTCGATTACAAAGGTTCATTAATGAAAATAATAAACCAAGATATACTAAACTTATTGTTTAATTTGAATTTATCCATTTTATTAAAAAAAAAAAAAAAAAATTAGTGACCGCGTAATATTTTATTTTAGTCAGTCATGCGTTGCGGGTCACGTAAAACCAAAGCTCCGTCCCACACAGCGGTAGAAAGACTGTATATGTTTTTGATTCTTTTCGACTATGTGCAAAAATAATTAACGAAAATATGAGCGCTTTTCGAAACGAATTTTAGAATTGTTGTTTCTACTATATTAATAAGATCATGTATTCGTTATGGAAGGAAATATTTTAGTATGATTTGGAACGAAATTATATGTCTGATTTAGTACCCTTTGAAAATAAATACATTTATGAATAGAAATTTTAAAGGATTTTACAGTTCGTTCTTTAGATGAAATTAGATGGCTGATTTCGATAAAACTGAATGATTAGAATGAAATTGTTTTCAAAATATCTATTTCGTAAAAATTGTCCTTTGCTACCTTTTGGAAATCAACGTCTCAGTTATCAACAACACCTATATAATATTACTTTATTTTATTTTTATTTGTGAAATCAATTTTCTGTGGGGCGTGGTTATCTCCTGCTCCCATGGGTGTACAGATAAAATCAAGTAAATTTATTCGGAGTGTTGGAATAAGTTATGGCACCAAAAAGAGATTTAAAAGAACATTAAATAAAAAATTACACGAATTTGTCAACAGACGGGAGAACTAAGTGGAACATTAAAGACAAGATGTTGGAGCTACCCATCTTAGCGCGGAGGATAGGTTATGGAACGCGGAATAGAATTTATGTTCTGGGCGATGCGTGGTGAGGAGGAACCGGCTGGCGGCCTTGGTTGGTATTCGTAGATGGCTCTGGAGTGTCGGGTCTGGAAGGTGTGGTCGTCCTGCAAGGCCTCTTCCAGAGGGTATTTTTAGCATCAACTGCGTAACTGGAAGGTAGAGGGTAGCGGCTTACCTACATACTTACAGACACATTTATATATGTATGTATACATACAGACACTTTTTACGGTCATAATTACTCCGAGAGATTTGAGGTGCGATCGGGTTTGTAACAGGGTGACTCCCTTTCACCTCTTCTGTTTAATATAGCTTTACAATATGTCTATAGAAAAGGTGATGTGTACCGAGAAAGGCTTAAATATGGGTGGCAAGATTCCGGTTTTGGGGTATGCCGATGATCTGGTACTGCAAGGTGAAGACACGGAAACCATACAACTAAATACAAGTGTGTTAATAAAAACCGGTAAAGAAATAAGACTCGAATTAAATATCGATAAGACGAATTATATGATTAGTAGCTGAAACAGTGACGGTATTGATGATATTGATATATCGGAGCATACTTTTGAACACGCAGAGAAATTCAAGTATTTAGGTTCAATGATAACAAGAAAAATTAAATCCAGGAAGAAATAATGTTCCGGTCAAAGGTGGGTAATGCGTGTTATTATTCAGTTTCTAAGTTACTTAGCTCGCAGCTTTTATAAAAAACCTTTAAGGTTAGAATTTATAAAACTATTATTCTTCCGACGGTTCTTTACGGATGCGAAAAGTGTTAGCTTACTTTGAAGGATGAACAACAGCATAAGGCTTTCGAAAATAAGGTACTGCGTAAAATATATGGTTCGAAGAGAGATGAGGCCACTGAGGAGTTTAGAAGGTTGCGGAACTTGTATCTTGTAAATATAATTGAGTGTCGGGCTAGGTGAGCAACGGATTCCGAGGAAGTTGGTATTCGCGTTAAGGCTAGAACGGAGAACATTGGACGAGTCTGTGCAGACGGAATTCGGTGTTATCGGCATCGAACCTTCGGGTTCGCTAAGCCTATTATTATTCACTTTTGCTGTAGCATTGGAAGATAACAATGTTATAACCTCAAGATCATTTTATTTTGTTTTGTTTGGTTAATTTATTTATTTAACGTCACTTTATGCTACTCTGGCTAATCGGACGATGCTACAGTAGGAGCCTAAATTTTGCCTATCCAGGTTTTATTAGGATAGGAATCTTTAACGAGTACCTGACATCGCACAGGCTCGGGACCACCTTTTAACGTCCGCTCCTAAGGACAGCATAACTAAGGATTTTTTACTTCAATTAAAAAATCCTAGGACCACCTCTGGGTTTGAACCCGTGACCTTTGGCATAGGAGGCTGTTATGCTAGCCACCCAGCTACAAGTGATCCCTTTTATTTTTTTAATGAATCATTGTAATGAGTTATTTAAGAGAAGATGTTTTGTGTTTATTAAATTAATTGTAATAAGATATGGTTTGACAAATTAACTTTAAAAGCCTATTTCTAATGTGGTAATATGTCTGGTTATATATGAAGTTATATGAAAAACTTTAAACATTATTTAGAAAAAAAAGCATTTATCCATTATCGTTTCATAACAATTTTAACTAAAAGAAAACTCGGCTTTTAAAGTTAATTTGTCAAACAATATCATATTACAATTACTTTAATAAACACAAAGCATTTTAATGTGTTTGTTAATAGAAGAGGCTTTGTGTTTATTAAATTAATTTTAAAAAAGATATTTTTTGACAGATTAAGTTTATAAACCGAATTTTCTTTTAGGCAAGATTGTCATGTAACAATAATTTATTATTCCTCAATTTTTGTTAATTAAAAAAAAAATGTTTATTAATTTTTTTTTTTTTTTTTAGGGATAAATTGGTTTAAAGTTATTTGAAGCTAACCCTACATTACCACATTACTTACACACTCACACACACACACATACTTTAATATATATATATATATATATATATATAATATATATAAAATTTATGTGTGTGTGTCTTCACAAGATGAAGATTAAAGATTCATTATTTGCTAGCGGACCCGCCCACTCTGCACGGGTGCAATTTGAATGAGGTGCCATTTATGTATAAAACATCTTAGTCTGACCAATTTAGAGTTTATCGCATTCGGAGTTTTAGTTTATAGAAACGAAAAGTGCAATTGGCAAGAAAAAATTTATATTTAATCACCGGCAGAAATGAAAAAAACATAAATCAAAATTAGTTTAGTTACAATTCGGTACGTAATAATGGTTCTAAAATCTTGCGTAGTGCAGCAAAAGGTCCAGTCTGGGGTTCCTTTAGCAAATTGTAAAAATTGTATAAAGTTATGATTGTGTGTATGATGTTATTGTATTTATTACTTCTTTATTTCAATTACTTGTATTTATCTCAATTAGAGGTTTTTTTTGTATATATATATATATATATTATATTTTATATAATTTGACTTTATCATTGTATACTGTATATATTGTGTGAATGGGATCTTATATCACTATTACTAATGTTCATATAGAAACAAATTGTAATATATCTCAATAAATAAAAAAATAAAAAAATCTTGCGTACTAAATGGAAGAAAATCACTTACATCGGATCCTGTACATTTAGCTATTATAACCTCCTTTAACAACCTATCAATAACATATGTATACAAGTTTATGGGCTCATAACAAATTTATATCAACTCGTACGATTTATTTTGTTTTATATTAACGTTTTTACAATCTTGCTCTTTCTAACAGTATATTATACGCCTATATTACTACTTATATTTCAGGAATAATTTTTTTATGATTTGGCCACAGAAAAGTTATTTTTCTTTCATTTAAATAAAAGCTCAATTTCAATGTATTTTACTGCCCTAAATGGTGGGGAAAACCGTAAAACACTTTTTGTGGTTTAAAAGGAGTTTGCGGAAACCGAAATCCCGTTATCATTTTATATATTTAGAGATTTACTATGTTAAGACTATTATTAACTGTAAGACTAAGATTATACTATTAGACTGACTGTACAAAATTTAACGTGTTTAATACTAAGTAACAAGTATGAATCACCAGATAAACAATTGAACGATAAGCAATGACAGTAGTTGCTCATCTGTTTGTCTAGTTCTGTGTGTTTTAGTGAGATTGAATACATTGAAAAAGAGAATACATTTATGGTGTCTCCTATGATAATCATAAATTGAATTCTGTCACAGTATTCACTCACTAAATTTTTGATTTTGAGCTATTTATCCATTATAGTCGCTGATTAATTCAACACAGTAATTTACAATTTAAAAATTGGTAACTAATGAATTATTGATGTGAGAAATAATCTAAACTTCATTTCTAAAATCCAAAGAATGTCAGAATAAAATCAGTGAATAATTCTTTTATTATGTGTTTGGTAATTTCGATTTTGTTTTATTTGTTGGACCAGATAAGGTAGCGGGACTATATAGAGGAAAGCTATTACCAAGAGCTTATTGGTCGGTTCCATTAACATAATGGGTCTGGTCCTGCCTGGGCGAGGTCGTCTCTAGTGCCGTCAAGGAAGGCGGTGCCTGGAGATAGGATGCCGGGAGTAATAAATATTTATTTCGTACGAATAATATAAAGTATTAGTTAAATAAATTCAGAAGGAATTCGAATTCAAATTCATTACATTTGTCGTAAACCTGTGACATCCTGCCCAACAGTATGCTTCAATAACACTCCTCTTGTCCCGGTTGAACAGACCCGATACCTAGGACTGCAGCTTGACAAACGTCTCACTTAGAACCCTCATACAAGACTGAAACGACAAAAAACTGTTTGACGTTTTTGGGTAATTCAATACTAACTAAACAAAAGCTGAACATCTTCCTCTTAACTACAAAAGGCTCATTTACATGACTATTATAAGGCCAAACTTTCTCAAATAATATTCCACTTGACCATATTAAACAGAAACCATATGTAGAATTCCATCTTGACAAACGTCTAGTTTGAAATCCTCATAGAAGACTGAAACGACAAGAAACTGCTCGACGTTTTCGGCAAATCCAACACTTACTAGACAAACGTTCAAATCTTCCACTAAACAACAAACGGCTCATTTACATGACTATCATAAGGCCAATATGGAGTTACGGAGTTGAGAATTAGGACTCTACTAAACCATTAAATTATTCCCGCATTCAATCCCTACAATCCAAAATCCTTCGTAAAATCATCAAAGCTCCTTACTTTATAAATAATAAACTGATCCATAAAGACCTTAATGTTCCACATGTTGCTTATTTGTCCCGAACCAGGTAGAATTCCTTTCACGACAAATTTTCACTCTAATCCTCTAGTTTCAATCCTTTCTTCCTCTTCAATATCTGATAATCTTCCGTGGCGTCTGAAAATAAGATGGCCTACTTACCTTCTAGTTTAAAAAATTTGTAGAGTGTTTCCAATGGGGAGCTTTTCTACATGTGTTTCATGACTGTTATATTTAC
The DNA here is from genome assembly GCA_023052935.1 of Piezodorus guildinii. Lineage (NCBI taxonomy): Eukaryota > Metazoa > Arthropoda > Insecta > Hemiptera > Pentatomidae > Piezodorus > Piezodorus guildinii. The sequence continues at coordinate 136,210,813 of CM041296.1, read as the reverse complement.
GCACATTTACTTGTTGTATTCGTTTATACAGTTTTAAATAGGAAAACAGTTGATAAAAAAAAAAAAAAATTCATTACTTATCAATTTTTAAATTTTGAAATTCAGAAGGAAAAAAAAATCGATTTTAAAAGCGGGAAATGCGTGTTATTATTCAATTACAAAATTACTAAGCCCGCGTTTTTTCCTATACGGATGTGAAACGTTGCCGCTTACTTTTAAGGATGGACAGCACCTTAAGATTTTCAAGAATAAGGTACTGTGTAAAATATTGGGTCCTAATAGAAATGTGGTCACTGGAGGTTGCACAACGCGGAACGGTGGAGCTTTTACCCTGTGGGTTCAACTGAGTTGATAGGATTATGGAGACTCGAGTTGGCTTGTAAAGTTGTTAGGCTCCGTTAAGAACGAATTCCGAAAAAAATACTTCGTTATTTGGACTCAGGGAAACTGTATATCCATTGAAAACTGGAATTCGAAAATTTTCACGATCGCAATTCTTTTCCTTACCCAATATTTCATATATAGGTAAGTGAAAGTAACATTTTACTGATGCCAAGAGATCTTATCTGCACCGATATTGATATACAGGAATAATACACTCGATGATTAATCGTTTGCAGAGGATTACAGTAATTGCAATTTTAATTTGCTACATTATCTTCCGGAATTATTCGTACGTGGAATATGGAATGATTAATAGCATCTTATTCGAAACTTAATTACAGGTCTATTTTTTTCAACAGCCAGGAAACGGACCAATAACATTTCAAAACAAATATGTCTAAATTGTATGGCTCAACATCATCAATATTGTTACCCCGCCTGTAATATGTATAATTATATACATACTTAAGGGCGCCTCTCATTTACATACATGATAAATTAACATGGCTGATTGGTACACATGGGTTCGACTGACCAAGGACTTTGTCGATTGTGTATTGTCGGTACTGTCAGCGCTTGATGCAAGGTCTTCAACACTCATATGTATGTCTAATAATAATAAAAAAAAATAACACTCAATTTGAATAATGAGAATGTATCTTATTTTTAAAAAACTAAGTGATAAGTTAGGTGCGGCTGGGTCTTGTGGATAGAACACAGTTCTTATGTTTAAAAACAAAACATTGCATTAAAAAAATATTTTTGTAGATTTATCCTGGGCCCCCTGAGTCCAAATGATCAAGTCCCGCAAAATGGCATGTGTGTGGTAACTCCTAAGAAACTGAAATTTCATATTTAAGACAACTATACGCCCAAGATGTTACAAAAACATTTTTACCAAAATCAGCTGACCAGAAGAGCCATTTTATACCATGAATTTTGCGCCTTTTTATGATTTTCTCTAAAACGGTTCCGACGATTTCGATTAAACTCGCTATATCGATGTAAAATTTAATAAGCTTTAACATCATGTAGGTTTCATTCTGATTGAAATAGTCCGACAGGGCTTAAATGCCAATATTTCAAAAATTCTTCCTCTAAAGGACCTTTAATTTTGTAGATTGGAAAAAAATAACCATATGCTAAAAAACCGGTAAATAAATAAGTTAAACGAATTCGATATCCAACTAAATGAGAACTGTAAAAAACATTTTTTTAACGCAATTTTTTGTTTTAGAACCTTAAGATCAGTAATATACCGTTGTAATACTAAAGATTTTAGAAAAAGTATTATCTTAAACATACTATTGTAGAAGTTAACAGAGAGTGATAAAAAGCCGATAAAACAAACTGATTATTGTAGATAATAATATAATACATTATTTAATAAAACACACGTTTCTATTAAAAGCCTAATTAAATAATGGCTTAACAATTTATTTTCGTTTATAAATTCTTGAATTGATATAAATAATAAAGGTAAGTGAAAGTCGTGTGTTGCGCGCACCAGTTTTTTTTTATCCTTAGTAACAAGATTATATTGTTATTTTTTTGTATATAAAAAATTAAAGGTATTTTAGAGGGAAAAAAATTGAAATATCGGCATTTAAGCCCCATCAGACTATTTCAATCAGAAGAAACCTGCATGATATTAAATCGATATAGCGAGTGTAATTAAAATCTTTAGAGCCATTTTTAAGAAAATTGTAAAAAGGTGCAAAATGCATGGTATAAAGTGGCTCGTCTGGTCAGCTGATTTTGATGAAAAAATTTCTGTAACATCTCAGGCTTATAGTTGTTTTAAATGTCAAATTTCATTTCCAAAGGACTTTTAGCTTACGCGCTGGAGTTACCACACACACTCACTCAGACCTTTTTGCGGGACTTGTTTATTTGGACTCAGGGGACTCTAAAACGAGTATTTCCGTTGAAAACTGGAATTAGAAAATTTTCACGATCGCAATACTTCCCCTTACTATATATTTCATATATAGGTAAGTGATAGTAAAATAGAAAATCTTCCTAACTGAACTCCTCACCCTCCGCTCTGAGATCCATTCGTTGAATTATAGAATCCATTCAATCAATATTTATACCCTATTAGACAGAACTGCTTCCTTTAACAAATCCTTCCTCATTCACCCCTTATTCTTTTGAAATTCGCTGCCTAGCTCTGTCTGTAAGCCACTTCTCTTTCTTCCTTTAAACATCAACTCTTTCATTACCTACTCGGATCTCAATCTCCCGTTCCATTGTAAAATATAGGTAAATATAGTATGAATATATGCATATATCAGTAAGCAAAGGTACTACACTTTGTGTGTAAATGTGTATGACGGTCAAAGCGAACAGACATACGACCATCTTTTATTCGATTGCAGTAAACTGGACAAACATAGACACAAACTGATTTCAACAGTCCTACTTGTTGTTGTTTATTCGTTTAAAGTCACTTTATGCTACTATGGCTAATCGGACGATGCTACAGTGGGAGTCCTAAATTTGGCCTATCCAGGTTTTATTAGGATAGGATCTTCAACGAGTACCTGACATCGCACAGGCTCGGGACCACCTTTTAACATCCTCACCGAAGGACGGCATAACTAAGGATTTTTACTCCCATTAAAAAATCCTAGGGGCACCCTCAGGTTTGAACCCGCGACCTTTGGCATAGAAAGCTGTTATGCTAGCAACTACGCTGTGGGTGACCCCAATATTCCTACTTAACGGAGACCAATACCCGTCTTCGAAGTGTGACCTTGCAAATTACTTTTCAAAATTTGATGAATTTGTATACTTGGTGGACTATGCAGAATTAGACAAATAGCAACATGCATGTACAATATGCATAGCGAGCTGAGTATTATAATTAACAACGTAAATAATTTATTATTTATTTTTAGTTTTCCTCTTCTTGACACTACAGTTCTTATTATTTTATTGTATTTTTTTATCCTTGATAGAAAATAATTTTTATTCTGGGACTTGGTCCCTTTAGAATAACAGCTTTGTACAGATTAAATAAACAATATGTCTGGCCAACAGACAAAATGAACATGAATGACTACTATTTACAATAATTGATGAATTTGTATACAACACAAAATAAATAAAATAAAAACAATCTTCAGAAACTAATTTATGTTAGAAAAAAATGAGAAATATATGAGTTGATAACAGAATCCAAATTAAAAAAGAAACAAAAAACAAAATTAAATAAAACAAAAATAATTAGTAACATTGTACTAGTACTTAGTATTCTTAAAATAACATTAACTCTGAAATAATGAAGGATCTATATTAGACCAAGAATTAATGAAAGATAATACAATTAAAACATAAATAAAAATAAAAAATACAAATATAAGAAATGAAATATTCTAGTAACAAAATAACGATATATAAAACTAAACAAATACTGTAGAGATTGAACCGAAGGAAAAAAATGATATAAAATATATTTCATATTTAAAATATATGTCAGGCAGCGTCATCCTTTTCTCAATATCATATTTTCTTTTTTTTTTTCTTAGTTTATTAACTTACTTTTCTTTACATACTATTTGTATAAAATATGTTATGTAATTTAATTTATATTATGTAATAAAAATACGCGTTGTATCGCAAGATGGTACGCGTAGAAATGAATGCACCAATTGCAGGGTTACTGTAATGAGGAAACCCGTAAGTAAGCAAAGATTTATAGATATATATTAAATAGTAAACCATTATTTTCAAAAAGTAACTAGACCTTAAGGATTTGTTTTGTTCTCAGAGGACTTGGTAATAGAATAAAAAAAAAAATAAAAAAAATCATTTCATTTCATGGTTAAAGGTAGTAGAGAATGTATAAATATAAACTAGGAAAATATTAATAAAACTGTTACTACATTACAGTGAAAAAAGTAATAAAATGCTTTATTTACATATAAAAAAGATTAATTCATATTAAAAAAACAACATAAACTTTAGTAATAATATCCCCGATTATACACCCCCATTGTATTTATTTTAATATAAAATTATACAGTATAATCAATACACAATGATTTGGTTATCCACTAAACATAACTCATCGACCAAAATAATTCCTTCATAATTCCAATTCTTTATAAAATATAGACTAGTTATCACATTATATCGAACTTATAGATTTAATAATCGATACAATAATAGTTCGATTACAGTATTAAAATAATATTGAAAATACATAAGCTATTTACATAACTTAAAATATTCATATATTTTGTTTGTTTTACTGATCTATTATATTATATACATATTTGAAGTTTATATATATATATATAGCTATGTATTTTTTTGTAGCGCCCCTGTAATCGAAACTGGATTCAGGGTTAAAATAGTGAAGAATCCTTTAACATCCGTTAACTAGCGAATCCTCGTAGACTCAATGACAGAAGGGGTAGTTGGGGCACTGTATCGGCGACAAGCCCACTGGGTAACCTGGTGCACTGAAGAAGAAGTGGTCAAGTTCTCCATTTTTCCTTTAAAAAAAAAAAAAAAAATATAATAGGTTTATTTATATAAAAATATTAAACAAAAAGTTGATGTTAAAATATGTACGATATTACAAATCCATAGAGCACACACTATGTGCTATGTAGTAGTGCCGGATCAACCTCCTTCCAGTACCCTACCTCTATCCTGTGGTGTCCCTCAGGGATCTTCTTTATCCCCCACCCTATTCGCTATCTACATTAATGACCTCCCTCTCCATATTAATCACTCTAAATACCACCTCTATGCTGACGATTTCCAAATATACCTCTCCTTCCCACCTTCCGACCTATTACTAGCTACAAAAAGATTACAAGAGGACATAAATCGAATAAGCCACTGGGCTGAAGTGAATAAGTTAAAATTAAATGTTGAAAAAACAAAAGCAATTGTAATAGGATCCCCTAACCTTCTGAAAACTGTTCCTCATATTCCAACCTTGTTCCTCAAAAGTAATCCCATAAAGTTCCACCCTACTGTCCGAAATCTGGGAGTAACCTTCGATCAAAGTCTATCCTTCAAAAATCATATTTCCGAAATCTCTCGACGTACCCTTTCAACCTTAAAGCGACTGTATTCCTTCCGTCACCTATTTCCGCTTGAAACCCGAATACTCCTCGTTACCTCCCTAATATTCCCCCACTTCGACTTTTGCTGTACGGTATATGGTGGTGTGTCTGGGGATCTCGAGGTAAAAATAAAACGCTTAATCAATTCCTTTGTTCGCTTCATCTTCGGGGTCCCTAGATACACCTCTGTATCCCAATTTTATGGCGAGTTGAAGTGGCTTAACCCTTCCAATCGTCGCAAGTATTTCCTTGCGTCATTCCTTTACCAAATTATCCAATCCCACCGTCCGTCATATATTTTTGACCTCCTACAGTTCAAATCCTCTGTCCATTCCCGTTCTACACGCTCCAGGCCTTCGGATTTATACAGTACGACCCACAGAACTGCACATTTCGACAGATCCTTTCTCATTCGATCCTCCATCCTATGGAATTCTATCCCTTCTTCCATTCGTCGCTCCAATTCTTTTTCTACCTTCAAATCCCGCATATTTGATCACTTATTGCACATCCAGGCTCAATCGAATTCTAAATAAGCTTTTTATTTATTTATTTTTTTATATATTTTTTTCATCTCATTTAAATATGTATATTTTATACCATTAATTATTAACTTGTTTATATTTAATTAATTTACTCTAAGACTCTAAAGCCCTTTTTTTCTACATTTTGTATATTTTGTTCTAAAGGGACATGTCCCAGAATAATAAAGAACTTATTTAATATTATTATGTTACATATAAAGGGACCGAAGTTTGAACGTAAAAAAAAACTACGTCTTTCGCCCAGGCTGCAAGAAATATTAACCATGCGCTTGGTGAGTGAAATTCTAATAAATAAACCACCCGTCGTAGGCTTACAATTTTTTTTTTTCAGGAAATATGACTTTAGAACATCTGTCCCTTGAATGACCTTAAATATCAATGGAAGACAAAGATTTTTAGAAAGCTGTATGAATAGACTCTTATTAGAAGTCAGAGAACTTCCATCAGGCACGAGGCCTATGAAAGTTTCCAGGCACTAAAAATGTATTGAAAAAGGCAGAAAAAAGCTCTATTCCTCCTGTGCCCTGCACTACTTCAACGATCAGCGGTTTAAACACCAAGAGATGTTTCTATGCTTGTTTGAAACATTTCTAGTATGACAGGACAACCCGTGCGTTGCTAAGCAATCGGATAATTGAATTTGATAGAGTTAAAATAGTTATGAGTTCAAATCTTGGTGCGGGTGGATTTTTTCTCGACATTAATCCCCCTCCCTCATCCCCCTAGCCTGGGAAACCCCTATGTAGCCTAAATAGGCGAAATAGGGTGAACAATATCGGCATTTAAGCCCTGTCAGACCATTTTAAGCCGAATTAAACCTACATGATAATAAAGTCCATTAGATTTTACACCAACATGGCGAGTTTAATCAAAATCGTCCGAACCGTTTTCGAGAAAATCGAAAAACGGTGCAAAATGCATGGCATAAAGTGGCTCTTCTGGTAAGCTCATTTTGATGAAAAAGGTTTTGTAACGTCTCGGGCGTATATTTGTCTTAAATATGAAATTTCAGTTTCATAGGACTTACCATTTCTGCCCGGGAGTTACCACACACAGAAGAAGGTAATTTAAACACACACAAACCCAGACCTTTTTGCGGGAATTGGTTATTTGGACTCAAGGGACCCTAAAATGTGTATTTCCGTTGAAAACTGGAATTCGAAAATTTTCACGATCGCAATACTTTCCCCTACTAAAAAAAAAATTTAAAAATAAACTTTATTCACATATTTACATTTTGACAAAATGTTAACAATGATTTTGGTTGAGTCATCCTTACAATCAGAAAATATTTTTGTTTTTTTTTTGTGATTATAGTACATTAGCCTAAATGGCAAACATATGGTGAAAAATTTAGGTTACTTTGCGATTGTAGGAAAAATTATACAAAAAACCTACGCATAAAAACTACACATAAAATAATTGAGAATACATAAAATATTTAAAGATACATGAAATAATTGAAAATACATAAAATAATTGAAAATACATGAAATAATTGAAAATACATAAATTAATAGAAAATACATAATATGATTGAAAATTATAAAATTTATAACATAAGAAAGTAAGTTAATTTAATAATACATGTTTTGTTCTCTTATGAGTATATCGTTTTAGTGAAAATTTATTGTAATTACCGATTTCTTTTATTAATGGGTTTTTAGAGACTGGAGTTTTACTGAAGTAAGAAGCTGTTTGTGAATGGACAAGTTGTTTGATTGTAGGAAGCTGCAAGTCTTGGAGCATTGATGATATTTTCGTGTATCGGGGGAAATTATTAATTATCCGCATTGACAAGTTTTGAATTCTCTCGAGTTTATGGAAGTTAGTCGAGCAGGATGAGCTCCAGACTGGAGAGGCGTATGTGATTAACGGGCGGATGACTGATTTATATATTGTTAATTTGTTTTGAGTACTCAAACGGGATTTTCTATTAAAGTAAGAAAACATTTTGTATTTCCCTTATTATATATAGTAAGTGGAAGTAAAAATTGGTCAAATGTTTAAATTAACATTTAATAAATTAGCCATAACTTGATTCTGACAATCAGGCAAGGGATTATTCATCCTCATGACAATAGCTGAACTCTTGTTTCAATACATTCATTGAATAAATTAAAGGAGTTGTGCTATCGGGCCTTGTCACAATCCCCAAAAGTCTTATGACAGTTTTCAGGCACTCAAAGTTTATAAAAAAAAAAAAATGGAAAAGTAAAAACGATTTCTTCATATATTATTATAAGTCTCGGCAACCAAACCTTCTTTTTTGGATGGAAGTGATTAATGGTTGCTCAGTCTAACATATATATATGTATATATATATATATATATATATATATATATATATATATATATATAAAACTAAATGATACAACGTACATCTGAACTCTGACTTACAATTTCTGTTGAAACGGTAGAGGATTCTTGGCGTACTCCGCAAGAATCTTGTTGTCACATTGAGGGTAGCTTGGGCAGAGCCTAGGATCGACTCCCGCCGGGTAGAGGGGAGGCACTTGTGGATACGCAGCGCACAAACTCACCACCATCAAGCATATCTGAAACAAAAGGTAATAAAGCATAGTCAATCCTGTTATCCTCTCGTATACGTTTCAGCTTACCTATTACCAGTGGTGTAGTGGCAAAACAGCCTTTTTTGACCACGGTTCAAACCTACAGGTGTTCCAGGATTTTTTAAAGAGAGTAAAAAATCCTTATTTATGCCGTTCTTTGAAAGGAACCTAAAATAATGGTCCCGGGGTTAAGCATTATCAGATACTTGTTAACGATTTATATCCTAATAAAACCTGTATAGGCAAAATTTAGGACTCCTACTGTAGCATCCTCCGAATGATTAGACAAATTAGCAAAAAAGTGTTTGTTCATTATACAAATATATATTGCAGTCATATTTACCAAATTAGTATCGCTCAATAACTCATTTTAAAGCTTCAGACCTTCATTAAAAAAACGTTGAGGTTCAGTGAAAAACATCAATATCACATTACACAGGAACACATATACCAATTACATAAAATTTAAAAAAACCTTGTGGGGGTAATACACGACTTTCACTTACCTCGCTTGTTTAAATCAATTTAATATTTAGTTTCTATAAAAACATATGTTCTTAACTAAATCGCGACATTCTGACCTTTACGTTCCAATCCACTGAACCAAAACTTTTGATCGTTCCTTTATTGTTCGCTCATCTACACTCTGGAATTGAGACGTTGATTTCCAAAAGGTACTATATCCATTTTGGGGAATTTTACAGGAAGCGCGAAAATCTCTCATTACTATATTATTAAATCAGCTAATTTGGGTCCTTTTGCATTAAAATCTAAAATTATTTCTTTACTATATTAATAAAACCATATTAAAGTTATGAAATGAGATATTCTGTTATGATTTGGAATGAAACTAAATGTGTAATAAGTATCTTGAGAAATTAATAGCTTTTCTAAATCACGTTACTAAAGGACATGAGTGTTCATTAGATACAATGAAATTTAAGATTTAGATAAAACTAATTGAGGAGAATATAAATATGTAAAAATATCAGTTTCGTGAAAAATGTCCTTTAGTACCTTTTGGAAATCAACGTCTCAATTCTCTACCAACCCGTATCCGCCATGCTGCCTCTTTTTCCTCATTCAAATCCCAACTTTTCCTAAACCTTCTGTCATCCCAATTAGACTATCAGCAAATATGATACGTCAATTCTATCTAGTAATCTACATTGAATGAATGAAGATTACTATTTATCGCCCAAATTTTAATTTCATCTTGTTAAAATAAAATTTTATTTTTTCAGAAGACAAAATTTAGAAGATATTTATTTGTTTAGTTTTTTTATTAATTTCTTTGTTATTTTTTATGCATACTATTTCTCCTTATTGTAAATAATTGTAATTATAAATAATAATTAATCATGTTTATTTTGTCTATTGGGCAGACGTATTATATATTTCAATTGTTCATAACTGTAATTCTTAGGGGACCTAGTCCTAGAATAATTTTTTTTTCTATTCTATTCCACATTAAATTTTTTCCCTGCGGCGAGACAGGCCATGTAGGACTTTAGATCTGCTGAGAGAATGCACGAGCGTTACTCGATTAAATTTTTGTAGGATAGGGTCATCACTCCCTACGCCTATTTTTGAGAGTGGCCACCATTTGGCTGACGGGCCTTACATACCCGGGGGAGAGGATGTGAGTGAATTCCCATTAATTATACACTTGAAAATTTTAAACTGGGATTTGAACTCACAACCTTTGGTGTGAGAGAATAGCGCGCTAGCCACTTAGCCACAGATTAAACAATCTAGCAATATAATGTCCTTTTCTTTGTTTCATTTAATGCTACTATGGCTAATCGGATCTAATTTTTTCGGGTTTAATTAGAATAGAAACGAGTGCCTGACATCTTACAAGATTAGGACCACCTTTTATCTTTCAAATTCCCATGTTAATTAAGGTGCATTTGCAGGTGTAATGAAAATAAATTAAAAAAAAAATAAAGGTGTTAGTCTCGCTCGTTTTAGGGGTTCTTTCAAACCCTCCAATTAAATATAATTCGAACGCCTAACCTCGAAATTGTTGCACTGAATGAAATTCCGAGACGCAATTATCCTAAACGGATCCCATCGAGTGTAATTGATGGCTTTCTATGAAGAAAGGATACGTTTAGCACTCCCAGGAGGAAGCCCTGTCTCAGCTTTGGAATGTAAAAGAGCGTTCCTGATCATTGTATTTAAAATTATTACCGACTTCAATTAAACATTTATGACGCCAAGTCCTTGAGCCTGGCTCTACCTACCGCCTTCGTCCAATATCATGTATATTTATAACCATTAATTCGTTCTACAAGATGTCGACTTAGCAAAGTACGCTTCCCCATCTATCATATTTTATTGCTGTAATCTTTCATATCTTATGTCGAGCTTTATTAAATCATAAATCCCTATCTTGAGGAATGCTAAGGTACGACTTCTTTATACAGTGTTGATCAAGTACACAACTAGAATATAATAAGGGATACAAGAAAGATACGTTTCAAAAGTAACCAAGTTGAAGTTAATCCAATCTTTTTATTTATTGTTCTTTTCTAATCCATTAACAAATGACTATTTTTCTAAAGATAACCAACCTACTCTGACCACAGTAAGAAGTTCAGGAATCATTTGTACTGTCAACCCTGATAAAAATTTCGCCAAATAGACGTTTAACTAGTTGTACTAAGGCTACAAATCAAAACTCACGTCCAGACATTTTTTTTTTCTTTTTATTTTTTTGTGGTGGTGCTTAATTATATATCTTTATCGTTTTAATCTAAAGATGGAGAAAAATTAAAAGTGTCCTGGAATCAGGAATTTTTATTTAAGTTGTTTTAAAGATAATTAAAATAAAATAAAAAGAGACTTGATAATGAAAATCCATCTGTCCACCTACGAATTTATAAAAATAAAATAAAAGTAATAAATGGATTAAAAAACAGAGGTAATCGAGTTTAGACACACCAGAGATTTTTGGACTTTGGTTGTGAAAGTTGTGATTTGCCATTTTCCATGAATTGGCAATATTATTGTTTGTATTTCTAAGCTCTTGAAACTTAAGTATTTAATGCCGTTTTAAATCATTCATAGATATGAGCTAGCATGGGAAGTAAGAATATATAGAAAATGAAAAACTTTTATATTATTTTATTAAAAAATTATTAGCCTACACAAGCAACCTATACCTGCTGTCATTCGAAACAAATAGTCCCAATGCTCATAGAACATTAAATACAAATACTACATTCTAAAAGTTAAAAATTACAAACAACCTATACCATATATCATAAATGATGAAGTCATCAAACAAATTTTGGATTAAAGATATAAGAGAACTGGTACCAAATTAATTTTAATGACGAAAGGATATTTAAGTTAATGTGAATTGGTATACCTCAACTATGATAATTTGGTCAAATGACAATGTGATTTGCTCTCTTTGTAATAGAAAAGTAGAAAATACGTTCATTCTCGCCACATGCCATTTTATCTGAAATTAGATAGTGTTTGAAAGAATTTTAATCACGTGAAGTAATAAACTATCTTAATGGACAGAACTGGATGGCTGTATATAAATATTGTAAAATAGCATGGCCCTACAGATATAAACTTATAAAGAATTTAACTATATTTAAATATAATATATTAATATATATATTTATATATATATATATATATATATATAATATATATATATATAAAATTGTTTATTATTATTGTTTGGTTATTGGCCTGATATGATATAGTTGATCAGTGAGTGAGTTTGTTTTACTGTTATTGTGTAGTGTATCGTATATGAATAGTTACTGTATTAAATTAAAAATTGAACAGGTCGGCTCCGGACTAACGGTCTAAGACCATAGTTCTATTAATGTTTTTTAAATGTTTATTTTTGTGTAATATGTGAAATAAAAATAAAAATACAGTTATCTATCTATCTATTTCTTAAGCTCTTGATTAATTTATCACATACAAATAAGCTATCACCTAAACAACTATATAAATATCATAACCTATATAATTATTCAAAAACAATAACATTAGATAATGATTTGCAGGTGTTTTTTTTTTCATATTTATGTCCAACTTATATCTTATCGCTTCTTCTTTACGTAAGAAAATTGAATAAGTTAATTAATACTTCCGCTTGTCCCGGTTGAACCGATCCGATATTTAGGACTCCGCATACAAGACTGAAGAGACAAGAAACTGCACGAAGATTTCGGCTACTCCAACACTTCCTAGACAGACGCTCTAACCTTTCACTTAACTACAAAAGACTCATTTACATGACCATCATAAGGCCTATCTGGACCTACGGAGTAGAGCTTTGGGGCTCTACTAAACCATCAAACTCTTCCCGTATCCAATCCTTACCATCCAAAATCCTAAACGCTCCTTACTTTGTCACGAATAAAATCATCCACAATGATCTTAATGTTCCATATGTTGCTGATTTGGCCGTACCAGGTATCACACCTTCCATGAAAAACTCCACTCCCACTCTAATCCATTAGTTTTCAATCCTTGCTTCCTCTTCCATTCCTGATAATCCTCCGAAGCGTCTGAAAAGAAGATGGCCTCGAGACCTTCTTGTTTAGACTCACTACCAAAGAGTGCTGCCAATGAGCAGTTTCTCTTCATGTTCATTCCATGTGTTATAACATTACAGCATATTTACTTGATGTTTTTTTTGTCCAACTTATATTATCGCTTTTCTTTATATAAGAAAATATTAAAAAGTTAATTTAAATTTAATTTATCTCTAATAAGAAAATTTCTCAAATATTTGCAGGATTTTTCCTACTTCGCTTTTTATTTGTTCTAGATATTTTCTTTTTGAGTATTTGCTGCTTTTTTTTTAAACATATTTATTGATATTTACACTGTATAAAAAAAAAATACATCAAGTATATGTGATAGTAAAATAGAAAACTATCATGAAATACTCGTAGAGACACTACCCAGTGGCAGCCCTCTAAGAATATGCTAACTTAGAAGGTTTCGTGGCCATCTTCTGTTCAGACGCCTCGGAAAATTATCAGGGATCGAAGAGGAAGCAAGGATTGAAACTAATGGATTGTATTGGGAATGGAGTTTGTCATGAAAGGAACGGTACCGGGTTCGGGCTAAGTCAACAGCATATTAAGATCTTTATGAACGAGTTTGTTTGTGACAAAATAAGGACCATTAAGGATTTTCCGAAGGATTTTGGATTGTAAGGCTTGGATACGAGAGAAATTCGATGGTTTAGTACAGCCCATAGCTCTACTCTATAAGTCCATAACGCTCTTATGATAGTCATATAAATAAGTCTTTTGTAGTTAAGTGGAAGGTTGGAGCGTTTGTCCAGTAAGGGTTGAAGTAGTCAAAAACGTCGGGCAGCTTCTTGTCGTTTAAGTCTTGTATGGGATTCCAAGTTAGACGTTTGTCAAGGTAGAGTCCTAGGTATTGAATCTGTTCAACAGGGGCTAGTAGAGTATCATTAAAGGATACTGTAGGACAGAAAGTCATGGCAAAAGTTATTTGGTGGGATTTGTTAGAATTAATTTTAATCCTCCAATTCTGGCACCATACTTCAAGGTCACGGATGTGGGATTGAAGAATGTGGGCGGCAGTAACTGGATCAGTATCTACTGATAGAACATACGTCTCATGAGCATAGGTAAAAAGAAAAGTGTTAGGATGGGTCGGGATATCAGCTGTATAGTCAGACTGTATAAAGAAAGGGTCCTAGGATGCTGCCTTGAGGAACACCAGCATATTGAAAAAAAAGGAGAGATAGGAATCATGGTGATTTATTTTGAACGATCTATCAGCAAAGTTGGACTGGATAATAAGAAAATAGGTAGGAGGGAGAAATAGACGGAGCTTGTAAAGCAATCCCGGGTGCCAGACTCGGTCAAAGGCTTGTTCTACGTCGAGAAAGACTCTTGTACAGTACAATCCGCGCTCCAACGCAAAGGAGACAACGTCCACCACACGATGACAAACTCAATTAAGTTTTTTCTCTATATTAAAAAAAATAAGTTATTGGGTAAAGTTTTCATTTTTTTATTATTTATTTTTTTTTTTTTTATAATCATTCAATATTTCTTGGTTAAATAACTCCACTACATTAATACATTTTTCTTTACCTTCAAATTATTCAATTATTGATTGAATTAAATCATGTTTAATTGGCCGTCATTTTAAAACTAATCGGTGGATATCAACGTCTAGATGTTAGGACCATCGTTGGATACACTAGTATTTTTTTTTTTTTTTGCAGAGTTTCAAAACAATCAGTCGAGCACATTCGGAGAAAAGCCGCTGGCGTCGTACGGCGTACAATTGGATTTTTTTCCGTTATTCTAAGTATCTTGAAACGTATGTCCTCAAATTTGATTTTAAAAATTGTTTTCTTCAAAAAATGATTCGATTTTTCAAATATTCATTATTCAAAATAATATACTAAAAGAGAGACAGAATATGTATTACGGGGGAACCTCAGACTCTATAAAGTGGATACTCAGAAATCGTTGAAAAAACATTGATGTAGTCTCAGCCTAATCACCTCTTTGCATGCCCATTGGCTGGAACAAGAACGAACGAATCCAATATTCTTCAACATTTTCCGGTTTCTTTCTTTAAACTATATTGTCGCGGAAAAGGAAATTCATTCGGAAATATT
Organism: Piezodorus guildinii; assembly: GCA_023052935.1. Taxonomy (NCBI): domain Eukaryota; kingdom Metazoa; phylum Arthropoda; class Insecta; order Hemiptera; family Pentatomidae; genus Piezodorus; species Piezodorus guildinii. Next base: position 136,195,566 of record CM041296.1, on the reverse strand, counting down.
ACAGCCCATAAATAGCAGATTATATAGAAGTAATTTATTTATGACTTGGCTTAATTGACTGATTAAAAAGTTATGAATTTAAAAAAATGAATTAATTTCCTTGTACTAGTGTTGTAAAACTGGCATAATCCGATAAATTGAATACTTGAACAAACTCGAGGAATGTTGCCCTGACTTTGATTCCTTTCCACTTCTAATTAACCGACTGGCTGCTACAACACACACACAATACTACAACACACTCCCGCCCCTGAACTTCGCACGCTCCAAGCTGCTGATTGCTGTAAACAACATTCTTCATATCAACAACTCAGGTGTCATATTATTACCTCTATGTTTTTACAACTTGATCGACTATTCATGAACGCGCCCGGGTTCCAATGTCAACGTGTTTATTTTTATTGAGCTAACATTTTGTTTTGTTTTTTCTCTTCACTCCTTGGGCGATTTGTTCTTCCTCCATTCTTCACCTCTGCACGTATTAAATCGCCCATTAGATGGCGCTCTAATAGCATATCATTAAAGTTTATGAATAACAATCCACTCGCATAATTATCCCAACATGGTCACAGAGCAGAAAAAGTAAGGTAGTCTAAAAACCTATCTATTTTCGAACAGAAAGAAAATAAAAACGAGTAACGAATTTAATTATTGACTTGCGAGGCTCTGAAAGATATTATTTTTATAAAATATATTTAAAGATGTGTGTAATATAGCTATAAGTCATTCATTTAAATTTTCTACATGGTTTCGCTTTGTTTGCCAATGAAAAAATCTGCCAATCATCACACAATGGTTTATTATTTCCAAATGACTATATTACGGTATAAATGTTTATAATGCTATTGAAAGACAGTTACCAATTAAAAAAAACAATAAATAATTCGAAGGAAAATGGCCTATCACCAATGCTAATTTCAAAACGATATATCTCTGCTATTTCATAAACCATTTTAATGATTCTTTTTATTTTTTTTTTGGAAATTTAATTATTTATGTATAAGTTCGTATCTTATCGTTCGTAAGTTGTGGCTTCACCGTGTAAGATTATTTGTTTCTTTTATTGTTTTGACCGCTTACTTTGAAGGATGAACAACGGCTTAAGGTTTTCGAAAAAGAGGTACTGCGTAAAATATTTGGTCAGAAGAGAGATGAGGCTACTGAGGAGTTTACAAGGTTGCACAACGCGGAATTGCGGAGCTCGTACCCTGTGAATATAAATGATTTGACAGCACCACGGAGACTCAAATGGGCGAGTAAAGTTGTTAGGCTCGGTGAGGAACGGATTCCGAGAAAGTAGTAGGCGTCCGAAAGGTAGGCCGAAGCGTCGATAGGAGGATTGCGTTAAGGCTGATCTCGGGGCTTGGGGTTGAACGGTGAACATTGAACGAGTCTATGCAGGCGGAGTTAGGTGGTATCGGCATCGAATCTTCGGTTCGGTAAGCCTATTATTATTATTACTGCGGTGTACTGATTCTAAAACTTTGTAGTTTTGCTCTATCTTCAGAATGATTTAGTTGTTTTTTTGTTTTTTTTTTTCAGATGTATTTATCGGCCTTTACTGATTCTAAAACTCTCTACATATTTTTCTCTATCTTAAAAAAAAATTGAGCTAAGAGCGTATTAACGGATGAAATTTCATTTTTATAATTATTCGCGGTTCCTTGGTTAAAAAACACTAATACTTTTTTCCCAACCATCAAAAGTTACCGGTTTATTCAATTAAATGATTTTTTTGCCAAATTAAAAAAAAAAAAAAAAAAAAAAAAAAAAAAGAAATGGTCCAGTAGTTTCCAAAAAAAAAAAACTACAGAAGGCGGACAAAGGAATTTTTTATTTTGACCTATAATAATGCTATGTTTATGCTTGTTATATGGTTGGTAGCCAATGCTTGATATAGAAAAACAATTAACTCCAAAATATAATTACAAGTAGTCGAAACCGAATTTTTTTTTCATTTATCAATCTACTTCTTTAATTTTTTATTTCATCATTGGCTTATTATTACTTATTAACTTTTTTAATAACCCTTATTTTTCGATTTTTACCGACCCCGTGGAACTCATTATATAAAATGTTAAAGTAACAATTGCAAAGTTAAATAATCACAGACTAATGAGGCCATTAGTTTTTTTAAACAGTATTGCGGTTTTATTAAAACTTTCTTGGTCAGTCGGCCACTTGTCTAGGAATACTAAAATGTATAATATCGATTATATTGTAAAGAAAAATTAACTGAACAATTTTATTTATATATTTTTTAAATCATAGATAGGAGAAGTTATTAGTAGATAAGTATAGATATAATAATTTTGGTTTTATCTGTAAAACCATTGAAATACATCTAAATTATTTCTAGTAAATAATACAAATTTCAAAAATAAGAAACTTTAATTAACCTGAAGTTCATTAAATTTAATTATGGTTAAATTAATTAATTAATAATAATATTTAAAATTCAGGTATTTGATGATTTCTGAGCTTTCTTTTAATTTACTTTCATGTCTGATAATCATCAGGCTCTAAATCTGTTGCAGTACTTGAAAATCGAACAATATATTCAATTCGAAAAAAAAAAAAAATCTCAAAATAGCAGAAAAGATTTTGGTTTCAGAGACTTAGACTTGAGGGAGCAAGTTGTATAGATACCGTGGTATTTATTTACATAGTTTGCACACATTATATATAAAGAAATGGAATAAATTACCAGAATAAGCCGCATGCGCTAGTAATTCCCAATTGAACACCTTGATCATATCCGTTTTACTGTGTGTAAGAAGGATTATCAGGAAACAAAATTACTTTATGTTGTCTTTTTGCATATCCTGGTCGTTTTTTGTCGTTTGTCTTCAAACATTTTCGGTGGTTTCCCACGATCCTCAATTCTCACCTCAAAATCACCACTTTTCAATTTTTTAAACCCCTCAAAGCATTGAATTTTTCCAAGAGCACCATATGCTTCGACAAGCATTCTATGCGATTCTGCAGCAGTTTGCTTCAAATTATAGCAGAAAACAGAAGCTGTCCCCAAATCATAGTTCGTAGGCACAAAACTCGACATGTTTGAGGTTAAAGAAAAATATACCTGTGTAAGAAACTTAGGATATTGTGTGTTAACAAACTTCGTCAGCTCTTAGAGGGAGATTATGGCGCTTTTTTTTTCTTTTTTTTTTTTTTTTTTTTTTTTTTTTTTTCTTTTTTTTTATCTATGAATGGCATACACCATACAGCCATTTTAATTTTGGCGCTACAGAAGCGGTCTTACGGTCTTTAAACTGATAGCGACACCATCTATAGGGAAATTCCGGTTTCATACTTATACACCTGGTATATGTGATTAATATCAAAATATGGCAGCATATCAAATAACCTTGCAGTGGAAGTACATCATTTTTTCAGAAATTTCAAAATTGTTTTTTTTTTAAATAAATAGGTTTAAAAAAAATAAAATAAAAAAAAAAATAAATAAAAAAAAAAAGGGGGGGAGGGAAGGGGAAAATATCAATTAGAATTTTAAAACTACATACGAAATAGTTATGACTGAATTCTTCCATCGCCTGGTGATAGTTTTAATACATCGCCTACCTTATAAAGCAAATACATACTGAATTTCAGGTCATCTGATTCAATGTGGATAGTGGAAGAAACATAGAGAGAACAAAATTTATTTCTTCAAGGAAATTTGAATTAAAATAAATTTTATATATATATATATATATATATATATATATATATATATATATATATATATATATATATATATATATATATATATATATATATATATATATTACAACTTTCTAAATGTTACTACGACCCGAATTATTTTTTCACAAACCAGAAAAATATTATAGAGTTATCCTTTTCCGCTGAAATTTCAGATCGAAATGAAAAACTGCAAATTATATTATTTTCTTACAACTGAATCTAGGCAGTACGGCAAGTGAAACCAATGAATAGCAGACTAATTATTGGGGTCAGACATGAAAATTGAAACTCTTATCAGGTTTGTTTCGTTCGACAAATTAACCGGAACAAAATACCGATTGACGCTCTAAAATACTCTTAAATGAAATTATTGTTAATTATTTGGCTAAGTGTTTCAGGTACAATTATTTTTATAAGATTTAATATTACAAAGCAATCTAAAAAAAAAAGTTCAGGTTTCAATCAATCAGTATATATAAAAATATAGCCACATAAAAATTATAGAAACATTACTTGATAAAATTTTAATAATTTGACTTGATTAAATTTTAACTGAAAAGCGAACTACATAGCACAATAAATTTGAAAAAAAAAGTTATTTTTACTATTAATTTCATCCCATGAAAAACCTGAAGTATTAGCATTACGTAAATTTACTAAAAACCCAATTTAGCGAACTCAAAAATAAGTCTTCTCTCTAATCTATGTGGCAAATTGTATCATTTCTCAATAAAGCAATATTATAAAAAAAATATTTTTGAATATAATGTAAATTTTGTTTGCTTAATTAATCGAGACAAAAATATTGTATTGATATAAATATTGTAAACTCCTAAACTTTCACAATGAAGTCCGAATTTGCAGAAATTAATTTGTCCAGTTAAATATTTATAAATAACCATTTGAAATTAGGAGAGTGGCGTTGTATAGAAGATAAAGAACAAGTCTACTGTTATCCAGGTCCTTGATTCGAATCCCAGCGGTGGAAGAATATTATTATTCAGTCATTTCAGCCGTTAGTCGATCTTAGGATATGGAGACCCTCCTAGGGAACCTCCAGGCTCTTTTAAGTGGGTTGCCAAAGTAGAGAAAAAACCTGGCATCTGAACGTGATCTGGCCTAATCACATCATTGTACAGCCGTTGGCCTTGAAATAGTACGAATCGTCTATATGTACTGTGCTCAAGACCCTTTACCGGTTGTAGAGGTATAGGCATTCGAGATTTTTTAAGTTTGAATATATTTTTATACCAAGCCTACTTTTATCAACCTCGCCAAAATAACATATGTTATATTACATTCCATAAAAACGCCTACTAAAATAATGATACCTAGTCTATAGAGGGGTCACCTGTGGTGTAGTAGCTAGCATAACAGCCTTCTATGGACCAAGGTTGCTGGTTCAAACCCGGCAGGTAAGCCCTTGTTTATGTCGATGACGTAAAATGGTTATTCGGGATCTGTGCAATATCAGATACTCGTTATAAATTCACATTCTAATTAAATTTGGATAGGAAAAATTCATAACTCCCAGCGTATTATCGTCGGATTGACCAGAAAAGTAAGGGTAATGAATAAAGAAACAAACTAGTTTATGGAACCCATTTAAAAAAAAAAAATTAACTATTAATCTATTTTCAATTTTTTATTCTTTAACATATAATAATTATATTTCTGCGTATCATAGGCTGATCACGGAGCTGTGAGAACGTTTGCGCATGTATTTGGTTTGCTGTTCAGGCGCAACCCTCTGAAAGTAAGTTTTGTCGGAACAAAAGTCTGATTCCAGATCTATGGTGGCATTGGAACAAAACAAATGCACTACACATGATCAGGCAGTCTACTGTCTGGTGTTGAAAAGAGTCCATTCATTTTAAAACAATTTCTGCTGCAACAGTAACAATGAGATAGTGAGCACAAAGCTTTCGGAAGCTCAACAATAACTCAGTGAGGCTTGTCACTGCTAACTAGATCCGAGATCAAGTCTTTTGTGAAGAAACCAGCTGACTGCAACTATTGTTGTCCAGTCTTGTGCAACCGGAAGGTGAGCACGTAAGTAGGAAAAATATTTCCAAATGTTACAACTTTAATCGTTCGAATGTGCCTAAGGAAGAAACATCAATATATTTATGTCAAGATATTCAGTTAGAAGGTGTATTACTCAATTGAATTATTTATTTAGTGTAAAACCTTTTTAAAGAACCAACTTTTTTTTAAATAAAGAAACTTTCTGCTAAACAGATTTGTTCGAATATCATAATTATAGGGATTTTTAAGTTCTTGTATACGAAGGGATGAATAAAGTGTATGCTCACAGAATAATAACAGAATGAGGTTTTTGGTGGTTATTAAAAACATTTATTGAATTGTTCAATATGCTATGACTGTATCTTTTCCATATTTCATTGCGAATTTGGCAAATTATACAATAGATAGTTAGTCGGCTAAGTGTCTGGTATAATTGTGCGTTTGCTTTCGTCTTTAAAGATTTTACATCTATCTTAAAAACGGCACTGACTATTTTGATTGAACTCGCTAAATTTGTATTCATTATTTTTATCAACTGAAGGTTTCGTTCTGATTTAAAAAGTCTAGCAGGGCTTAGCTGCCGATATTTTTAATTGTCTTCCTCTCATCCTCACACAAGACTGAAACGACAAGAGACTGCTCGAAGATACCGATTACTACAACACTTACTAGACGAACGTTCTAAACTTCCAGTATATTACAGAAGACTCATTTACATCACTATTATCAGACCTATTTGGACGTATGGAATCGAGCTTTGGGGCTTTACGAAACCATCTAATTCCTCCCACATCCAGTCCTTAAAATCCTGAATGCTCCTTATTTTGTTACAAATCAACTCATTCATTATGACCTTAACATCTCATTTGTTGCAGACATAGCCCGTGATAGATACTCCTCTTTTCATTCTAAACTCCCTGCCCATAAAAATCCACTTGTCCGTAATTTATCTTCCTTAGATATCCCTGATAACCCTCCAAGGCGACTGAAAAGAAGGTGGCCTCGGGACCTACTGAGTTAAAATAATTAGTGAAGTGCTACCACTGGGTAGTTCTTTCTTAAGACATATTCATGACTTTTTTTTTTCATTCCCCATATTTACTTATTGTGTTTTTTAATACAGTTGTAAATTACTATAAATAAATTTAAAAAAAAAAAATTGTCTTCCTCTTAAGTACCTTTAATTTTGTAGATTCGAAAAAATATTCTATCAAAATCATATAATTATTAATTAAAAAAAAACGTCTAAATATACAAGTTGAACGGATTTGATAACGAATATTTTTTTTTTTTTTTTTTTTCTGACACCAAGAATACTAATACAGATGTATGATATACTATTCGAAAGATATTGATTTAGAAGAAATAAAACGCTGCAAATTATTACACAATGGTTAATTATTTTCAATAACTATATTAGAGTATAACTGTTTATAAAGCTGTGTATAGCTGCTAATCTTTTCGATTTTTCTCTATGTTCAATAATAACTGAGTTTTGGTGGAATTACATGCATCATAATTTTTTATTTGAATATATAAACCATTTTTTTTCTTTATTTTTCTGTTTATTGCGCTTAAATGATTTCAAAAGTCTATACATGTTTTCCTCTAACTTAAAAAATAACTGAGGTATGGGCGTATTTTTGTAATATTTCAATTTTTTTTCTTTCCTTCAATCTCTTTTTTAAAATTATTATCTTTTTTTTTTTTTTTTTTGGTTAAAAACACTAATAATTTTTTTCAATATCTTTAAAAATATCTGAGTTATTGAATTAAATCATTCTAATCGGCCGCCATTTTAAAAATAACCAGCTGATATCAACGTATAGTTGTCAGAATCATCGTTGAATGGACTAGTATTTTTTTGCCGAATTAAAAAAAGAAGTCTATTAGTTTCGGAGAAATACCGCGGAAGGCGAGCAAACGCATTTTTTTATTTATTCGTTATTGGGTTGTACTTATCTTGAAACGTAAGCCCCCAAATTTTGGAGGGGAGTCATTTTTTTTTTTTTTTTTTTTTTTTTTCGGTTTCAAAGGTTCATTATCGAAAATAATAAACCTTAAGAGTAAAACTTTTTTTTTTTTTTTTTTTTTTAGAATTATTTTTTTCTGAGAGCAAAAATAGTAATATATATGACATACCATTCGAAAGATATTTATAAAAAAAAAATGATCTTATATAAAAATTTGTAAAAGGTAATAGATAATGTTGAAAAGCTGATAAAACTAACACATTGTTGTAGATGATAATGTAATAAAGTATTTAATAAGACACATTTTTCCAACGAAATTGAATATTATTATTTAAACTTTTTTTTTTATCTGTAACATTATTCAATCTGTTGCGCACTCCTCAATTTTATCAAGAACTATCAAATCATCCATAAAACGAAATAAACTTAAATATTAAAAACATTAAGGCATGTTCGACGAAGAGTGTTATAGGGTAGCTAAGGCGTTTTTTATATCCAGTAACCCATTGAAGGTTCTACGGTTTGACTTGAGGGGATATGCTTCACGTTTGAATGACTGTTCTTATAGTATATTATTGGACACAAGTACACAGAAGGAGATATGAAACTGGTGGTAGAGAACTTACCGACAGGTATGGTGACATGGCAGCGAGTGTGGCAGCGGAGTGGCAGAGGCCAAACTATATAGGACCCCACTTCCATCTCTGAAGTAACACTTGTCACTTGCGCAAACTGCACCAGCGCAACTCTATCTCTTTCTGTCTTAGGGTGTAGCTAGGAGGGTTAATGTGTATATTCAATATCGAAAAGATAAACATAAAGTTACTTTCCTAAATATTACTTTAAACTTGAGATAAGTAAAATAAAAATTTTAAAAAACCACATTAAATCAGTAATATCTTCAATGGTCTGTTTAGTTCGATGATTACTGTGATTATCTTCACATCTGGCATAAATGTCCGTTTTTGAAAGTAAATTCCTGCTGCTGCTGATAGCAATTGTATTACTGGAAATGTTGGTTGGGGTTCTGTTATAAAATAATTCACACTTAAAAGGAAAACTTATTTTATTTGTGTTTCAGACGTTTCGCCGGAATTTTAAGTTTTCATCGGAGCCAAGAAAACACCAGATAATTTTAATAGAACAAGGATATAAGATGACTTTTGGGCGAGAAGTTAGATGAGGGTGCAGTCAAATTAACATATAATTGAGTAGGAAATTAAGAACTAGGGCCAAGACACTGGTCTGGTAGAGAAGCTCTAACCATTAATTATTAGCATCGGGGGCTAACAAGCCCAAGAGTTGGCTCAGCCCTTTAGATAATAAATAAATTCTTTATTATCCTGGGACAAGTCCCTTTAGAATAATATTGATATAATATATAAATTGGGATTCAGAGTCTTAGAGTAATTAATTATTTACGAACAAGTTAACTAAAACTAATCGAAAACAGGCATAAGCAAATATGTAGAAAATAAAATAAAATAGAATATTATTTACAATTTTTTTTCTGACTGGATGGTCATGAGATGAATGAATAAATGGTATTTGAATGTAGAAAGAGAGTTGGAGGGATGGATAGAAAGAGGAATAGAATTCCATAGGATTGAGGATCGGATAAGAAAATATCTGTCAAAATGTGCAGTTCGGTAAAGCTTTGTGTATAGATAAGAAGCCCTGCAGTGTGTACAGTGGGAATGGACAGAGGATTTGAATTGTAAAAGGTCGAAAATGTATGATGGACGGCGGGATTAGATAACTTGGTAAAGGAATGAGGTAAGGAAATACTTGCTACGATTGGAATGGTAAAGCCACTTCAACTCGCAATAAAATTCGGATAGGGAGGTATACCTCGGAACCCCGAAGATAAATCGAACAAAGCAATTAATTATGTGTTTTATTTTTAATTCGAGATCCCCAGAAACAAAACCGTATACGGTACAGCAGTAGTCGAAGTAGGGGAATATTAGAGAAATAACGAGCTTCCGGGTTTCTTACGGGAATGGTAGCAAAGGGAATACAGTCGTTTAATGTGAAAAAGGTGCAGCGGGAAATTTCGGAAATATGGTTCTTGAAAGAGAGGGTTTGATCAAAGGTTACTCCTAGATTCCTGACGGTCGGATAAAACTTAATCTACCACTAAAGATCACCAATCTATTTCTTACCAGGTGGTGTTTACCTAGTTTAGAGTACGTTTGCTGAGTGGCTAGCGCGCTAGCCTCTCGTGCTAAAAGTTGTGAGTTCGAATCCCAGTCCCGGCGGGGCTTTTATAAGGATGTAATTAAATGGGGATTCACTCACAGCCTCTCCCCCGGGTAGGTGAGACCCGTCAGCCAAATGGTGACCACTCAAAAAATTAGGTGTAGGGAGTGATGACCCCTACACTACAAAATTCATCACGAAACTTGAGTGTAATCTCTTAGAAGATTACACCGCGAGGCGCAGGGCCTGCACGGCCTGTCGTGCCACTGAAGAAGAAGAAGAAGAGTACGTTTACCTCTGTCTCCTAAAGGAGATCTATCACTATTTCACATCCTCCTTCAACCTTCTCTCCTTCACCCTTCCTATCTCCTTCATAGGATGGGGAGCATGGCATCTGACCATGTGCACCTGTGAGGAGTCGTATCCACTGCTGTTGAACTTCTACCTCATGAGGTATTCCTCCCTAACCAGGCTCGCTGCCAATTGGTAATTACGGGTTTACCCCCTACCTGACAGAGTTACTTTATACCTGGTTGCTGCCCATACCTCGACACATTTAATGTCACTTGATTCTTGGGTTCTCACTCCTCCAATCGCCCTGAAGAAGACCTGAAACGTAGGCATTATTAAATTAAGTTTCTACTTAATTGTGTGTTAATTTGACTGCACCCTTAACTAACTTCTCACACATAGTCAACCATTCTCACTTCACGAAGAAGACTTTTGGTTATGAAATATATTCATATAATAGTAACGAACCATATAATAAATTAAAATAGTAGTATTGAAGCATTAGAGGGAACTAATCCTCTCTGTGTTTATAAAATCATGTTTACCTGGTCAATAATTTTTACATATTCTAAAAGATTAGTTTAAATCGAGATTCCCTATCTTTAAATGGCATTTTGCTTGCTCGAAATGGAAGCGAAAAAAAAAAAAATAATATTCGTTACCACACGTTTTAGGTCTCCTGAGTCCAAATGACCAAGTCGAGCAAAAAGGTCTGTGTGTGTGGTAAGTCTAGCACTAAAATGAAAAAGTCGTACAATACTGAAATTTCATATTTAAGAGAACTACATGCCCGAGATGTTTCAGCAACATTTTTTATCAAAATCAGCTAACGGGAAGAGCCACTTTATATTAAACGTTTAACACCTTCTTACCATTCTCTCGAAAACTGCACTAACGATTTTGATTAAACTCCCTATATCGATGTAAAATTTATTGGGATTTAATATGATGTAGGTTTCATTCTGATTGAAATAGTCTGACAGAGTTAAATAACGGTATTTTAAATGTTCTTTCCCGAAAGTGCCTTTAATTTTGTAAAATCAATAAAAATAACTATATCATCTATTCAGCACTGATAAAAAACGGGTAACTATGTTAGTTAAACGAATTCGGTGTCCAACTAAAGCAGAAAAGAGCCAAAAAATATTTGTTATGCTGTTTTTGAACATAAGAACAGTAATATAGATGTATAAAATACATTTGGAAAGCTAGCGATTTCAGAAAAAATATTTTCTCATATACAAAATCGTAAAAGTTAACGAAGAGTGATGAAAAGTCGATAAAACTAACTGATTGTCGTAGATAATAATATATTAGAATTTTTAATAAAACACATGTTAATGAAACAATACTATATAAAAAACTATCGCCTATGAAGAAGGTCAAAGCTCTAAGACAGAGCAAATGAGTCGGATTCGTTTCAAGTGGACCGTGCTCAACAGAATGAGGACGTGGCATTGAAGGAAAGAATAATAAAAAAATGGAACTAACAAAAAACGGATTAACAAGCCGTAAAATGGCGTCACAATAGAAAGCAATTTTCCTTCGCCCATTTCAATATAATTTTCTATCTTTCACGTTCGTGCTTGCTCTGTATAGTTAAATCAACTTAAGTCTGATATTTTATTAAATCATCTCTCTCTCTCTCTCTCTCTCTCTCTCTCTCTCCTCTCTCTCTCTCTCTCTCTCTATCTATCTCTCTCTCTCTTTATATATATATGATAAATCGCAATATCATTATATATATCTATATATATATATATATATATATATATATATATATATATATATATATATATATATATATATATAGCATTTCCAAGTCAAATTCAACCTTTTCCAAGTCAAATTCAACCTTTTCCAAGTCAAATTCAACCTTTTCCAAGTCAAATTCAACCTTTTCCAAGTCAAATTCAACCTTTTCCATTTCAAATTCAACCTTTTTCGATTTCAATAAAATAATAAAAATCAAATTAAAATGATTTTATGTTTTAATGGTTATTTTAATTACACCTTGTGTTTTTAACCCTTGTGGCTTGTTAAATGTTCCCAGGGGCCTTTCTACATATAATTAGTCACGAATATAATAATAAGTATAACCGATACTTAATTTTAAGACATTTGCGATACAAGGTCTGGTAGTCGGATTAGCGGGATTCGTTTTATTTTAGTTTTATAATCGCGGGCGAAAATATTATCAATAGAGGTTTATTTTAACTTTTTCGTATTTATTGGATAGTAGGCTTAGCAGATGCGTTCCCAAAGGTTCGTTACCGATTATACTATTAATTTTAATCGCGTTCGCTCAAATATGGGTTTATTATAACTTTTTCGTATTTATTGGATACAAGACTCAGTAGCTGCGTTCCCAAAGGTTCGTTACCGATTACACTATTAATTTTAATCGCGCTCGCTCAAATATGGTTTTATTATGACTTTTTCGTATTTATTGGATACAAGGCTCAGTAGCTGCGTTCCGAAAGGTTCGTTACCGATTACACTTTTAATTTTAATCGCGCTCGCTCAAATATGGGTTTATTATAACTTTTTCGTATTTATTGGATACTAGGCTCAGTTGCTGCGTTACGGGGGGTTCTTTCCCAACCATTCTATTAATTATTCGTGCGCTCGCTCAAATATGGGTTTATTATAACGTTTTTGTATTTATTGGATACTAGGCTCAGTTGCTGCGTTACGGGGGTTGCTATCCCAATTATTCAATTTATTTTAAGTGCTCTCGCTCAAGAAGAGGTTTATTTTAACTTGTTCGTATTTACTGCATACTATGCTCAGTCGCTGCGTAACCAAGGACTCGTTACAGATTATACTATTAATTTTAATTGCGCTAACTCAAGTAGAGGTTTATTAAATATGAATGTACTTCTTTAAATCGTTCTGTTTAGCTGATTATTATCAAACTCCAAAATATTAACCAAAAACTTACTATCCTTTAAAAAAAGGATAAGCGGTAACCCAATACATGAAAAGTTACAAAAAACACGAAATAAACAATTAGACCAACTGACTAAAAAAACATTAACACATTCACTAACAAAACTCCCGAAACACAAATACAGAAATTAGCATAGAAAAGAAACACGAATTTATAATAAACCCATAATTGAGCGAGCGTGATAACAATTAATAGTGTAATCGGTAACGAACCTTTGGAAACGCAGCTACTGTGCCTAGTATCCAATAAATACGAAAAAGTTATAATAAACCCATATTTGAGCGAGCGCGATTAAAATTAAAAGTGTAATCGGTAACGAACCTTTCGGAACGCAGCTACTGAGCCTTGTATCCAATAAATACGAAAAAGTCATAATAAAACCATATTTGAGCGAGCGCGATTAAAATTAATAGTGTAATCGGTAACGAACCTTTGGGAACGCAGCTACTGAGCCTTGTATCCAATAAATACGAAAAAGTTATAATAAACCCATATTTGAGCGAGCGCTATTGAAATTAATAGTGTAGTCGGTAACGAACCTTTGGGAACGCAGCTACTGAGCCTTGTATCCAATAAATACGAAAAAGTTATAATAAACCGATATTTGAGCGAACGCGATTAAAATTAATAGTATAATCGGTAACGAACCTTTGGGAACGCATCTGCTAAGCCTACTATCCAATAAATACGAAAAAGTTAAAATAAAACCATATTTGAGCGAGCCCGATTAAAATTAATAGTGTAATCGGTAACGAACCTTTGGGAACGCAGCAACTGAGCCTTGTATCCAATAAATACGAAAAAGTTATAATAAACCCATATTTGAGCGAACGCGATTAAAATTAATAGTATAATCGGTAACGAACCTTTGGGAACGCATCTGCTAAGCCTACTATCCAATAAATACGAAAAAGTTAAAATAAACCTCTATTGATAATATTTTCGCCCGCGATTATAAAACTAAAATAATACGAATCCCGCTAATCCGACTACAAGACCTTGTATCGCAAATGTCTTAAAATTAAAGTATCGGTTATACTTATTATTATATTCGTGACTAATTATATGTAGAAAGGCCCCTGGGAACATTTAACTAGCCACAAGGGTTAAAAACACAAGGTGTAATTAAAATAACCATTAAAACATAAAATCATTTTAATTTGATTTTTATTATTTTATTGAAATCGAAAAAGGTTGAATTTGAAATGGAAAAGGTTGAATATGACTTGGAAAAGGTTGAATTTGACTTGGAAAAGGTTGAATTTGACTTGGAAAAGGTTGAATTTGACTTGGAAAAGGTTGAATTTGACTTGGAAAAGGTTGAATTTGACTTGGAAATGCTATATATAATGATATTGCGATTTTTTATTTCTGCGAACTCCTTAACAACGTGACCGTTTTTATCATCATTTAGGATATTCTGTAATGAAAGTATATTAGTGAAATGGGTTCTTAAAAAAATTTCACATTTCTCCTGAACTTTCAAATTCCTTAATGCTCCCAGTTATGAAAAAAATCTGTACCTCTACAACCCATGAAGGCTCTTGGGCACAGTACATAAAGAGATTCGTACTGTTTTCAGGGAAACGGCTGTGCAATGGGGTGATTAGGCCGAGATCACACTCAGTCGGCAGGTTTTTCCCCACTTTATAGAGACATAATAGCTCCGGGAGTGTTTCCATACCCTAGAGTCACCCCACAGCTAAAATCACAGAATAAATAATAATCTCCCAGAATCGGTATTCGAACCCGGAACCTGGAGAACAGAGGGCTAGTGCTCTAGACCACACCGCTCCCCTATTATGTCACAAATTAAATTACCCATAAAGACCTCTATATACTACTTGCAGAAGATTTGAATAAAATATATATGCTCTATCGAAATAGATGTGTGTATATATATTAATTAAATTAATTATTATATTTATTACAAAAAAAAACCGTGATAACGAAAAATAGTATCGTTTTCCATTAAATCAATCTAGCATCATGTTCACATATTACATAGGCTAAGAGCTATATAAAAAAAAAAAACTTACAACCAAAATCAGAATATAATTTCAACCACAGAAAATAATAGTCCAATACCTTACCAACTGAGTCTCACCATACCTCTAGAAATAAGCAATGATATGTCTCTGTAACTAACTGTGACATAACTTAACAGCAAATGTAATGACCCTTTTAGGACAATATTGCTCCAGTCTGTCTGCCAAAGATAAAATCTACTTCTGAAATATTTATAAAATATCCGTAATACTTGTTTAAACATTGAGACGCCAATCAATCCAATATATTTGTAAACATCACTTATGCTACACTAATTTAATTATATATTTTTTAAACTATTCATTATAGTTTATGTAACTATTGTGGAAGATTGTTATTTCTATTGTAAAAGCCCGCAGAAGGCCTCGACTAGGTAGAAGCTCAATAGCTACACAGGAACGAGGTATTATAGCCGTAGACAGCTGCGCGCCATCAACCCTGCAAGGTAGGGGCGAATTAGCGCCTACCATAGATAAGAGGGGACTGGCGCCGTAGGACGGAACTCTCGAGAGGTAGAAGCACTCTGTAGCGGCGTGTGCAAGTGTAGAAGCCAAGCAATGTCATAGGAGGGGGAGACAGATAGGGAAGGAGAAAATATCGTAGTAGAGCTAGAAACACTGATATACCATTACTAGTAGTACCAAGGCAGAGGTAACCTGACCTAGGACGATACAGTCTGTTAGGAGAAGGAAGGTGGGATGAATAGCTGGGCAAATTCTTGAGATAGTAGTACCGCCGTGTTTAATATTGATAGTGAGAGCTTCTCTGCCAGACTAATGTTTTAGCCCTAGATCAATATACCTCGTATGGCTTATTTATTATCATAAGATAGTAGCATGAACAAAGATATTTACAATGGCAATCACTAAGTTACAATATAACAATATTATTAAATAGTATGTCTTCCCTTGTCTGTCCGGCGACTTAAGAGTAGGCGCCGCTGATGCTACCTGTGAGCAAACGTGTGAGAACCCGCTGTTATTAACCACCCCGATTAACTACCCCTCTGACTCGTCATGAATACTTTACTGTCATTCACTTTTGGTATAAACGAGGCAATGAAGAGCACGCGATCTAGTTGAGTAGCAATTATTAATAACTCAATCACCAGTATAGAACCTTTACCATCAATTTTTTATCTTAACTTGCAGAGATCAACAACTCTGTTCAGAGAATTTCATCAAAAACACTCGTTCACAATATATCATATTGTTACGGGCTACGGGGCGTGAGAAATGAACTACTCCAGTTTACAAATTACAGATGTTTATTAATACAGAAAACACAAATACAAAGGGATTACTAACCACTATATTAACAATAATAATGGAATTACCAGCTTAACTACTAAACAGTCGACATATAAAATCAGGTATTCCTAACAATTAAACTACTTACGTAAATTTATACAATATGCTAGATTTATTCTAAAACTTACAACTATAAGTTATATATAAACTACAGTCTTCTAATTTCCCACCGACCGGTTATCACAATACTGACACACAGTTTCACTACACTGTCACACTGTCACGAACGGTTCACTGTCACTGTTCACTGATACATCACAGATGCTTGTTGAGCCGGATTAGGACTGACTCACCCAGGCTTAGGGGACCGCTATTTGTACCAGCGCCGAATCTTCTAGACCCGGGCGCAGGTAAGGCGGGTGGGCCTTTCCAGGCACTTCGAGGACTGTCCAGGTCCAGAAGTCTCTAGCCTCATCTAGGCCCCTCCAGGCGTGGTCCACCCGTCACTGTCTTGACCGTAGCACTACCCCCTCCTTAGACGTGCTCTGCCCCAGAGCACAGATTGCCGAAGCTGAGCGATGCTGATCTTCCTCCGATGTAGGTGTTTTGTCTTTCCAGGGGTTGAACGTGCATACCATTATGATGACTCCAGAGTTGGCGAACGTCTCTTCTACAATGTTCCTGACAATCCTCCACTCCAGGCCATCGTATCCACAACCCAACTTCGGGATGGCGAGCTTGGTGACACGCAGTTCCAGAAGCTTTCTCCGCAGGTCGTCAAGACTCCGGCGCAGTGTGTCGTATGTCGGCTTCTGCTCTGATGAACTCTTGGTAACCAAGTAAAACAGGTGCCGGCCTTCATGCTCTTGATGGAGAGTCTTCCCAACTCTTGGTCCCTGGCGTTCCAGCTCTTCAATTCCAGCGAACTTCTTCCTGAAGACCGTCGCAATCCCCGGGAATTCCTCAGATGTTCGGCGACACAATGTGCTAGAGCATAGTCTACCGGTAACGAGAATATGTCTCTGTAAACTGTCTGCGTTACCCTACGGGAGTCTGGCGCCTTAGGATGGGGAGTTAGGTCCTTGTCGGTGAGGTTCCTCACTTGCTGTTCCTCTGTAGGGCCATGGTTTCCCTTGTATGGAGCCAATCGGTTGAAATGGACTACCTTGGGTTTTCCGTTGGGCTGCTTCCTGATCCTATAGATGACATCATTGATCCTCTTGATGACCTCATACGGTCCGTCCCAGGAGTTTTGAAGTTTCGGTGAGTAGCCTTGCCTTCTTCGAGGATCGTGTAGCCAGACCAAGTCTCCAGGTTGGAAGCCTCCTTTCTCTGCCTTGATGTCATAACGCTCCTTCATTCTGTCACTTGCTCCCTGGATGTTTGTGCGAACCTTCTCGTGAATAGTGTTCATTCGCTTCCGTAGGTTCGTGACGTAGTCTTCTCCGGCGACCTCCTCATCAGGCTTGAAACCGAATTTCAGATCGCAAGGCAAGCGTAGTTCTCTGCCGAACACGACATTGGCGGGGGTCTGCCCTGTCGTTTCATTAACTGAACTACGATAGGCTAGCAGGAACAGATGAAGATATTGGTCCCAGTCTCGCTGATGGTCAGAAACTACCTTGGCCAAATATCGACCCATTGTCCTGTTCATGCGCTCTACCATGCCATCGGACTGAGGGTGAAGAGGCGTCGTCCTGGTCTTTCGTATTCCTAGAGCCTCGCACATCCTGGTGAAGACTGCCGACTCAAAGTTTCTTCCTTGGTCAGCGTGAAGTTCCATGGGCACCCCAAACCGACTGACGAGCTGCTTCACGAGAACATCTGCAACCGTGGCGGCCTCCTGATTCGGAAGGGCGTAAGCTTCCACCCACTTTGAAAAATAATCCATGGCCACGAGAATATATCGGTTGCCATTATCTGTCACAGGAAAAGGGCCAGCGATGTCTACCGCTATTCTCTCGAATGGTGCTCCTACGTTGTATTTCTTCATAGGAGCCTTCTTTTTCCTTATCGGTCCATTAGAGGCGGCACAAGTTGCACACCGCCGGCACCAATCTAACACATCGTCCTTGAGGTTTGCCCAGTAAAAGCGTTCACGAACCTTTTCTAATGTCCGGTGAACTCCAAGGTGGCCACCAGATGCTCCATCATGTAATTCCCTCAGTACTTCGGGCACTTTAATCTTTGGTACGATGAGCTGTAGTCTCCGCTGATCTCCCTCTGTGTTCTCCAATTCTCGTTTCAGCAGACCTTTGTCCAGTAGAATGGAGTCCCATTGAGCCCAATAGGTTTTTATATTTTTCGACATTGGAGCAACATCCTGCCAGCTTGGTCTCCTTTGGCCTGATAGCTTCCATTCCCTTATTTGTTTCAAGTCCGGGTCCTCGTCCTGTTCCTTTGCCAGTTGTGTGTCCTGCCAACCGTCGGTAACGACCGTAGTCCGCAACACTGTTGCTTGCTTTTCTTCTTGTCGAGAACAATGCTTGCATTCTCCATCACAGGGTCTCCTTGAGAGCGCATTCGCATTCCGGTGACTCGTTCCAGAACGATGAGCAGATTCGAAGTCATATTCCTGAAGGCGCTCGATCCACCGTGCAACTTGTCCCTCCGGTGACTTAAATCGCAGCAGCCACATTAGAGCTGCGTGGTCCGTTCTCAGTAGAAATCTTCTTCCATACAGGTATTTATGAAAGTGCTCTATGGACTTAACCACTGCCAGAAGCTCTTTCCTTGTGACACAGTAGTTGCGTTCTGGAGCTGACAGTGCTTTGCTGAAGTACCCAATAACCTTTTCTTCCCCGTCTTGGAGTTGGGAAAGGACGCTTCCAATAGCAGTGTTGCTGGCATCTGTGTCAAGAATGAACTTGCCCTCGGGACGTGGATAGCTTAGAATAGGCGCACTACTCAATTTCTTCTTTAACTCCTCAAATGAAGCCTGACACTCGCGATCCCAAAGGAAAGTCCGTTTTTCCTCAGTGAGCCTGGTAAGAGGTTTTGCGATGTTGGCGAATCCTTTCACGTACCTCCTGTAGTAGGTGCAGAGTCCGAGGAAACTTCTCACTTGGTGCTTATCTCGAGGTGCTGGCCAATTGGTGATCGCTGTAATCTTCTCTGGGTCAACAGCAACTCCGTTGTCTGATACAACATGCCCCAGGTAGTTGACTTGCCTTCGGAAGAGATTGCACTTCTTCGGGTTCAGTTTTAGATTAGCTGCACGCAGCCGTTCGAAGACCCGCTCCAGATTCTCCAGATGGTGAGTGAAGGATTTTCCCAGTACAATGATGTCGTCCAAGTAAACCAGGCATATCTCCCAAGAAAGGCCTCTTAAGACGCTTTCCATCAGCCTCTCGAACGTTGCAGGTGCATTGCAAAGCCCGAATGGCATTACCGTAAATTGCCAGAGGCCAGTGCCGATTGAAAATGCCGTCTTCTCCTTATCTTCCGGTGCCAATCCAACCTGCCAATATCCACTGCGGAGATCCAAGGTAGAAAATAGTTTGCAACCCTCTAGTGTGTCCAGCGTGTCGTCAATCCTTGGGAGTGGGTAACTGTCCTTCTTCGTGGCGTTGTTCAAAAGACGGTAATCTACGCAGAATCTTGTCGTCCCATCTTTCTTTTTCACCAGTACGACAGGAGACATCCATGGGCTACTCGAGGGCTCGATGACACCATCATTCGCCATATCCTTAATAATCTCCTTGGCATCCTTTCGTTTAGCTAGCGGCAGCCTCCTCGGGATCTGTCGGATGGGCTTTGTATCCCCGGTGTCAATTTTGTGCTGGACGATGTTCGTTCTACCCCGTGGTCCTGAGCTGATCTCGAAAATGTCCTGCCATCGGGTAATCAATCTCTTCACGATTTCGCTCTGTTCAGGCGAAAGGTCTCTGCATGATTCCTCCACGAATTCTTTTAATTCTTCGGGTAGTCCTCGTTGCTCGGTGGGGTTGCGTTGTAGCTGTCGGACTACTGAGGTAGCGGCCGTACATTCTCCGACTGGTGTTCCTCTCTTTAGTGTCACCGGGAAGCTGTTCAGATTCATCAGTCGGATTGGGGTGGTATGTCCGACCTTGATGAGAGACCTTGCAACCAGAACACCGCGTCCGACTTCCTGCTCCTCGTGCTTCCCAGGTTCAAGTAGAAGACATTGACCCTCCGGTAGTCGTCCATTGATCGTCCCATGCGTCAGAATTTGACTCCGTGCAGGTAAAGTGGTGTCTTCTAGTAGGAGTACTCGTGCATAGAGGTCCTTTCCCTGCCGAAGGATGACCTCTTCGTCTCCCAGCGTCATCACACCTCTCGACATGTCCAGCTTGATCCCGTATTTGATCATCAAGTCCATGCCGAAGATGACTTCCTCGTCTATTTTCGCCACGAGAACGCGGTGCTCTAGACGTTGGCCCCCGATGAAGAAAGTGGCAACTGTCTCCCCGTATACCTCGGCTGGCTGTCCTGTGGCTGTCCGTAACGCCCAAGTGGTAGGTGATATCTTCTTAGCGTTAACTGCCTTCGGGTTCAGTATTGTCATGGTTGCGCCGGTATCCAGCAGAAAACTCCGCAGCTGCCCGTTCACCATTCCATCCACATAAAAACTATTTGTCTTGCTCCCTATTGTCGCGATTCTCACGGCGACCCTGGGGCCTTCGATGCTACGGATTGACAGTTGCCCCTTCCCATCAACCCTCCTTAGTTTTCCTGTGGCTTTTTCCGGCTTCCTGGTAGGACACTTGCTTCTGGGGTGTCCAAGTTGACCGCAGCTCCAACAGCGTATCTCATTTTTGCGTGTCCTGAGGGCTTCCAAAACCTTTGTTACTATGCCCTCGATGGTGGAGGCCGCGTTATGCTCCGCTTCTGCCGCTCGAACTCGTGCATGTCCACGGACTGACTGCCTGACAGCCTCGAATTCCATGGCCTGCGACAATGCATCGCCCAAAGTCTTAGGGCGTGCGAGTTTCACTGCCTGTTGGGTTTCCGGGTCTCGAAGTCCATCCAGGAATTTGTCGATAGCCAAGCTCTCGTAGACGTCGTCGGTGACTGTTGGGTAGGCATTCCTCACTAGCCGGGCGATATCTGCTTCAAATTCCTGCAGCGTCTCGTTGGTCTTCTGGATCCTGTTCTTTAACTGGGAACGGTATAGTTGGTCCATGTGGCGATGGCCGAAACGCATCTCCAGTCTTCTCATCAGCTCACCGTAGTTGCACCGCTCCGACATGGGCATCCCCTGTAGCACTCCTAAGGCGTCTCCACGCAAGGCTAGGCACAACGCTGATGCTTGCGTCTCCTTTGACCACCCGTGGATCGAAGCCGCTGTCTCGAAGAGAGTCATGTAGTCCTCCCACGGCGTCTTCCCGTCGAACAATGGGATGGTGTTGTGTGTTGGTGGCATCCCAGCATTGGCGGAGGGAATGGTGTTGTGAGGGCTTCTCTCAGAGGGTTGGTCGGTGTCGATTGTCGGTGGGTTGCTCATACGTTGTTCTAGAGCATCTATTCTTACCCTAAGTTCATTTTCTACTGAATCGACTTTTTCTCCTAATCTAGATTCTACATCAGCTAACTTATTATCTACACTTTCCATTAACTTAGTTTCTAAATTGCCTAACTTAGCCTCCAATGTATTTTTAACAGTACTTAATTCAATTTTAAAAGTTGCAGACAACTTACTGAAATCATTTTCAAACGTAATCTCGTCTGGATTTTCCCCTGAATCAACAAAAAATTGGCGCAAGCGTTGTTGCAGTACTGATTTCGTTCCGGAAGTATCCAGATCTCGTTCTTCTAACTCCCGTCTTAAGTCTGCAACTTTTAAATCATTCAGTCTAATACTCTGAGAAGTCATTTTCCACACAGTAGCCCAATAATTACAAAAACAAGAAAACCAAAATTATAACCATTTACAATGATCCCACTTCTGACACCAAATTGTTACGGGCTACGGGGTGTGAGAAATGAACTACTCCAGTTTACAAATTACAGATGTTTATTAATACAGAAAACACAAATACAAAGGGATTACTAACCACTATATTAACAATAATAATGGAATTACCAGCTTAACTACTAAACAGTCGACATATAAAATCAGGTATTCCTAACAATTAAACTACTTACGTAAATTTATACAATATGCTAGATTTATTCTAAAACTTACAACTATAAGTTATATATAAACTACAGTCTTCTAATTTCCCACCGACCGGTTATCACAATACTGACACACAGTTTCACTACACTGTCACACTGTCACGAACGGTTCACTGTCACTGTTCACTGATACATCACAGATGCTTGTTGAGCCGGATTAGGACTGACTCACCCAGGCTTAGGGGACCGCTATTTGTACCAGCGCCGAATCTTCTAGACCCGGGCGCAGGTAAGGCGGGTGGGCCTTTCCAGGCACTTCGAGGACTGTCCAGGTCCAGAAGTCTCTAGCCTCATCTAGGCCCCTCCAGGCGTGGTCCACCCGTCACTGTCTTGACCGTAGCAATATCTTTTACATGATCTCTTCGGGATGGGTGAGGAAAGATTCATAAGGATTATTTTACAAGAACTTGAAGAGTAGTGCTCACCACTAGGTTGTTTTATTATTTTGAATAAGTCTAGTTATTAAATTTATTGAGATGCTCATTTTCTCAGTTATTATTCACTCCAAAGACTAACATGGAACCCACAAACTCGACTTAAAAGACAAATGCTCAACAGAAGATACTAGACTACAGAGCAAAACATCACAACTTTCCGTTGGAAATAAACTATTAATTTACAAGACTATTCTCAAACATATGTGGAGTTACGAAATTGAACTATGGGGTACTACTAAATTTTCGAACATCAAACGTATCCAATCCTTTCAGTCCAAAGTCCTTAGAACAATAGTCAATGCTCCCTATCATGTTACAAACAAGACCTTACATCATGACCTCAAGATCCCTTATGTCCTTGATCTCATCTCATCCAAATTCTCAACCTTCCACCAGAAACTTACTCTTCTTCCGCCTGGAGTGCTGGCAATGGCCAACTTTTCCACTCATGCCTGAGAGTGTGTAGCTCTAGCGGCCTCACTTAGTCTCCACTGGCTAGATTGGTGACGCGGCTGACTAAGAGACGCTGGGAACTCCTGGTTTCCTCTCTTTCCATTCACTTTTGGGTGTAGAGATTCGATTCGGAGTTTCCATGGGCAGTATGTAAATATTTTTTATAGGTGTGAATGTGGCCAATATTATATTTATCTTATTTTTCTTTCCACTTGTTATTTAAGTTTACTTATTTTACTCTCTTAATATGGAATGAACGACTTCTTTTATCTCTAATACTTATTGCCCTAGATAGTGGCAGATTGTATTATTTCTCAGTAAAGCAATATTAATAAAAAATATATATATATTCACCCTACTCCTCGCCGTTTTCGGCTTCTTCAACACTACTATACAAACACATAAATCATTATAAGGCATATCTGAACTTACGGACTTAGGCTCACCATCGCATAGTGGCTAGCATAACAGATTTCTATGCCAGAGGTTACGGGTTCAAACCTACAGGTGGCCCTAGGATTTTTTAATGGGAGTAAAAATCCTTAGTTGTCCCGTCATTCGTAGGGGACGAAAAAAAGTGGTCCTGAGCCTGTGCGTTGTCAGGTACTCGTTAAAGATTTAGTTAGGACTCCCGCTATAGCAACGTCCGATTAGGTATAGTAGCATAAAGTGACGTTAAATGAATAAATAATCAAACAAACTTACGGACTTTAGTATTCGAGCTTCACTAAACCATCAAATTCTTCTTCTATCCAATCCTTAAAATGCTAAATCCTCAATGCTCCATGGTCTTACTCAAACCTATTACTTTCAACCATGCCTCTTCTTCGATTCATGAAAATCCTCCGAAGCATCATAAAATGAGGAACATGGCCACGAGACCTTCTGATTTGGAATTCTAAATAGAGTTCTACTGATGGTAGTGTCTGTACACGTTTGTCTGAAGTTAAGGGAAATATGATATTTTTTCATATTTACTTAATTTCTAAACAAAGTTGTAAATTTCAACAAATATTGTGGGTATAGAATTCAAACAAATATTCTCTGTGAATCATTTTATGAAGTTATATACACAAGTGTCACGTGTGCACATACATAGTCAATTTATATTGAGGATGTATAGTCGACTGTAGAAACTATTATGGGTGGAATAGTCAGGAGTCAGTCATTTTTTGAAAAGTTTTTAATTTTGCCAACGTTTCGGCCCAAGCTTGTGAGCCATCATCAGGGCATTACTGAGCCATGTCCAAGCATAAACTCTTTATGCATAAACTCTTTAGAGTTTATGCTTGGACATGGCTCAGTAATGCCCTGATGATGGCTCACAAGCTTGGGCCGAAACGTTGGCAAAATTAAAAACTTTTCAAAAAATGACTGATTCCTGACTATTCCACCTATAATAGTCAATTTATGTATGGAGCAGGGTGGTCAATTGAATTGCACAGATATTGTACTATCTGATTTCCGGATTCAAAACCGGATGTGATAGGATGATTTTGATTCTATGATTTCAATCTTTGGGGCTCACCCAGGCTCTACAATGTGGATATCCAGGACCAACCTTGTGCGGCCGTTTAGGCTTGAAACAGCCTAACAATAACAATCTCTAAACTGCGTCAAAGCCCTTCATGGGTTATAATGGTGCGATTGTAGCTAGTTTATGTTAATAGATCATACAAAAAAAATACGTGTTTTTCGCCTCCAACATAAATACATATTACTTATTTACGTTCTTGATATTTAGCTTATTTAGTTAAATCGATTATTAATGATTATTCGTTTCATACCAAACTCTATTGTCGCATGTCAGTATTAACATTCAATTGCGTGTGTTTTGAGAATGCTACAGAGATCGTTTTTGATAAATAAATTATATTTTCAACTAAACCTTTAAAAAGTCTAATAATAATAATAATAATCAATTCGTTATTTATTCTGGGATGAGTCCCTTTATAGTAATATTACAGAAAAAAATAAATTAGTGCTTCAGTGTATTAGAGTAAGAACACAAACAAAAAACAACAAATATAACAAAGAAAATGAATAATGGTTATAAATTAATAGGTAGCTGCTTATAATAATTTATAAAAAAACAAACAAAACGAACTAGAAAAGAATAAAAAAAAAAAGTTTATATACACAGTGCAAAATTAATTTATAATGCTTATGGAAATGTGTGAAACAAAATTCATAAATCTTTAAATACGATACAAAATAAAATATGATAAATAATCTCTCTGCTTCATTTGCTGATTTTTATTGAAGTTTGCATAACTACTGGGGTTATTAGAAAATAGGATAGACAGGAAGTGTTTGAAAAATGAGATTTGAAGGTCGGAAGAGTATTGGAATGACGGATATAAGAAGGAATAGAATTACATAAGGATGAAGATCGGATAAGGAAAGATTTGTTGAAAGCTGCGGTTTGATGATGCGTTATATACAGGTTTGAAAACCGCGAACGCGTGTTGCGGGAGTGGACGGAGGATTTAAATGAAAGTATATCAGAGATGTACGATGGGCGATGGGATTGGAGAACTTGGAAGAGAAAGGATGCCAGGAAGTACTTAGAACGGTAGGAAGGGTAAAGCCACTTTAACTCCTCGAGTTATAGAGTAGTCCCAGGATATCCCAAAGATGAAACGTATCAGGCAGTTAAATAATCGTTTTAGTTTTGCTTCAAGATCCCCAGAGACAATCCCATACACCGCACAGCAGTAGTCAAAGTTAAATAATAAATAGAAAATTATGGAATTCTTTAATCTCGACCAAGACTTTTTTATCAAGAACTTCTCAACTTTTTTATATTCCTGTTATCTCCCGGCCATATTCTCTCATTGAGACTTAATTTTGAATAGTGCGGTGTTCAAAATTTTTTAAATAATTGAAAACTTGTAAAAAAAACTCACGTTTATTACATTGAAAAGGATGCTGAAAATTACTATAAAATAGTTTAATATTTACAAATAATTATATCAGGGTATAACAATTAATATAGCTGTTTACTGGCAATTAACTAATATGTATAGCAATAAAGTAATTTAAGGAAAATTATTAATCACCAGTTTAAATTCAAACGGTATATCTCTGTTATTTCGGAACGGATTTTAATGTTGTTGTTTTTTTTAGGAAAGTTAATTCTCTATCTAGGGAGCGGCGCGTCTGGCTATGACAAAATATTATTTATTTTGTTATTTCAGCCGTGAAGCGATCTTGGGGTATGGAGACCCCTCTATAAAGTGGGTACCCAAAAATAGGGGAAAAACCCTGGCGGCTGAGCGTGATCTCGGCCGAATCATTTCATTGCACGGCAATTGGCCTAGAATCAGTACGAATCTGTATATGTACTGAGCCCAAGACCATTCATGGCTTGTATTTCAGGTTTTTTTTTTTTAACTCTCTATCTAATAGCACTAATGAGAAAATAACCTTCATCTTGAAAAATAACTGCATTAAGGGCGTATATATAGGACAAATTTCAATTTTTTTTTTCTTGGTCGCGGTATCCTTATTCAAAAACTCTAAAAAGTTTTATAATGGTTCTTAGTATCTTGAAATAAGGGAGGGAATAGTTATAATTTTTTTTTTTTTTTTTTTTTTTTTTTTGTCGATTTCAAATGTTTATTATTGAAAAAAAATAAACAAAAAAAGAATCACATTTTGTTAATTCACATATTTCTCACAAAAATTATGTTAATTCGCTTTGCATGTGTAAGGGCCCTCAATCTCCGGCATCTCCAAAACGTTTGGAGAACTGTCTGAGTGAGTTAGCGCGCGTTTCTTTGAACGCGCCGTGCCTGGCAACTACGGATGACCAAAAACTTGAGACGTAAAAAAAAAATTTCGAGTTCGCATCTCGGTGCTGGGGGACTTCCATTTCTGTACTTATCGTCCGCCCTCGCCTCCTGGCGCGAGAAACCCCGTAAAGCCTTCAAAGGCGATGTAGGGGTCAACAACAACAAAAAAAATAATAATAATAAATAAATAAAATGTTAATTCACATAAGTTTGTTATAGTATTGCTTATACGTAGTTAGATCGATAAAAGTGCAACATATTACACCACAAACAGCTACAACAATGGAATCCTCTTCCAAGACTGAATCCTCTGGATTTTTGACTGAACCGTAAGTCAAGACCCGAGTATACATAGAGTACCTTCTCCACTTGAATAGCCCTAGGACAAAGAACTAATCGACCGATACAGTAGCCCATAGACGAGGTACAATAGACAATAGCTCGCCACTACCTCCCGCCATTCTTCGACTTATTGCTATATTATACTTTGGCCCCACGTCGGTTCTGGGCGGATCAACACTTCTGGCCCGAAGTCGATATCTGAGTGACATGCCTTTGGCCTTGTGTATACGCTATCCGTAGAAGAACAGTACTTTCAAGTGATAACTCAAATTTTAGGGTGGTTCGATTAAAAAAATTAGTTGACTGTATAGATTTAAAAAAAAAAATAATGGAAGCAAACGACGAATTACAATACATTTATTAAACTATTGTAAAATACAAGATAAGAAACAAAATGAACCTAATTATATACTTAAACAGCTGTAAGAAAATATAGGAAACAAAATTAGCCTAATTAAATATATTTAAGAAAATATGAGAAACCACCTTAACCTAATTTAATATTTAAAGATGTAAAAATATAGGAATAAAAATTAAACAGTTTTAACAATGATAATTAAGAAATTAAATGTTCTAATAATGGTTAAAGATATTATATATTCACGTGAACGAGATCCTCTTGAGTGTTAAAGAAAACGACCGCAGGGTGGCTCTTTCAAGTTCCAACGGGAATGATGACAAGATGAAAAAATACGTTTGCAAACGTTTAAAATTTCTTGAGAGGAGACTTGGGTCTATCTATATACGGCATAGCCTCACTGTTCAAACGCTACCTTAATACTCCCCTCGCCTCGGGTCCGTAATAAAACAATTGAAGTACGATCGTCTTCTACTGTCTTATAAATAAATAAATAAGGGATAAATATCATATAAAATTATGAAGTTATCTATTTTCGATTAAAGAATCATAAATACCTTATCAGGCCACAACATATGGCGTGAACACCTTGTTTATACTAGAAGATGTTAGCTTGGAGGACAGAAGGTAAAAGACACTTAGAAGTTATAGCTTATGCTACTATATAGATCGATAATCAAGCTTATTTTTTTATGTTTAAGACGCAAAAAATCTAGGTCATTAGATCATTTTATACTAGATCATTTTCATTTAGTAATCATCTATCGGCGAGTGTAGAGGAAGTCATCCTATACCACACAGCCGTAGTCTAATTTGGAGGAAAATAAATTAGGATACGAGAAGCTTACGAGGAAAAAGTGGGTAGCTTAAGGATACTTATTAACATTCGGGAACTTTGGGCTATGTGTGGTTTCCAGGGATAGGTCCTAACCCTTGACCAATCAAGAGATAAGTTCTTTGATTATTTATCAAATTTTCCTACAAAAATCATTTCTATAATATCAACCCCAAAGAACTTTGCACGGTATGTAACATGAATACCTATGAAACTCTCTATCATTTATATGACCTAGGATGTTTTAATAGAAGTAAAGAATGCTTGGTTATGCCGTCCTTCAGAGGGGCCGTTAAATGCTGCTCCCGATCCTATGCGATGTCGTTCTTAACATGCCCTTACCAATGACATTACCTCCTAAACCAGTTCATCCGCACGATGTTCGTGATATTATTAAGAGCTTGCGGAACAGTAAAGCTCCAGGGTTTGACTCAATTACGAATTTCATTCTTAAAAATTTACCATGGAAAGCAATCCTTTTTTTAACCAATATTTATAATTTTATTTTAAAAATCACGTATTTTCTAGCTCCGTGTTAATATTTAGAAGATATCATGGTGCTAAAACCAAATAAATCCTCTGACTGTTTAAATTCCTATCGACCGATCAGCTTTCTTCCTTCATTCTCTAAATTATTCGAAAAATTACTTCTTCGTCGTTTTGATTCTCTTGAAATATTAAAATTTATACCCACTCATCAGTTTGGTTTTAGAAAACATCATTCCAATATACAACAATGTCACAGATTAGTTGATTTCATTTAAAATTCATTAGAGTAAAAAAAATATTGTCCAGGCGATTTTTTTTTTTTTTTTTTTACATTAGTTTGGCTTTCGACAAGGTTTGTCATGAAGGATTGCTTTGCAAACTGAAAATTCTACTTCCACCTACCTTATATTTGATATTCCTTTCATATCATCCCGAGTTTTGTGAAATTAGGGACTGAACTATCAGCCATTCAGCCAATTAAGCCAGGTGTACCTCAGGGCAATGTTTTATGGTCAATATTGTTTAACATATACATGTCAGGTCTTCCACAGCGCAATAGGACCCTAGTGGTTACTTGTTCTGATGATATAGCTGTTCTTTGTTCAGACAAGGATCCTCCATATGCCGCAGTCTCCCTCTAAAACCACCTTAATGAAATTTCTGCTTGGACTACTAGGTGGAAAATAAAGATGAATGAGTCCAAGAGTGTTCTCTTTGAACCATTATCCTTATCCTCCCATTTACTTTAACACTGTAATTTAAAGTAAAGAATGCTTGGTTATACCGTTCTTCGTAGGGGCCGGAAAATACTAGTCCCGAACTTATGCGATGTACTCGTTAAACATCTCTTTCCTAATTAAGCCTAGATTGAATAAAGTTAGGACTCCCCCTGAAACATCGTCCGATTAGTCACAGCACCATTGAGTGATTTTAAATAAATAAACAAATAAACTACATGTTAACAATATCTCAGAAAATCAATTCAAATATTGAAAAAATCTGGTGCGCGCAACACACGACTTTCACTTACCTCCGTTATTTATATCAATTTAAGATGTTCAAACAAATTTAGAAACGAAAATAAATTGTTACATTGGATTTTAATAGAAACATGTGTTTTATTAAATAATCTATTATATTTTTATCTACGACAATTAGTTTCTTTTATTGGCTTTTCATCACCCTCCAATAACTTTTACAATAGTGTGAATAAGATAATATTTTTTTTTTTTTTTTTTATGATTACACAGTTTGTTTGTCCACCAAGTTGAAACTCATTAAAGGTAGATAAAACCACTTAAAATCGGATTTTCTTATTTAGTTTCTTTCTTTTTTTCTAAAAACTTAATAAAAGATTAAAAAGAATACTTTTAAAAACAAAAAAAAAATTAAAATTAAAAAAGAGTTTACATCGATTTTTACTCAGAGAGGAAAACCAGTCTGGCCTAATGCCTTGCGTGTCGGTCTAGATTTGTCCATCAAGGAGGCGAACTCAGCGCCACGCTAAAAAAAAAAAAAAAAAATAATCAATTAAAATTAATTTAAAAAAACAAAATATACTCTTAAATAATGGTGGATCATTTCTCTCCATTTAGCATAACTAAGTAGTTTTTTATATCGTTTATTTATCCTTTGAATAGAAATACATTGCGTTTTTTGTAATATTAAATGTAAAATAAAATTATTATCTTACTTTATAACTTCGTCATAACTTTAACTTAAGAAGAATATAATCAAATTATTTGTCTTTGGGGAATTTCCTATGTACTATACATTTTGTTGTTTATTTACATATGTATATATAATCAAATAAATTAACAGTATTTTTCAATATAGAGTTTTTTTGGACAAAAAAAAAAATAAAAACATCTGGTGCGGACAACACACGACTTTCACTTACTTCGACTGTTAAAACCAATTTAAAAACTATTAATTATACTTTAATTTGAAGTTGATTTTAATATAACGTGTATTTATTTCCTCCGGGAACATATGATTTAAATCAAATAATATAACATTAAATTGTTAATCAGTAATAAGTTTATTCTCTATTTGTCACTTTATATTACTTTTTACAACTTTGTGTATCAAATAATATTTTTGTTTAAATCTTTCTCTTTCCAAAGGTATACTATAGGTCTATATTATTGTTAATAATATTCTTTTAAAAAATACATTAAAAAATAATTTTTCAGTTAGTTTGTTCGTTTAACACCACTTTTATGCTACTATGGCTAATCGGACGATGCTACAGTGGAGTCCTAAATTTTTCCTATCCAGGTTTTATTAGGATAGGGATCTTTAACGAGTACCTGACATCGTACAGGCTCGGGACCACCTTTTAACGTCCCCTCCGAAGGACGGCATAACTAAGGATTCTTTACTCCCATTAAAAAATCCTAGGGCTACCTGCGTGCGGGTTTGAACCCGGCACCGATGAAAAACACATAAATATATAAGTTGAACGGATTCGATATCTAACTAAAGGAGAAAACTGAAAAAATAATTTTTAATGCAATTTTTTGACTTTGAACATAGCAGCAGTAATATACACGTATGATATACCGTTGGAAAGCTAAAGGTTTTAGAAAAAATATTATCTCGTACACAAGCTTTTAAAAGTTAATAGAGGGTGACAAAAAGTCGATCAAACTAACTGATTATTTTAGATAATAATACAATATATTTTTTAATAAAACACATCTTTCTATAGACATTCAATTTAATTAATTCTTTAATAGTTTCACTCATTTGTATCTCTTACTGTATTTGAAAATTCTTTAATCGATTCTGAAAACGGAGGTAAGTGAATGTCGTGTGTTGCCCGCACCAGATTTTTTTTTTATATACATATGTATATCATAGAGTTTCATAAAGAAATACCACCTTATTTTTTAAGTATTCATCAAGTAAGATTATATGGCTTAAGAAAGCAAAATTCGTTAGTTATTATTAGCAAGAAAAAATAAATTTTAAAGCTCTTAAAATTTAAAAAAAAAAAATCTTAAATATGATTTTTATTTGCCACGAAATTATTCCTACTCAAGGTCTGTAAGCCAATAACCGTTTAGTGTCCACTCTTTCAGGTAATTTAGAATGGGTTGTTTTTATTCTTATTTAAACCTTGGTAACAAATTAAGTCGCTATAATATTAAGCAGTCGCAGATATAGTACGTTCTTGAGCGGCTGAAAAGAAAAAATGGTTAAAATATTCAAACAGCTCCGTAAATCAAAGCATTTCATTGGAATATAGTAAACACGTTTTTTTTACGTTATATGGTATGCAATAAGTTTTTCGTTTTTTTTTATTTTTTTTTTTTTTTTTGTATTTTTACTTTCACTTACCTATATATGAAATATATAGCATGGTAAACTATTGCGATGGTGACATTTTTCTAATTCAAATTTTTACCAGAAATAGGCGTAGTATGGTCTCTTGAGTCCAATTGACTGAGTCCCGCAAAAAGGTGTGTGTGTGTGTGTGTAGTAAGTCTAGCTGAAAACGATAAGTTGTATATAACTTAAATATCATGTTTTAGAAACTTATATACCTGAGATGTTATAGCAACTCTTTAAACTAAATCGGAGACATTAAAACGTGTATTTCTGTTGAACAAACTAAGTCGGTACTGTAATTCTATATATCTGGTATGGTAACACACGACTTTCACTTACCTGGGTTGTTAGAATCAATTTAACAAATAATAAGTATAGTGTGAAAACGTTTGAAGAATGATATTTAGTTCCGTTGAAAACAGGTGTTTTAGACGGAACAATATTTTATTTTTATTTATTTATTTAACGTCACTTTATGCTACTATGGCTAATCGGACGATGCTACAGTGGGAGTCCTAAATTTTGCCTATCCAGGTTTTATTAGGATAGGAATCTTTAACGAGTACCTGACATCGCACAGGCTCGGGACCACTTTTTAACGTCCCCTCCGAAGGACGGCGTAACTAAGGATTTTTTACTCCCATTAAAAAATCCTAGGACCACCCCTAGATTTGAACCCGTGACCTTTGGCGTGGGAGGCTGTTACGCTAGCCACCCAGCTACAAGTGATCCCTGCCCGGAACAATATTTAATTTTTAATTTAACAATATAAAATTATTATCAACAACAGACAGTTACTTTTGTCCTCTTTTCGTCCACTCTCTATTTCGTTTTAAAACTTTGTTTATAATATAACATTTTTTTCTAACATATTTAGCTTTCCAACGGTATAATATACATATATATCTTCTGTTCCTATCTTCCAAAAACCAAAAATTACATTAAAAAAAAAAACTTTTTCTCTTTTAGTTGATAATCAAATTCATCTAACTTATATATTTCACCGTTTTTTTTTCAATGCTAAAAACATGAAATTTTCGGATCTAAAAAATTGAAGATACTTTAGAAGCCAATTCAAAATATCGGCATTTAATCCCTTTCAGACTATTTCAATCAAATTAAAACCTACATTATATCCAAAGCCATCTAATTTTACATAATAATAATAATAGGCTGACTAAACCCGAAGGTTCGATGCCGATACCAACAAATTACGCCTACACAGACTCGTCCAATGTTCACCGTTCAAGCCAAAGCCCCTGAGATCAGCTTTAAAGCAATCCTCCCATCGACGCTTCGGCCTTCCTTTCGGACCCCTACCAGTCGGATCAGCGAATACCGACTTTCTCGGAATCCGTTCCTTACCGAGCCCAACAAGTTTACTCGCCCATGTGAGTCTCCTCGATGCTATCAACTCAATTATATTCACATGGTACAAGTTCCGCATTACCGCGTTGTGCAACCTTCTAAACTCTCCGGTGGCCTCATCTCTCTTCGGAACAAATATTTTGCGCAGTACCTTATTTTCGAAAACCTTAAGCCGTTGTTCATCCTTCAAAGTAAGCGGCCACATTTCACATCCGTAGAGAACTGTCGGAAGAATAATAGTTTTATAAATTCTAATCTTTAAGTTTTTAGACAGAAGTCGCGAGCTAAGTAACTTAGCAACTGAATAATAACACGCATTTCTCACCTTTATCCAGGACTTTATTTCTTCCTGGATTTCATTTTTTCTTGTTATCATTGAACCTAAATACTTGAATTTCTCTACGTGTTCAAAAGTATGCCCTGATATATTAATATCATCAAGATCGCCACCGTTTCTGATACTAATCATATATTTCGTCTTATCGGTATTTAATTCGAGTCCAATTTCTTTACCGGTTTTTATAAACACATTTATATTTAGTTGTATGGTTACCGCGTCTAAGCTAAGTGTTTAATTTTACATAGATATATTTTTTTTAAAATGGAACACAATGTATGGTATAAAGTGGCTCTTCCAGTAGGCCGATTTTTTATGGAAAAATTGCTATAACATCTCAGGCATAGACGCTCTTAAAATATAAAATTCCAGTTTCATACGAATTTCCGATTATACGCTAGACTTACCACATACATACACACACACACACACACACACACACACACACACACATATACCGTGAAGAAGGCTTCTGGCCAGTGTTTCTAGCCCACACTTCTATACGCAGCACCAATCTCGACGGATACCATGCTGAAGAAATCTTACATCCGAAAGGCCATTAGTGTGTACAGACTACTCTTCGTGTTTGTCGTGCTTTCCGGACTGTCTCCTATGAAGATGTGGGTGTTATCGCCAGTATGCCTCCTATTGAGCTTTTGGCTGAGGAACGCGGACGAATTTTTCGAAGAAGGCAAGATGTAAACGGTCATTAGGTGACGGTTGCTAACGAAGAGAGGTCTCAGACAATAGAAAAATGACAGAGACTTTGGAATGCCTCATCCAGATGGACCCACCGTCTAATACCTGACGTAGCTACATGGATTTCTAGAAAGCACGGAGATGTAGACTTCTGCCTCACCCAACTCCTTACAGGGTTGCCTAAGATCATATTTAGTACGTTTCAAAATAGAGGATGAACCATCGTGTCCAAGTTGCCTATCTGAGGATCAAACAGTGGAGCATGCATTCTTTCATTGCTCAATTTTCGCAAAAAAAAAAAAAAATAAATAAGGATGAACTAAACAGCATTCTTGGAGAGAAGGCTGTTTCAGAAAACTTGGTCAACCTAATGATGAGCAAAGAGGAAAACTTGTATGCTGTGATAGAATACTCGGCGGAAGTAGGAAAGAAGCTCAGATCTCAAGAGCGCGAAAGGGGCGGTCAGGTAAGGCTTGTACGATAGATAAATAATATAAAGATGTCCATTACTGAAGTAGGCACATAGCCATATTGCCCATCCTCCACCCCCCCCCCTCCCGCGAAGTAATGCCTGACGGCAGTTCCGTGGGGTGGTGAAGGCGAATAGGGAGTTGGTTTTTTAGTGAGTAGGAATCTCACACTGTTGTGTTACACACATCGTCTGTGAAAGATTCCCCTACCATCAATAAAAAAACAAAAAAAAAAAACACATACCCACATATATATATATATATATATATATATATATATATATACATATAGTGAGGGAAAGTAATATTAGAAAGAAGACACTAATTTATTTATGCATATACTTGAACGATTTATCGAATGAAAGGAGTTGAAGTAAGGTGAGAGATATGAGGTCAAGATACAAGGCCAGATCGGTTCAATCGCCTTTGAAACGATAAATTTTTTCCTTCTTTAATTGAGATAGATATTAGACGTCGTAATAATTATAGCACCTGTTTCCTCAAATCGGATAATAAATGCTCACTAATAACACATCAGTAATGATAGCGTTTTAAAATAGATCATTCTCATTTTTCAGATTATTATATTTGTTTTTTATGTCGTTGTTTTCATCTTGATCATTTTTCAAAGAGAAAAAGTTAGAAATATTATTTATTTCGAGATTAATTCAAATAAGGAAAACACTAGGAATGATAATCTATTTTTTTTTTTTTTTGTCTTTTATAAACATCGTTAAAATTTGATTAACCTTCCTCAGCCTATTAATTTTTTTAAATCAATATTTGGCATATCAAAATAATAATTAAATTAAAAATTATTAAAAAAACAAAATATCCTTTTCGGCGCCATTATTTAGTTATAGCTATGTTCCATTTTTTTAAATATATATATATATATATATATATATATATATATATATATATATATATATATAAATATATACAGTGAGTGTCAAAAGTATTCGGAATCCGTACTTCTTTTCATTTAATAAGTATATTTCACAACTCTGAATGTATATAATTCTTTTTCACCCACAAATACTTAGAAGAGACTCCGATAATGGAAAATCACTGAGACCAGATTATCGAAAAGTTTATTGTTTTTAAAAATATCCGATTTATAATGTAAAATTACACGATCACTTAGTGTCAAAAGTATTCGGAAATAGTAATATTCTGTCGTTTAATGCTTTCGTATATTCATTTTCTCACTAATATTTGACATGTTTTATGTTCTAAACAATTCTTCTCTCTTATATAACATACCCCCAATCTTGGAAAGATTTTTTTTTTTTTAATAGGGACCTAAAATAAAAACGCAACCATCGTATCATTTTTTTAAGCGAAATAGTTGAAATGTTAAAAAACAATTGATGAGAATATGTGGATAGTTATGTAATTGTAGATAATATAATAATAAAATATAAAAGCAAAAAGGTGAGCGTCCAATGAATATATTTTTTTTTTATTGAGAAATATTACAGTTTGTTACATAATGAACAGTAGTAATAGAGATGTGAAATAAATATTAAATGTTTAAACTGAAAGACTGATTATTCATCTAATAAGAAAACAATACATTAAATGAGCAAACCTTAGCTTATTTCTGAATTTTTCAGAACTTCTGGATACACAATATATGTTTCAATTGATCGCCAGGTTTTAAAAAAATATGACGAAAAGAAAACATGGTACAAGAAGTCCGGAAAAAGTCTATGTAGGTAAGGCAATAAGAGAATAGGCTGAATGTTTGTGACAGTTCTTTAAAGAGAAGGTTGATGAATTAAAATGTTTATCGATGACTCTCATACTAAAATACATGGTTCTTATGAAGAAATTATGGTTTGGAGGAAACCAAATAAAGAATTTAGTATGCCTTAGTAAAATACCTGGAGCGGTCAGTGATAGTTAGGTATGTTTTTCTTTGAAAAAGTTTAATAATATTAGATTTATGGATAGAATTATTAATAGGTTTGTGTATTTTATAAGTGTGAAAAGCCAGAATTAAAAGTAGAAGAAAAATGACGTATAAATTAAATTTTTAACATACGCGCGAACATGATTCTGGACCTATATACGTTATCTATTCAGATTTAGTCGCTGCAAATCATCAAAAAGTTCTCGAAATCTCTCTTCGAATATTTCTTTCAAATTTAATTAACTATTTGTTAGTCCTACTAAAAAGGAAAATCAGGAAATACTATATTCAAAATGAAAATACCTCAAGAAACAATAAGTGCTTGAGTGGGATATTATTCTAGTCGGCTAAAATGTATAATTATACAAAAAGTTTTACCAACTGGATGTATATTTATGATCACCGCATTAATACAATTAGGAAACCACGTAATTCCGAATACTTGGGACATCATTGACGTACGCTATTCTTAATATTTTCGTAAATGAACGTTCAAAACGTTGAAAATAAAATGATTATCGTTGTAATTTTTGGTTCGAGCTCTTGTTTACCTTCCTTCTAACATTATAAAGTGGTTATCAACTCTTTAAAAACATATAAAATAAGTTAAAAGCAAGTGAATTACGGAATGGTAGTGAATTCCGAATACTTTTGA
Source organism: Piezodorus guildinii (assembly GCA_023052935.1). Taxonomy (NCBI): domain Eukaryota; kingdom Metazoa; phylum Arthropoda; class Insecta; order Hemiptera; family Pentatomidae; genus Piezodorus; species Piezodorus guildinii. The sequence goes on along the minus strand of CM041296.1, from coordinate 136,157,477 downwards.
CACTAACTGTATATATATATATATATATATATATACAACTAAAATATTAACATTATTTAATGGTTGAAGAAAATTAATTAAAATGTATGTCATTGAGAAGTACTTTTTCAACTATTTTATTTTATCTTTATATAAATAAATATATATATATATATATATATATATATATATATATATATATATATATATATACATATATATATATAAAGATAAAATAACACACAAACACATACGTATCAAATGATATCGCGGTTCTTGGTTTCCTCTAACTCATTCTAAAACAAGCAACGGATGTTAATGCGGTTTTCTCAATAATTTAAGACAATCTTTCTTTAAACTTTATAGCTCCATAAAAACGTTGCTATTACGTTTTTAATTATACAAGAAAATTCAATTTTCTGTAATCAAGTAATTCAAAATTATTCCTGAAATATGAGTAGTAATATAGAAGTATAATATACCGTTGGAAAGCGCAAGATTTTGAAAAAGTTTATATGATATAAAATAAGTCAGAAAAGTTAATAAAAAGTTTTTATAATCACATAAACTAATAAAAATATGTTTTTGTTATGTTGTAATCAGGGAGGTTATGGTGATTCAGTGTTGCCACCGTACAGTATCGAACGATTTGTTTGAATTTATTACAGAAAGCAAGATTTAAGAAAGAATATTATGTACCAAATCTTAGGTAAGTTGCCGAAATAAAGGGAAAGTTGTAAAATTTGGAAAAAATACATTTTTGAAAATTTATATTAAAAAAAATAATGTTCACAAGATCAAAATTTCTGCGAGTAGTGATGAGACTGTAGAATGAAAAAAGATTATGAGTGAGACTCCTTACTTACCTTAATTTTTTTTTAAGGGGACTCCAATTTTCGGTTGTATTGACGAGGTGACGACAAAAAATTCAGATTTTACTTTCCTCATCATTCTAGTATTTGTTTTATTTTTAAAGCTGTAAAATTAGCATAATTGATTATTATTCACGACTATAGATGTTTAAACTCTATTAGTTTAATAATTTCCTTTAGTCAATTCCTATTCAGAGATTGAAATTTGTTTTGAAATATTGAAAGAAAGTTGAATAGTGGCTAAGCTATTTAAGGAAAAAATTATCAAGTTTTTATTTTCCTATATAAACTTATACCTAGTTTTTTTTTTTGAGAATCTACGAAGTAAATGTTAATTAGGTAAATAGACTATGAGGGTATTACACTTCATATGTAAATGCCTACGATTAACGAACATATATAATGTAATATTACACTTATATTGATACACATAAGTAATATTATTATTACTACTACATTCCGGTATCACGTGACCATTTGTAAATACTCAATTATATAACACAAGCTGTTATTCACGTATTCGCTCGTTAATATTTTATTTCGTTTTAATTTATATTCATACGTGGAAAAGGTAAATAATAATATAATAGAAAAAACTATTTTAAACTGTCGTAACATACACTATTAAATATTAAAACGAAAAAAAAATCTCTGTTACTGGTTTTTACTCGAATAAAATGTCTAGCGCAAAAACGAAACTGAAATTTCATATTCAGAACAACTATACGCACCTTTTTACGATTTTTTTCAAAAACAGCTGTAAATATTTTGATTAAATTCGCTTTATTGATGTAAAATTTAATGGGCTTTAAGGTTTCATTGTGATTGAATTAGTCTGACAGGGCTTAAATGCAGATATCTTAAATTTTCTTCCTCTAAACAACCCTTAATTTTGTACATTCCAAAAGATTAACTATACCATCTTCATGATATTGATAAAGGATGGCTAAATATATAAGTTGGACGAATTTGATGACCAACTAAATTATAAAAGAGCAAAACTATTTTTACTCTCACTTACTATATATAGTAAGGGAAAGTATTGCGATCGTGAAAATTTTCGAATTCCAGTTTTCAACGGAAATACACATTTTAGGTTCCAAATAACCAAGTCCCGCAAAAAGGTCTGGGTGTGTGTGTGTGTGGTAACTCCCGGGCGAAAACGGTAAGTCCTATGAAACTGAAATTTCATACTTAAGACAAATATACGCCCGAGACGTTACAACACTTTTTTCATCAAAATGAGCTTACCAGAAGAGGCACTTTATACCATGTATTTTGCACCTTTTTTCGATTTTCTCGAAAACGGTTTCTTTTGATTAAACTCCTTATATCGATGTAAAATTTAATGTGTTTTAATATCATGTAGGTTTCATTCTGATTAAAATGGTCTGACAGGGCTTAAATGCCGATATTTTAAATTTTCTTTCTCTAAAGTACCTTTAATTTTGTTGATTCTATAAAAATAATTATATTATCTTGTTACGACTGATGAAAAACAGCTAAATATGCAAGTTGAGGAGAATTTGAAAAGCAACTAAAGGAGAAAACTGAAAAAATATATATATTTTTTTTTTTAGCATAAGAACAGTAATATACATGTGTGATATACCTTTAGATTGGGAATTTAGCGCTATAGTCCCCATACATAAGAAAGACTCATCAACCGTATGCGAGAATTATAGACCAATTAGCTTGCTGTCTGCAGCCTATAAAATGTACACCTCTATCCTTGAGAGAAGATTGAGAAGTATTGTAGAAAACCAACTCGAAGAGGAGCAGGCGGGCTTCCGCCCGGGAAGGCAGACCCAGGACCATATTTTTGTGCTTAGAAACATTTCTGAAAAGGTTTGGGACAGAAATAAAAGTATCTATGTGGCTTTCCTGGATCTCAAAGCTGCGTTCGATTCTGTGCCTAGATATGAAATATGGAATGCTCTAGCTGCAAAGAATGTACCATCAGATTTGATGCTGGCAATTCAATCAACATTCAGAAATGCAAAGGGAGTAGTCAGAACCAATGGTAGAGAATCCAAATCATTTCCTCTTGATAGAGAAGTCAGACAGAGGGACAGTCTTAGCCCTCTCCTATTCTTGATTCTGATGGACGAGATTCATAAAGTCTGCAAGCGAAGAACGGCATGGAAGGAAATAGGAAAATGGAAGATGCAGACAGTTCTGGTGAAATGCCTCCTATATGCCGATGACATTGTTCTATTAGCGGACACAAAAGAAAAGCTGCAACAAGCTCTGGTGGAATGGGAGGCAAAACTATAGCGTAAGGGAATGTCCATCAACGACTCCAAAAGTAAGATTCTGGTTCTCTCACGGAATGAAGAAGAAAATGTTGAAATGGTATGCAATGGGAAGACCCTAGAAGTGGTAAACGAATTCAACTACCTGGGAACCATTATAGACAGGTCTGGCAGAATTGACCAAGAGATAGGAAATAGGATCAATAAAGCGAACCAGGTGTACTACCATATCAACAATAGTATAATAGGACACCGTGAAGTAGGGCGAGATGTTAAGATGCACATCTATAAAGCCATTTACCTACCAGTCCTTACATATGGAGGCGAGAGCTGGGTGATGCTCGACAAGCATATCAGTCGAATCACTGCTGCTGAAATGAAATTTTTACGAGAGCAGCGGGAAAGACAAAGCGAGATTGTGTCCGGAACACAGAATCAGAGAGCAACTCGAGGTACCATCATTGAAGACGATAATGGAAAACAGACAATTAAAATGGTTTGGACATGTCTGCCGTATGGACGAAATAAGGGAACCCAGAAGGACACTGGAAGCCAGACCTACAGGAAGAAGACCACGTGGCCGACCTAGAATTTCCTATCAGGATATGATCCAGAGGATTGGGAGTAACAGGGGCAAGACCCTTGTAGAAATGAAACGACTCAGCGGAGACCGGGATAACTGGCAGTGCTGGATCGAGGCCCCTTACGCCAATAATGGCTCCAAGAGGAAGATAAAGAAGAAAAAGATATACCGTTGGAAAGCTAAACTAATCTTGTGCTGAAGCTTTTAAAAGTTAATAGAGAGTGATGAAAAGATGATAAAACTAACTGATTATTTTAAATAATAATATAATAGATTTTTTTATAAAACACATGTTTCTATATAAATTCAATTTAATTAATTCTTTAATAATTTCACGTATTTTTATCTCTAACTGTATTTAAAGATTCTTTCATTGATTTTAAAAATGGAGGTAAGTGAAAGTCGTGTGTTGCCCGCACCAGATTTTTTGTACTCGCCTTACATCTTTTTTTGTTTTTTTTTCCACTTAGTGGTAGATTTGCCTAAACCTAGTCTTCTTACTCATCTGGACCATAGGCGAAACCTCCATTAAAATTGTCAGCTTCACAAACATTTTTATTTTTGAGAAACACCATGCATGAATAATTATATAGTGTAGATGTATAATACACCGTTGGAACACTAAATATTTTAGAAAACATATTGCCTTAAATACAAAGCTGTTTAAAAAATGTAGAGTCATGAAATGCAGATAAAAGGAACTCAATGAAATTAATTCTTTAACAGACAACAACAGAGATGAGTGAAATCCTTGTGTTGCGCGCACCATTTTTTAAACTTAATTTAAAAGTTTTTAAATTTATTTTAACAACGGAAGTAAGTGATTGTCGTTTGAATTTTTAAGATACAGCGATGACTACATGAATCAACTTGTTGCAAGATTGCACCATAAATTTTCACACATATTTTTTAGTCCCTTAATAGAATAACTTCGCATTTATAAAATCGGCAGTTAATAATTTATCATTATTATATCATTAATCAGTTTTATTGGTGCTTTAATTTAATAAAAATAAACCAGAAACAGTCGGTGTTTGAATTATTCCATCTCAATTTTTTGTTCTGTTTTCCGCTCCCGGTCCTTAGCGAGGTTCTAATGAAGGGGAATCCGAAGGACACTGGGCTAGCGGGACGTCTTCCATTCCAGCGGAATCTCAATCG